>CM062816.1:160683642-161283642 GCA_031772625.1 Pinus tabuliformis | reverse complement strand
GGGTTGTTATAAACCCCCCCCCCCTTGGGGAACACCATACTCGGTGTTAAACCACACCAAGACCTCAGCAAAACAATTGAGAAGAAAACATACTACCCATGGAGCATTATAACTTAGCTCTTTGAAGTATTTATAATGAAAGACCTACTCAAAAGAAAAACATCATGACAACATGACCAAATAACAACCATACTGCTTATTGAAGCTTTATAACTTAGCTCATGGAAGGATTTACATCCATATACATATATACATATACCAAAACATCAGCAAAACATATTCCAAACATATACCAAAAATCAAACCAAAATTCGTTTTCCTCAACCAATAAACAATGAAGGATACATGGCCCACATCTAAACCATCATCTCCCATGTAGCTTCTTCAGGCCCAAAGTGCTTCCACTGCACTTTAACTTTCTATATGGCTCTGTTCCTGAGCATGAGATGCTTCCACTGCAATATGCAATAAGGCTCCGGCTAGAACTCTCCTTCTTGCTCCACCTACATTACATACCAATCAATAACATGATCAACATCCTTTATATACCTCTTAAGCAATGAAACATGGAAAACATCATGTAGTATCATTGTTGGAGGTAGTGCAAGTCAATAGGCCACCGGTCTAATACTCTCAAGGATCTCAAAAGGCCCACAATACTGTGGTTCCAACTTGGCACATTAACCAATCCTCAAAGAGATCTTCTTGGGCTTGATGTGCAAATACATATGCTCCCCAACCTAAAACTCCTTCAATACCCTGTGCTGCTCCACATAACTCTTCTGTCCATCCTTCACTACCTTTAAATTCTTCTTTATAACCTGCATTTCTTGTTCCATGTTTGCCAACATATCCGGTCCAATAAGTACCCTGTTCACTAGATCACTCCAGCCGATGGGAGTATTACAACTTCGTCCATACAATGCATTGAAAGGACTCAACCTAAATGACTCCTGATAAAAATTGTTGTATGTGAACTCAACCAATGGAAGATACTCCTCCCATCTCCTCTTCTGGTGCATTACATACATCGTCGGCATATACTCCAAGATCATATTGACCCTCTCTATTTTTCCATATATCTACGGATGATAAGTTGTACTGAAGGCAAACTTTGTACCCAAACCTGCAAATAACTCCTAGAACTTGGAAGTGAAATTTGCATCCCTATCTGACACAATCTTCTTCAGAACACACATAACAACCATTTCAAAATTGAAATTGCAGTAGAGTATATATGGTATTCACTACTATCTTTAGTGTGAAATATTAAATTCAGTAAAATGAATATGTAGAAACAATTTATTATCACAACTTACACTCATCAGTGTCTATTTGGCTAGGGGGGTTGAGCTTGCAAGAAATCAATCTGGTAAAGGAAAAAGTATTACTAGAGGAAGAGGACAAGAATAAAATGGAGGAAAATATACTACACAGAAAGAAGGAGCTAGTATCTCAAGTCCACAATGATGGTAAGAGGGAGAGTTCAATGGTTGAAGATCATTTTCCAGAGGATGAGGAAGAGGCAAAGGAAGAGAGATTCGATGATACACGTGTGGTAATCTTGCACATATGGCATATGAATTTCCAGAGAATAGACACACAAGCCAAAGAAGAATTGTTGTTGCCCCAACAAAGGAAGGGGAAACAAGGGTACAAGAGGTAGAAAATGTACTAGAGATGGTACAATCTCTATTACTTAAGAAAGTGTTGTTGAAACCAAAGAAGGAATTTTTTGAACCAACTCAGAGGAAATCTTTATTCAGGACCGTTTGCAAAGTCCAAGGAAAATGTTGCCAAATGGTTATTTATAGTGGTAGCACAGTCAACTTGGCGTCTAAAGAAGTGGTGGAGAAATTGAGTTTTACAAGGATGAAACATTCAACACCCTATAAGGTGTGATGGCTTCAAAAGGGTCATCAAACATTAGTGAATGAACAATGTAAGGTGGAGTTGCAGATATGTAGCTACAAGGACAAAATCCTTTGTGATATCATGCCCATGGATGTGTTCCACATTCTATTGGGTATATCATGGTAGTTTGACATAAGACTTATGCATGATGGGAAGAACACTTAAAAATTTCATATAGATGGCATAAACCATAATTTTTTTCCATTACAAGAAGAAGGGACATCAAAGAATAATGATTCAAAGGAATTGTTATTGAGCAGGAAGAAAATTTTACAGTAGATGGAAGAAAATGAGGTAAAGTTTTCTTTGGTTTGTAAACCTAAAGTAGTCTTTGAACTACTATGACATACTTTCCATTTGAAATTTAAGATATGTTAAATTAATATAGTGATATTGTAGTAGATGACTTTCCTAATGAGTTGCCACCTATGAGGAATATAAGTAATCATATTGACTTGATACTAGGGTCAAGTCTACTAGGAGATAAGGGACTGATCACAGAGATCCTTAGTCCATGTGTAGTGTCGATAGTGCTAAGTCCTAAGAAATATGGTGGTTGGTGAATGTGTACAAACTCCAAGGCATTGAATAAGATTACAATCAAGTACTAATTTCCTTTACCTCGTGTTGTCGCACAAAGTGTCCAGGCACCGCGACAATGCTCAGAGTAAGGGTTGTCACTCTAATCCTTACTTTGAGCATTCTTGTGGTGCCTGGACACTTTGTGCGACAACATTTTTTGGTGCCGTTTTCGGGGACCAGTTTATTGGGCCTTGGCTTTACAACATTCATCTTTCCTATTCATCTTTCATCTTTCTATATTTCATTTTAGCCGGTAACACCAACATTTTTTGGTGCCATTGCCAGGGTCAAAGCTTTTTTGTCCTTGGTCCTCTCAATCTCTTCTCATCATTTGATCCTTTCATCTTCACCCAGTCATCGTCATCTCATTTCCATCATATCATATTATGTGTCTAAGTTATATTTTTGTCCGATGGTGACTCCACTTCCTTCATCTTCTATAAGGGAGCGTACTAGGAGGAACCCAAACAACTTAGCTAATCCTGCTCTAGTTCCTAAAAGGGCTATCAGAGCTAGATTACACAATCTCTCTTATTGTACACTCCTTGACAATCTCGGCTTGGAAGCTCTCTATGACATCCATTCACTTTTATTGAATCCTCCCATTCCAGACATCATGGACATCTATGAGCCTCTTAACTTTTCTAACATCAGGGTTATCCCCATAACCTTCCTAATATTGGTATAGACAAGTTTCCCACTTTCCAAGGAAATAATGGAATCACTGTTAAAAATCATTTATATGATTTTCAGACTTGGTGGGTGAAATTCGCTCATGTTGATAATTATGAGGATGTGCAAATGAAATGATTCATCTTGACCCTTGAGTAGGATGTTATGGATTAGTTTAGGGATAGGCCTGATCATAGCATTGATTCATTTAATTCCCTCCTTAATGCTTTTAGAGAGAAATTTGGTGATAAGAAAGAAGATCGATTTCCAGCAAAAGCCATTTGTGTCATTAAAAAGAAATAAAATGAGACATGTGAAGAATTTAATAAAAGGTTTAATGGTATGCTTAAAGAGATATCTACTGATTACAAACCAATTGAGAAAATTCTTCTAGAATATTATCTCGATGTTCATACTTGGTGGGCTAAATTCGCTCATGCTCATAATCATGAGGATGTGAAAATGAAATGCTTATTCTTGACCCTTGAGCAGCATGTTATGGATTAGTTTAGGGATAGGCCTGATCATAGAATTGATTCATTTAATTCCCTCCTTAATGCTTTTAGAGAGAAATTTGGTGATAAGAAAGAATATCGATTTCTAGCAAAAACCATTAGCGTCATTAAAAAGAAAGAAAATGAGACATGTGAAGAATTTAATAAAATGTTTAATGGTATGCTTATATAAATATCTACTGATTACAAACCAACTGAGAAAATGCTTCTAGAATATTATCTCGATTCTTTCAATCCTGACACTTCTTATGAGCTAAGGAGGTCCAAGCCTGGTGACTACAAGTCTTGTCAAATCACAGCTGAAGATTTGGAAAAGGATAAGAAGGCTTCTGATAAATATGAGATTCCTGGGTTTGATAGATTTGTTGTTAAATTAAAAGAACCTAAAAGAAAAGAAAAGGACTCTGAAGAACCTATTAAAAAATTGCTTAAGAAGTTAGAAAATATGGAGTTAAATCAAGCTAGGATGATTGTTGATCATGCTAAGGAGATAACTACATTATAGTCTAGGTTGATTCAAATGGAAAGATCTCAAATGCAAAATCCTCAACCTAGGGGTCAAGATAATAATAACAATCGAAATAATTGGCAGAAAAAAGGTCAAACCAGTGAGCAGAGGCCTCCCAATCCTCTTGACACTAATAATCTTGTGGAGGATACTCTGCCTTACTGTAGGGCCTATGATGAGCTTCATGAAGAAGCTAGTTGTCTCATTATCAAGAGAATCATGCATCATGAGATGATTGGGGCAAATAATTAGATAAATGTGGTTGGTAAAGAATATTGTTTATCGCAGGAAAATTGGGAAGAGGTCAAGGGAAATAGTCAACCCATCAGACCTTTCACGTCTTCATATAGTATCAATAATTTTGGTCAAGAGATTGATGTCTTAGTTAAACTCTTTGGTGAGAAACCTCCGCCTAAGTGAGTCCTTGAAATCTCTAAGGACAAGGGGTTAAATTATCGAAGGAGAAATCAAAATGATAATCCAGTTAATTCTTGAAGTCTTAACTTTGGGTCAGCTTCTGGTATGAATATTGATTTAGGAGGTTGGTTTATAACTCTAAAGTTTTTGTCCCTGTTGTTAGAGGTGGTCTTGTCAGTCCTCCTTTAGAGATCAAAACTCTTTCTACATTTCATTTTTAGGAGTCCTGCTCCATTCACTTAGCTGCATTCTGCTAGGGGCATGCCATAATCTGACGAAAAAGGTCTTGTTAGTCATTTCCCCTCATGTCTGGCACCTGCTGGCTTAGGTCTGTTGTCAATGTTCACTAAAGTCCATGACAGTTAATGTTCCATCTTTTAATGGACAAGAGTCATTTTCAGTCATTAGGTCTAGGGATCAGTCAATTTGGTCTTCAACCATGTCCAATAAAGCCATGCAGACCAGAAGGAGGCCCTTACAAAGTTATGATTCAGAGATTTTCATCGTCATGTTGACAAATTACGACTGTTCTTCAAAACTCTGTTTTGAAGAAAAGTCAAACAGTGTGTTATTTGTGATAATTTTCAAAAAAAAAGTCTCCACTTGATTTCTTCAGGTGTAGTCATGGTTTCCTTGGCCAAACGGCATGTCATGCGACCCCTGCAAAAGTGCCAAAAAATTTCATCATTCTAGCTAAAAATTCAAAGGGAAAAGTGAAATTCGGTGTTGCATTAAATCAGTGAAAAGTGTCAAAACAAAACATTAGCAAAATGGGTTTTGGAGAAGCAAAAATCAAACACATGACTTCAAAGCCTTTATATACAAGTTTCCACAAGAAACAAAGTCATTGTGAACACCAAGGAAGAGAGAAACATTGCAAAGTGAGTGTGAGAGTGCAAGCACGCATTTGGAGTGAGTTTGGAGTCATTTTCAGGAGCACGGCGCACAGACAGAGGGGTGCGGCGCACATAGGGAGCGCGATGCACAGAGCGCAACCCTGCAGTGTAAAGTTAACACGGGCGCGACGCATATACCGAGCGTGGCGTACTGGGTTTGTTGCATGGTGCACACCCACAGAGCCCCGAATTTGTGCCAAACTTGCAACCAATCATTTTGAAACCCTTCAAATTGATAGGTAGGCTCTATATCTTGCCTTGCTCATCAAATTTTATGGAATGTAGTGATGGTTCATGGCCCTTTAGAGTTGCAATAAAAACGCCTAAAACCTACCACTAGAAAACATCAAAGCCATTGTTGCTAGGGTTGCAAACTTGTGGTATTGATGCCAAGGTTCCTCTTTCACCTCTCATTTTTTCACTCCTTTCCATTGTTCCCTTCCCCCCTATCCCATTTTTCCCTATTTTCCCTACCCTAAAACATTACTAAACCCATATTCCCTATCCCTCCACTCATTGGTCAATGTAAACCCCAAAACCCTACCCTATAAAATCCCCAAACCCTCCTACATATCCCTAAACAAAATTTCCCCCCATAACCCCTATTCCCATCATATTATTCCCCTTCCTAACAGTCCCTTTTGCATTGTTCCCCTTGGTGGCAGAGATCACAACAACACATAGTTTCACTACCTTCATCAAAGGGCAGTCCAAGCACAGTACACATACAGCAGTCATGGCATCTGAGCATTCATCGGAGTATGAGATGGAAACACAAAGTGATTCATCCTCAGAAGAACAGGCTCCCAGGAGACAACACAAAAGTGGCAAACATGTTAGGGATGAGCCAACCACCCTCACAGAATTGCAGGCCTACCCTCTTGCTATGTCATGCTTCCAACATCTATCATGTTTTGAGTTTTTCCAAAGGGTGGCTAATGTATGAGTTCATCATGAGTTGGCCCGTCTTTTTGTGCTTCACTTACATGGAGATCACTCTATCTTGGCCGGTGTCACCTTCACACTGACACCTGAAACTGTCTCATTAGCAACCGGCATACCAAATGTTGGAGAACAGTGGCACAAGAAACAGAAGGTGGATAGGCAGCATTATGAGCCTTACATTAAGGCCAGTTTCTTGAGGCAGCTCAAAAGAGTCTTTCCATTCCGATATTTGAAAGATGAATATGCTCCACTCATGAAGTTGATCATGAAATATTTCAGCTGTGAGGGGAGGTTCTCTCGTTTATATGCTTATCACATCAGGTTGCTCATGCATTTCACCAGGGTATGGATGATGAACATCCCACATTTCATTTGTCGGAACATAGAGAGGATGAACACCTTTATGCAGCACAAAACCCCTCAGCAGCAACTTAACAGTGTTTATCATTTTGCTCTTATTAAGATTTTGGTGGTTCATCAGCTGGGATTACAGGGCATTACTTGGGATGATTTCATCTCCCGTGACCTCTTCAGCACTTCACAGGGATTATCAGAGGTCAAGTATGAGATAGGTGGTCCTTCTCATCAGTATGAGCACCATGAGACTGTTAGTGTGCCGGTATTCATCACATATCAGAAGGGGACTAGATCTTTGTTTGCAGCAGCAAAGCGAGTGTTATCTCCACCCAGGGTGGAAGGGGCCTCGCTTCCGACATCAGCAACACAGGTACAGGACAGAGGCAAGGAGCTAATACATGATGAGGGGCCTTCAGGTGAGCGAGAGACTGACTTCATTCTCGTTCAGGAGGATGACATAGACATGCGCCCGCAAGATGCATAGCTTAGAGAGATCATAGAGGAGCAGCGGGCAGACATTAAGGAATTGACTAAAAAATTAGAGAAAGCTGAGTGGGTCATAACATACTTGGAACAGAGGAAAAAACAGCTTGAGGATCAATAGGAGGTGAGGGAGTTACAAAACATACGGCAAACTCGACAAGCTGCCCAAAGGAGGAGAATTGGATTCACTTCATTAGAGCAACAGATCAACGAGGATCGGGAGTCTAATCTCGAGAGAGTCAACATCCACTTGGAGAGACTGCTGGACAAGGTCGATAGGGACATTGCACTGCTAAGACACATGGCTTTCCACTACATGGCGTAGAACAAGATCTACAAAGCAAGAATCAGGAGCCTAAAGGCGAAGCTAAAGAAGGCAAATAGGAAGCAAAAGAGGCGAAGGGAGCATGATCATCTTCGAATCTTGGCTGAAGCCTCTGTGGCCTAGCATAGCACCTCATAGAGGATATCCAGCCCAAATTTTGAGAAATTTGAGGCAATTTTGGTCACATGACAAATTTTTGGTCACAACACAGGTTTTTTCTCCTTGTGGCACGGTGCTTAGGATTGGGAGCTCCAAATCAAGAATGGTTTGCATTTTTGGATTCAGCATGAAAAATCATGCCTACTGGTGCATGAAAAAGAAATTTGGGCATGATTTGAGTCCCCAGGAGGTCAAAAACACTCAAAAAATGACCTCTCTGCCCCTATTTTGACACACAGGAAGCAGTCTTGGGAGAATGAAGTTTTGGAGCGGCAAATGAGAACCAAATTCAGAAATTCCACTTGGGTTGGAAAGCAGACAGGCTAGGCTTTCCAACAAGCACACTTGGGCACAATTTGGACTCCTGCAGGTACCTCAAAACAGCCTCCAAAGTGGCTTGGTGCATATAGATTTGGGCGCAGCTCATATAGAGAAAAAGGCCAAAATCACTTTTGCTTCGCGACATTTCGATTCATGACTTTCTCCAAGTGGGCCCGCTCATCTACACTACACTTTTTTTGGCACC
The DNA here is from genome assembly GCA_031772625.1 of Pinus tabuliformis. Lineage (NCBI taxonomy): Eukaryota > Viridiplantae > Streptophyta > Pinopsida > Pinales > Pinaceae > Pinus > Pinus tabuliformis. The sequence goes on along the minus strand of CM062816.1, from coordinate 161,275,343 downwards.
TAAGGAAAAATTTAAAGTATTTCCACTAAAGGTTGGCTTCTATTCTAGTGGAAAAGGAAGGCGAGCAGTCACCCAAGCCATTTGTCATTTTTGTAACGCTGCACCTGTAACTAATGGTTGGCTTTCCACTTCCACTTTGTAATGATTCGAAAAACTCCCCAACTCTTGGTCGTTCTATTTCCTCATGGCATAGTCTATTTATTGTATGCAAACCATTTGAAAAAGGTTGGCTGGTAATTTCTGGGAGACTGTGGGAGAGAAACTCTATTCTTCATTGTATATTTTGACAGAGGATTAATGAAAGGCAGCGGCTCTGTTTCATGAGATTCATGTGGTTGTGAGTGTAGCAAATGTGTTCTCTTTATGTTTCATATGTATTTCGTTATGTTTCACAGTTCATTCATATTCATTTCCAGTGAAATTTTCTAAGTTAGATAAGGTAGAATTCATGTTTATTGCTCTGCCTGTGGGAAAGTTTCACGTTATGTGTTCTTCTTTTGTTGAAAAGGATTCATGTGTTCATGCCCTTTTCACCCTCCTAAACAATCTTTCCATTCCGCATTACTTCAAACTTAATTGCTAGACTTTCCGCCTGTCTTGCCTCATGAAGTAATCTGTGCCTTTGTGTTAAATTCTCTGCTCATTGTTGTTCGTTGGTCCCATACATCCTAGAAACTCAGTCATTTATCAAAATTTGCTTCTTGTATCCATGTTTATTTACTAGCCTAAAATCAAATATTTCACTGTAAGTCATCTCAGACCATATCGTTTATCTTTTCACTGAGCGTGACTCGGTGAGAGCTCTCTCTTGTTCTGGTAGGGCTAGCGACCAGACTAAGCGTGGTTTGTGGTTACCCTGAATTTTGCCTTCCTTCAGCCTAAGGCAGATTTAGGTGCTAACACCTGTCACCAAAATAGTAAAGATGTCCTTCCAAAGGACTAAGTTATTGAATGCTATTAGTAGTACCTAGATAAATGCATCTCAAGAGGAATCTCATGAGGCTTTCTATCAAGATGCTCCCATATACTTGCAAAGTATGGATTCTGATAATAAAGAACACCCTTCATTTTTCATTACTTTGCTTGTGAACAATTATTTCTTATATAACTTCATTCTTGACTTTGGTGCTTCCGCTTGTGTGATGACTAAGAGAGTCATGGAACAACTGAACTTAAGGATATCTAGTCCTTACTATAACATATGTGCCATGTATTCGAAGAAAATTGAAGTTCATGGGTTCATTGAGGTATTACAAGTCCATATGTTTGTGTACCTAGATATCATGATTGTTATGGACATAGTTGTCATTGATATGCCTAATTCTTGGGGTATGTTGTTGTCTAGGAAATGGGCCTTTGATTTTGGAGGAAGCATACAAATGAACTAATCATATGCTATGATTCCTTCCTATAATGGTCAAGGATTTCTGAAATTAAATAGAGAGCCCGAAAGGAGATTCCATTTCGAAGATCCTAAAAGTCCCCATAATGACATAATATGTGAATGACCAGACCCTGGGAATCATGCTATTTTATCTAATTCAATCATTCTCGTAGAGTTCAAGGTTGATGAAAAAGACGGTGACTTAAAAAATAAAGTTTGGCATTTTTACCTTGATGGTGCAACATCTAGGCATGGTAAAGGTGCGGGATTGTCTTGAAATCTCCCCTCGGTCATATTTTAGAATTTGCCTATCGATTAGAATTTGAAGCAACCAACAATGTGGCTGAATATCAAGCCTTGTTGTTGGGTATTGAAATGTCAAAATCTTTGAAGGTCAAATTGCTAAGTATCAAGGGTGATTCAGATTTAATTATCATACAAATAAAAAAAAATTACATGTAAAAATAAAAGATTAAGACATTATAGAAATGTTGTGTGGGATACCATGGAGTATTTTGATGCCATCAATCTTGAAGCTATCCCAAGAGAGAAAAATTTCTTAACTGAAGAGTTAGTTTTTGCTGCTTCTACCATGTAGTTGTCTGATGAATTAATTAAAGATAAAACTAAGACAATTATCATTTTTAAACCTTATATCCCAGATAAGTCTGAACATGGGAAATCCTTTGATAATGAACCACATGTTATTCAAATTCTAAATAATTTGGATAAGTTTCAGGGTTTTCAGGTAAATTCTGCGGAAGATGGATCCAAACAGGTTAATTTTCAGAGAGGGAAGAGTCCTACCATATGCACGATTGAACATGGCACATCTGAAAAGCAGCCTACATATTTTCCTGAAAGCAGGAAAATGCTTAGCATGCACTACATTGAACGTGTCTGATGCCTTGGGGCATCCTTTGTATTGTATTCCTAACCCTACACCATTTTTTTTCAGTATTTTATTTTGTAGGTATATTTATGCTTTTCATGTTATTAGGATAGTTAATAAATGAAGAGCTTATATATTTCATGTGCTTAATATTATATGATGATTTTTGGATGGACGCTACTTATGTTATCTTATGTTGCATGGATGTAGATTCTAGATTCTCACATTCCTCCAGTGCAACAAGGTGTCCCGATGTAGAGCCAGATGTTTACCACTACGTGTCAACGACCCATAGTAGTACAACCCCTTTTTCGTAAAAGGGATAGCGCCTGATCGATGTGTCCGTGTTTTCTAGCTATCATCATCAACCTAATCATCGAATTATAATGTAAACTCATTTTGCATGTATATGATGTAAATAATCTCAGCAGAACTGTGTCATGTATGTAACAACCTAGGTAAACTTACCTTTCTAATGAAAATCTCCATTCTGGGAGGTTTTTTGTCTCACTAATCCATTCTCGAATGGTCGGCAGAGTTTTCCCCTCCAGTCTTACCCCAAAAATGGAATGAATTTTGTCGCTAGGATCTTAGGCGAGTCTTAGTGTTCTACATCGAGTCTATGTAAAAGTAATTTGGCAATAACCCTAAATATTTGGTTAGATTATTTTATTACAAATTGCTTGGTCAGGTGGATTATATTTGTGTCGCAGAACTGAGTAGTCTGTGAGGGTTTATTACAAATGGGTTTTCCCCGTTATGATGTAAAACAAAATATGAAAATCATGATGTAAAGTGTCCTAAGGGTTGGAAAAATAATTTATCCCCTCATAGGTTAATTAATTAAATTTTTTGGCCAAAACATAATTAAAATCCTAAGCCATAAATTTAATTAATTCTAAGTCCTATGTAAATTTAAATTCTCCAAAGGAAAAATTCGTGAGTCCTAAAAAAGTAAATTTTAAAGGTCCCGGGACTAAGGTAAATTAATTATTTTGATAAATTTTAAACCTTTGATCCCTAAGGGTTACTTCAAAGTCAATTTTTTGGGGAAATTAATTTTTTAGTTAATTAAAATGCATTTAAATAAAAATTTCGAATTTTCTCAATATTTAAATATTTTGGCGGATGAGATTAAAATAAATTTTAATCTTCATCAACAGTCGAGATTGCTTTGACGAGGATCACTCGAACTAGCCGTTGGAGGATTTATCTTTAAATAGGAAGTCATTTGTCAGTCGATCCATCTGATCTCTGAGTCATGTGCTTAACAAGAAGCTCTAGTGTAATCTTTTTTTTTTTGGATAATAAAGAAAGACTTTGGGGTTAAATTTTGATGGTGTTACTCTTTATGGGAATATTGTAAGATGTGTTATTTTCAAGCATAATTTTTTCTAAATTCATTGATGATAACTTCTGAAGAGTGATTTGAGTATAGGTATCTTGCTCAGCTGCTAGGGTTTGAATAATAATTTAAATTTTGAACGTAATAGTAGGTATCTCTATTCCTTCAAATTCTATTATTATTTTCTCGCTCTATTTTTGATGGTTGGATTGATTTTTGCAGGGAAATCTTGATTTAGATCATGAGGTGTTAGGGCAAGTTTCCAGTTGAACCAGCCAACTCCTGATCCATATTTTCTGAAGAGCCCAGCTAAATCAGCTCCGGGCTTATCATAAGATTGTTGTTGGTGATGCACTAAGGGTTTCAAGTTAGCACCTGCTTTAAAATTTAAAAAATATTTTAATTTCTGTGCATCATAATGATAAATCTGGCTACTTTGAGCCTTCAACTTGTAATTATTGTAATTTAACCTTTTTTTTTTTTAATTTCATCATTGTGTATATCATTTCTGGGTGCTTTGTTTTTATTTTTTGCAGCTGCGGATCTGTAGGAGAATTTTTGTTTGAAGCCAAATCTAGGTTCTAGAGGGTAAGGTCTGGCCTCAATATCACTTTGCAAGGATATTATTCAAATTTTTTGTGGTCCAAGGGTTTTAAACTTTTGTAAATCTGGAAATTTTTATAAGGGTTTCAAGGCCAAGTTTGAAGCATAAAAAATATATATTGATATGAAATTCGATTTTTTTGGGTTTATTTTGGGATTTTTTAGGCTAAAGTTGGATGCCTAGGGTTTTTTTATCTTTTTGTTGGAGAAAATTTCAATTTTTTTTTAAGAAAACCAACAACCCTCTTATGCTACCTGCAACTTGTGTCGAATCTGCAACTCCCAGCGTTTTCCAGTTACCTGCAAACCCTAGCATGGATCCCATCTCCCTTCTTCCTCACTACGATGTCCATCCTTCTCTACCTGCATCCCTCTTTATTTTCCTCCTGCTCATGAATCAAATCTCCACTTTACCTGTGTATCCCCTCCCCGAGCTGCTCCCTTCCACCACTGTCGAACCCTCTAAGCCTACATTCGACTTTCCTTTTGATCCATTCAACCTGAGAACTCATTGCTCATGAGACTCTATACGCGTGGCTCCCTCTTTTGATTCCCCTCGTGCGTTCTCCCTCCATCGACCTGCAACAACTCCATCAAAGCCGCAAATCCTTCTCAACCCTCACTCGAGCTCGAGCTCTCTTCGCCGCTGTCCTACACTGCACACACAAAGAAATTTGATTTTTTTTATTCATTTGTATTATGTTTATGTGTTAGGGTTAGGTATTAGGTTTGATTCCTCTTGTTTGTGTTAGTTTAGGTTAGGATTCACATTGGTTAAATTGTTTTTTTATTTTTTTTTGCTTTAGACTTTTCAATTTGTTTTATTTTGATTTTAATTTTTATTTTTTTTCACACCTTGATTTTTTTTACTCATGAATTTTTTATTTTTGTTTTGATTTTGATTTCCTTTAAAAATTTAAAAAATATTTAGAAAACATTAAAAATCTAAAAAATAAAAAATAAAAAATTGGTGACTTTGAAATTGCTAAGAAATTAAATTAAAAGGAGAAGTTGTGCCCTCACATTTAAAAAGTTTTAATTTTTATGTGGTCTACATCCCATAAAAATTTTAAATTTAATTAACTACTTTTGATTTTTAGTTTTGGTCACATTAAAAAATTTAATTGCCACATTAAATTTTCTTCATAAGCTTAGCACATTGAGAATTTACCTAAGGAATAATTAAATTCTAATCTAAAGTTCCTTGGTGTCTTTTTGTGTGTCAAGTGTAAAATTTAAATTTTGTGGTAGTGATTTTTCTATTGTCAAGTGCGATTAATGTTTTAGAATCATATCTAAAGATTGACTATAGAAGAAATATAATTTTTTCTAGATTTGGGTTATTGAAGAAAATCATTTTAAATCTAGAATCATATATTTCTTAGCCTTTAAATTCTTCATGGTATTTAATTGCTAGAATATCCTGCATGCTAAAATTTTGAGCATTGTACATTTAATCATTCATGATCGTCGCTTTCATCACATTTATAAATTGCTCTAGATAACTTGGTTTATTTAGCTTATGGTTAATTGAATATAAAGGCGCTGGTCTATAATCATTTCTATCTTGCGATTCTGTCTTATTCATATTAATTGTTTGATCTATTTATCTCAGTTAACCAAGATTTGTTTATATCCCTCAAGTTGTTCACCCTTAAGTCTCCGAGAAAAGTGTTCCACAGGCTACCCTCATTCATCCACCCCAGGGACTACCCCCCTTGACTTATCTAGGAGACAGTCTAAACAGAGTGAGTAAGGATTAGAGTGACAACCCTTACTCTGAGAATTGTCGCGGTGCCTGGACACTTTGTGCGACAACACCCCACATAGATGAGTCGTTGGAATGTTCAAGTGGTTCTAGTTGTTTCTCTAAGATTGATATGAAGAGTGGGTACCATCTGTAATCTCCCTTAATAATAATAAATAAATAAAATAATATAATATTAAAACATAAGTAAGTAAATAATAAACAATAAAGAAAATATAATTATGGTAAATAAATAGTAAAAAATAAAGAAAATATAATACAGCAAATAAATAATAAATAATAAAGAAAAGATAATAATAGTAAATAAATAATAGATAATGAAGAGAATATAATAATAATAAATAAATAAAATAGTAAATAATAAACTAGAGTTCTAAATAAATATATATAAAAGTAAACTATAAAAATAGTAAAAATAAGTAAAGTTAACAAAAAGTAAAAAGGAATAAAATAAGAAAGAGTTAAATTAAGAGAAATATTAAATTAAGTAAAACTTAAAATAAAGAAGTTGTATGTTGACACATGGAATGTGTGAATGCAGACCCTTTTCCATTTTTTGGTCTATTCAATAGACGATGAGGAAGATGAAATTCATCATTCCTTCATCCATTCTCTTAGGAGAAAAGTGTTGTGAGACAAAGGATTCCTTGACAGTAGTATGTTGATTGAGGGCTTGGAGGTAGCTAGTTGTAGAAAGATTATGTGTAGCCGAGCCTACGGTTGGGTGGAGATTCATCCCCAAAATATTTGTTGTAGTTAGTAGAATTCAAAGAGTGTTCAACTCCAAAAGCACAAGTAAGGAATATTTCTAATATAGATAAGTCGTCTTTGCTCACATTTTTCAAAAAACCTATGTTAAATAGTTGAATAATTGAGTGTTGATTATTAATCACGTAAATTGATATACTTATCTATATATTTTAATTTCGGGTTGTTACATATGGTATCAAAGCTAGTTTCGACTCTGTGTCACCTTTAACTAAATTTTTTTAGAATTTTTCAAATATTTTTTTACAATAATTATTATATAAATTATTAAATAAAGGTAAATAAATATTATTTATTTAAATCATTATGTTATCACTCCTATGGATCTCCAAGGTTGAGGAAGAGTCCAGCTGAGGTAACCACAGACCAATCTTTTGACTTGGTAGCTAGCCCTACCAAGCTGGAGAGGGCTCTCTCCAAAGGATCACAACCAAGAGGGTTGGATGGATTAGGGTTTTAGGCTAGATATAGTAGCTCAAGGTTTTGATTTTATTTGATTGGGGTAGTCACTGGATGAGTGAATTAGGTCAGAGAGTGAACTAGGTCAGGGCAAAAGAAAATCAGAATTGCAGACATCTGATGGGGAAAGGTAGGAAAGTACTTTAACAATTTGTAGTATATTGATGGAATGGTTTAGACTGATGAAGTGCTGAAAAGAGCATGTAAATCATGGATTCTTTTTAAATTGAAGAAATGAAACAAATTATGATGATTTTCCCAAAACAGAGCATAGAAGATGAATTCTGCTTATCACCCTTGAAAATCAAACATATTTAGAAGTGAAATGGATCATGGAAAGTACAAAACATTCACACACATGTAACTGAAGAAGAAACAATATCAAAATACTATGCCACAGGAATCCCACCAAAATAGTTGTGACTCATCTAATATATTCCATGCCAAAGTTTGAATCACTACTACAACATCCAATGGAGTCCAACCCATAGAATGATTGAAAAAATACATGATATAGGCCTCAAACAAAATCATCCCAGCCTCAGGGGTCGAATCCATGAGAGGAGGAGCAATTCCATCAAAAACTGAACTGATAGCTAGAGTGTAGGGTGGTCAAAGTGGCTCATCCCTAACTTAAGTGAACTGATTCATTACACCTCATTGAGTCCATTTACCTAATGTATTTACCCTAGGTAACAATAAAAGCATGATAATTAGATTTACTTCATCAATTACATAAGTGAAAATTGATTTCCAAAGGTGAAAATCAAAACTTGAGCAAAATAGTGAAAAAATCAGGTAAATTTTCCCTGTGCACAGTGCCAACTTCAAGCTGATTTTTGAAGGGGTTTTTGATTTCCAAATTGAGACCAGGATAGCTCATTGGATAGATTATCCTGTATACTTTTGAAAAATTCCCTTGGTTCCCAAAAATTATAAGATTTGACCCTCCAAAAGGTAAATATCCCAAGACTTCTTTTGTGCACAACACTTAGCTCAAAAAAAGGGCAGAAATGTGAATTTTGAGGTGTTTTGGGCCATTTCTCCCTATCCAACGGTCCAAATTTGTTGTTCCAATAGTCAAACGTGTATGCTCTTGGCCTTCTGAATCGAATGGTAGTCTTGGTTTTCCATTTAGAGGCATCTAGAAGATGCGCAGCACTTAGGGCACTATGCATAGGATAGTTCACTTGTGCCAAAACAGTCCAATGTTGCACAAAAAACCAAAAAATGTCAAAACTGCCCAAAATCTCATCAAAATTGGTGTACAAGGTATTGATGAAGTGTGCTAGGCATGGAAAGAGGCCTCAGCAAGGATATGAAACTTTCCTTTCTCCTCTTGCACCTTTAGGGTTTCAAGCTTTAACTTCATTTTCTTGAGCTTGGACCTTGCTATTTGACTTCTTTGACAATAGTACTTTTCCATCCTCCTTTGTATGTCATTGTCTCTTTTAGACTTGTCTAGGAGCTTTTCAATATGGTTGTTCACCCTCTCAAGCAAATGCTCCCTATTTTCATTGATCATTATGGTCATTTTCTCATTTAGGGTAAGCTCATTGGCTAGTTCAGTTCTAATGCTCTTTTTAGGCCTCTGGTCCTTAGCCTTTTCCTTGGCACTTTTTATTCCAACTCATCATCATATTCTCCATATGCTTCATCAAGTAAGGCCTTAGCCTTTTCTGCCTCTCTTTGTGCTTTTATGAATTTCACTTCATCAATGAAGTGCTTTGTCTTCAGCTGCTTATTCTCCTACTTGTAGAAGTTAATGACAAATCTGGCCCTATCAAGATTAGTTTGGAGTTCTCTAATATTGGCATCATTCCCCTTGAGGACTATGAGAATGTCCTTATAGTCATCTTGCTCACTTAGATCAACAAGCTCAAAATCTTGTTCTATCTCATGGAGGTCCTCCTGCTGCTGCTGGATCTCTACCTCTGTCATCTTTTCTTTACCTTTTTGTACCTTCTTTGTTGATGAAGAAGGCAAGGCCCCTCCCACAATCTATGGGGAAAACACCTGCCTATGGCCTCTCTGATAAGTATGTGCCAATGTGCTCAAATATACCCTCTTAGGCTTGATGACCTCAACTCTTCCAGGTAACCCTACATGATCATGAAATGGTGATGATGGTGGTGAAATAGGCTGAGAAGATGGAGGGATAGATGTAGTGGGCTGAGATGGAGGGGGTATGTCTTCATCATGATTGTTGAAATATGGCAACAATAATATTCCAATTTAATTTGTCCTTGAATTAAATTGTGAATTAAAATCCAATTTAGCCTTAACATCTACTTGGAAATAACTAATTAATTAATTTTAAATTAATTAGTTGGAGAAATTCAAGTTAGAAGTATTTCTGAAGTCATGCAAGATTTATCCCTTAAATTAAGGAGATAAGATTGAGTTATATTTGATTTGTAATTAGTTAACTCAATTTACTGAGTTAAGTCCAGTTAAATTAGTTCCAAACTGTTTGAGGAACTAAAATTGAGTTAACAGTTAGTTGATGCATGCATGCACTCAACTGGTGCTACTCCAGCTAACTGAAGATTCCCTCATCAGAAACTCATGCATGTCTATTATGAGAAAGACCCAGTTGAGATTAAAGTCAAGGACAGTGTACTATTATTTGCATGTGTTTTCTCAAAGAGAAAACTCATGCATGTAGTCAAGGATTTAATCCTTGAGGATTGCGCAATTTCGGAGGTTGATCATTCACTTAGTAAAGGAGAATCATCCACAAGGAATAGCGCAAGGAAATAGGAGATTGGAGGGTAGAGAGGAAGGCTGGAGAGAAGCCAAGATTGCCTGTGAGCATCTGTGAGGATTGTACTGAGAGCTGGCTAGCTGTGAGAGCTAAGGCTTTGTATAATTCCTATGTATTTCCACCATGTATGATAATACAATAGTGTGGGGTTTTTAGCTGAGGCTTTCCCCAAAGTATTTTCATGTGTGTTGTGCCATTGATTCTTCTTCTTCTGGTTATATTGTTCAGCTCAATCTTTAATCTTCTACAAATTGATAGTAGAAGTAGGTTATAGTATTCTGCTTTTATTTATATTGCATTATCAGGTTAACCTACACAGATTTTCTACATGGTATCGGAGCTGTGAACAGTGTACTAAGAAGAGAATTCGAATTTTGAAGTTTGGGGTTACATGTGCAAATCGAATTCATATCATACTTCAAGGTTGGCCAATGGCATTCTATGGCTTGAGATTTGAGTATGCCTTAGAAGGTAGCTCGAATTACATAGCATGGAAAGATATAATGGAAGTTGTATTAGAAGACAATGGCTTGAAGGAATTCATTGATCAAGAAATCCCAAAGCTAGCTTCAACTAATGCACAAGAGTTGGTTGAGTGGAAGAAGTGTGTGGTGAAGGTGAGATGGATCATCCTTGAGGGATTTCGAGACCATATTGTCTCGAGTCTCCATGGGAAGGATACTCCATTTTCAATGTGGAATACATTGAAGGACCTCTACTAGAACAGTAGCGACTAGAGGAAATTGGCGCTTTAGGATAAGCTTCGAAGAATCAAGATGGAGATGGGAAATACTATTTCCACATATCTAAACAAACTCACCACCTGCAGAGATGAGCTTGGCAGTGTGGGAATAACTACTGCCGATGATGATATGGTGAGCCTCGCTCTCCTTGGACTTCCAAAGAGTTGGAATAGCTACCAGGACTCTCTGAATGGAAGGGAGAAATTTTTCAGATTGGGAATGATTTTGGTCGGATCTTATGCAGGAGGAGATCAGGAGGAGCACATGAGATGGTTCTTTATCCAAGAATGATGATGAAGAAAATCTGGCCTTAGCAAGTAAGGCAAGGAAAGGGAAGGGGAAGGCTTCCCATTCTAAATTGAATTATTCTCATGGAGGGAAGAAGGGTGACATGTCTAAAGTAAGATGCTTTAATTGTCACAAGATGGGACATTATGTGACTAATTTCCCATCGAAGAAGTCCAAGAAAGGATCCTTAGAAGGATCGGTAGGTGAGGCATTAGCCTCTCAGTTCAAAATGGACTTTACCCTCATCTCATGCATGGTGTCATCGATGATGGGTTGTGTTTGGTATCTTGACAGTGGAGCCTCATTCCACATGACCAGTGATAAAAATTTATTCAGTGCCTTGGAGGAGAAAGACCTCAAGATGTGCATAGAGATGGGTGATGATGGAATTTATAGTGTTTCAGGAGTGGGCACGGTTGCTTTTCAGAGGGAGCATGTAGCTCCTCTCACCTTGACAGATGTGATGTATGTGCCTGGACTGAAGAAGAACTTGGTATCGGTTGCGATGTTGGAGGAAAAAGGCTATGATGTTGTCTTCAGTAAAGGAAAGGCATTCCTAAGACACATAGCCATGGGTCAGACCAAGAGGATAGGGATTCGGGTGAAGAATCTCTATAAACTAGAGGTAGATGATTGTGCAACATTGAGTACGAAAGTAGAATTGGTGCAAAGCCAAGACAATGGCGAGTTGTGGAACATGTGGTTGGGCCATTTGCATCATGGGGTTTTGAAGATAATGCAACATATATCTACAAGACTTCCCAAAGGTAAACTTGAGCAAGTTGACACATGCAAAGGTTGTACCTTGGGAAAGTACACCAAGTCTTCCTTTCATGATCGAGAAAGTCGAGCAGAGGCTATCTTAGAGCAAGTTCATACTGATGTGTGTGGACCATTCTCGATGGCATCCGAAACAAAGCAAAGGTATTATGTGATTTTCATTGATGACTATTCTCGTAAATGTTGGATTTATTTCATGTAGAAGAAGGACCAAACTTTCACAAAGTTTTTTGAGTTCAAAGCTTTGGTCGAGAAAGAGTCAGGGAAGAAGATCAAGGCCTTGAGAAGTGAAAATAGTGGGGAATATGTCTCTCAAGAGTTTAAGGACTTCTGTGTAGTGGAAGGAATTAAACAATACTTGACGGCACCTCATAACCCACAGCAGTATGGGGTGGGTGAGAGGAAGAACAGAACTGTTGTAGGGGCAGCATGAGCAATGCTGCATGACAAAGGCCTACCACTTCACTTGTGGGCTGAGGCATGCAACACAATGGTCTTTTTGTAGAATAGAAGTCCACATTGCATACTTGGGATGAAGACACCAGAGGAAGCTTTCTTCGGTAAGAGACCAAATGTGGGTCATTTCAAGATATTTGGCTCATCAGTATATTGCCATGTGAGAAAGGATGCACGAAAGAAGCTTGAGCCGACAATAGATTTGGGGACATTTGTGGGGTACACCGATACACCTCACAACTATCGGGTGTACTTGCCTACCAGTCGGAGGACAATGGTTCACAGAGATCTCAAGTTTGATGAGTAAAAGGCCATGCAAGTTTCCCTTGATAGGGAGCTCCAACTACAGGTTGTGGAGGAACTGTTGGTTCCTAAGGAGGAGGAGCCTCAGACTAATGTAGAGCAGCCACATGTAGAGGTTCTAGGAGTGGAGACATCCACTCAAGAAGAGTCTTCCAGATATGGAAGGAAGCGCACAAGAGAAGCTGACAGATTGTTGGAGGATGCGAGAGAGAATGTGGGAGCACCATCTTCTCAGCGCAGATAGAGGAGGTCACATGAGATGTACATTGGATACATGGCCCTTGCTGGGGAATGTGTTGAGACTAAGCCACCTTCCTTTGAGGAAGCAGTGCAACAGCCGATTTGGGTTGATGCTATGGTGGAGGAGTATGACTCCATAGTTCGTAACAGTGTTTGGGACGTGGTTCCGAGACTGGAGAACAAGTCAGTTTTGAGTTCCCATTGGCTTTACAAGGTAAATAAAGCTTCTAATGGTAGTGTGGAGAAGCATAAGGCAAGATTTGTTGCTCGTGGTTTTTCACAGGTCGAGAGGATCATGTTTTTGCAGTATATTTCGACAAAGGAGCAAGATGCTGACATTTTGACAAAGGCATTGTCAAAGTGTAAATTCGAGTTCCATAGAGACAGGATCAGGGTGGCAGATAATCCCTTTCTTGTTGAGAGGGAGTGTTGAAATATGGAAAGAAGAATATTCCAATTTAATTTGTCCTTGAATTAAATTGTGAATTAAAATCGAATTTAGTCTTAACAACTACTTGAAAATAATTAATTAATTTATTTTAAATTAATTAGTTGGAGAAATTCAAGTTAGAAGTCTTTCTGAAGTCATTCAAGAGTTATCCCTTAAATTAAGGAGATAAGATTGAGTTATATTTGAGTTGTAATTAGTTAACTCAGTTTACTGAGTTAAGTCCAGTTAAATTAGTTCCAAACTTTTTGAGGAACTAAAAGTGAGTTAAGAGTCAGTTGATGCATGCATGCACTCAACTATTGCTACTCCAGTTAACTGAAGATTCCGTCACCAGAAACTCATGCATGTCTATTCTGAGAAGGACCCAATTGAGATTAAGGTCAAGGACAATGTACTATCAGTTGCATGTGTTTTCTCAAAGAGAAAACTCATGCATGTAGTCAAGGATTTAATCCTTGAGGATTGCACAGTTTTGGAGGCTGATCATCCACCTAGAAAAGGAGAATCATCCGCAAGGAACAACGCAAGGAAATAGGAGCTTGGAGGGCAAAGAGGAAGGCTGGAGAGAAGCCAATATTGCCTGTGAGCATCTATGAGGATTGTACTAAGAGTTGGCTAGCTGTGAGAGCTAAAGCTTTGTATAATTCCTATGTATTCCACCATGTATGATAATACAATAGTGTGGGGTTTTTAGCTAAGGCTTTCCCCAAAGTATTTTCATGTGTATTGTGCCATTGATTCTTCTTCTTTTGGTTATATTTTTTAGCTCAATATTTAAGCTTCCGCAAATTGATATTAGAAGTAGGTTATAGTATTCTGCTTTGATTTATATTACATTATCGGGTTAACCTACACCGATTTTCTACAATGATGATCAGTGGGATGAGATGAAGATGACATATCTTAAGCATGTGGAGGTTTTGGAGCAGTGAAATTATGATTGGTAATGAAAGTGTCCCATGCAATGTTCAGCTGGTTAAGGTAATGGAGGATGATGATCTTGATCAAAGATTGATGGAAAACACTGTCCATTTGTTGCTCATACCTTTTTCCCTAAACTGTGTATATCATTTTCTCAATGCTCCTGAACAAATAATAAGTGATATTGAGCATTCTCACTCTTGTGAAGTGCATGAGCAATTTGATATAGTATGAATAAAGTCTGGAAAATCTGCCTTCACAAGTGAAGTACTTCATGTTGATTTTCATCATGGGAGCATATGTACCAAGAAGGTGGCTGAAAGGGAAGAATATGTTTCTCTCATTTCTATACTGAGGTTTCAAATATGGCTCATAATACTGATGATCTAGGTTTTGAGATTTAAACCACCTTCCACCCACAGTAGGTATTCCAGTAGCAGTAGCAATAATGTCTGAGGATATGGTGAAGGTTACCCCAGCAAGGGTCACTTGATTGTCTTCAATATTTGAAATGAATACTTTAGTCAAAACAGGATGGCTTTGGACTCTTTGTATCATCACACAAAAATCAAAACATCCCAAATGCTTGAAGGAAGTGATTGTCATAGGTGAGGCCATTAACTCTTTGGTGTTGGTAGGTTCAAACCTCAAGATTCTTCCTCCTTTGTGTGGTTTTCTTTCCTCTTGGTCTTCTTCCTCTGAAATATCTCTATTTTCTTCCTCCATTATGTGTTTTCTTTCCTCTTGCTTGAAACCCTGGGGATTAGGAAATAGGAGTGGAAATGGGGTAGGAAAAATTCAAGGAGTGGAAGAAGGGATTAGGGAACTTAGGGAAGTTGTTGGCTTATTGGGGCCTGACCTAGGTTCAAAGTTAAGTCAGCCAAACAAATCCCAGTGCTACTGGCCCTTTCGGAAATAGTTTGTGGAGTACAGACTGAGGTCTCACCTGAAGTAGTATGGGAGGGTGCTAGAACCAGGTTTCCACACCCTGGAGATGTCTGATGAGTTCAAGTGATCCGTTGTTTGACCCTGTGTGCAAGTCGCTTCGCGCACCGTCCGGTACCTCGTAGCCTGATATACTGCCTTCGTGTGGCCCTACTCGGCAGCCAAATGCTGCGCTTCTATGTTATTATCCTAGACCTTACTGGTATTCCAATGTTAGTTGATTATTTTAGCCTACTTGCGTGTTTTAAGTTATACTTGACAACATAAACCATTTATACAGGTGCGCACAGTAAATAAACAGTATATTTGCAATTTAGATCAAACATGCATTAACCCAAGAATAGATACACAGAATTATGATAAAACTTCTCTTTATTAATTCCTTCTTTGGTTATAGACTCGACTCCGCCCTGCGCACTCAGCTGCAGGGGTCCGTGTACTTAGTTGCGGACTACTAGGCCTCTACGCACTGAGCTACAGAGCCTTCTCTTACTCTACGACCCAAAGACATACTTCACCTTACTTCCTTAGCCTCTCTTCCTATCTCTTCCCTCTCTTTTTTCTTACACTTGGAGCCTCGCTCTATTTATACAATCCCATGGTCTATGGACCATGGGTAGGTCTATCCAGCCAATATTACATTACAAAACTAGGGCAGACAACCCTGTGACTCTATCATACTTTTCGCACTCTGCACCCGCAATTCGCAGAGATTTACAACAAGATTGGGTCAAAACTTGGGCTTTGAGCCCCAAAACATGCCTTGGGGGGAATTCCATGCCCAAAAGGCCCCCAACACAAACATCGTGACTCACCCTCGAGTCACTCTGTCAGCACGACGATCTTTGCATGGAGTCCCTCCAACTATTCTCAAACTACGCGGAGGTCAGCAATGCACTGAGCTGCTGCTTGCTGGATCTATTGCATGCACTGTTCCGAAACCTCTATGTCTAGAGTGCTTTTTACATTAATGTGTGCATCCCATATATGTGCATGAGCTTGCCTTCGATGTCTACCGTGATGGTGAAGGCCTCGTCAATCCAAGGCTAGACGCGTGCTTTTAGAACTGCCTCCTTATGTCGTGCCGTGTCCACCTGCTCCTTTAGTGCTTTAGCCTACTGCATCCTCTCAAGTCGGTGGGTGAGGACCATTGTCTGTGTAGTTCCTCGGACACTGTCATACTGTTGTTGGAGTTCTCGTGCCTCTGTGTCTAAGCGTTGGATGTTGGGGTCCTCCTGCAGAGTTGTGAGGAACTCAAGTGATTCTTCCAACATGCTAATGCAGTCTCGCACTGTGATAGCGCTAGCACGTTGTGATAGTGCTAGCGCGTTGTTCTCTAACTTCCGGGGGAGTGGATGGCTGCACCTTTAACCGCAGCTCAGTGATCTGAAGATTTAGCTCCAGCTGAACCTTTTTTGTTTCTTCCATAGCCTCGAGGACTCCTGTTGCTAACCTATGGATCCGTGCCTCTGTTGGTAGATCTACTAGGATGGCCAGCTCTGGGATGATTCAGCAAGCGTCGCCTATCACCTGCACTAGCTGTTGATTTTGCAACACCAATTCATTGGGCTGCAAGCTAAGTTGTTCCATATTTATCTTCTGCTCGCTGAGGACTTAGAGCGCGCAACTTTGCCGTTATCCCATCCTGCAACAGATATAATGTCTCACGTGGAAGGGTAGCTAAATTAACACCGAGATCTTTCATCGTGCTAATCAAAAACCTGTTAGCCTCATTTTATGTCACTAGAGCCCCTTCTAGCAACACTATTGTGTTCATCATCCACGCGTGCAACATATGCTCTGCTGCTGTGGATCTGACTGCGAGGTTGGTTGAAAGGGTACCAACCTAAGGGGGGCATTCCTGTAAGTCCTGCAACTGTGCTATGAGGGCCCCCAACATAGTATGGTGCTCCTGCATGAAATCTTGGACAGCCTCATTTGTGAAATTGTACATTGTCTCCCCCATGTCATGCAGATCACCCTCGGTTAGGGTGATCGGGTCAATGGACAATTTCGAAGCCTTGACCTTCTTCCGTGATCCTGCCTATTCTATTGGGTGTTGGCACTTCAACTGTGTGGATGTGGTTCATGGGTTTGCGCCTCCTCCTTCTGTTTCTGCTTCCTCTGCTGCCTACCCTTGCGAAGGCGTTGTTTGGCCCTTAGCCGCCTTCGCGGCTACTTCTTGTGCTGCTGCTGCTACTGTGGCCTTTTCCTACTCGGCTACTTTCTGTGCTACTTCCTGCACTACCCACACTTCGGCTGTTGTTGTTTCCTTCCATCGTTTTTCAGCCAACTGTGCGATGCACAGCTTGGCATCGTCTTTCTTCTTTTGCGCTGCTGACCTCTTGAGTTCTGCAATGTTTGGGGCATGCCATTCTGGAGGCCATGCCTCCAAGACATTGAAAATGGCGTCGTCAGTGGCTACAAAAGGTAGCTTTGTCCACTACTTCGTTGGATCCTTGCGCACCCTGATACATATATTATGCATGTCTGCCTTAAGTTCTGCCAAACTCTGTAGACTATTGTAAACCATGGACAACAACCATGACTTATGGTTGATCCACATTCAGATGTTCATCTCCATGAGCACCCAGAAGATCTTGCTGTCGTGTATCCTTGTAGCATCCTTCGTGGCCCAAAGCGAAGCGTACTTCGCGGCCTCTAGTAAATCTCTATCAATTATGGGGAATTAACTGTCCTCTAGCAATTCCCCTGCTATGAGCACTATGGAAAACAACAACCATGCATAGTGGAAGGTTTTACCCTACTCCTGGGCTTCACGGAAATTCTCTAAAAATTCCATGCAGAGGAATTCAGACCAGTTAAACTGGACCCCCTCTGCGCACTGCTCAGCCAGTGCGACCACCAGTGCAAGTACCTCGTCTACACGGCACTTGCGCATAACTTTTCCTGCGAGGATTTGGGTTTCCATGCGTACTGCTTTGTCCTTGATGTTGGAGATGGCGTAACCCCTCTTCTTCTTTTCCAGCTTGTACTTCTTCTTCATGGCCTCTGCGATGGCCAAATCACTGCCCTTTCCTTCTGATATGGCCGCGAGGTCCTCTCCTTTGTATGGAAGCCGGGAGACGCGATGAATTAAGTATGCCATGATGGGGATAGGCTCCTCCAGCCATAAACACCCATCATACACCAGGTAGAGTAGTTTCCTGATGATGAAAATGGTTATTAGGGTGCGGTGGAAATGCGGCACCCAAAGTAGGTTCAATAGCCTGACCTTCTCCACTCTGTGCAACCACTTCCATGGCTCTAATGTTGTCACCACCCTCATGGTGTTCTGCTTCATGAGGTTTCCGGTCTCTAGGTGAGGGGACTTCTCGTGGTTAGTGAGGCCCCAATCTTTGAATTTCATGCTTGGAACTCAGCCCAAGTGTGTGCCTTTAAACATAATGTCATCTGGGAGGAGTGGGGTCTGGAGCGAGCTCTTGGTCTCGTCCAGGTCCTTGGGCACTTTGGCCTTCCCTTTTCGCAGGGGGACATAGGTGGGTAGTTTTGTCGCAGAGTGCCTAGGCTGAGTATCCACCTCCATGCCTTCATCTTCTTCTTCTACGATGGTAAGATCCTGCAAATATTCTTCTTCTTCGTCTATTTCTATAGTGACAGCTTTCCCTTTCTCCTCCATCGACAGTTTTCTGCACAGCAGGTTTCACGGGGACATGCGTACGGGAGCCATTACTTGTTTATCCTTCTTGGGTCTTGGCGTGCGCGGTGATTTTTGGATTTCTGCCACAATCCTAGTGCCTTCTGGAACATCCCCCACAGTTAGGGCCTGCGTGGCCTCACCGACAGTCACCTCTGCTATCCCCATACCATCCTTAGTTACTATCATTGTATCTGTGCTGCAATCTGTCACACGCGAATTTAGGAGCTCAATCGACGCTTGGCCCACAACACTTAGGGTTCTGCTCAATCTCTCAATTCGCAAATGACCAAGTGTTGTTTGTTGGGCAACCTTTTGTATTTTATAGCGCTTTTTGAATTCGAATTTTATCGTTCTGCCCAATTCTGGTTCATTAATGCTTTCTTGGCGGCAGATTTTTCCAAATCTTGCCCATAACTCGAATCTCAAATGCCTGCTGCCCACTCCATTTTGCCTCAAGTCGAGCATCCCATCATGAATAGTGACTTCAACGGTCACTTTGTGGCTAACCTACATGGCAGCACAGCCCCCCGTGCAGGGTCGCGAACCTTGTGACTCTCTACTTCTACGCGCATCTCCAATATCGTGCAGCTCCTGGGCAGAATAGTTTATAGTCCTACGTTTGGTCTTATCATACTTCCTGGTTGTATTTCGCACCATCGTCTTGTCCGCTCTTGCTTGTTGGTCGTGTTTCCTATCGCGAGGACAGTGTGCGTTCGTGCAGGTTGCACACAATACGCTTGTACATATCTAGAAAGGTGGGTGCGCAGGCTGTTCCGTCCGTCATACCAGGCTTTCATCTGCATCTGAGGCTTTCCAAACCGCATGAGCATCATCCTTCTGCATTTGCACTAGTCCTCGAAACTTCTTTGATGCGTACCCCACCATCTTGCAGGCGTAGCGTGCAGTACCCATTTCAGAGAGTCAAAACATTGTTGTTCTGGCACTTCTTTTTCAAATTGGTTTAAGAAATCATCCACCTCGGTCAATCTGTCATACATAGGCAGATCTCTTACCTCTGTTGTCATGCAGTGCAATGACCTTGTCATCATGTTGCAGTTGAGCATGGTTACCTCATGTAACCAGTTCTGCCACCATTGTATCTCCTCATCTAAATCTGAGGTGCAGGAGCTTTCGTGCTCCCACAAAATTCTGCCATCTGCTGTTGGATTCACCCAGTCCTGCTCCTATGTGATTATCTTGTAGATACATTCTAGATCATCATCACTATCGTAGTCATGCACTGGCTCCGTGTAGTGTGATCCTTCCATGGGGTCTAAAGGTACCACTACGCGCAGTGACTTTTTCTCAAAAATCATCTTGTGCTTCTTTAGATTTATCACTCCATTCATGTCAGTGGCCCAATATATTCCCAGTAGCGTGGGATAGGGATTGTTGTCATCAACAATCTCTATCACTTTGAAATCTACAAGCGCACTTGCACCTTCGATATCCACCATTATTCCCTGCAATCTTCCCATGGGTAGGATCTTTTGCTGGTTCGTCATTCGCAATTGAATAGGAGACCATTACAATGCGGGCCCTGCCCATGCGTTCCCATGTTTGCTTTGGCAGGATGTTCATGTCCGATCCTAGATCCAAAATCACTTGATCCATTTCATATTCCCCGATCTGTGTGGTCAATCTCATCTCCCTTCCTATTCGTGTTGTGTGCTTCCCGAGCTTTCGAACTATGCGCGGTTCTCCTGGCGTGGTTCCAGCGCATCTAGTGATGAGTTCTTGCAGTCCCTTCACTGCTTTTTTGTCGCGCATCAGCTTCATGCATGTCTCCAAAAATGGAGTGATCATTGACGGGTCCATTTCCGGTTCCATTTTATCTTTACTCCTTGAAGTGGAGGCATCTTTGAAGCTCTTCTTGGCCTCCATGAATGTCTCCTTAGAGTGCTCTAAATCAAATTCTAGTTCCTTTGTTGGAGCCTTGCAAACCCAGGCACTCTCTTCGGGTTGCTTGCCTTTGTCATCTCCTGTCATGATACCAATTCGGAGCATGATATTTACATTTAGGTCTTCCTCGCGCGGCTCAGACCTCATCATTTGCAGGTTTTGAGTCAGGGGAGGTTGGAGTGCTCCTCTATCACGCAACCTTACTATCAGCATGGGACATTCCTCCATCTCATGATCAAACTAGGTACAATATAAGCATGATGGTCTTGTCAGATTTGTACAATCCCGAGCATAATGCCCCGACCCTCCACAATTGTAACAAATCAGCTGTCTGCGACCTCTTCCTGGTCCAATTCCACCTCGACCTCGTCCGCGCCCCTGAAATCCAGTGCGCGCCATCCCTGTATTTTGATCAAGGGCCCGTGTTTCAGTCTAAACTCTGTAGGTAGGAGTCTGATCCATCATCATTTCATAACTTCTACGGGTACGCTCATCATGGCCTACTGACCTACAGAAATTATATAACAATTGTTGGGAGTTCTGTGTATACTTCCCTCCCATCTGAGAAATCACACACCATAATGCAGGCATCGTGCTCGGTCCTACTTGTGCCTCTGGTGTCAATGGCATTGGTCCTCCTGCCGCCAGGTAGTTCGCGAATACTAGACAATGGTCCTTGTCATGTCACTAGCCTTTGCACTTTACGCACCATACCTCCTCGCGCGCTTCTAGGTGAGATGTCCTATCTTGTTTCAAACTCTGCATCTCAAGGCACAAGTTTTTCAACTGCGTGTGGATCTGTTGAACTCCCAAGTTAGGATCTTATATCGGGGTCTCATGCAGTGTCATTTTGATTTCCAAGGCCTCAGCCTGAGTGGATAGCTTTTGCTGTGACAACGCGTTCCTTAGATGTGGCGTTAGTGATGCTACAAACCATGCGCGATGTTTCCCATCCGTCAAGGTCATGTTGGCTTCATGAATCATACACCTCAGTGTCTGATCTAGCTCCTAGCGGGTCTCGCCTGGAAACATCGCGATTTTCTTAAATCTAATAATCGACTGTGTCTCTGATTTTGGCCTACTAAATTCCATGTTTAGCATAGCTTGGATATCCATGATCCCTACATTTGGATTGTAATTGGAATGCTTAATGTACCATGTTAGTGCGCGATCCTGCAAAGCGCTGACCAGCGTTGCTTTCTTTATATTTTCATCTGTGACTCCATGCACTTCCCATACAACCTTTACCATGAACCAAAACTAGTACAGATTTTCATTCCCTACTCCTTTGAACACCGAAAACTTTATTGCGCTTGCCATACTGAACTGTGGTGGTGGCGGAGGTGGTGTGGACGAAGATGGGGGTGAAGATGGTGAAATTGGTGGTGGTATGCGCGCAATTCGTTGTTTTATCAGACTGATCGCACTTCTTAGTGAAACTTTTGCGAGCTCTTCCTCGCTTTCCTGCAGAGGTGAAATTAAGGGGCTAGACTCTAGTTCTGTTCTCCCTTTTTTTCTGTAGATCCTCCCACTCCGTGTAGCCCCAAACATCAATTTATTTGTATAACCCGCTTTTCACACAGTAGCATTTTAATCCAAGTGTTCAAAGATTTAATGTATTTACCTCGCGGTCCTTTGAGGAAGCGTCTTTCTGCCTCGCTATAGCTGACTGAAGTATCTATCGTGAACTCGGTGATAAACCCTCCTATAATTCAATCGAGCCAATGGTCCATAGCTCGCGCGATCTTATCTTTTGATGCTTCCAATCTGTGCACCAACTCTAGAGTCCACACAATAGGATTGTTGAGTCTACACCTTCTTTGACTGTCTTCTAGCTTTACGATCCACTCATACAACTTAGAGGGGAAGGATGAAAAGAAAATTTCATGGATTTTCATATATAAGTAGCAATCTAACCACTCTTCCTTTGATAACAGTGGATTCCTATTTTCCTGTAGCACGAACTCATGAATTTTTCTGTCCAACCACTCTTCAATTCCTTTCTTTGTTGGATTCCAGTGATACGACATCAGACATCTCTTATGTAGATCCTGGTCCCAACAACGGAACCATTTGCTGGCTTATTGGGGCTTGACCCCATTTTAGAGTTAAGTTAGCCAAACAAATCCCAGCATTACTGGCCCTTTCGGCAATAGTCCGCAAAGCGCGGATTGAGGTATCACCTGAAGTAGTATGGGAGGGTGCTAGAATTAGGTTTCCGCACCCTGGAGATGTCTGATGAGTTCAAGTGGTCTGCGGTTTGACCCTGTGCACAAGTCGCTTCTCGCATCATCCTGTACCTCACAGCCTGATATACTGCCTTCGCGCGGCCCTACTCAGTGGGCGAATGCTGCGCTTCTGCTTTATTATCCCAGACCTTACTAGTATTCCAATGTTAGTTGATTATTTTAGCCTACATGCATGTTTTAAGGTATACTTGACAACATAAACCATTCATACAGGTGCGCGCAGTACATAAATAGTATATTTTCAATTTATATCAAACATGCATTAACCCAAGAATAGATACATAGAATTATGATAAAACTTCTCTTCATTAATTCCTTGTTTGGTTACAGACTCGACTCCGCCTTGTGCACTCAGCTACAGGGGTCCACGCATTCAGCTGTGGACTACTAGGCCTCTGCGCACTCAGCTACATATCCTTCTCCTACTCTACAACCAAAGACACACTTCACCTTACTTCCTTAGCCTCTCTTCCTATCTCTTCCCTCTCTTTTCTCTTACACTTAGAGCCTCACTCTATTTATACAATCCCATAGTCCGTGGACCATGGGTAGGTCTATCCAGCTGACATTACATTACAAAAATAGGGCGGACAACCCTATGAATCTATCATACTTTTCGCGCTCCACGCCCGCAATTTGCAGAGCTTTACAACAAGATTGGGTCAAAACTTGGGATTTGAGCCCCAAAACATGCCTTGGGGGGGATTCCATGCCCAACAGAAGTGATAGGGGTGTGAAATGTGTATGGGATTTAGGATTTGATATTTAGTTACAGGTATGTAGTATGGCTACCTAGGGGTTTCATTTCCTAGGACTTAGGGTTTAAGTGAGAATGCACTTGGGATAGGGATTTAGCAACACAGGGGTAGGGATGGAGTTTATTGTGATGTGGGAAGGGTAGTAGGGTCTTAGGAATAGTTTTTAGGGATGTAGGAAAAAATCTAGGGTTTGCAAGGCTTTAGAATTTCCAATTTCACATAATGAACTTCATGGCATGAATTATGACTTTAAGAGGTGTAAGGATGGATGAACAAGGTTGTACTTACTTGATAAGAGGCTTAAAAACCTTGTACTGAAGGTCAGGAGCCTTTGTTTTCAGTTTGAGAGTTTGTGGGAAAAATTTGACCTGTGCGCAATGCCCTTAGTGTGTGCGCAATGACTTCAGCCTATGTGCAGCACCTTAAGCTCATGCGTAGTGCCTTCAACCCATGCACAACAACTTAAGCTCGTGCATAGTGCCTTTAGCCTGTGTGCAGCGCCTACAGCCTGTGTGGAACACTTGCCTCTGTTTTGCTAATTTCACCCAAAATCGTGAGGAATAGTTCTTTGGGGTTTTCTCAGGCAATGATAGGAGGAAAATGGAGTTGATTTATATGCTAGGAAGGCATTTATACATGAATGAAATTGATCATTAGCTTTAAAAACCCACTTTCTAATGTTTCTCTTCTCCTTTTTGAAATGGTTGCTAATTTCCTTTCTGACTTTCTTCTTTGCAAGTGGATGATGCTAGAGTGTTGGCACTCTTCACATTTGATTTTTCTTTGGATGGAGTTGGCACATATTTTTCTTAGTTGACAGCTTAGGAATAGTAACTTATTACATATAATGAACATAAAATTACATAAATTGGAAAAAATATTACATCTATGTTTTTTGAAGCAAAATTACAATTTGAAATAGAACTGCTACTTGAAATAAAAAATAGAACTTGGGAAAGCATAATTACATGTTTTCCAATCCTCTTTAAATGACAAAAGGATATTATTTTTCTCACTCTCATACTTTTTGTTGGCTTTATGCAGTGAAATGGAGTATTATTGGACCTTGAAAGAATGAAACCTAGTGACCTAATGGGACCTTGAATGAGCAGACTCCATGTGGACTTGACTGACACAAAACATGATGAAATGAGCCTTTATGATCAATGTATTCTCAGTAAGACACATTAAGGTGGGCCAACAAATATTGATTTTTGAGAGAGAGTAGGGATTTTGACATAGGGCTACCATCAATGAGTAAACTTTTGAATGAGGACCTAGGTGGAATGACAAAAATTTCAGAATGGGACCCTAATATGATATAAAAGAGGAGTTTCGATCACTGATGGCAGTATGCAAATGCTGATTCTAACATCAGCCTTATTTGGGGATGGAATCTCCTTGGAGGTGTCAGGAACATCGTAAAACAAGTTCCTAACCATGTGGGCCAATACGGTCAAAAACTTAAACTGAAATGCATTACTGAATTCTGAAAACTCGAATAACACAAATTGACTCAAAACTGACTTACTTAACTGATGACTGAACATTGGAAATAATAGAAAATTAGTGAAGCTACATGGCCTTCACTTCAGGCTCTGAAATCCAGTGATTCTCTACTTCACACTTGCAGAAAGTTAAACTGTTATGTACAATGAAACTAGGATGATCCAGAAAAGATAGTGCTTAAGGAGCCTACCATTGACTGGTCCTCCTAAGCATGGTTCTCCGTTCATTTCGTCCAACAAGAAATCATTTTGTCCTTGGAAAGCTGAAATCTGATAAGGGCCTTTCCATAGGTTTTCAAATTTATCAGGCTTACCCTTGTCTTCGTTTCTGGCATCCCAACGAAGCATCAAATCTCCAATTTTGAAATCATCCTCCTTTTTTTTCCAGTCATAGATTTTCTTTATCCTCTCATGGAGCTTAGAGGTGTTTTGAAATACCTCATCCCGTGTTTGTTGTAGGTGAATCATTTGATTGATCCTGCAATGTATATCATTCTCTTCACTTCCTGCTTCTTGTAAAAATTTCATGACCGTGACTGCTAATGATGAAGGAAAAACAATATCTACTCCATACACAATTTGAAAAGGAGAAAGTCGAAGAGATTTCTTACTACTCACCCGATCTACCTATAATGCATTGATTAGATTTTTGTGCCAATTCTTTTTGTTGGCCTCCAACATTACCTTGAAAATAACATACCAAACCCTGGTGGTATATCAGCTATGACCACATCCATTAAGAAATTCTTTGTCGGGATTTGGTTGAGGGATACTACCAAATCTTTTATTAGACCAAGACAACGAACCTTACTGTTACACAGTGTTTTGTCACCGACCTCGCATCCCTTGATCCCAGGTTGAGTCGGTCCCTGAATGGAATCTGCTTTGTGTCATACATCAAAATATGTGTCCACATCTTCCATATCACTCAAGAAGATTAACCATGCTCATTAATCCTGAAGTTGACCCTTTTTACCTATGTTTCAAGATCGTCGCAGGACATCAGTATCTTGCCTGCGACGATGGCTCCAAGTGAACGAGAACCTCGCGACACCGTCGCAAGAGTACATCTGTTCCCAATGACGGTAAGTTTTTAGGGATCGTCACAGGTCATCAGTATCTTGCCTACGATGATAGCCCAGAATGCACTAACACCTTGCGACGTCATCTCAGAGTCTCAGTGTTTGATCTGCGATGACCCAGATATGGCAAATTAGTTCAAACAGAATGCTTTTGGGTGGTTTTGGAGCTAGTTGTTGGGTCAAGGAAGTTCACCTCTCCCCATTGGAGATGGTGGTTCCGCCTTTTGAGTAACCTCCCTTGAAGATAAGCTTCCTCTTCCCTCATTTATGGAGGCTCCTCCTCTTATAAAAGCATCCTCCATGACTATGATCAGCTAGTTCCTAGTTGGGAGTTCTGAGAGAGTGCTAGTTGAGTTTTTGGTGTGCTAGTTCTTAGCTTGTTGGATTGATAGCTTACAGCTTGGATTGCCTTTCATGTTGTGAATTGAGAGTGTAAAATGGTTTTGTAAGAAGGAAGCCTTGTTGTGACTGCCTTAGTTTCATACTTGTGCTTTTGGGTGAGAGAGAGAGTCATCAGCCTTTCTAGGAGACCTTTGAGAGTGAATGCTCATGGAGACATACTGATCAGACCCTTCAAGGAAGCTTGTGATGTCAAGGCGTGGTTGTAAGCTTTACTTTTGTTCATATTAATACAGTCAATGGTTATTTCCTATATCATGTATGAAATGTATGTTCATAGCTTATGGTTCCTTGACTCTATAAGTAGATAGTTCATTGTTGTGCTCTATTATGTGTTTTGTTGTTTTCTTATGTTGTTTTAGGTGCATCATTCATTAAGGAGAAGAAAGTGATAGCTGAAGCGGTGTGATGAAGACTTCATCGAACACTGGTTTAAAGTAGGCCTCTTCAACGAGAACTATTTAAGGAATTAGCTATTTTTTTTTCTTGCTGTGACTAGACCCACTCTAGGGCTAGAGGGGTTGTCTCTGTTCACAGAGGGAACTTACCTGCATCACAAGTTGGTGACTCTACTAGGGAGTCCTTTGTGTGTTGTCTCTTGCTTTTGCTCTTGATTTGTTTTTGATTGAATTACATAGTGTCTCTTTGTTTTGAGACTGAACCATCAGTGTTTTGGATCACTTGAGTAGATCTGGTAGTCCACCTCACTGTCTGAGTGATAAGCCTGGTGTCTTTCAGCTAGAACTGCCTTGTTTTCCCTCTCTGTTGAGATCGTCGCTGTTTAATTCCTAACAGCTGCGACGAATCGCTCCTATCCTCTTTACCCAAGCTGTACGTCATGGATATCCCATCATACAGCTATGACGATTCCTGAAATCGGACCGTCGTTGAGAATAGGTGTACCCTTGCGACAATGCCACTTAGTTGTTAGTGTAGTGCTTGCGACAATTTGGCGATCATCTTAGGTTGTCAGTCTTACCCCTGCTATGATTCTTGTAGGGTTGCTTTTTACAGCCCTGCCTTGTGAATAAGCCAGTGTAGCTTGTCCTTTGCTGTCTCTTACATCTTATTAAGCTTGTTTTGACTCTGTTTGCTAAGGCATATCCTTCTTGATTCTGTTTGTATGAATTTTGGTTTTTGGGCTGTGTGACCTAAGTCTTTTAAGGTTTTGTCAAGATTCACTTGTTTTGGGTTGCTTGTCCTTCCAAGATTCTGAGCTACATCCATAACAGTTTTGTTGATTTGTTTGAAGTTGTTCTCTTGCTACTTGCCCATTTTCTTGGTTAATCCATAGTAGTTGGTCATCAAACTAGCTTGTTGTGTTGATTTGATTTCCATTTACTATTAAAGCATAGATTACATTTTCCTTTTGATCAGTCAAGTTGTGCATTAGCTTGTTTTTCATTTATTCCAAAAAAAAAAAAAAATGCACTCATATAGTATACGAAAATGAAAGCATGTTTGCATTAGTAGATTCTTTATGATTAGCAATTGAAAAGAGAAATTCAAATCTTTCATTTTTCGTCATAGTAGTTGCGAGATAAGTAGAAATCGATGCATTGTATTTCCTATTGATTGGATTACTTGCTTGCAGTCTTGTTCTTGCATTTTCTTTTTATTGTTTTCATTCACTTGGAAATGAACTCCTTACCCTCATTTAGGTAGTCGTTCATCGAAAGGAATGTTTTTTTTGCTCATCTAGTTGCATTATAAGAGTGTTAAAGATACATTTGATAAGGCCTTGAAATCGAGACTTAATGCAAGATTAACGGTTAAAATCTATTGAATGAACTTAAAAATGCATTGGAACCTAACGATCACATATCTAGAGGTCTAGGCTAGAGATGTGTTCCGGAGTCATTAAACCTAGTTCCTACTGTTCTCACTAACGTTGGGTGATTCCTCCTTTTGTGATACAATAGATGCTAGTATAGATTTGTGATCCTCGTACCATCGCGTATATATTGGGAGACCCCACTAGGTTATCATTCTATTACCCATAGGAAGCCAAGTCTAATGCCTTATGAGTCGTAACGCACCGAACACAGCATTCAGGAAGATTGACTGTCGTATGAAAAGTCCTTGGTCGTTTCTCTTTCATTTATCACCAAGGTGTATATTGCAGTTTTATGATTTGTCTGGTAAACCCTCTTGTCTAGAGTTTCTACAGTAGTCACTTTTGTTCCTTTTTGACTCTTTAAAAGTAAAAGGATCATCTGAGCACTTGTCCTTTCAGGCTCATTAAACCTCGAAAGAGATAGAGTCACCTTTCGTCCTTTTCTTGACTCTTAAAATATGAAAGGGCAACGTTTTGTTTCAATGCTGTAAAATTAATTGCCCACGAAATATTCCTAGTTAAAGTTAGCATTCCTTTCAAGGTAGATTCCAATGGAAACATTTCCAGAGTCTACTAGTCAAGGTCTTCACTCGGATGGGAATCCTGGTCCTTTTCTTTCTTTCAGAAATGTTGGTGCTCCTTACATGGCGATGTTGTCCTTGCCTGGGTTAACCATTGGCCTGCCTGTTTGGTTGTTCTCAACTTCGGTGGTCTTGAGCATCCCGACTCCTGTTTTGTCGTCTCCTTAATTTGAATCATGACAATATGATTCTAGGGTTAACCCTTCACCTTCTTCCCCTATTTCTTCACCTTCCCCTTCTACTTCTCCTGGTGAAAGTTCTAAATCCAGTAACCAAGAGGTTATGAAGAAGAAGACGAAGACGAAGAAGAAGAAGTTGGATAAGCGAGAGGACACCTATCCAACTATTGCTTTGAGTACACCTCCAGTAGAAAAACCTTTTGATCCTCCATGGAAGGTCAAATTTCCTTGTAAGCTGTGCAAGGGTGACCATTTCCTCCGAGACTGCCCTGGCATTCCCAGAGTCTTGGAGGTATGGTCTCAGATTTCAGTTTGGCCATCCTCATCGACCTTTGGAGATCATGTCGATGCCATGCTCGTGGCCAACGATGGTAAGAGGAAAGGGAAGATTAGATTTCCCTATAGGTTATGTGAAGGCGAACATCCTCTTCACCTTTGTCCTCTTATGGATAAAGCATCCACGGTTTTGGTAAACCTTACGGCTTCTTCCCCCCAACTCCCTGTTGGTTATCAAATACTTTCCTCTGACCCTCCTCCGGTTAGTGCAGAGATTGACTTAGATTCATCTCTTACCGACCCTGCTCTTCTTGAGCCTGACTATGTTCTATCTATTCTTGCCCAACCATTGGTCGAAAAGAGTGTCGACTTGATTTCGCTGCCAGTTGTTCACTCTGTTCTGAAATAGCATAATGATCATACTGCTCATGTTCTTCTCATCTCGTCAGATTATCCTGAATCAAAGAGTGACCCTCCTATCCTGACTGATCAAGAGAGTTCTTCTTTGATTCCTGCAGAGCATGGGGGCAATCATATGGTTCCTCCACCAAGTAGTTCTGTCATTTCCTTTGATTGGAGTCACTTGATTGCTTTTGGCCTCCTGTCCCATGTGCCTTTCTAGATCATTGTACACACCTATAATATGGTAGTACCTAGCACTCTACTCGATGAAGGAGCATCTGTTAGCATCATGTCTTATACTACTTGGAAAGCTCTGGGTTCCCCACAGCTTGTGCCTATCACACAGAATCTATTGGCTTTCGATGGAGGAACCAGTCAACCCTTAGGGATCCTTCCAAAGTTCCCTATTACTTTGGGAGGTAAAACCGTCTATATAGACGTGATGGTCGTCCAAGGTGCGTTGGATTTCAGTCTTCTCCTTGGCCGCGACTATATTTATGTCATGGGGGCTCTTGTTTCTTCACTTTTCCATGTGGTTTGTTTTCCACATGATGGAAGAATTGTGACTATAGATCAATTGTCATTCTTTTGTCACCAGATAGCTCCTTTGCCACCATCACCCCTATCGACTCTTGTTTGCCAGTGGTACCTTCTCTGCCACAGGTCAATTATGTGGCTACCCGTTCCATCTCCGCATCTGTTGATGATCATCAAGATGGTATCATACATCATGTACTAAGGGCATTGGAACTCAATATGCCATTGGTACCCAATGACCTGTATTCCTCCCACAGTGTGTTCCTTCTGTCTAGTGAAGACCTCTTGGGTGTCATGTTCTCGTATTGTCCATGAACAGTTTCGCCGAGGATAGTTCTTTTCTTGTATCGACCTCGTTAAAAAATGAATCAAGGCATCTTGAGGAGAGTTCTTGATCTTGTGTCAACCTCGTTAAAAAATGAAACAAATGTCTAGAGCATAGTTCCTTGTCTTATGTAAAGCTCGTTAAAAAATGTATCAAGGCATCTTGAGGAGAGTTCTTGATATTGTGTCAACCTCGTTAAAAAATGAAACAAATGTCATGAGGATAGTTCTTTCACTGGGTCAACCTCGTTAAAAAAATTAAACAACTCCCTTTTCCCAATCGATTCTTTGATTAAGATCTCGTAAAATCCCAGTCAAGTCTTTCCTAGATCTTGAAAGTGAACCTTCATTACATCCACCTAGTTGAATGCAATGAAGCTTGGGGGGCATGTACCTCGATTGGATCATTATGTTGGGGGCATGCGAACCTTATTCAAGCATAGTTTTTTCATTTCAAGCTTGTGTAAACATGAAACCGGATCCAAACATAGTTCTTCATGGTTCGAGCTTGTGTAAAAATGAACCCATGCACCAATGTACCTTTTTTGGTTTGGTGTGTAAAGCAATTTCTCGCTTATTGTGTCTTTTGTCTTTGATGTAGGTGTTAAATATATTGATTGATGCATGTGTTAATTATGTATTAGACAAATATTTGAGCAATTATAAATCATAAATAAGCATTTAGACATAATAAGCAGATACAGTGAAACATAGATAGATCCATATCATGTGTTGTGCACCATGGCGCTCAATATATCTATGTCCAAAAAATATGTGTGTTCGGTTACATTGTGAGACACATGTCTCTCAAAAGTATGCAGATAAGAAGCCTAGAAGTCTACTATGCATTATGCTCTCTATAGCAGACTACTGCTCGGACCACGCATTGAAGTAACCGGTGTATCCTATTCGACACACCCATGGTGTGTTGCTGGTACTGCATGGGAATCTCGTCGAATCCTCTGTAGCCTGGGAGCCCCTCAATCAAGCCATCTAGGTTACGGGCTATCTCCTCCTCAGCATCTCCACCCGGAGGTGGTAAGTCAATCTCTCTGGCAGCCCTCCAGGTAGTAGGAGTGAGACCTACTAGTCTCTCAGGTCCAACATCTACAAAGAATTGAACATAATAATTAGGGCATGTATATTTAAAATAAAAAAACAACAAAAATTATAAAAAAAAATTCGATCAAACTGAGTATTTTACCTCTCTCATCCCACTGTTCGCCAGGAGGGAGCAGCATGTCTGGGTCACCCCTGAAGTCCATCCCAGTGTACAACCAATCCTCGACTATAACTTGTTGGCGGTTCATCCACTCAACAAATTCCGGACCCCATGATGTAGGCTAGCCACCGCCTCCTCATGGCATCACAAGCGCCCATCGAGTTATCCGTGTCTGCTGTGGCCCTAGCCATCCCACCGTAATGTCCTGTCACTGGAGAATTGGTACTTGTTCCAGCATGAGCGGTATCAATATTGAGCCGTAGCCAAACTATTTTGCCTCACCCGGATGACATTTGGTCAGTTGTCTCTTTATATTGAGAGACACGGCCTCTGCCCAGTTAAACATAGTGGGATTCAAGTAGTCTTGGGCTAACTGTAATTGAGTTTTGGTTGCCTCTTGCTGGGCTTGGGAGCCAGCTACTCTGGTTATGTTAAATAACAACACCCATAGTGACAAATCATTAACAGTGACAATTTGGAGCTTGCCACTTTTTGATGATTTCCGTGCTCCTGGGGGGCACAGTCGTGCAATAAGTGTGTCCATCGAGTCTCCAGTAACTCGAGTTCCCACCATGCGGGGCGTCTCTCCTCTTCTTGAAAATCCAGTCAAAAAGTAGATGTCCATGTTATCAAATTCAATTTCTTGCCCACAGATTATGAACTTGCCTTCGTTTGGATTCCATGCTCGGATTAGGTACTCCAGGAGATCCAATTGTGCTCTTAGCAGTGGTGTCAGGAAGAGCTTCAGCAACCCATAGTTCCACAAGATGTTCAAACAATGTGGATCTACCATTCCCATCTCATCATCATGATCATCGGTACGTTATTGCCATACAAATGCCATCATTTATCCCTGCATGCATAAACATCCCTTTGTTAGAAGCCATTCAACCATTTTCACCATTTAGAACTGATTATAAATGAAGATTTTTGGGTTTCGGTGCTCATCGCAGTTGTTCTTAAAACAACTGTGACGGGCCGATTTGCACAGTTCACAAACTTACGGGTCGTCATAGGTGTACATCACTTTCCTGTGACGACCCCATTTTTTCCATATGTAAATTCCTCAGTTGTTGCAACCCCGAGGGGGAAACTTGCGATGACCGAGGTGGAAATTTTGATCAAAAAATTCCTTTAAACCCCAGTCTAAAACATGAAAATGCATCTAATTTTGGCGAAAAACAAAGCTATGGATAGAGTATTTACCTGGAGGAAGCGCAAAAGGCAATGTACCACTGATTTTCCTGGAATCGATCACCCAGTTTCACAAGGTACGCAATGTTTGAAGTTTCTACCATAGTATAAAACACAAGTGAATTGGTTTTTACCATAATGTCTCTTTTATAGCCTTTTTTAAAAAAATTTAGGGTTTTCCTTAAGGTTTGAAATTAGGGTTTTGACTTATATGCGTTTTTTTGCGAGGTAGATCTTATGTTTGCATTTTCTTATTCAGCGACAGGTGTTTCGAACACTAGCAATGATCGATTTATGAACTATATACTCAGTCAATACTAAAAAATATCCTTTCTCAGTCAACTTTAAGCTCTTTTCACCATTTAGAACTAATTATAAATGAAGATTTTTGGGTTCCAACACTCGTCGTAGCTGTTCTTAAAACAGTTGCAACAGGTTGATTAGCATAGTTCACAAACTTACGGGTTGTCGTAGGTGTACATCACTTTCCTGGGATGATCCCGTTTTTTTCCCTGTGTAAATTCCTCGGTCGTTGCAACCCCGAGGGGGAAACTTGTGATGACCGAGGTGGAATTTTTAATCAAAAAATTCCTTTGAACCTCGATCTAAAACATGAAAATTCATCTAATTTTGGCGAAAAAACAAAGGTAGGGATAGAGTATTTACCTGGAGGAAGGCAAAAGGTAATGGACCACTGAGTTTCCCGGAATCAATCACCCAGTTTCACAAGGTACGCAATGTTTGAAGTTTCTACCACAGTAAAAAACACAAGTGAATTGGTGTTTACCATAATGTCTCTTTTAAAGCCTTTTTTCAAAAAATGTAGGGTTTTCCTTAAGGTTTGAAATTAGAGTTTTGACATATATGCATGTTTTTGTGAGGCAAATCTTATGCTTGCGTTGTCTTGTGCGGCGACAGGTGTTTCGAACACTGGCGATGATTGATGTATGAACTATATACACAGTCAATACTAAAAACAATCATTTCTCAGTCAACTTTAAGCTCTTTTATGACTCTTGAAACGTGAAAAGATTGCCGAGCCCTTGTTGTTTTGAGCTCGTTAATGGTTACGAAACGTCGTGTCCTCAGTAAGTTTTTTACTTTTTCGGGCTGGAGGCACTATTTACAAAAAGTACTCCTTGACTGAAATGGTCAAGCAATTCTCTCGAGTATCATTTTCTACCTTTTTGGGCTTGGGAGACAAACATACGAAAAGGGCCCCTTTGTAGTTTTCTTTTCCGTGTCTTTTTCAAACTCTCTAAACATGAAAAAGACTCCGAGTTTTACCTATGTTGGACTCGTTAAACCCTGACGACATTGGACTCGTCGCCATGATGAGACCTGAGCTTCTCCTCCCTAGGGCTCGTTAAAATTTCACTAGGTTGGATTTTCCCGAAGGACAAACTTATATTGCAAGCATGTGCTATCCCCTTCAAGCTTATGTTTCAAAAATAATTGGGGTACTCACCAGCAATGATGGGGGAAAATTTTGGAAATATTCTGTTTATTACCTACGGCAGCTTGTCACTCTTGAACATCAACACTTTTTGCTTCTCACTGGGTTTGGGATATCCTCACTTCATCATTGGCCTTCTAGGATTTGGGTTCTTCATTTTTCCTCATTCCATTCGATCCCTGTTGTCTCCACATGACCTTCGATCCCTTGGTACCAAAATGCTGCCACATTCTGGAGTCATGTCGCCAATATGTTCAAGAGCTTAATCCTTCTGCAGTTTGTGCCCTTACATCCTCCTCTGATTCTCTGTTTTATCCATCTACATCTTGTTCCTTTGTCTTACATCGTTGATGTGGGAAACATTATGGCCCTCTTGCGACGGATTGTTTCTTGTCGACATCAACTCATTATCCAGGAAGTTGATCTAGACTCTCCTTTTGGGTACCTTAGAGCTTGCATGCCTCAATGGCAAGTTCTTCGCATTTGATGACAGATTTGCATCATTGGTCTTCAATCGGGTGATTCCACAAGTGTTCAACTCCAGATCATTCTTCACGCTTTGTGGATTGTACTCGAAGTACCTTGAGAACCATTGACATTACTGGTGGTCTCTCTCATGCTTGTTAACGGTTCACATCATTGGCTGGTAATCAAGTGATTTTCTAGTATGCTTGACTTCAACACATTTATTCGCATATTAGAAATTGTACGATGGACAGGTCGGGATTCAAGATCCTGGGCTCAGATCACACAAGTCCAGGTTGCGTGGATTATTTATACATGACTCTTTTGATTGGATGGCTACGACCATACCTGAGTCTTTCTAGATGGATGCAACCATACCTATGTTTTCATATGGTCTTTTCGACTGAATGGCTGTGTCCATACCATAGACCAATTCTATTTGTCTTTTGGATGGTTGTGCCCATACCTCGACTACTTGTACTTCTTTCACTATCAAAGATATTAGTTATACTTACGTCTACAAGTTCTCCACGATGGTGTTCCAATTCAGTTATGGTTTCGTAAACCATTTCACCCCTCCCACTCTCTTAGCCTTCATGCTTTAGGGGGCATCTGTTACACATATTTTGTCACCAACCCCACATCCCCTGATCCCGGGTCAAGTCGGTCCCTGAATGGCATTTTCTTTGTGTCATACATCAAAATATATGTCCACATCTTCCATATCACTCAAGAATATTAACCATGCTCATTAATCTCAAAGTTGACCCTTTTTACCTATGTTTCAAGATCGTCGCAGGACATCAGTATCCTGCCTACGACGATGGCTCCAAGTGAATGAGAACCTCGCGACACCGTCACAGGAGTACATCTATTCCTAGCGATGGTTGGATTTTAGGGATCGTCACATGTCATTAGTATCTTGCCTGCGATGATAGCCCAAAATGCACTAATGCCTTGCGACGTCGTCTTGGAGTCTCAGTGTTTGACCTGCGACGACCCAAATATGGCGAATTAGTTCAAACAGAATGCTTCTGGGTGGTTTTGGAGCTGGTTGTTGGGTCAAGGAAGTTTGCCTCTCCCCATTTGAGATGGTGGTTCTACCTCTTGATTATCCTCCCTTGAAGATAAGATTCCTCTCCCCTCATTTATGAAGGCTCCTCCTCTTATAAAAGCATCCTCCATGACTATGATCAGCTAGTTCCTAGTTGGGAGTTCTAAGAGAGTGCTAGTTAAGTTTTTGGTGTGCTAGTTCTTAGCTTGTTGGATTGATAGCTTACAGCTTGGATTGCCTTTCATGTTGTGAATTGAGGGTGTAAAATTGTTTTGTAAGAAGGAAGCCTTGTTGTGACTGCCTTAGTTTCATACTTGTGCTTTTGGGTGAGAGAGAGAGTCATCAGCCTTTCTGGGAGACCTTTGAGAGTGAATGCTTATGGAGACATACTGATCAGACCCTTCAAGGAAGCTTGTGATGTCAAGGTGTGGTTGTAAGCTTTAATTTTGTTCATATTAAAACAATCAATGGTTATTTCCTATATCATGTATGAAATGTATGTTGATAGCTTATGGTTCCTTGACTCTATAAGTAGATAGTTCGTTGTTGTGCTCTATTATTTGTTTTGTCATTTTCTTATGTTGTTTCAGGTGCATCATTCATTGAGGAGAAGAAAGTGATAGTTGAAGCGGCGTGATGAAGACTTCATTGAACACCAGTTTAAAGTAGGCCTCTTCAACGAGAACTATTTAAGGAATTAGCTATTTTTTTTCTTGTTGTGACTGGACCCACTCTAGGGCTAGAGGGGTTGTCTCTGTCCGCAGAGGGAACTTACCTGCATCACACTTGCCGGAATTAAAAGAATACAAGTCATGGTATTCACGAGTTATATCTAGACCCAACTTTTCCATGATGGCCTTGGGCATTAAATTATGGGAGGCTCCAGAGTCAAGCATGGAGTTATGAAGAATGTACTGATGGATTCTTAAAATCAGGTAAAATGGAGGAACCTCACTATCTTCTGACTGACCATCTATGGCTGGACCAAAAATCAATTCAGGCTAGTCATCATCAATATTAACCATCTCGGACATAAGGTCAACTCTTAGCATTTTAACTATATTTGACTTGTAATGGCTATTTTTGACAAGTTTAGTAAGAGGGATTGACACTTTCAACTTTGAAATTTCAGTTTCTAAATTGAATGAGCTAGATTTATCTACCTCTTTTTGGATGATGTCTATTTTCTTGGGCAGATCTTCTGATGTCTGATCTTTCTTTCGACAGTCATGGTCCTTGTTTGGATTGCTTGTAGACAGATGATTTACTTTGTTTTGGTTAGCTGCTGCCATCTCTTTGCCTTTACTTTGATTACCTTGATGAATTGTCTTTGGTTTGGTATCCTTCTGCTACAATGTCCTTTTTTGAATGGGAGTGATCAGGACATCTCTATTTCTCAAGGAATATTGCTTCTACTAAGAGTTGAGTGCATTCAAGTATCCTCTTTGATAATCATCTGATTGGGTTTCCAATGCATAGTCATTTTCCAGTATGTAGTCTTCATCTGTAGGTTCCTCCGTCTTCTCGACATACTTCTCATTTCACTAAAGAAAATGGGATGGTAATATTCCCTAAATAAGTGGTTTTCTTCGACAATCAGGTCTATTTCATCCTCTGATTCTCCTTGAGCATAATTCTTCTGCAAGGGTGTTTGAATTTGTTGTTGAGATGTTGATGCCTCAGGATATTTCTGCTCTCTTCGTTTTATCTTGTACTGAGGTTGTTGTTGGTTTCTGAAATTTGGATTCCTAACTTGTGGCTCCTGTTGTCTATCTAAAATTATCATTCAGTCAACCATCCTCTTCATGGTTCTAATCAAAGCATCTAGTTTGAGATTGGTGGAAGAAGAGGGTTCTTCTTTTATTGTTACTTTCTTCTCTGGTTTCTCATGTTTATACTGAGACTTTTTAATCATCAAGTTTGCTTCCACACTCACTGCGTTATTTTTCATTTCTTCCAGAGTGGAAGGATCTCTTTCCTTTAGTTTATAAGCCATCTCCAGATCAAAGGCATCTAGATAATGTTTAAGTGCCAAATCAAGTGGTGGTTTCATGTTATCTGAAATGGAATTGTAGATCTGATTGAGCCTTATAGTAAACTCCTAAACTGTCTCGTTTGGATTCCTTTTCAATGTATTTTATTCTACCAAGATCTGCAATGGATTCTTATTTTCCTGCCACCTGGCTAAGAACAACTCATTTAGCCTCTAAGGAGTATCAATGGAGTGAGCTACCAAACCACGAAACCAATTTTTCACATCTTCAGAAAAACTTTGAGCCATTAGTCTCATTTTGGAATCATCTTCATCAACCTCCTCTAAATCAATGAAATCATCCATCCTGTCAATATGTTGCTATTCTGTGATTCCCTGACTACCATCAAAAAGAGGAAGTCTCTGGCCATAGGTCTGAGGTAAAGTTGCCAAATGACCAGGTAATTGTAAGGGAGCAAATCTCGCCATGACTACTGGGGGAGGGCGCATGGGGATTCGAACGGGTTGAGTTGGCTGGGATGAAGATGGAGGTGTGGATATGGTTGTTTTCGGAGGTGCAGTAGAGGGTATGGTAGAAGATAAGATTTCAAGTTGATACTGGATATAGGATTTTTCCACAGTAATTTGTAATTGATCAACTAGGCTTTGAAGTTTCTCAAAATTAGACCAAACCTCATGCTCAAGTTTTGAAGACTGAGATGTAGCAGAATGTTGATTAAACAAATATTTTGAGGGCGGTAAGTATGCATCAAACTTTATGGGATCCAACACTACCTCTGTAATACAAGGCTCAGACTTTGAACAAAATCAGGATAGCTCAAATTTAATATCAAAAGGAATATCCTCAATACTCAGTATCTGATTTGGCAAGGAAGTGGTCCTTTCCAACTTTGTGCTTTCAGTCTCGGGGAAAGGGACTTTAGGTTTTCTTAACAATCTTTCAGGATCATCAACAGGAGAAGGAGGGTTCGGGTCAGGGTTTGACCTAGTATATCTTTTCGGAGCCAAAATCTTAATAGGGTCAAAGACTATGTAAGGTAAAATATTTCAGACTTGAGCGGAACAAAGAAAGCTTCAAACTTCACCACTGAGGAATTTCTTTCAATAGAAAATTTTAATAGGTAACGATCAAGAGCTTACCAATGGAATGAGGTTTGATTGAACTTGTGATTTGTAAACTTCTTTTCTTTATGAAGAACCTTTGAATATGTTCGATTGAATCAACTGGATCAGGATGTGGAATTTGACCTTATTTGTCTCCTCAAAGCTAACTCTACAATCTTGACACTGCAATTATGGAATTAGTCTTTTTGAAACTTAGCCCCATCATCCAAAGGACAAAATTCCAATGAAAACGTATTGTACACCTAGGGAAAATGAATCTTTCATTCCCTGGCAATGGTGCCAATATGTTATCACTCCTCCGGATCTCCAAGGCTGAGGAAGAGTCCAGCTGAGGTAACCACAGACCAATCTTTTGACTTGGTAGCTAGCCCTACCAAGCCAGAGAGGGCTCTCTCCAAAGGATCATAGCCAAGAGGGCTGGATGGATTAGGGTTTTAGGCTAGATATAGTAGCTCATGGTTTTGATTTTATTTGATTGGAGTAGTCACTGGATGAGTGAATTAGGCCAGAGAGTGAACTAGGTCAGGGCAAAAGAAAATCAGAATTCCAGACATCTGATGGGGCAAGGTAGGCAAGTAATTTAACACTATGTAGTATATTAATGGAATGGTTTATACTGATGAGGTGCTAAAAAGAGCATGAAAATCATGAATTCTTTTTAAACTGAATAAATGAAACAAATTATGAGGACTTTCCCAAAACAGAGCATAGAAGATGAATTCTGCTTATCACCCTTGAAAATAAAACATATTTAGAAGTGAAATGGATCACGGAAAATACAAAACATTCACATACATGTAACTGAAGAAGAAATAATGTCAAACTACCATGCCACACAAATCCCACCAAAATAGTTGCAACTCATCCAATATATTCCATGCCAAATTCTGAATCACTAGTACAACATCCAATGGAATCCAACCCTAGAATGATTGAAAAAGTACATGATATAGGCCTCAAACAAACTCCTTGTAGCCTCA
The DNA here is from genome assembly GCA_031772625.1 of Pinus tabuliformis. Classification (NCBI taxonomy): domain Eukaryota; kingdom Viridiplantae; phylum Streptophyta; class Pinopsida; order Pinales; family Pinaceae; genus Pinus; species Pinus tabuliformis. Next base: position 161,235,046 of record CM062816.1, on the reverse strand, counting down.
GGGGTCGAATCCATGAGAGGAGAAGCAATTCCATCAAAAACTGAACTGATAGCTAGAGTGTAGGGTGGTCAAAGTGACTCATCCCCAACTTAAGTGAACTGATTCATTACACCTCATTGAGTCCATTTACCTAATGTATTTACCCTAGGTAACAGTAAAAACATGATAATTACATTTAATTCATAAATTACATAAGTGAAAATTGATTTCCAAAGATGAAAATCAAAACTGGAACAAAACAGTGAAAAAATCAGGGAAATTTTCCCTATGCGCAGTGCCAGTGCTCTATGTGCAACACCTTAATCCTGTGCGCAACGCCAACTTCAAGCTGATTTGTGAAGGGGTTGCTGATGTCCAAATTGAGATTAGGATAGCTCATTGGAAAGATTATCCTCTCTATTTTCTAGAAATGCCCTTGGTTCCCATAAATTATAAGATTTGGCCCTCCAAAAGGTCAATCTCCCAAGACTTCTTATGTGCGGAGCGCCTCGCTAAAAAAGAGGGCAGAAAGGTGAATTTTGAGGTGTTTTTAGCCATTTATCCCTATCCAATGGTCCAAATTTGGTGTGCCAATAGTCAAAAGTGTATGTTCTTGGCCTTCTAAATCCAATGGTAGTCTTGCGTTTCCATTTAGAGGCCTCTAGAAGATGCGCACCGCCCTAGGACAATTCACCTGTGCCAAAACTATCCAATGTTGCACAAAAAACCCAAAAATGTCAAAAGTGCCCAAAATCTTGTCAAAATTGGTGTATAAGCTATTGATGAAGTGTGCTAGGCATGGAAAGAGGCCTCAGCAAGGATATCCAACTTTCCTTTCTCCTCTTGCACCTTTAGGGTTTCAAGCTTTGACTTCATTTTCTTGAGCTTGGACCTTGCTATTTGGCTTCTTTGGCAATAGTACTTTTCCATCCTCCTCTATATGTCATTGTCTCTTTTAGCCTTGTCTAGGAGATTTTCAAGATGGTTGTTCACCCTCTCAAGCCAATGCTCCCTGTTTTCATTGATCATTATGGACATTTGCTCATTTAGGGTAAGCTCATTGGCTAGTTCAACTTCTTTCTGTTTTTCTAGTTCCAATGCTCTTTTTAGGCCTCTGGTCCTTGGCCTTTTCCTTGGCACTTGTTCTTCCAACTCATCATCATATTCTCCATATGCTTCATCAAGTAAGGCCTTAGCCTTTTTTGCCTCTCTGTTTACTTTTAAGAATTTCACTTCATCAATGAAGTGCTTTGTCTTCAGCTGCTTATTCTCCTGCTTGTAGAAGTTAATGACAAATTTGGCCTTGTCAAGATTAGTTTAGAGTTCTCTAATCTTGGCATCCTTCCCCTTGAGGACTATGCTAATGTCCTTATAGTTATCCTTCTAACTTAGATCAATAAGCTCAAAATCTTGTTTTGTCTCATGGAGGTCCTCCTCCTGCTACTGGATCTCTACCTCTATCATCTTTTCTTTATCTTTGTGTACCTTCTTTGGTGATGAAGAAGGCAAGGCTCCTCCCAAAATCTGTGGGGAAAACACTTTCCTATGGCATCTCCGATAAGTATGTGCCAATTTGCTCAAATCTACCCTCTTAGGCTTGATGACCTCAGACCTCCAGGTAACCCTGCATGATCATGAAATGGTGATGATGGTGGTGAAATAGGCTAGGATGATGGAAGGATAGATATAGTGGGCTGAGATGGAGGGGGTATGTCTTCATCATGATGATCAGTGGGATGAGATGAAGATGGCATATCTTGAGAATGTGGAGGTTTTGGAGTAGTGAAAATATGATTGGAAATGAAAGTGTCCCATGCAATGTTCAGTTGGTTAAGGTGATGGGGGATGATGATCTTGATCAGAGAGTGATGGAAAAGACTGCTCATTTGTTGCTCATACCTTTTTCCCTAAACTGTGTATGCCATTTTCTCAATGCTTCTAAACAAATAATATGGGATATTGAGCATTATGACTCTTATTAAATGCATGAGAAATCTAATATGGTATGAATAAAGTCTGGAAAATCTGCCTTCACAAGTGAAGTACTTCATGATGATTTTCATCATGGGAGCATATGTACCAAGAAGGTTGCTGAAAGGGAAGAATCTCTTTCTCTAATTTATATATTGAGGCTTCAAATATGGCTCATAATACAGATGATATAGTTTTTGAGCTTTAAACCACCTTTCACCCACATTAGGTATTCCAGTAGCAGCAACAATAATGTCTGAGGATGTTATGCTCTTGACCTGAGAGAAGATGCCAGAATACCAAATATAAGAAGAAATACAACCCAGAACACATAAAAATATGAGAAAAACAACAAGTATTTTATTATTCAGTGATGAAAGTAATGTTCACTTGCCTCTTCGAGGGGGAAACCTCCAGTAGAGCATAGCTTAATTACAAAATAAGACACGATGCTCCTCAATGGGGAGTCTATATCCTTTATATAGGATTCATACATGCAATACCATGGGTCAGTACCATGGTTCTCTCAATACCATCTATCTAATACCACAACGCGTTTGCAACTAACTGTGGTCCCTTTCTTAAATGCGGGTCAACCACTTACAATTATTAATACAGGCTTTATTGACTCTTTAACTAACTATAACTATGAATCAACCCTATTACATAAATAAAGGGGTTAGGGTTGGACCCTAACATGCCCTCCCCCATAAAAGGAAACCTTGTCCTCAAGGCTGAAGCTGCAGAAACTATTGAAGAATAGTGGATGGTTCCGAGGTCGCTTCTTCTGGAGAGGTATCTTTCCACTTGACGAGGACTTCCTTGATCATGTGGCTGCGCAGATGTCATTCTCGTGTGTTGAGGAGCCAAAGTGAGCCTTCTTCATCCAATTCAGGTAGACTGGTTTGAATGCCACAATTGTTCCCCACCACTTGCTTGATGCATGATACATGGAAGACGGGATGGATTTTTGAAGTTGGTGGCAAGGCTAGCTTGTAGGCTACTTCTCCAATGTGCTGAAGTATTTGATAAGGTCTGTAGAATTTTGGAGCTAATTTTTGATAGCCCTTGTCTTTGAGTGATGTTTTCTTGTATGGTTGCAGCCTCAGGAATACCTGATCCCTTTCTTGAAATGTGTGATCTGAACGATGTTGGTCTGCCTGTTGCTTCATGCGATTCTGATCTTGATGGAGATTATCTTTGAGACGAGCTAGCATGGTTGCACAGTTCTATAGGAGTTGATCCACTGCTTGCACCTTAGAGGATCCAAGGAGATAAGAAGTAGGTGAAGGTGGGAGTTGACCATACACTGCTTCATATGGAGTCGTCTTGGAGGTTGCATGATAGTTAGTATTATACCACCATTTAGCTAGAGGTAACCACTGTACCCATTGGTGTCTCTTTTTTGAAGTGAAGCACTTTAGGTAGGTCTCCAAACATTTGTTGACTGCTTTAGTTTGACCTTCAGTTTGGGGATGATAGGAAGTACTTAGTTGGAGTTAGGTGCCTTGTAGCTTGAAAAGTTCTTGCCAAAAGTTACTGGTGAAGGTCAGGTCACAATCAGACACAATGGAGGTGGGAATGCCATGCAGTTTGAATATCTGGTCCATGAAAGCTTGAGCCAACAAAGTGGGCGTAAATGGGTGGGGTAGGGCGCAAAAATGAGCATATTTAGAAAGTTTGTCCACAACCACCATGATGACTGACTTGTTGCCTAACTTTGAAAGACTAGTAATGAAATCCATAGAAACATCCATCCAGATCGAGGCAGGGATGGGAAATGGTTGTAAGGTGCCTGGGGACTTAACCGTGTAGGTTTTAACCCCGTACATAAATTACCTGCATACGAATTCTAAAACACAGAAAATAAATAATGCGAGAGTATAACACATAAAACACATATACACAAAGATTTTTCCCTGGATCCCAAAGCCGAGACTACCAGCTTGATTTTTCATTATGTTCCTTTCAATGTTACAATACATATTTATACATGCCGAAGCATCCAATACCATGGACCAAAAACCATCGCATCCAAAACCATGGAACGAAAACCATCGCGTCCAAAACCATGTGTGAAAATCATGCACAAAACCATAGGTAGGTCTGCCCAACCTAATATAGGATCCAAAAACAAAATTTTCTGGGGCGCTACCCCAAACCCCATAGAGGGGGGTTACCTGCACCCCTCAAACCCCATGTGAACCCCCTACTACGCAATCAACGCAACGAAGGAGCCCCCCCTCTAACCCCCCGGTTAACTATGTGGGCTAGTCGTGGAAAGAATAAACACAACCCAACATTCTCCCACTTGTTGTTTTCTTTCCATAGGGGGCCACAAGAGAGCTTAGTCATTTATCGAGCCCTGCAACACCCATTGTTTCTATACACCAAGGGAACTTCTCAGAGCTCACAGATTTTTTCAATGCATCTGCAGTATTCTTCAAAGTGTCCACCTTTACCAGCAACACCTTTTTGTCTTCTATCATATCCCTCACAAAGTGATATTGAACATCAATGTGCTTTGTCTTTGAATGATATGCAGGGTTCTTTGCCAAGAAAATTGCACTTTGGCTATCACAGTCTATCCTTATAGCTCCCTATACTAACCCCATACTTGAACACAATCTCTGCAACCAAACTGCTTCCTTGCTTGCATAAGTGGGTGCCATGTATTCTGCCTCTTTAGTTGATAGTGCCACTACGGATTGTTTCTTACTCATCCAACTGACTGCACCTCAAAATAGGTTAAACACATACCCACTTGTAGATCTTCTCTGATCCTGATCTCCAGCCCAATCTGCATCAACAAAGCCACGAATATCTAACACTCTGTCTAATCCTGGTCTTCCTTGGTAGCACAAACCATAATCACTAGTGCCACACAAATACCTGAAAACTTGCTTCACTGTTGTCTAGTGCTCCTTCCCTGGTTTTTACGTAGACCTGCTCAACACTCCCACTGCATGTGCAATGTTTGGTCTAGTACAAACCATTGCATACATCAGGCTACTAACTGCACTTGCATATGGAACATGGGACATGTCCTCTTCCTCTTCTTGTGTCTTGGGACACTGTTCAATAGATAACTTCACACCTACAGGAATAGGAACCCTCACTAGTTTACTATCCTGCATATTAAACCTCTGCAGTATTGTCTCGACATAATTCCTCTAGTTTAACCAGAGCTTCGTCTCTGCCCAATCTCTTTTAATTTCCATGCCCAAAATATAGTTTGCAGCACCAAGATCTTTCATGTCGAATTTGGAGGACAATTGGGTTTTCAAATCCTCGATAATTTCTTTGTCATTTCCAATTAGCAACATATCATCCACATACAAGACCAGATAAATAACATGGTCACCAATTAATTTAAAATACACATAGTGATCTGCTTTGCTTCTAGTCAAGCCAAGTCCCCATATAAATGTATCAAATTTCCGATACCACATCCTTGGTGACTGTTTTAACCCATACAGAGACTTCTTTAACTTGCATACCAGTTCTTTCTTACCCTTCACCGTAAAGCCTTCAGGTTGCTTCATGTAGATTTCCTCTTCCAGATCTGGGTGAAGAAATGATGTCTTCACATCCATCTGTTCTACCTCAAAATCAAAATCAGCAACAACAGATAAAAGTAATGTGATAGAAGTTACCTTAGCAACAGGAGAAAAAATATCACCAAAATCAATTCCCAGCACTTGGGAATAACCTTTTTGCTACCAACCGAGCTTTGCATTTCTCCACCTTTCCTTCTGCATTTGTCTTCTTCTTGAACACCCATTTGTTGCCAATGGGTTTCCTTCCAGCTGGCAAATCCACCAGATCCCAAGCCTCATTTTTGTGCAAAGATGCCATTTCATCAACCATGGCCTGTTTCCATAGTTTGCCATCCTCTGAATCTACTACTTCCTTCACAGTTTTGGGATCATCATCTGTAACAGATAAAGCAAAATTTTAATAGAAAGAAGATGGACTATACCTTTATGGCTGCCTTCTTTCTCGAACTGATCTTCTCACACCTGGAGTTTGTGGCTCTTCATCTTCTGATTCCTCCTCTATTGTAGAGTCTGATTCTTCCTCCTTAAGCTCGAACTCTATCTTCTTAGGTTCCTTTGGTTGGACTTCATGTTTAATAACATCTTTCACCTCTTTGAACACCACATCTCGGTTGTACACAAGCTTCCTTGTTACTAGGTTCCAAAGATTATAACACTTTAAACCATCCTTATACCCAATAAAGATGCACTTTTCAGATTTACTATCCAACTTGGTTCTTTTCTCCTTTGGAACATGTACGTATGCATCACATCCAAATACCTTCAGATGTGAAAGAGAGGGTTTCTTACCAGTCCATACCTCTTGTGGAGTCTTATCCTCTAACGCTGATGAAGGTGATCTGTTGACTAGGTAACATGCTGTCTCCACCGCCTCTGCCCAGAATTCCTATCCTAACCCGACACCACTGAGCATGCTTCTTTCCCTTTCCATCAACATCTTGTTCATTCTTTATGCAAATCCATTTTGCACAGGTGTGTATGGAGTAGTCTTCTGCCGTGCTATACCATGCTTCTTACAGAATTCTTCAAATTCCTTGCTGCAAAACTCTCCACCATTATCTGTCCTCAAAACCTTTATCTTCTTCTCTGTCTAGTTTTCCACCAGATTCTTTAAACCTATCAAAGACTTTAGATTTCTTCGTAAGGAAATATATCCATGTATTCCTTGAGAAGTCATCTATAAATGATACATAGTACACAGACTTACCCTGTGATGGAACCTTCACAAGTCCAAACACATCACTGTGCACAAGTTCTAATATATGTTTTGCCCTCTTACCACTAGAGGGGAATCTCACCCAATTCTACTTCCCATATACACAATTTTCATAGAAATCAAAATCCAGAGAGCTATTACTCATACCTTCTATCATACCTTTACCATGAAGTATTCGAAGGCCTTTCTCTTCAATATGTCCAAGCCTTTGATGCCACATCATGGTCTTCTCTCCATAGACCACTAGATTTTCTGCTCCACTTTCAGGAACCACAGAACTGTTGCACCCATCAACAACAGTGCTTCCTTGCAGCTTGTATAGAGTTCCAATTCAAACTCCTTGCATCAATACCAGTGCCCCCCAAACCATCTTGCAGGCATCCTTCTCAAACATTGTTTTTACACCTGCATCATCCAGCTTGCTTACAGAAATCAGATTTCTGGCTAATGCAGGAATATGCAGAACACCCAGAAGTGTTCTAACCCTTCCACCTTGCAACTTCAACTTTACTTTTCTGCGACCAACGATTCTAGCCTTCCTTTCATCCCCCAAGAAGACATCACCACCATCATATTTCTCATACTCGCAGAACCACTCTCTATGGGGAGTGAAGTGAAAGGATGCACCTGAGTCAATCAACCATGCCTCATGATCTACATGTGTACTTTAAGAAGCCAAGTACACATCCCCACCTTCATCTGAGGTGGTTTTCACCTCTGCAGAAGGAGCATCATCAGATCCCTTTCCTTTATCATGAGCTTTAGATTTACAGTCCCTTTTGTAGTGCCCTTCCTTTCCGCATTTCCAGCACACCACCTTTACAGGTTTTCCTAGAGATTTAGATCTCCCTCTAGATTTAGACCTCCCACTTGATGACTTATTTTTGTTTCTGTTCTGGGACTGTCCTTGTACAGACAAGGCATCACCATTCTGGCTCTCCATATTTTTCCGTCTCATCTCCTCTGTCAGCAAGGATGAGACTATTTCATCAAACTGCAAGGCAGTTGTATTGCTACGTATTGCAATAACTAGACTATCCCATGAATCTAGTAGAGAACACAACAAACTGATGCACTTATCTTCATCTAAAATTTTCATATCAACAAATAATAACTGACCTACCGCAGTATTAAATGCGTTCAGATGCTCTGTCACTGAGTCTCCATATTTCATCCTTAGGTTATACAGATTTTTCCACAGGAAAAGTTTATTCACGAGGGACTTAGATTGGTACAAAGTCCCTAACTTATCCCACAAAGCCTTTGTTGTAGCTTCCCCTGATACATTCAACAATACTGAATCTGAGACATGCAATCGTATTGTGCTCTTTTCCTTCTGATCCAACTTCTTCCATTCTTCATCAGACACTCTCATTGGTTTAGTACCCAGATCTACCGCGATCCACTGATCTTTATCCACCAACAGATCCTCCATCTTGAGTTTCCACAATTCAAAACTCCGACCATTAAATTTCTCGATCTCTATCTTTCCACTACTTGCCATCTTCTTTCACCACCAGAACTGATCTCACAGATCTACCATTGAACAGGGTCTACCACAGGCCTGAGCGAAACCCTTGAGCAACAAAGGCGTCCCCTTGAAGCCAAAAAAACTCTTATACCAAATGTAGGTTTTAACCCTGTACATAAATTATCTCCATACGAATTCTAAAACACAGAAAATAAATAATGCGAGAGCATAACACATAAAACACATATACATAGAGATTTTCCCCTGGATCCCAAAACCGAGGCTACTAGCTTGATTTTTCATTATGTTCCTTTCAAAGTTACAATACATATTTATACATGTCGAAGCATCCAATACCATGGACCGAAAACCATCGCATCCAAAACCATCCACTGAAAACCATCGTGTCCAAAACCATGTGCGAAAATCATGCACAAAACCATAGGTAGGTCTACCCAACCTAATATAGGGTCCAAAAACAAAATTTTCTGGGGTGCTGCAGTAGACCCCATGAGAGCGGTTACCTACACCCCTCAAACCCCTTGTGACCCCCCCGCTACGCAATTAGCATAACGAAGGGCCCCCCCTCTAACCCCCTGGTTAACTATGTGGGCTAGTCATGGAAAGAATAAACACAACCCAACAAATCGTTTCTCCTTTATGGTGTTGACACACATCACATTCAGCTACAAAAGTAAGAATTTCAATTTTCATGCCTGTCCAAAAGAAAGAATTATGAGTGTGAGAATAAGTCTTTTGAAAGCTTGCATGGCTTGCAATGGGAGATGAGTGCAACTCTGCCAAAATGCGCGTTTTGAGGGTGGATGTCGGTGATATCTGATGAGCCTCATAAATGGGTAATTATATGGGCTCATTTTTCCTCCTAACCTAGTCAAATCAACCATTCTATTATCTTATTGTATGATTTTCTGATTATATTTATGCTTATAGAGTGAGTTGAGTTAGTTATTGTGCCATGTGGTCTAACACGTATTTAATGCAGATTATTGATGAGTTTCGAGGTCAAAGTCAAAGATCCAATGGAAAAATGGCAGCAATAACTTGAAGTGGACAAAGGAGAGGAATTATAGGAGTGAATCCCCCTCATTTATTACTCCTCACTTCGAAATCCCCTTCATTCAACTTAGAGTACAAGTAGCCGAATCATGCACTAGAAGGCAGTCGAGCAAGTGGAGGATGACTGATGATTATCTCGAGTTTTGGGAGCCAAGCCTCCCTAATGTTAAGGAAGCTATTGGTAGCTTCATTTGTATAAGTAGAGGGTCCTAGGGCCTCACTAGGGTTTGATTTTTTTTGGATTTTTGCTTATGTAAACTCTGCTCGAACTTCGAGCTTATGATTTTGTGACAGTTTCATGTAATCTTGCCATTGTTTTGATAATAAAGATGGGATCCTTTTTGAGCTAGCACTAAGTTACCTCAGAGCTATGAAGCTCTTGGGTTAGGGCCCAATCCAAGTATCCAAACTCCTCTTTACTTTTATTTTTATGTTTTTTTTCAGTTTGTAGATTAGGTTGTTGTTAGAAGTATTTCTTTTATGGTTAAGAATAGGTTGTTTTTGATGATTCAATAGTTGGCTTCCATTTTTGCTTTCTGTAGCAGGTTAAATAGTGATCAACAAAGATTCAAAAGGCTAGCAACAATGCCTTGGCCTCTCTTCCTCCCTTTGGGAGCATGATTTGAGGCAAAGACCCTCTTGCTGCCCCAAAAACATATATTTCCCTCCTTCATAGTACTTCTAGTGTTTGCAGCGTTTTAGTAGGTTAATAGTCCAGCTTTGCTTTGCTTTATATCTTCTTCATCATGACCACTTCTTGATTTGCAATAGTATTATTTCATGCTTTCCTTTCCTACAGCATTTCTCAGCATTTCCTTTCATAGATCATAGTTTAGACCATTTTTATGTAAAACTCTGTTTTTCCTAAATGCATTCATTTCACTTGTTGCTTGATTTCCTTGGTTAACTGTCTATTTCTTTGTAGCAGATCTCTTCCAGTAGTAGGCTAGCTTATCAACAATCACACCCTCCATCTGATCCATGCCCTATAGGTCTCCCAAATCTCACCTCAATTCTGCCCTAGTTTCCTGCATTTTTCCATAGAACTTCTTCCTCTCTCCTTGAGAAAACCCAATCATCTTTTTCTCTCTTGGTGATTCATGGTAGACCTTAGGCACCCTAACACCTCATTCCAACCTTCATCCACCTTTTTCACCCACTCTCACACCCTCAAAATAGTGGAAACTGCTCTCGGCCTCCTCCTGTAGGCCTCCTGTAGATTCCCTGTTTTCCTCCTGTAGATTTCCTGTGTCCTCCTGTAGATTTTCCTGTAGGCTTTCTTTTGAAGGTCGAGTGTGGGAAAAGCCTCCAGAAGGCCACCTGAGACCTCCTAGGACCCATCCACACCATCCTACATCCTCTCAAGTCCCAAAACTGCCCTTCAACACCACCTATTCACTGCCACATTCACACACAATAAATTACATGCATGTCAATTTCACATAAAAATACATAAAAATCCAAAAATATGTCTTTTTCTTATTTACTTCTAGAAATAGCATAGTTAGATGTTGTTTACTTCCTTGAATAGGTAATGGCATTCCTTTCATGATTTTCATAGCACTTTCTACAAAAGTAGAATCAGTTGGTTAATTAGGGTTCACTAGGTTTGCTTTACAGTTCAGTCCTTCTCCTTTCTGCACTTAGAATAGCATCTATCTTTCTTTCCTTTCATCACATATAGAGCTTCTTCTAGAATCCATAGAAGTTGGCACGAGCTCCTACTAATCTTGTGCCGGCTGACCAATTGACAACCTGCAGTAAGAACTAGTGCTTGTGCTTACATCACCGACGCTTCCAAGTTTATTACAAACTACCGGGTTGATAAGAGTAAAGTAGGCAGCCCAGGAGTTGCAGCGTTATTGCTGCAATACTAGTGCTCACCACCTTTTGGCGCCGTTGCTGGGGAAGTGTCAGAGTATTCTGTGATTACTTCTTTCTCCTATTTTCTATTGCAACATTCTACTAATAGTTTATTTTAGCGAAAGTAGACTAGTCCTTTCTTTTCCTTCATTTTTGCATTTCCTTGCTTTCCTTTTCAATTCCGCAAATTTCATTTTAGCAAGAGTAGACTAGTCATTCCTTTTCCTTTCAAGTTCTCCATTTCCTTGCTTTGCTTTTCAATTCTGCAAATTTCCATTTCAGCAAGTTCATTTCAGTTAGTTGCAATTTTTTTTGTTCAATCAATTTCAGTTTTGCATGTACTATCAATGTGGGGAAAAAGAAACAAAAACCAACCAAAAAATATTTCCTTTCATGCCTCGTAGGCATAGAGATAACTTAGGAACGTTTTTGCCCAACACACCCATTGCTTCACACAGCCAACCTTCTCTCTTCTTCGGTGGCTGCGATCAAGAGGAACCCTTAGGTGAACAGCCAGACATATTTGAAGAACCGATAGGGGAAGAAGAAGAAGAAAACATTATTTTGGAGCCAATGGCTGAAAACAAAAATGCTAGGGGGAATGGAGAGAGAATAGTCTGTACTTTTCCCATTCGGGAGACCAATGGGGACACCAAAATGAAGAATATAAGCCCTTCCACCCTACCTCATTTCCATGGTCTAACTACAGAAGATCCTGACACCTTCTTGTTCGAGTTTGCTGTCATCTGTCGAACTTATGACTATGCAGAAGATGAGCAAAAGTTGAAACTGTTCCCTTCTACTCTCAAGGATGCAGCACTGCACTGGTTCATGGGATTACCTGGAAATAGCATCACAACTTGGGCTCAGATGCAGCAAGCCTTTAACAACAAGTATCGAGACTATTGTAGGTTAAAAGATACTAAAGAAGAAATCTTCCGAATGACCATAGGAAGTGATGAGTCCCTGGAAGAATATGAAGAGAGGTTCCAGCTCAGTTACAAAAGGGCTGGGTGTACACTTGACCCTGAGTCTCTAAAGCTGGTCCTGCTTAGGGGAATTCAGGAAAATCTTTTAGACACCCTCCATCTATTGGCTGGGGGAGACATCTACCAACTATCCTATGAGGACATAAAGACTGTTTTTAGAAACCATTCTAGAGCAGCTAGAAAGAAAGGTAGGGTGAGTCAACCCATAGCCAATACCTCTTCCTCCAACTCATCCATTAAAGGTGAAATTGGAAAAATGATGGAAGACTTCAAGAGTGAGATGCTGCATACTCTTGCCATGCAAATAGACACTTTACATATCAAAAGGAAACAAGAGGAAGCAGAGAGGGCTTTGGCCATTTTTTGCCCTAGATGCACCAAGAGGCATCCTAGGAATGAATGCCCATTGAACTCTATAGAGGTTTGTTCAGTCTGTGAAGAAAATCATTCTACAGATAAGTGCCCTTCCTTGCCCAGACTTAAAGCTATATATCAAGGGGCTGAGGGAGTCACTGAACAACTCTATTACATAAACCAAAGAAGGCCGCATGGACCTAGACCATACCAGCAGGGGATGCAAGGGACATCTCAGGCATACTACAACCCCAACCAAGTCACTTCCATACCTTCTTGGGGCCCTCCTGCTCATCCTTCCTGGTCCACGCCTCCTCCTTGGTCCTTCACATCTCAATATCATGCCCAACCAGCCACCCATTCATTTCAATCCTATGCTCAACCGCAGCCTCAGTGGAATGCATCTCATCAGGGGTGGAGGCCCCAATACAACTCTCCTCCTACTCTTATGCCTCCACCACCTACCCAACCACAACCATTACCTTCTGCTCCACCAAGGCAACCCCAAATGCTTGCCCAACCAAATCTGAACCCGAACAACAGACAAGCTCAGCAAGTGTATAGTGGGGAACCATCATGCCCAACTTATGCTGTGGAGATTCAAGAAATTAACTTGAGATCTAGGAAATTCCTCCCAGATAGCCAGCCTCCACCCAGGGAGGTTGAGGAAGATAAAGAGGAAAGCGAACCTAAAGCAAATCCACCCTTTCCTGAGAGACTATCCGCGACAGTCCAACCTACCCCAGAAGAGACTGAACTCCTGGGAGAATTGAAACATTTATGTGTGAAGATACCACTTCTCCAAGCCATAAAAGATGTGCCTATCTACAATAGGTTGATCAAAGAGAAGTGCTTTAGGCATCCACAAAGGCGCAAGAGAGATGCTCCAACCATCAATGTCATAAGACAACTGTCCAACCTGATGTTGGGGCAGGTAATCTGTCCAAAATATTTGGACCTTGGAAGCCCAGTAGTTGATGTCCACATCAATGGCACAATGATCCCACATACCTTGATTGATCTGGGAGCTGCCATTAATGTGATGACAAAGGACACAATGCTCAAACTTAACCTCCAGGGCTCCTTAAGGAAGACCACGACAGTGCTACAGCTAGCAGACCGCTCCACAGTGACCCCTGAGGGGATTGTGGAAGATGTGATGGTCTCCATTGATTCTTGGGAGTACCCTACTAATTTCTTAGTTCTCCAACCAAAGGCAAAGCTCACTGGGTATCCTCTCATTCTGGGAAGACCCTGGTTGGCTACAGCCGATGCCTACATCAGCTGTCGAGCTGGGAACATGACCATAAAGAATGGGCACATGTCCAAGTAGTTAGTCCTATATCCTCCTGCCCAACCCTTGCTAGAACATGATCTACCTCTCTGGTTGGAGGAGGAAGATGAGGATGAAGTTTATTCTGCACCACTTTGTACATTAGAAACTGCCATGGGGGGGAACCACAAGATGAGGATGATATGATCGAAAATTTGATTTAGAATCCACCTCCCAGTGTATCACCATTAGAAGACATAGTAAGAGAAACCCAAAACAACCCCTCAATTTATCTCTGTGTGGCCGATCCTACTTCTCTTCATGTTAAGAATATAGAGTTTGGCTCAAAAAGAACCTTGAAAATCAATCCATCCCTATCCACTTCCCAGGAGAAGGTATTGTGCAGCCTACTGAGGAAACATCTAGATGCCTTCGCCTGGAGTTATAAGGAGATGAAGGGAGTGCACCCTTCAGTATGTACTCATAATATATACATCAAGGAAGATTGCAAACCAGTCAAGCGACCTCAAAGGAGGATGAATCCATCACTTAAAGGTATTGTTAAGGAAGAACTGCAGAAATTGCTTGATGCAGGATTCATCTATCCTATCTCTGACAGTGAATGGGTCTCTCCTTTGGTGCTAGCACCAAAGAAAAATGGTAAGTGGAGAATCTGTGTCAACTATCAGGAATTGAAAAAATCCACTACAAAAGAACCATTTTCCTTTACCTTTCATAGATCAAGTGTTAGACAGTCTGGCAGGGAAAAGGTTTTTCTCTTTCCTAGATGGGTTTAGCGGGTACAATCAGATTCAAATCAGCCCAGAAGACCAAGATAAGACCACTTTCACTTGTCCTTGGGGTACCTTTGCATATCGGGTCCTTCCTTTTGGTTTGTGCAATGCTCCAGCCACTTTCCAAAGAGCGGTATTGAGTATATTTTCTGAATTAGTTCATGATGCAGTAGAGATATACATGGATGACTTTACTCCTTATGGTTCTGACTTTCAGGAAGCTTTATCTAACCTAGGAAAAGTTCTAGACAAGTGTATTGAGATGAACCTATCCCTCAGTCTAGAAAAATGTGAATTTTTGATGACTGAAGGGACAGTGTTAGGTCATGCAATATCTCAGCAAGGACTGCAGGTGGACCCCAACAAAATTGCCATCATCCAAAGGGTCCCACCTCCTCAAAAGGTGAGAGATGTCAGAAGTTTCCTAGGCTTAGCTGGGTATTACAGGAGATTCATTAAATATTTCAGCAAGCTAGCCTCTCCTTTGTTTGGCCTCTTAGGCAAAGATGTTGAGTTCATATGGTCAAAAAATTGTCAAGAAGCCCTAGATACCTTGAAGAGCAAGCTAGTGACTGCCCCAATTCTCAGAGGCCCAAACTGGGCCCTGCCATTTCACATTCATACAAATGCCTCAAACAAAGTGATAGGAGCAGCCTTAGGACAAATTGATGAAAATTTACCTTATGCCATATACTTTATAAGTAAGAACTTGTCAAAGGCAGAGTTAAACTATACAGTGACCGAGAAGGAACTCTTAGCTGTCGTGCATTCCTTAAACAAATTCAAACATTATATCACAGGCTATCAAACCTTTGTGCACACTGATCATGCTACAATTAGATATTTAATGAACAAACCAGATGTAAATGCTCGCATTATTAGATGGTTTCTTTTACTGCAGCAGTTTGATTTGACCATTATTGATAAGCCTGGTAAAGAAAATGTTGTTGCTGACTTTTTGTCTAGAGTAAATTTGCCTACAAGTGAAGAAGGAATGGTGGATGACCAAATTCCAGATGAACATTTGTTTGCTATCTCAGTACTCTCTCCATGGTTTGCTGATATAGAAAACTACTTGGTTTCAGCATAGTTCCCACCACACCTGTCCTCAAAAGAGAAGAGCAAGATAGTAAGGAAAAGCGCCCCTTTCACCTGGATTGGGGGCAATCTCTTCAAACTTGGCCCAGATCAGATCTTGAGAAGATGTGTCAGGGAGGAGGAAGTCTTTGACATCCTCCTGACCTATCATGACGAGCCTTATGGAGGTCATTTTGCAGCAAAAAGAACTGCCTTCAAGATATTGCAAGCAGGCTACTATTGGCCCACTCTTCATCAAGATGTGAGGAGATATACCAGCCAATGTGATTGGTGTCAGAGGATGGGGAAACCTACTCTAAAGGATGAGATGCCCATGCAACCTCAAGTGACCTTTGAGCCATTTGAGAAGTGGGGCATGGACTTTGTGGGTCCTATCAGCCCTCCTTCAAAGCAGAAACAATACATCATTGTGTGCATCGATTACCTGACAAAGTGGGCAGAGACAAAAGCAATAAAAGTAGTGACATAGGAAAAAGTAGTTGAGTTTTTGAGAGAAAACATATTCTACAAGTTCGGGTATCCAGGAGAGTTGGTCACAGATCAAGGCAGTCAGTTCACTTCCAATTTGATTCAAAACTTGCTCACACATCATAAAATCAAGCACAGGACTTCCACCCTTTACCATCGACAAGCCAATGGGAAGGTGGAGGTCACTGACAGAGCATTGGAAGGAATCTTGACCAAGGTAGTGAGCAGAAACAGAAAATACTGAGCGGGCAGATTAGTTTAGGCCACTTGGGCCTACAACACAACATGGAAGACCGCCACAAGGTTCACACCCTATGAACTAGTCTATGGGAAGAAGGCTTTGCTGTCAATAGAATTTGAGTTCAATACACTAAGGATGGTAGCTCAGCTGGACCTAGACCTCAGCCATGCACAGAAGGAGAGATTACTTCAGCTCAATGGATTGGATGAATACAGATTGCAAGCCCTTCTCCATACGGACGTAGTTCAACTTCAGAGAAAGATATGGCATGACAAAAATATCAAGGAGAAGTAATTCCAAGAGGGGGATTGGGCACTACTTTATGATTCCAGATACAAATATTTCAAAGGCAAGCTGAGGACAAGATGGTTGGGACCCTACACTATGGAGAAATGTAATGACAATGGTTCAGTTCTGATCAGAACCATTGATGATGAAGCCATCCCCATGCTTGTAAATGGACATCGGTTGAAAGTCTACAAGAAACCCCTCTCCAAGCAAGTGTTTATTGAAGTTCTGAATAAAACAATGATGGTAGTAGAGCATGTCTTAGCTTCCACTTCACTCACTCACGGAAGAAAAGAAAAAAAATAAAAAAATAATAAGGACTCAAGTGAAAACCTCCATGAGGCACTGGAGTCCCATCATTGGGTTGAAAACCTTTTCTGAGGCGGCCCAATGATGTCAAAAAAAATGAAGAGAAAAAAGAATAAGATCCCTGGGTGAAAACCTCCCTTGGAGGTGCCCATGGCAGGCAATTAGGGTGAAAACCTCACTAAGGTGCCCTAGTTGTTTTTCATAAAACAAAAACAAAAACAAAAAAACAAAAAGAGAGAAATGAAATGAATTTTTATTGAATTGCAGGTTTGGAGGAGGACTACAGGGAGCAGAAGAAGGTGCCAAGGGGACCCTGACATTCATACCAGCACCCATCTCATCTTCTCCACACTTTTCTCCATCATTTTTGGCATTTCTTTCACCCCACCGTGCTTCTTTTTCAAAAAATTGTGTTTTCTACAGGAGGCTCCTGTAGGAACTACAAGAGGGCCAGAAATGGATACAAAAGGCAGTTTGAGGGACAAAGAAGCTTCATGAAGAACCTATAAACCCTCCTATAGTCTTCAAACCTCCTTGCCATTATTTCCAAGCCTGCATCACACCCCAAGCATCATTTTTCTTCCTATCCCAGAAAAACATAGAAAAAATAGTTTGTCAGTAAAAAAAAAACAACAAAAAAAAACAAAAAATAAGAGAGGAAGCAGCACCATCCACCTCACCTGAAGCCTACCTACTACCTCTCCATATTTATCTATACCTATGGCATCATCCTCAAGCTCCAGGCATAGGAAATAACTGAAGTTTCAAGGGGAGAAGTAGCTACAGGAGCTCATGTAGGAATTCCTGTAGCAGCTGATCCTATTAAAATCCAGCACCAGCAATAAGAGAGTGCAAACATGAAGGTTGAGAAGGCACTTGAAGCTCAGATCTAGCCAGAGAAGAACTTACACAAGCACACAGCCACACATTAGTAAGCAGACAACATGCATCAAAAGAAATAAAGGCATGCAGCAGAGAGAGAGCCACAGCACCTCACAACAAATACATTCGGATCACAGGTAAGTAACTAAATCGCTCCTCTATTTTCATTTGTGTAATTAGAAGTCATGCAAAAGCAATGAGATGGTTGAGGTTGAATGAGGGAAAGGTGGCCAGTTAACTTGGCCACCTTCATCTAGTTGACTCCACTCATCCGAGATGTCACCCACACGTGCGCACAGTCAACTCTAGCCCAAGATGCCAAGGATAGGTAGTGGAGGAAGTGTGAACTCCAATGCAATGATGGGAGATGATTACGAGGAAAAGCCATGATGACAAGGCAGGTGGGGACCAACAGTCCAAATATGGCCAATGTATACCTTGCCAGCTCACCCCTCATCACCAGAAATATCCATAAAGGGTAATAAGTACTCCTCCCCGAGCATTCTCACCACCTTTTCCTTCATTCTCTCCTCGTAACTCAGCTACAGTAGTCTCCTTGTGCCCCCACAACCTCGTAACCATCATCCTCCATCGATCTCTCCCATATTCCTGCTCTCAGTGTTTTCTACAGGAGCACCTACAGGTTCTACAGGAGCACCTACAGGAATTCTACAGGAGGGACAGCAGGCTTCTACAGGAGGGGCAATGAGTTGTTTTGAAGGGAGAAAACATGAGTTTTAGCACAATTTTCAGTCTAAAGAGGTAGGGTTCATGCATGCCCCCTATTGAATATCAATATATGCAAGAAGTGGTTTCAATTTGAGGAGGAAATAAGTCTTTAGGAGGGGAAAATAGATCAAAAAAGTTTTGCTTATTTAAAAAAAAACACAGTCTCCTTTGTTTGTCTTCTTTTTCTCAAAATTCATTGTCTCCACCTCCATATTTGGTTTTCCAAAAGAGTATAGACCATATGATAGGAGGGTTTATGAGAAAGGAGCCTACTAACTCCGTGAGGCTCCATGCACATCCCCAAGTAGTGGACATATTCACAAGAGCAAATTGGATGAACTTTTTTGAGAAATTCTGAGGGTTTGATGAGGAGATTGCCCAAGAATTTGCCCTCTATTTGGTCCCTCACACAAGAATTCATGCCACTATCACCTATAGAGGTCTTTCCATGGAGATAACCCCTGAATTTATCAGTAGGGTCACTACCCTTCCTCTTGGGCTGCCTTGGAGTAAGGATGAGAAAATAATTGGCCAGGCTGCCAAGAAAAACTTTTTCCAAAACAATGAAACCCTTGTAAAGGATAAAAATGGCATTAGAAGGGCTAGCATACCATAACCTTGGGATGAGGTTAGCTATCAAATAATCAAATACATTTCTTGTGAGGGGAGGTACAGGATTGCTTATGGTTATCACTTTAGAATGCTCCAAGAATTAAGGTATGGCATGGACACTCCAACACCTCAGAAGCTCAGCATCCCCTACTTCCTCTTGCAATCCCTCATTAACTCTAGCAGTAAGGTTCAAGCAGGAAATTCAGAGCAGCTAGCTCACCATAACTTAATCAAAATCCTAGTGGAGGAAGCCCTCCATACCTTTACACTCCCTATAGCATGGGAAGTTTTCAGAAACATGAAAACAGAGGATGACATAAAGGCCTTAACCTATGATGTCAATCCTTCTGGCAGTGAGGAGGAAGAGCAGCAAGGGGGAGAAGGTGAAGCCACTGGTGACTTATCAGAACAAGAAAGGAAGGAGGAAGAAACTGAAATAGAGGAGGAGAGAGCTGAAGAAACAGAGCAGGAAGAGACAGAAAAAGAGACAGAAGGAGGAGAAAAAGAGGCAGAAAAGGCAGAACAAGGAGAAGAGTCCCCCGAGACTCTAGAAAAGGAGGCAGCAGCTGCCCTCACTACCCTCAGTACACCAACAAATCCAAAGCAAAAGAGGAAAAGGCAGGCCTCCATGTATTTCAGGGCTAGGAAGAGCACAAGAATCAAAACAAGCAAACCTTAGCGCTCTTCAAAAATGCCAATTACAGTTGAAGATTCACCCTCTACCAAGGGGAAAGACTCCCCTTCCAAGACACCTATAACATATGAAAGGGGGACTCCTAGATCTTCCACATGGAAGGAAAAGGTAGTACTACAGGACCTAAAAACAGTCCTACAAGAGGCTCAGATAGTTCTACAGGAGACACTGTCAAAACTACAAGAGACCCAAAAGCTTGAAAAAAGGATAGAAGGACAACCACAGGTAAAGGAGGAAGCAACAGAGCTACAAGAACCTGATCCCTAGCCTAGTCTTGCCTCCCATTACAATCTAATTGAGGGAGGAAAGATAATCCCACAAAAATTTGCAACTCCACTATTCTTCGAATTAGAGAAAGAAAGAATAAGAACACATCGGTGGATGCAAATAGCCAAATCCAAATGAGTTGAGGATGTTGTCCATATGAAAAACAAAATCAAGGAAATGGGTAGAGAGTTGAGTGCTCTCGGAGATAGGGAAGCAATTACAAGAAACCACCTTCAAACTGAAAATGAATTGCTAAGGAGGCAGCTGAAAGAGAAAGAGACTCAGCTGGCATGCATGGCCAGCTTATCCATGGAGGCATTGTAATGCAGAACACTAGACAAATCCTATGGCCTCTATCTCAAGGACGAATGGTTACAATTCCAGATAAAGACTTTGGCACAAAGAGGCACAACGCCTTTCCAATATTACAGGCAGTTTATGGATTTGTGTGACCAAAGCACCTCAGAGGATAAGGCAAAGATGGCATAATTCTACCTACATAACATGGCCCTCACAGACATGAATGTGTGGGACCCTAATGCCAAGCTAGGGGACCTACAATTAATGGCCATGGCCTCATGGATGAACCATGAAGAATTGAGGGCAGCATAAATAAAAAGATTGATGGTAAAGGAGTAGAATGAGCCACTAATGATAAGAGCTGAGCCATCAGATCCTATGGCACTCATCAGCACACACAACCTGCTTGCTAATGACCCTCAGATTGCCCCTAGATATCTCACCAATCAGGCACAAGCCATTGCACACTTTGAGGATATGCAAAGGCTACTTGGGGATGACTGTGTGCATGCATGCATGAGGAGATGGAACACCTTACCACACAGTTTGCAAATCAGGGAATATCATTCCCCCATGAGGCTGAAGGAGGCATTGAAAAGAGTGCCAATGTACAAGCACTCCATGCAAAGGCTGAAGGTCAACTGGATTGGCCTCAAACTGAGTCCCCCACTGCTGTTAGGCATGCTGGAAGGCAGAAGAGAAGAAGAAGAGGAGGAGCAGTGGAAAGAGATAGACAGGAAGGCAAGATTCTATGGCAAAGAAGAGTAGACCACATCAGAAGCCTGGGATGCTAGGGAGGCCACCAGGGCCATAAAAGATGAGGAGATTGACTAAGTTGCTTAGAGGATGAGCAAAAATTTCAATAGGGGAGTGATGATGAGCCTCATAAATGGGTAATTATATGGGCTCATTTTACCTCCTAACCTAGTCAAATCAACCATTCTCTTAGCTTATTGTATGATTTTCTGATTATATTTATGCTTATAGAGTGAGTTGAGTTAGTTATTGTGCCATGTGGTCTAACATGTATTTAATGTAGATTATTGATGAGTTTCGAGGTTAAAGTCAAGGATCCAATGGAAGAAAGGCAGCAATAAATCGAAGTGGACAAAGGAGAGGACTTATAGGAGGGAATCCCCCTCATTTATTACTCCTAACTTTGAATTCCCCTTCATTCAACTCGGAGTACAAGCAGCTGAATTATGCACTAGAAGGCAGCCGAGCAAGTGGAGGATGACTGATGATTATCTCGAGTTTTGGGAGCCAAGTCTCCCTGATTTTAAGGAAGATGTTGGTAGCTTCATTTTTATAAGTAGAGGGGCCTAGGGCCTCACTACGGTCGGATTTTTGTTGTATTTTTTCTTATGAAAACTCTGCTCGAACTTCGAGCTTATTATTTTGTGACAGTTTCATGTAATCTTGCTATTGTTTTGAAAATAAAGATGGGATCCTTTTTGAGCTAGCACTGAGTTACCTCAGAGGGCTGAAGCTCTTGGGTTAGGTCCCAATCCAAGTAGCCAAGCTCCTCTTCACTTGTATTTGTATGTTTTATTTCAGTTTGTAGATTAGGTCGCTGTTAGACGTATTTCTTTTATGGTTAAGAATAGGTTGTTTTTTATGATTCAGTAGTTTGCTTCCATTTGTGCTTTCTATAGCAAGTTAAACAATGATCAATAAAGATTCAAAAGGCTTGCAACAGTGCCTTGGCCTCTCTTCCTCCCTTTGGGACCATGATTTGAGGCCAAGACCCTCTTGCTGCTCCAAAAACACAAATTTCCCTCCTTCATAGGACTTCTAGTGTTTGTAGCTTTTTACTAGGTTAATAGTCCAGCTTTGCTTTGCTTTAGATCTTCTTCATCATGCTCACTTATTTATTTTCAATAGTTTTCTTTCATGCTTTCCTTTCCTACAACATTTCTCAGCATTTCCTTTCATAGATCATAGTTTAGACCATTTTTATGCAAAACTTTTCTTTTCCTAAATGCATTCATTTCACTTGTTGCTTGATTTCCTTGGTTAACTGTCTGTTTCTTTGCAGTAGATCTCTTCCAGCAGTAGGCTAGCTTATCAGCAATCACACCCTCCATCTGATCCATGCCCTATAGGTCTCCCAAATCTCACCTCAATTCTGCCCTAGTTTCCTGCATTTTTCCATAGAACTTCTCCCTCTCTCCTTGAGTAAACCCAATCATCTTTTTCTCTCTTGGTGATTCATGGTAGACCTTAGGTGCCCTAACACCTCATTCCAACCTTCATCCACCTTTTTCACCCACTCTCACACCCTCAAAATAGTGGAAACTGCTCTCGGCCTCCTCCTATAGGCCTCCTGTAGATTCCCTGTTTTCCTCCTGTAGATTTCTTGTGTCCTCCTGTAGATTTTCCTGTAGGCTTTCTTTTGAAGGCCGAGTGTGGGAAAAGCCTACAGAAAGCCACCTGAGACCTCCTAGGACCCATTGACACCATCCTACATCCTCTCAAGTCCCAAAACCACCCTTCAACACCACCTATTCACTGCCACATTCACACAAAATAAATTACATGCATATCAATTTCACATAAAAATACATAAAAATCCAAAAATATGTCTTTTTCTTATTTATTTCCAAAAATAGCATAGTTAGATGTTGTTTACTTCCTTGAATAGGTAATGGCATTCCTTTCATGATTTTCATAGCGCTTTCTGCAAAAGTAGAATTAGTTGGTTAATTAGGGTTCACTAGGTTTGCTTTACATTTCAATCCTTCTCTTTTCTGCAGTTAGAATAGCATCTATCTTTCTTTCCTTTCATCACATATAGAGCTTCTTCTGGAATCCATAGAATTTGGCTCAAGCTCCTAGTGATCTTGCACCGGTTGACCAAGTGACAACCTACAGTAAGAACTAGTACTTATGCATACAACACCGACGCTTCCAAGTTTGTTATGAAAGTTGATAAGAGTAAAGTAGGCAGCCCAAGAGTTGCAGCATTATTGCTGCAATAATGGTGCTCACCAATATCACTACTCTATCCTTGTAGCGAAGAATCTCATCCTTCCAAGAGTAGCCCACTATGGAAATAGGATCTTCTCTCAAGTTATTAATGAGTTGGGAGAGAGAGGGATATGAAAACCATTCCTTGCGGGCTTCTTCAATCCAATCTGGTATGGGGAGAGAAATTGATAGCAGGGTGCTTTCATCCTCAAACTGGTGTGATAAAGCATCTGTTACTACATTTTCGTGCCCTTTCTTGTAAATTATCTCATAATCATATCCCAGAATTTTGGTTAGCCATTTATTTTGCTAGGGCGAGGATAGACGTTGCTCCAAAAAATATTTGAGGCTTTGATGGTCTTTGCAGATTTGGTAATGCCGCCCCAATAAGTATGTTCACCAAGTATCTATTGCATGTAAGATGGCCATCATCTACTTCTCATAGGTATATTTTCCCAAATGTTTCCCACTTAGTTGTTGGTTGGTGAAAGCTAAGGGTTGACCTTCTTGCATTAAGACAACACCAATACTAGTACCTGACGTATCACATTCAATCACAAAATATTTGGTGAAGTCAGGTAGTGCCAATACGGGAGTGGAACACATGGCTTGTTTGAGATCCATAAACACCTGTTGTGCTTCCTCAGTCCAGAGGAATGAATTTTTTTTTAGAAGGTTAGTTAGGGGTCTAGCAATGCGACCATAATTGTAGACAAATTTGCGATAGTAGCCTGTGAGACCCAAGAATCCCCTCAAACTCTTCAAGGTCTTTGGTTGGGGCCAATCCTGCATTGCCTAGATCTTTTTGGGATCCAGCCGAACACCTTCATGACCCACAATGTGGCCCAAATACTCATCTTATTCCATGCCAAAAGAGCACTTGGACAATTTGACAAATAATTTATGCTTTTGGAGTAGTTGCAAGAGCAGGTCTACATGTTGAAGATGTTTTTCCCAGGTGAGGCTGTAGATTAGAATGTCATTAATTAAAACGAGGACAAATTTCTTGAGATATGGTTTGAGCAGGTGATTCATGAGGCTTTGAAAAGTGTATGGGGCATTACAGAGACCAAATGGCATGACCAAGAATTCATAATGGCCTTCATGAGTTCGGAAAGTAGTCTTGGGAATGTCTACTTTTTTCATGCGCATTTGGTGATAGCCCAAGTGAAGATCTAGCTTAGTAAAGAATTGAGCACCATGTAGTTCATCCAGCAAATCATCAACAACCGGGATAGGGAATTTGTCTTTGACAATGAGTTTGTTGAGGGCCCTGAATTTTGGACACATGCGCCATTCCCCATCTTTCTTGAGCACCATGACCACTGGTGATGAATAAGGACTGATGCTAGGATGAATGACACTGGCTTCCAAGAGTTCCTTGATGATTTTTTCAATTTCATTCTTTTGGGCAAAAGGATATCTATATGGACGCACATTCGACAGTTGTGCCCCTGGGACCAAAGTGATGCAATGATCATGTTCCCATCTAGAGGGTGGAAGCTCTTTAGGTTTGTCAAAGATCTGTTGGTGGCAGTTTAAGACCTATTGCATCTCAGGATGAATCTGAAAAGCAGTGGGCTTGATGGCCTGGATGGAATTAAATTGGGTGATAACTCCATGATGGCCCTTTTTCAACAACTTTTCCACTCGATGCGAGCTGATGATAGAAGGAGCACCTACCTAGAGTCCACGAAGGGTATGCATGTGGTCATTCTACTTAAAACTCATATATAACTCCTCAAAATCCATTGTGTTTGGGCCTAGTGTGCGAAGCCATTCAGGACCCAAGACAATGTCACAACCACCCATGTTGATTGCAAACGTGTGGGTCTTTAGGTGGTAATATCCTATCTAAAGTTTGATATTTTCGCAGTGGCCTTCACATTTCATTGTCCCCCCATCAACAATCTGGACCTGGAAATTAGAGACTGCCTTGACAAAACAATGAGCAGCTTTGTCAACTCTCTGATGGAAAAAGTTATGAGTGTTGCCACTATCAATCAATACTACTACAGGTAGATGTTTAATAAAATCTATGATTTTGAGAGTTTGGGGCACAAAAATACCTACCAAAGCATGTAGCGAGATAACTTGTTCTTCTGGCATAACTGGGAGCTCATTGTCCTGCTGGGTGTCCTCATCTTCCTCGTCTGGTCCCTCAAGGGGTGGGGCTTCCTCAGATGAGCTGTGATCAGTAACATAAATTTGAAAGAATTTGGGTTCCTTGCATTTATGCCCCGGAGAGTATTTGTCATCACAGTAGTAGCATAATCCTTGTTTTCTTCTTTCGGCCATTTCTGCTGGTGACACATTTTGAACCTTAAGTGTTTGGGTAGTGCCCTAAACCTAGGTGGTGCATCCCTTGGCTATGAAATTTGAACGAGGTAACTGGGCAGCTAAAGCACGTTCCACTTCGATAGCCTTTTTGCAAGCGTCCATCCATGTAGGTGGATGGTGCATCCGGACATGGGCTTGGATGGATTCTTTGAGACCACTTATAAAACATTCCAAGTAGAATTCATCTCCTAGACCTTCTGTGTAGATGAACAATGTCTCAAAGGCTGTAATGTAGTATTTTACTATGCCTATCTATTGGAGCTTGGTAAGACGACCCAAAAAATTAGATTCATGGTCAAAGCAGTCACAAATGGATTTTGAGAACACCTGCCAAGTAATTTTCCCGGGATAGCATTTCCGATGCCACTGCCACCATTGCCATCTCTCTTGGTCCAAGTAAGGGCCTTCCACATGTAGTTTAGTTTCATCATCTAGGATATCATTCAAGGTGAAATATTGGTCCATTTGTGCTACCCATACTGCCATATTAGAGCCATCAAATTTATACATGTCCATCTTGGGTGGTCGAGGGTGGGAATGTTGGTGATTTCCATGGAATTGAATATGATGGCTAGATTCTCCTTCAGGGTCTTCATTAAAACCATGTGCCTCCAAATGCAACCCCAATGAGCTCCTCTTGAATGTGTCCTTGAATTTATGCATCTAATCCGCTAAGATCTGGAAAGAAGCAAACTGTTTTTCAAGGCTCTCGATCTTCTCGTTGGCCATGGCTTGAGCTCTGGTTTATACCATACACAGATCCGGGTCACTTGTCATCACTTTGCAAAAATTTGGGACAGCCTGAAAATTGACGCTGATAAGTGAATGGTACCAACGCGATCAGTTTGTTGTCCTGATTCTTATGGGCTAAGTCTATTATAAGCGTCCCAGGAAGGCCTCAGACAATTTTTTATTTTTTTACTCCAAATGGAGTTTTACTCCCCGCTTATCAATACTTTAGTGGCCATTTTCTAGAAAACTTAATCCTGCCCAATGCCTTGCAAGAACACCCCAGGGTATAGGAGCCACAAGACTCATTGCACAAATGGTCAGATCTGCCTGCAAAACCCCAATTGCTGAATGTGAGTTGGACTATGGCTACGACAGAACCCCAACTGCTAGATCTGAATGGTATTGTGGCGATAGAACCTCAACTGGTGGATCTGATTGTTACGGTGGCAACAGAACCCCAACTGCTAGATCTGAATGGTAATGTGGTGATAGAACCTCAACTGGTGGATCTGATTGTTGTAGCGGCGAAAAAACCCCAACTACTAGATCCGATCTGGCAAAGAATATAATGGGTGATCTTCAGAGAGACGAGGGAAATCTGGTCTCAAGGAGTGTTAGGTGCTACAAATCGCAATATACATAAGGGTCCAACAGTAGTACTCGGCCTAATCTTTCAGGGCACTAACTAGGAGGATCAACCGTACCCTTATCCATACTACCTGACTACCCTATCATACACGTGAGTAATCTCCTTGAGTGCTATTCTTAGTGTACTATAGCAAGAAGACGACCAATGATTTATCTAAGACAAGGTTTTAGGTTAGCCTAGGGGGCTTCCAGTATACCCCGAGGGTACGTGGAAGGCAGTCTATGCGCGTTCTATCTAATGCGCTACTACTCGAAGGGGTACCCACAGGGGTTACAAGGGAGTCCAGTAAGTGTGACCACCTCTTGTATTTCCCGCGTGTATGCCTTCCCAAATCTGCAAGTTTATGGGCTCAGCGACAAATCTTGTGGTTTAAAGACACTGGAACACGTCTCCAGCCTAAAAAAATTCTGCCCAAAAATGGAGATACCACCGGCCCTAGAAAGCACTCTGATACCACTTGTTATGCTCTTGACCTGTGAGAAGATGCCAAAATACCAAATATACAAAGAAATACAACCCAGGACACAGAACAATATGAGAAAAACAACAAGTATTTTATTATTTAGAGATGAAAGCAATGTTCACTTGCCTCTTCAAGGGGGAAACTTCCAGCAGAGTAGAGCTCAAATACAAAATAAGACACGATGCTCCTCAATGGAGAGTCTCTATCCTTTATATAGGATTCATACATGCAATACCATGGGTCAGTACCATGGTTCTCTCAATACCATCTATCTAATACCACGACCCGTTTGCAACTAACTATGGTCCCTTTCTTAAATGCAGGTCAACCACTTACAATTATTAATACGGGCTTTATTGACTCTTTAACTAACTATAACTATGACTCGACCCTATTACATAAATAAAGGGGTTAGGGTTGGACCCTAACAGAGGATATAGTGAAGGTTACCCCAGCAAGGGTCACTTGATTGTCTTCAAGATTTGAAATGAACGCTCTAGTCAAAATAGGATGGCTTTGGACACTCTGTACCATCACACAAAAATCAAAACATCCCAAATGCTTGAAGGAAGTGACTATCATAAGTGAGGCCATTAACTCTCTGGTGTTGGTAGGTTCAAACCGCAAGATTCTTCCTCCTTTGTGCGGTTTTCTTTCTTCTTGGTCTTCTTCCTCTAAAAAATCTCTGTTTTCTTCCTCCATTATGTGCTTTCTTTCCTCTTGCTTGAAACCCTAGGGATTAGGAAATAGAAGTGGAAATGGGGTAGGAAAAATTCAGGGAGTGGAGGAAGGGATTAGGGAATTTAGGGAAGTGATAGGGGAGTGAAATGTGTATGGGATTTAGGATTTGATATTTAATTACAGGTATGTAGTATGGCTGCCTACGGATTTCATTGCCTAGGACTTAGGGTTTAAGGGAGAATTCACTTGGGATAGGGATTTAGCAACAAAGGGGTAGGGATGGAGTTTATTGTGATGTGTGAGGGGTAGTAGGGTCTTAGGAATAGTTTTTAGGGGTGTAGGAAAAAAGCTAGGATTTGCAAGGCTTTAGAATTCCCAATTTCACATAATGAACTTCATAGCATGAATGATGACTTTGAGAGGTGTAAGGAGGGATGAACAAGGTTGTACTTACTTGATAAGAGGCTTAGAAACCATGTACTAAAGGTTAGGAACCTTTTTTTTCAGTTTGAGAGCTTGTGGGAAAATTTTTACCAGTGCACAGCACCCTTATTGTGTGTGCAGCACCTTTAGCCCATGCGCAGCGCCTACAACCCATGTGCAACGCCTCCCTCTGGTTTGCTAATTTCACCCAAAATCGTGAGGAATGGTGCTTTGGGGTTTGGTCAAGCAATGCTAGGAGGCAAATGGAGTTCGGTTAGATGCTAGGAAGGCCTTTATACATGAGTTAAATTGATCATTAGCTTTAAAAACCCACTTTCTAATGTTTCTATTCTCCTTTTTGAAATGGTTGCTAATTTCCTTTCTGACTTTCTTCTTTGTAGGCGGATGATGCTAGAGTGTTGGCACTCCTCACATTTCATTTTTCTTTGGATGGAGTTGGCACATATTTTTCTTAGTTGATAGCTCAGGAATAGTAACTTATTACATATAATGAACATAAAATTACATAAATTGGAAAAAATATTACATCTCTGTTTTTTGAAATAAAATTACAATCTGAAATAGAACTTCTACTTGAAATAAAAATTAGAACTTGGGCAAGCATAATTACATGTTTTCCAATCCTCTTTAAATGACAAAAGGATATTATTTTTATCATTTTCATACTTTTTGCTAGCTTTATGTAGTGAAATGGAGTATTATTGGACCTTGAAAGAATGAAACCTAGTGACCTAATGGGACCTTCAATAAGCAGACTCCTTGTGGACTTGACTGACACAAAACATGATGAAATGAGCCTTTATGTTCAATTTATGCTTAGTAAGACACATGAAGGTGGGCCAGTAAATATTTATTTTTGAGAGAGAATAGGGCTTTTGACATAGGGCTACCATTAGTGAGTAAAATTTTTAATTAGGACCTAGGTGGAATGACAAAAATTTCAGAATGGGACCCTAATATGATATGAAAGAGGAGTTTTGATCACTAATGGTAGTATGCAAATAATGACTCTAACATCGGCCTTACTTGGGGATGGAAACTCCTTGGAGTTGTCAAGAACACCACAGACCAAGTGCCTAACCATGTGGGCCAATATGGTCAAAAACTTAAACTGAAATGAATGACTGAATTTTGACAACTCAAATAACACAAACTGACTCAAAACTTACTTACTTAACTGATGACTGAACATTGAAAATGGCAGAAAATCAGTGAAGCTCCATGGCCTTCACTTCGGGATCTAAACTCTAGTGATTCTCTACTTCACACTTGTAGAAAGTTAAACTGTTATGTACAACGAAACCAGGATGATTAAGAAAAGATAGTGCTTAAGGAGCCTACCATTGATTGGTCCTCCTAAGCATGGTTCTCCATTAATTTCATCCAACATGAAAGCATTTTGTCCTCGAAAAGCTGAAATCTGATAAGGGCCTTTCCATAGGTTTTCAAATTTACCATGCTTACCCTTGTCTTCATTTTTAGCATCCCAACGAAGCACCACATCTCCAATTTTGAAATCATCCTCCTTTGTTTTCTAGTCATAGATTTTCTTTATCCTCTCATGGAGCTTAGAGGTGTTCTAAAATACCTCATCCATGTCTATTGTAGGTGAATCATTTGATTGATCTGGCAATGTATATCATTCTCTTCACTTCCTTATTCTTGTAACAATTTCATGACCAAGGCTGCTAATGATGAAGGAAAAATAATATCTACTCCATACACAATTTGAAAAGGAGAAAGTCCAAGAGATTTCTTACTACTCACCCGATCTGCCCATAATGCATTGATCAACTTTTTGTGCCAATTCTTTTTGTTGGCCTCCAACATTTTCTTGATGATGTTGATTAAGGATTTATTGGAGGACTCGGCCAAACCATTTCCTTGTGGATAGTATGTTGTAGAATGTCCCAACTTAATGTTATATTTGTCACAAAACTCAGTCATCTTTTTAGACTTGAATGCTTCCACGTTGTTTGTGATGATCTTATTAGGACAACCAAAACAGGACAAGATATTAGTTTGTAAAAACTGAATGATAACTTAATCTATTGCTTTGCTGGTTGGAATTGCTGCGATCCACTTAGTAACATAGTCTATAGTTGTCAATAACCACTTGTGTTGTGCGGATGATGATGGGTTAATCTCACCCATGAATCTAGGCCCCACTGCTGAAAAGGTGCATGAATTGATATACGTTGTAGAGGCAAAGGAAGAAGTTTTCTTTTACCTTGGAAAACTTGGCACTCGTGACAACTCATCACTGCCTTATACATATCTGCGAAAAATGTAGGCCAATAGTAACCCGCTCTCAACACTTTGTTGGCCGTGGTCTTCCTGTACAAGTGGCCCCCATAATCTCCTTTGTGTAAGTTATTTATTACTTCTTTAGACTCATCTTCGGTTAAACAGTTCAGAAACACACCTCCAGGATCCTTTGAATGCAGTGCGCTTTCCATAATGCAATATTTAGGAGCCTTTAGCTTCAATGACCTTCTCTTATCCTTAGACATGCCTGGAGGGGGAATTAGATGTTGCAAAACATAAATAATATCAGAATATTGTGGAGATCATAGAAAGATATCAGATACATGAATGAGATCTACTTCTTCTTGATTATCAGACAATGCTACTACAAGGTTGATATCTAGGGCATGGAGATTTGACTCAGCCATGAGTTTGGCTAAGCCTTGACCCTTGATCATCTTGGTAGGCGTTTTCTCAAGATCATATTCTAATAATGCTGCTATCCATCTACCTGTTCTACCTTCTGGGTAATTCTGCACCTAAAATTCTTTTACCGCTGCGTTAGGCACATAAGCAAGAGTATGCAAATGTAAAATGTAAACTCTGTAATCTTTCACTGCCTTTACCAAAGCCAAGGACTTCTTCTCAATGATGTTGTACTTAAGGGCCGCATCCCAGATATTGCGACTAAAAAATGCTATTGGAAGCTCGGTTTTATCTCTTTTTTGCATTAATAATGCTGCCATTGTATGTTCAAAAGTGAAAGAGAATATAATAAAATCATTGGAGTAATAGGGACTGATTAAAATAGGGGTAATGGTCAAAGCAAACTTTAATGCAGGAAAGGACTTGCGGGCTTCTTCGAACCACTTTACATCATTCTCTTTTTTCAACATATTTGTCATCTCTCTAAGATGTTCAGCCAAATTAGGAATAAATCTGCGTAAGAAATTCATCTTACCATTGAATTCTTGGATTTCTTTCCTGCTGCGAGGGAAACAAATTTGTTGAATAGCTTCTAGCCATGAAGGGTGTATCCAAATGCCGTCCTTTGAGATGATGTGGCTGAGAATTTTTCCTTCCTCCATAGCAAATAAACTTTTCTTCGGATTGAGAGAGATCCCGAAATTTCTACATCTCTGGAAAATAACTCTTAAATGATGCAAATGCTCATCATCTGAATGTGAAAATACCATTACATCATCTAAATATACAACCAAGAAAACATATTTTTCATTGGAAAAGGCTATGTCCATGGCACGCTGAAAAGTGGCCCCTGCATTTTTGAGACTGAATGGCATTTTTGCATATTTGAATGTGCCCCAAGGTGTGGTGAACGTTGTCTTGTCCTGATCATCCTCGTGCACTAAAATCTTATTGTAACCGGAATAGCCATCCAATAGTGACATCCGGGAAGTGCCAACAACTCTTTGAAGGATACGACCCATCTTGGGAAGCGGATAATTATCTTTCGAAGATACTTTGTTTAAGTTTCTGAAGTCTACACAAAGCCTGATTTCTCTGGTCTTCTTTCTCGTCAGGACTAGATTTGATATCCAATTAGAAAATCTGATGGGAACAATGATGTCCGCCTTAAAAATTCTGTTAATTTCTTTCTCTATGGATGGAAGCAACCTTGGGTTAATCCTTCTTAGCTTTTGTCTAAAGGGATTTTGATATGGTTTAATTGGGATGGTATGTTGAATTATTTACTTGTCATACTCATTTAAGTCTGCATAATCCCATGCGAAAACATCAGAAAATTCAAACAATAAATGAATATATTTTTTTTTCACCTTAGGAGATAATGTTTTGGATAGATTGATCATTTTTTGTTTGTCTGCTATTCCAAAGTTCATGTCTTCGACACCTTTCCCTATAGGAACTAATGTAGGCTTCCTTGCTACATCATCCTATCTTCCAAACATACAAGACCTTTCAGAATATTGTTGTCCTTCAGCTATAGTATATCAACTTGGGTTGCCTCGATGACTTGATCATCCTTGTCGTAAACTTCATCCATGGAGAAATTCTCAAACTCTCCTTCACTCTTGAGAAAGTTATTTACCTGCTTGTCATCCCAAAATACTTGCCAATATCGCAAGTTGTCAAGAACAGAGGGTCGATGCTTTACATGAATCTCAAACTCCTTATTTGAAAAGATGGAGATTTTGACATTGCTTGCAGCTGTAGCCAAAGAATTTGTCATAAGATTCTAACGCCTTGGTACAACCGAAAGCATATGTTTCGGAAACATTCTCAAAATATCTAAAACAATATTACTATATTGTCTCATCTGCGAATGGTGAGCTTGGTATTCACCTTTAACTTGTTTGATCACAATTTCTGAATCACCATACACCGAAATCCTTCGTGCACCCAATATTTTCAATATCTTTAAGCCCGTGATTAGCTCTTCGTACTCCACCTCATTGTTAGTGAAATCAAAATATAACTTGTACGAGCATAATCTAACATTCTGAGGCACCTTACCTTGATGATGATGTGGACTTTGGATCCAAATGCCAATGCCTGCCCCATCTTTCCTGAGAGCACCATCAAAGTCCATGGTCCAAACACCATGCTCCTCTTCCAAGGGCTATAAATCTAGTCTCTGCTTTGGGTCAACTTTCTGAACTTTCTCTTGAGGTTGTTCTAAATTTTCCATTACGTTCTCTGATTGTTGTCCTGAGCCTTTCTCTACCTTGTCCGATGGTTGTTCTGATGAACTTGGCAAATTTTCTTTTTCCTGATCTAAAACTGTCTTGATACAATTGGAAATCTCCAGTACATCTTTTATTTCCACAAGATGACTGATACAATTGGAAATCTCCAGTACATCTTCTATTTCCACAAGATGACTATCTACATCATTCGGTCCACTATCATTATATAAGATAAATGATTCTAAATCTTTAGGTACAACATTTATAGGATGATTATTCAGCCTCTCCTTACTAGTTATCATGAATTTCATTTTGGTTTCTCTGTATAATTTCCTCAATTGCCCAAAAACCATAATAGTGGCATAGGAGAAGTCTAACTGTATTATGCCTCTTAGTTTCGTTCCCCAGGACCTTGACAATAACATACCAAACCATGGTGGTATATCAGCTACCACCACATCCATTAAGACATTCTTTGCTAGGATTTGGTCGAGGGATACTACCAAATCTTTTATTAGACCAAGACAATGGACCTTATTGGAATCAAAAGAATACAAGTCATGGTATTCATGAGTTATATCTAGACCCAACTTTTCCATGATGGTAGGCTCCAGAGTCAAGCATGGAGTTATGAAGAATGTACTGATGGATTCTTAAACTCAGGTAAAATGGAGGAACCTCACCATCTTCTGACTGACCATCTATGGCTAGACCAAAAATCAATTCAGGTTGGTCATCTTCAATATTAACCATGTCGAAGATAGGTTCAACATTTAGCATTTTAACTATATCAGACTTGTAATGGCTATTTTTGACAAGTTCAGTAAGAGGGATTGACACTTTCAACTTTGAAATTTCAGTTTCTAAATTGAATGAGCTAGATTTATCTACCTCTTTTTGGATGATGTCTCTTTTCTCGGGCAGATCTTTTGATGTCTGATATTTCTTCTAACTGTCATGGTCCTTGTTTGGATTTCTTGTAGACGGCTGATTTACTTTGTTTTGGTTAGCTGCTGCCAACTCTTTGCCTTTACTTTGATTACCTTGAGGAATTGTCTTTGGTTGGGTATCCTTCTGCTATGATGTCCTTTTCTGAATGGGAGTGATCGGGACATCTCTATTTCTCAAGGAATATTGCTTCTGCTGAGAGCTAAGTGCATTCAAGTATCCTCTTTGATAATCATCTGATTGGGTTTCCAATGCATAGTCATTCGCCAGTATGTAGTCTTCATCTTTAGGTTCCTCCGTCTTCTCGACATACTTCTCATTTTTAGTCAAGAAAATGGGATGGTAATCTTCCCTAAAGAAGTGGTTTTCTTCGACAATCAGGTCTATTTCATCCTCTAATTCTCCTTAAGCATAATTCTGCTGCAAGGGTGTCCAAATTTGTTGCTGAGATGTTGATGCCTCAGGAGATTTTTTCTCTCTTTGTTTTATCCTGTACTAAGGTTGCTACTGGTTTCTGAAATTCAGATTCGTGACTTGTGGCTCTTGCTATCTATCTGAACTTATCATTTGGTCAGCCATCCTCTCCATGATTCTAATCAAAACATCTAGTTTGAGATTGGTGGAAGAAGAGGGTTCTTCTTTTATTATTACTTTCTTCTCTGGTTTCTCATGTTTAAACTGAGACTTTTTAATCATCAAGTTTTCTTCCACACTCACTGCATTATTTTTCATTTCTTCCAGAGTGGTAGGATCTCTTTCCCTTAGTTTATAAGCCATCTCCGGATCAAGGGCATCCAGATAATGTTGAAGTTCCAAATCAGGTGGAGGTTTCATGTTATCTGAAATGGAAATTTAGATCTGATTGAACCTTATAGTAAACTCCTGAACTGTCTCGTTAGGATTCCTTTTCAATGTATTGTATTCCGCCAAGATCTACAATGGATTCTTCTTTTCCCACCACCTGGCTAAGAACAATTCATTTAACCTCTAAGGAGTATTAATGGAGTGAGCTGCCAAACCATGAAATCATTTTTTCACATCACCAAAAAACTTTGAGCCATTAGTCTCATTTTGGCATCATCTTCATCAACCTCCTCTAAATCAATGAAATCAACCATCTTGTCAATATGTTGTTGTGTTGTGATCCCCTGACTACCATCAAAAAGAGGAAGTCTCTGACCATAGGTTTGAGGTAAATCTTCCAACTGACCAGGTAATTGTAAGGGAGCAAATCTCACCATGACTGACGGGGGAGGGCGTACGGGGATTAGAATGGGTTGAGTTGGCTGGGATGAAGATGGAGGTGCAGATACGGTTGTTTTCGGAGGTGCAGTAGAGGGTATGGCAGAAGATAAGCTTTCAAGTTGATACTAGATATAGGATTTTTCCATAGTAATTTGTAATTGATCAGTTAGGCTTTGAAGTTTCTCAAAATTAGACCAAACCTCGTGCTCAAGTTTTGAAGACTGAGATGTAGCAGAAGGTTAATTAAACAAATATTTTGAGGCGAGTGAGTACGAATCAAACTTTTTGGGATCAAACAATACCTCTATAAGACAAGACTTAGACTTCGAATGAAATACGGATAACTCCAATTTAATATCAGAAGGAATATCCTCAATACTCAGTATCTGATCTGGCAAGGAGGTGGTCCTTTCCAACTTTGTGCTTTTAGTCTCGGGGAAAGGGACTTTAGCTTTTCTTAACAATCTTTCGGGATCATCAACAGGAGGAGTGTTCAGGTCAGGGTTTGACCTGACATATCTTTTTAGAGCTAGAATCTTAACAGGGTCAAAGACTATGTAAGGTAAAGTATTTCAGACTTGAGCGGAACAAAGAAAGATTCAAACTTCACCATCGAGGAATTTCTTTCAATAGAAAATTTTAATAGGTAACGATCAAGATATTAACAATGGAATGAGGTTTGATTGAACTTGTGATTTTTAAACTTCTTTTCTTTTTGAACAAACTCTGAATATGTTTGACTGAATTAGCAGGATCAGGATGTGGAATTTGATCTTATTTGTCTCCTCGAAGCTAGCTCTACAATCTTGACAGTGCAATTATGGAATCAACCTTTTTGAAAATTAGTCCCATCATCCAAAGGACCAAATTTCAATGAAAACTTGTTGTACACCCAAGGAAAATGAATATTTCGTTCCCCGGAAATGACACCAATATGTTATCACTCCTCCAGATCTCCAAGGCTGAGGAAGAGTCCAGCTGAGGTAACCACAGACCAATATTTTGACTTGGTAACTAGCCTTACCAAGCTGGAGAAGGATCTTTCCAAAGGATCACAGCCAATAGGGCTAGATGGATTAGGTTTTTAGGCTAGATATAGTAGCTCAGGGTTTTGATTTGATTTGATTGGGGTAGTCACTGGATGATTGAATTAGGTCAGAGAGTGAACTAGGTCAGGGCAAAAGAAAATCAGAATTGTAGACATCTGATGGGGCAAGGTAGGAAAGTACTTTAACACTTTGTAGTATATTGATGGAATGGTTTTGATTGATGAGGTGCTAAAAAGAGCATGGAAATCATGAATTCTTTCTAAATTGAAGAAATGAAACTAATTATGATGATTTTCCCAAAACATATCATAGAAGATGAATTCTGCTTATCACCCTTAAAAATCAAACATATTTAGAAGTGAAATGGATCATGGAAAATAAAAAACATTCGCACACATGTAACTGGAGAAGAAATAATGTCAAAATACCATGCCATAGGAATCCCACCAAAATAGCTGCAACTCATCCAATATATTCCTTGCCAAAGTCTGAATCACTAATACAACATCCAATGGAGTCCAGCCCCTAGAATGACTAAAAAAGTGCATGATATAGGCCTCAAACAAACTCCTCCAAACCTCATGGGTCGAATCCATGAGAGGAGGAGCAATTCCATCAAAAACTGAACTGATAGCTAGAGTGTAAGATGGTTAAAGTGACTCATCCCTAACTTAAGTGAACTGATTCATTACACCTCATTGAGTCCATTTACCTAATGCATTTACCCTAGGTAACAGTAAAAACATGATAATTACATTTAATTCATCAATTACATAAGTGAAAATTGATTTCCAATGGTGAAAATCAAAACTAGAGCACAACAGTGAAAAAATGAGGAATTTTTCCATATGCACAGTGCCAGTGCTCTATGTGCATCACCTTAATCCTGTGCGCAATGCCAAATTCAAGCTGATTTTTGAAGGGGTTTCTGATGTCGAAATTGAGCACAGGATAGCTCATTATAAATATTCTCCTGTCTAATTTCCATAAATTCCCTTGGTTCCAAAAAATGATAAGATTTAACCCTCAAAAAGGTCAATCTCCCAAGACTGCTTTTGTGCACAGTGCCTAGCTGAAAAAGAGGGTAGAAAGGTGAACTTTGAGGTGTTTTTGGTCATTTCTCCCTATCCAATGGTCAAAATTTGGTGTGCCAATAGTCAAAAGTGTATGTTATTGGCCTTCTTAATCCAATGGTAGTCTTGGTTTTCCATTTATAGGCATCTAGAATATGTGCAGTGCCTAGGGCGATGCACATAGGACAGTTCACCTGTGCCAAACTATCCAATGTTGCACAAAAAACCCAAAAATGTCAAAAGTGACCAAAATATCATCAAAATTGGTGTATAAGCTATTGATTAAGTGTTATAGGCATGGAAAGAGGCCTCAACAAGGATATCCAACTTTCCTTTCTCCTCTTGCACCTTTAGGGTTTCAAGCTTTGACTTCATTTTCTTGAGCTTGGACCTTGCTATTTGGCTTCTTTGGCAATAGTACTTTTCCATCCTCCTCTAGATGTCATTGTCTCTTTTATCCATATCTAGGGGTTTTCAAGATGGTTGTTCACCCTGTCAAGCCAATTCTCCCTGTTTTCGTTGATCATTATGGCCATTTGCTCATTTAGGGTAAGCTCATTAGCTAGTTCAGCTTCTTTCCGTTTTTCTAGTTCCAATGCTATTTTTAGACCTCTAGTCCTTGGCCTTTTCTTTGACACTTGTCCTTCCAACTCATCATCATATTCTCCATATGCTTCATCAAGTAAGGCCTTAGCCTTTTCTGCCTCTCTTTGTGCTTTTATGAATTTCACTTCATCAATGAAGTGCTTTGTCTTGAGCTGCTTATTCTCCTGCTTTTAGAAGTTAATGAAAAATGTGGCCTTGTCAAGATTAGTTTGGAGTTCTCTAATATTGGCATCCTTCAACTTGAGGACTATGCTAATGTCCTTATATTCATCCTGCTCACGTAGATCAACAAGCTCAAAATCTTGTTTTGTCTCATGGAGGTCCTATTGCTGCTACTGGATCTCTACCTCTGTGATCTTTTCTTTACCTTTGTGTACCTGCTTTGTTGATGAATAAGGCAAGGCCCCTCCCACAATATGTGGGGAAAAAACCTGCCTATGGCCTCTCCGATAATTATGTGCTAATGTGCTCAAATCTACCCTCTTAGGTTTGATGACCTCAGCTCTACTAGGTAACCATGCATGATCATGAAATGGTGATGATGGTGGTGAAATAGGCTAAGATGATGGAGGGATGGATGTAGTGGGTTGAGATGGAGGGGGTATGTCTTCATCATGATTATCATTGGGATGAGATGAAGATGGCATATCTTGAGCATGTGGAGGCTTTGGAGCAGTGAAAATATGATTGGTAATGAACATGTCCCATGCAATGTTCAACTGGTTAAGGTGATGGAAGATGATGATGTTGATCAGAGAGTGATGGAAAAGACTGTTCATTTTCTTCTCATACCTTTTTCCCTGAACTGCGTATGTAATTTTCTCAATTCTTCTAAACAAATAATAAGGGATATTGAGCATTCTAACTGTTGTGAAGTGCATGAACAATCTGATATGGTATGAATAAAGTCTGGAAAATCTGCCTTCACAAGTGAAGTACTTCATGATGATTTTCATCATGGGAGCATATGTACCAAGAAGGTGGCTGAAAGGGAAGAATCTCTTCCCATCATTTCTATATCGAGGCTTCAAATATGGCTCATAATATTGATGATCTAGGTTTTGAGCTTTAAACCACCTTTCACCCACATTACGTATTCTAGTAGCAGCATCAATAATGTCTAAGGCTATGGTGAAGGTTACCCTAGCAAGGGTCACTTGATTGTCTTCAAGATTTGAAATGAACACTCTAGTCAAAACAGGATGGCTTTGGACTCTTTGTACCATCACACAAAAATCAAAACATCCCAAATGCTTGAAGGAAGTGACTGTGATAGGTGAGGCCATTAACTCTCTGGTGTTGGTAGGTTCAAACCTCGAGATTCTTCCTCCTTTGTGTGGTTATCTTCTTCTAGGTCTTCTTCCTCTGAAAAATCTATGTTTTCTTCCTCCATTATGTGTTTTCTTTCCTCTTGCTTGAAACCCTAGGGATTAGGTAATAGGAGTGGAAATGGGGTAGGAAAAATTCAGGGGGTGGAGGAAGTGATTAGGGTACTTAGGAAAGTGATATGGGAGTGAAATGTGTATGGGATTTAGCATTTGATATTTAACTATAGGTATGTAGTATGGCTGCCTAGGGATTTTATTGCCTAGGACTTAGGGTTTAAGGGAGAATGTATTTGGGATAGGGATTTAGCAACATAGGGGTAGGGATGGAGTTTATTGTGATGTGGGAAGGGTAGTATGGTCTTAGGAATAGTTTTTAGGGGTGTAGGAAAAACATTTAGGGTTTGCAAGGCTTTAGAATTCCCAATTTCACATAATTAACTTCATAGAATGAATGATGAGTTTGAGAGGTGTAAGGAGGGATGAACAAGGTTGTACATACTTTATAGGAGGCTTAGAAACCATGTGCTGAAGGTTAGGAACCTTTGTTTGTAGTTTGAGAGCTTGTGGGAAAAATTTGACCGGTGCGCAGCGCCCTTAGTATGTGCGCAACACCTTCAGCCCGTGCGCAATGCCTTAAGCCTGTGCGCAATGAATTCAGCCCATGCACAGTGCCTGCAACCTGTACGCAGCGCTTGCCTCTGTTTTGTTAATTTCGGCTAAAATTGTGAGGAATGGTGCTTTAGGGTTTGCTCAAGCAATGATAGGAGGAAAATGGAGTTGGGTTAGATGCTAGGAAGGCCTTTATACATGAGTGAAATTGATCATTAGCTTTAAAAACCCACTTTCTAATGTTTCTCTTCTCCTTTTTGAAATGGTTGCTAATTTCCTTTCTGACTTTCTTCTTTGCAGGTGGATGATGCTAGAGTGTTGGCACTCTTCACATTTGATTTTTCTTTGGATGGAGTTGGCACATATTTTTCTTAGTTGACAGCTCAGGAATAGTAACTTATTAGATATAATGAACATAAAATTACATAAATTGGAAAAAATATTACATCTCTGTTTTTTGAAATAAAATTAATCTAAAATATAACTGCTACTTGAAATAAAAATTAGAAATTGGGCAAGCATAATTACATGTTTTCCAATCCTCTTTAAATGACAAAAGGATATTATTTTTCTCACTCTCATACTTTTTGCTAGCTTTATGCAGTGAAATGGAGTATTATTGGACCTTGAAAGAATGAAACCTAGTGACCTAATGGGACCTTGAATGAGCATACTCCATGTGGACTTGATTGACACAAAACATGATGAAATGAGCCTTTATGGTCAATGTATGATTAATAATACACATGAAGGTGGGCCAACAAATATTGATTTTTGAGAGAGTAGGGATTTTGACACAGGGCTACCATCAATGAGTAAATTTTTGAATGAGGACCTAGGTGGAATGACAAAAATTTCATAATGGTATCCTAATATGATATAAAAGAGGAGTTTTGATCACTGATGGTAGTATGCAAATACTAACTCTAACACATTATATAAAAAACTTAGGAAACTTTTTATTTACATGCAATTATATGCATGCATGTATAATCTTGAATATGTTATTAAATCTATATTTTTTAATTATTTTAAATAAACTTCACACACATGTGAAAAATAAAAATAAAAAATAGGTTGTTTTCTATTTTCCAAAGCTTAGAACTAGCTAGTCGTAACAGAGCTTGAACAAATTCTTGGATTCTTGAACAAATTTCGATGTAATCGCGAGAGTAGAAGAGACTAGGGTTGAGAATTGTCGTCAAAATTCAAAGTGCTATTCAAAAATGTGTGTCTTCGAGGATATGTATTATTTAAACAATGTAAACTTTGAAACAGGAACTGATACGATTACCCATTTTTTTTGAGATAGCAAAAAAATCAACTGATTTTGAAAAATGTTAATTCAGCATATATATATATATATAACATAGTTTTTGACACTTTAAATTTTTTTATGTACATTATTTTTAAAATGTTAGTGATTTTCATGCTGATTTTAAAAAGTGTTGATGTAGCGTCAAGCCCTTTTTTTAGAAGACTTATTTTTTGACTTTAAATTTTCTAATGTGTTAAATGTGAATAATTATTTTCTAAATTTAAAATTTTTTGTAGTCATATTCATATTTTTTTGTTTTTCTTTTAATTTTTTTTTGTAGTGAGATCTTTATTTTTTTTCATAGTTAAAAAAATGGCGATATTTTAAAGTTTTGATCTTCTATATATTTATATATCGTTAATTAATATTTCAATGCACATCAAATAATTGTCTCTAAAAAAACAATAATTTTTAACAATTGACATAAAAATATACATTTTGAATATAAATATAACAAAAAAGTGACACATTTTGAGACCTTTTTGCTCAAAAGACATGTCAAATAAACACAAAAAATGGTTAAATAATAGTTTTTTTTTTTATGAATTTCATGTCAAAAAATAATAATAATCATGATTTAAAAAAATAATAATGATTCACATAAAAATTAAAGTGAAAATCACATAATACAAATATTGAACATATAACAACATTAATTGAATACTTATTCTTCTCATAAAATGTCAAAGTCAAAACATTACAAGTATAACTAATTAATAGTTACAAAAAATGAGCTTGATTTCCAAGCATAACTTAAATTTAATCAATAATATCATGTAATCCATACTCTTCATCTTCTAGAGTTTCATCATTGTCTTCTTCCATAATATTTTCTGCTTCAGTTTGCTCATTTTCCTCTTCTGATGGATCTTTGATGTCTATGAATCTCCTAACGAATGTATTTCCAATCATTCCATCTAATGGTGGTTGAGGTTCCTTTGTCTTTTTTCCTAGATGTGATTCATTAAAATATTATTTCCCCAAACCAACTTCTTGCATTTCATCTAGAAGAAATTGAAGAGCATTAATTCTTTGTTGAATAAATTTGCACTGTACTGGGTCTTTTTCAATGACAATGCAATTTATTCCTTTTTGTAGGCAACATGATAGTGTTGTATCTAATTATCAAGCACAAAATAAATAATGAAATAAATTAGTATAATCACATATAAATTGAAAACGAAGATACTGAAATTCAATTTTACATAATAAAACTTACGTGAGCTCGAGAATAAATCTAGAACACAATCTCCTTCATTTGAACATAAGTCTATAAGAAATTTAATTAATGACTATGGTTTTTGATAAATGTTAACTATCTCTCTGTTTGCTTCTTTATCTTCATATGTTAGCTTTTTACAAAAACGTCATAAACCAGTACTTAGCTATGACTCTTTCCATCTACCCGATTAAGAAGAATAGGTTTATAGCTACCATATTTTGTCCAACTTTCAACATGGATGAACTCACAATCACTTATAATTGGTTGATCTCCACGGTTAATAAGATTTAACTTTTGTCTCTAACATGAAATAGTAAAATTTCAATTAACTTGTACATAAATGATTTTTTTAAAATTAATCAAACATACTGCGTATCTATGCCTGTGGGTGAACGTGCTTGTCCACAGGCACAAGAACTACCTATGCTTGTGGGCAAACATGCCTAGGGCGAAGCAACCCCCTACCCTGCTAGGTGTTGATTCCAGGAATTGGCCCCCTAGCCTGCCAGGGTCCACTTCCCATAACTGCCCCTCTGGAATTCTAGGGGGCCGCTTTGCACAAGACGTCTGTGCACCCAACCACAGGCAAAGGAATGGCCTGTACATATGGGCAAGCATGCCCGGCTGTGGGTGTGCCCGCCCATGACAAAAGGGGAGTGTTTCATGCACACTCATAGTGATAATGGCAGGCATGCCCATGGCCAAGCACGCTTGGACGTGGGCATGCCCACCCTGGTCAAATTGGACCCCTTCCCTTCCAGGGTCTGATTCTC
The DNA here is from genome assembly GCA_031772625.1 of Pinus tabuliformis. Classification (NCBI taxonomy): domain Eukaryota; kingdom Viridiplantae; phylum Streptophyta; class Pinopsida; order Pinales; family Pinaceae; genus Pinus; species Pinus tabuliformis. The sequence continues at coordinate 161,191,248 of CM062816.1, read as the reverse complement.
AAAATCGCCCCCTTGAGAAGCTAAGGGGGTGATTTTGCGAATCAGCCTCTTGGCCTGCCAGGGGCTGATTCTGGGAATCGGCCCCTTAGCCTGCTAGGGATTGGCTTCGGGAATCGACCCTTGGCAGGTCAAGGAATCGGCCCCTGGTAGGCCAAGGGGTCGATTCCCAGAATCGACCCCTTGGCCTGCCGGGGGCTGAAATCGGCCCTCGACAGGCCAGGGTCTAGATTCCCGGAATCAGCCCCTTGGTCTACCAGGGGTTGATTATGGGAATAAGCCACCTAGCCTACCAGGGGCCAATTCCCATAATAGGCCCCTTGGTTTGCGGGGAGCCGATTCTCGGAATCGACTGCCGACAAGCCAAGGGGCTGATTCTGGGAATCGACCCCCGACAGGCCAAGGGGCCGATTCCCAAACTCAGCACCTGGTAGGACAAGGGGTTGATTCCTAGAATCAGTCGCTTGGTCTACCAGGGGATGATTCTGAGAATCAGCCACTTGGCCTACCGAGGGCTGATTCCTAGAGTTAACCTCGGGTAGACCAAGGGGTCGATTCCTAGAGTCAACCCTTGGTAGGCCAAGGGGCCGATTCTGGGAATCAGGCCCTTAGCCCACCGACAGCCAAATCGGCCACCGGAGGGCCAGGTGGCTAAGGGATGGACTCTAGGAATCAACCATTTCACCTTCGAGAGTTAATTCCTTGGCCTACCAAGGGTTGATTCCCGAAATCAACCCCTGGCAGGCTAGGGAGCCGATTCCCGAAATTGACCCCTTGGTCTATAAGGGGCCGATTCTGGAAATCAACCACTTGGCCTTCAAGGGGACAATTCCAGGAATCAGCCCCCTAGCCTGCCTAGGGCCTATTCTGGAAATCAACCTGCTTGGCCTACCGAGGGCTGATTCCCAGAATCAGCCCCCGGCAGACCAAGGGGTCAATTCCGAGAATCGACACCCAGCCTGGGAATTGACCCTTTGGCACTTGAGTCAACCGCTTGGCCTACCCGAGTCCAATTACCAGAATCATCCGCCTGGCTTGCGAAGGATTGAATCCGAGAATTAGCCACCTGACCCGCCAAGGGTTGAATCCAGGAATCAACCCCCTGGCCTACTGGGAGCTGATTTACTGAATCGGCCCCTAATAAGACAAGGGGTCTATTTAGGGAATCAAAGTCATGGCATGTCGGAGGCCAATTTAGTGAATCGGCTCCTGACAGGCCAAGGAGCTAATTCCCGGATCAACGACGTGCTTATCGAGTCAGCCCTCGGCAGGCTACGGGGTCGATTGTGTGAGTCATCCCTTGGAAGGCCAGGGGGCCAATTCCTGGAATCGACCCCTTAGTTTACCGAGGGCCGATTCCAGGAATCAGTATCCTCGCCAACCAGAGGTCGATTCCCTAAATCAGCCCCTTGGCCCTAACAGGGGTCGATTCCTAGAATCGACCCCTTGGCTTACTGGGGATGGATTCTGAATCGACCCGTTAGCCACCCAGGGGGCCTCTTTTCCAAGGGAGGGCAACCCCATGGCCAAGCACATTGAAAGTAGCCCCTTGGTAGGCCAGGGGGGCGATTCTGGGAATTGAACCCCAGTAGGCCACGGGGGTTGCTTTTCCATGGGCGGGCACACCCCTTGCCGAGCATGTCCACCCATACGCACATGGCTATGCCTGTGGGAAGTTGCACCCAGCCATGGGTGTGCCCACCTGCGGCATAGCCAGAGTGCTGCCTGCACACCTGCTGTGTTGCGGTTGCATATGCCCACAGCCGGGCGCACTCGCCAACAGGCACATTCACTACCTGTCCTTATGGGCAGGCTTACCTAGCCATGGATGTGCCCGCTCAGGTCAAAGCTACCCCTTGGCCTACTAGGAATCAACCCTTTGCCCTGCTAGGGGCTGATTTCCAGACCTGTGGGCATGCCTACCAGGGGCAAAGAACCCCTTGGCCTATCGGGGGCCGATTCTCGAAATTGGCCCTTGACAAGCCAAGGGGTTGATTCCTGAAATTGGCCCCTGACAAGCCAAGGGGTTGATTCCTGAAATTGGCCCCTTGGTCTATTGCAGGCTAATTCCGAGAATCATCCACTTGGCCTTCCAAGGGCCCTTGACCTATTAGGGGTTGATTTTGGGAATCATCCCCATGGCTTGTCGAGGGCCGATTCCTAGAATCGGCCCTTGGCAACCACCTGGCCCTTGGAAGGCCAAGTGGCTGATTCCCAAAATCAGCCCTTGCTAGGCCAAGGGGCCGACTCCCTGAATCAACCCCTTGGCCTATAGGGGACTAATTCCCAAAATCGTCCCATTGGTATGCCGCATGTCGATTCTAGGAATTAGGCACCTGACCTGTTAGGTGTCAATTCCCAAAATCGAACCCTAGGCCTACCCGGGGCCAATTCCCATAATTGGACCCTAGGAGGCTAAGGGAAAGATTCTAGGAATTGACCCTTAGTAGCTCAGGGGGCCAATTCATGAAATTGGACCCCAATAGGTTAGGGGGCTGATTCCTGGAACCGACCCCCTCGCCTACCAGGGGACGATTCTCATTACTACCCTCATGGCCTGCTAGGGGGCCGCTTTAACCCAGGCGGGCACGCCCACGTGCCTGTGGGCGGGTATGCCCGACCATGGGTGTATCACCTTGGGAAAAGTAGCCCGCTATTAAGCCAGGTGGCTGCTTTTCCTCGAGCGTGCTGGATGTGCATGACGTGACACAGCTAGAGTGCTTCCTGCACGCCCGCTGTGTCATGGGCAGGCACGCCCACTATGAACCCGACCAACCATAGGCACAAGCATTGCCTATGCCTATAGGTAGGTGTGCTCGGCCGTGGACGTGCCCGTGTAAGTCACAGCAGGCCCTTGGTAGGCTAGGGGGTCGATTCTAAGAATCGACACCTGACATGATAGGGGGTAGATTCCAGGAATTGACCCCTCATAGGCTAAGGGGTTGATTCTGTGAATCGTCCCACGATAGGGCAAGAGGGCGTTTCCCAGACCTGTGGGCATGTGTCCCTCAATATGTGAATTCCTGCCCACGGTAAAGCAAGCCCCTTGAAGTTCAAGGGACCGATTCTAAGAACCAGCCTGCCAAAGGCCAATTCCATGAACCGACCCCCGGTAGGTGCAGGGTCGATTCTCGGAATTAGCCCCCTAGCCTATCGGGGGCCGATTCCCAAGCCGGGGCCAATTTTGGGAATCAGCCCCTTAGCTTTCTGGGGGTCAATTCCGAGAATTGACCCCTTGGCCTATTGGGGAATCAACCCTCGGTAGACGAAGGGTTGATTCTAGGAATCAACCCCCTGGCCAATCGAGGGCTGATTCCCAAGTCGGGGATCAATTCTAGGAATTGGCCCCTTACCCTGCTGGGGGTCGATTCTAGGAATCAGCCCCTTGGGCTGTCGGGGGTCGATTCTGGGAATTGGCCCCTTTGCCTACCGGGGGTTAATTCTGAGAATTGACCCCTTGACCTGTTGGGGGTCGATTTCGAGAATCGGCCCTTGGTAGGCTAAGTTGTTGATTCCCAGAATCGGTGCCTAGCAAGCCAAAGGCCAGGGGGGCGATTCCAGTCTTGGAATCGGCCCCTAGTAGGACAAGGGTCGATTACCTGAATTAGCCCCTTTTCCTATCGGGGACTGATTCTAAGAATCACCCACCTGGGCTACCGGGGGTTGATTTCGGGGATCAACCCCTAGCCTATCGAGGGCAGATTCTTGGAAGCTGATTCACAAAATTGGCCCTTGATAGGCCTAGGTGCCGATTCTGGGAATCAGATCCCTGGCCTGCCAGGGACCAATTCTGGGAATCATCTCCTAGCCTGTCAGGGGCCCATTCCTAGGCCAGGGGCTAATTATAGGAATTAACCCCTTGGCCTACCAGGGGTTGATTCTCCGAATCGACCCCTTGGCCTGCTGGGGACCGATTCCCAGAATCGTCCCCCGACGGGCCAAGGGGTTGATTCCCAAAATTAACCCCTGGCCTAGGAATCGACCCTCGGCAAGGCAAGGGGTCGATCCTCAGAATCGACGCCCAGTAGACCAGGGTGCCGAATCAGGCTAGGGGTCTAATTCTAGGAGTCATTTCCCCGCAGGCCAGGGGGCCAAATCAACCCCTTGGTCTACCAGGGGCTGATTCTGGGAATTAGTAGTCTCGCCTGCTGGGGGTTGATTCCCATAATCGACCACTTTTCATGTCGAGGGTCGATTTGGAATCGGCCCCTAGCAAGCCAAGGGACCGATTATGGGAATTGGCCCCCTATAGAACAAGGGGCGGGTTCCCATAATCGACCCTCTGGTTGGTTGCAGCTCCCTAGCCTGCTAGGGGGGCGATTTGCCTCGGGCAAGCACACCCACAATTGGGCATGCTTACCCACAAGAACATGTCTCTGGGCAGGCGAGGCTAGCTGTGGTCATGCCCCCTTTGGCCAAGCAGCCCCATGGCCTAGGAATTGAACCCTAATAGCCCAAGGGGCTGCTTTGCCTCAGGCGGGCATGCCTACGGCCAGGCGCGCCCACCTACAAGCGCAAGCATGTGCCTATGGGAAGTTGTGCACGATCGTAGGCATGCACACTAGTGAAATAGCCAAAGTGTTTTCTGAATGCCCGCTATGTTGCGAGTGGGTATGCCTACGGCCATGCACGCTACCCACAGACACATGACAAATTCCCAAAGGTACAGGACACCCATTGTCAGCCAGGCAGGAGCACCCACCCGGGTCAAAGATTCCCCTTGCCCTACCGGGGATCGATTCCAGGAATTGGCCCCTAGTAGGCCAAGGGGAAACTTTGACCCGGGCCTACCAAGGGCCTATTCCTAGAATCCGCTTCTTGGCCTACTAGGGGATGATTCCAGTTATCGGACCCCGGCAAGCCAAGGGGCCAATTCTTAGAATCGGCCCCCAGCAGTTAAGGGGGTCGAGAAGCGGTTGAGAATCGACCCCCTACCCTACCGGGGGTTGACTCCCATACCTATGGGTGTGCATGCCTAGCTGTGGGCATGCCCTCCCAGGCAAAGCGACCCCTAGTAGGAGAAGGGGCCAATACTAAGAATCGACCCCCTTGCCTGCAAGGGGGTCGATTCCAAGGACGGGGGCCAATTTTTGGAATCGGTCCCTTGGCTTGCCAGGGGCTGATTTCGGGCCTACCGGGGCCAATTTCGGCCCTATCGGTTTTCCACGACAGGCCAGGGACCAATTCGCGGAATCGGCCCCAGACATGCTAAGGGACAAGAGTCCGATTCCATAAATCATCCCCTTTGCCTATCAGGGGCCGATTCTGAGAATCAGCCACTTGGGCTGCCGGGGGCAGTGTTGAGTCTTGAAAATGTCATTCATTTGCATTATATTTTCACTATTATGTCCATTATATCACCTCCATTTCACCTCCATTTCACTACTATGTCACCACATTCATCCCACTTTCATTATCATTGGGCCACCTTTATGTTTTTCCAATCTTTATTATTTCTAAGCCTTTTAAGTGAATTTGTGGTTAAACATTAGAAAATAATGTGCATATGCTTATACCTAACAAATGGGTTGAGTTTGTTGACATGTGTAGGTTGAAAGGAGACTTCTAGAAGACCCTTATGTGGCACTCTAAGGCCAAATTCGAATTTGGTTGGAAAGAATCATGGGATCATGAGGATATGTGTCACATCTCCTAATTGTATTGTAACTCTAAGAAGACATGTGTCTTATCACTTCCTATTCTGATTAGGACTCTAGAGGTAGAGGGAGAGATTCATGGATTCTCATTAATGAGATGGCTCTCATCTTTTTGTATAAATAGGAGATCTCTCTCCTTCATTTGTTAGTCTTTTTAGTCTTTTAGTTTCTAGTTCTCAAGTTTGTAGTTCTTCCTTGATGGCTTTTGAAAGCTTTTGTACTTTGTACTTTTGAAGAAATTGAATAAAGCTTTGATGTTCTCAACATGGAAGGAGATGTGAAGTAGATATCATGGAGCATATTAGGATGTAAGGTAGAGTAGATTTCATTTTGTAAATATTGCTTTGTAGAATGTAAGGTAGATTAGATTTTTCATTCATGCAATTTTAATTCATGCAAGTGTGTTTAATTTTGCTTTGATTTCATGACTAGTGGCATGTGTGATCATCTTGTCTATGTTGCTGACCTTTATTTTTCTGTAGTTTGATTTTCATTAGTATCATTTCTTTAACTTGCACTTTACTTTCTGCTCTTAGATATCAAGTTGTTCATCTATTGATGGTTCTTTTTCCATAATCAAATAACTTTATTGGAGCCAAAATGTCACTTAGTACAGCTTGGTTTAGTTTGCTTTAAGACTCACATTGCTGACTTGTTCATAACTGTTATCACATGATAAATCTAGCTGAAAGGCAAAAAGGTTAAGAAAAGGTTAAAATAGTGTGATTGTCTCCTTTATGTAGTGTCACTTAGATTTCACATTTCATTTTCATTTTAAATCAGCAGCAGAGATACTGGGCCGATGTCATTAGTCCTTTATTTGATGTCTTTATTTTCCTTTAAGCATTTGATTTCATAGGTGGTAGGGGGCCCCTGCCTTGTATAGTTGTCATTTTATTTTTGCATTTTATTTCACCATGTATATTAGCTGTACATAAATTGCTTTCAAGTTGATTGTAGATTAGTGATGCACATAGCCTTTTAATGAACTAATGACTTGATAGAATCATCTTGTCCTTTTGCTGAAGTAGCAAGGATACTGGGTCTCATAGTCATTCTCTCATTATTTGATTATTGCATTTTATTTCTATTGAACTAGTTGCATTAAACACTTTAGAAAAGCAACAAGAACAAAACCCCAAAAACAACATAAACTATAAAACAACGAAGTAAGAGAAAGGTTAACTAAGCACATATGGTGCACCACACTTCATCAGTTTACGATACCCGGATTGATAATTTATGTAGAGCAATTTAAGACATTAAATTGACTAGACATTTTGGCGCCGTTGCCGGGGAAGTGTAATTAGGAGACCTTATTTCTTACATCTGAAAAAAAATTAACAATTCTTGAGTATGCTCTCCTCTTGCACTTTGTGTGATCTAGAGGATCAGAAAAAGGATTGTTAAGTAAAAAAAAGAAAAAAATAATAATTCTTGAGTATGCTCTCCTCCTGCACTCTGTGTGATCTGGAGGATCAGAAAAAGAATTGTTAAGAAAAAATAGGAGACAAAATAACCTCATCACTTCAATTGATTCAAGAAGAAAAAAAAGGAGAAGAAAAAAAATAAACTTCATTTCATTTCCATTTTCACTCCATGCCATCCATTTCATCAATAAAAGTTATTTCCCCATGATCATTTCCATTAAGATTGCCTAACTATCTCTATTTAGCTAAGTGGTTGCTGTGATACCGGTTTCCGCAGCTGATACCGGTTTCCGCAGCCACCACTCTGTGTTTCAAACTTACAGTCAAGATGCTAGTGCAATAAAATGAAAATGCAGGTATGACTAAGCAATATAAAAATTCAAAAATTCAGAGAAAAAAAATGCATATAGAAGTGAGTTTATATCATAAGGATGGTTGGTATACATGCAGCAAGATGTGGCACCTGCAGGTTTTTCTTTGGCTCTGCTGTACTTCACAGTCTTAAGTTTTGGTACCTTGATGACAGCAGCCTTAGAGTGGAAAGGTATTCCAACCTATGTGTCGGGCCTTGCCCGTGCAGTAAGTGCGATCATTTGGATTCAGTGGTGGATTTTGTTGCCATGTGTGGTTTCAATTTGGGTTCAAAAACTCTCTTCAATCATGCATGGACTTGCTGGGTTATGTCATGGGAATGATTGTCTCAGACCCTAAGGACTTTGGAGTGTTAATACTTGCTTCCTTCCTATCAGTTTCATATGCAGCGCTTCTCTATTCTCTTCATACATATCGTATATAATTTATGATGATTCTTGTAATTAGATATGCGGCTATCAACAAGACAAAAATGGAGTAATCTGTTCTTGCCTTGATTGTTTCCTTGATGGAGGAGCGCTGTACCGTTTTGAATATTCTGTCAATCCTGCCTTCTTTCTTGCAAAAGTTCGAGGTGGAACTTGCACACTCGCTGATGAAGACCCAGCTGAGACTGTGGTGCATAGAGCGACATACTTACTTCAGAAAGGATTTGGGTTGTACAATGTCTTTATGAACAACTGTGAAGATTTTGCTATCTACTGTAAGACTGGCTTGCTTGTGATTGAGGGAATTAATGTTGGTCGAAGTGGTCAAGCAGCATCAATCCCTAGTGTGCTTGTTGCAATATGTTCTTCACCTCTATCAACTCAGAAAGAATGCAGAACAGAGAACGGTAAACTCAGAAAAAACGTAAACACAGAAAAAAAGTCAAACTTCAAACGTTCGATTTGACCAAACAGAGACGAATTTAGAAAAACTAAAACATGGGTTTTTTTTCCAGGTGGGTTAATTAGATAACCCAGAAACCATTTAAGGAAATTCGTGGCGGTATGGGAGAAATCTTTGGTTCTTTGGAGCTTCTTTCTTGCTTCCGTGTGAAAAAAACTGGAGTTGAATTGATTAACTGATAGTTTGAATGCGTGATTCTACTCCGCGTGCCTGAGGGAAGGAATTCTAATTGGGATCAATTACATGCTGGCATCTAAAACCAATTACACGCCTTTACACGCCTTCCATCTTATTTAATTCAAACCTGTTTAGAGACGTGTTCTAATTGAACACGACTCTCTGCCATTAAAATCCCATGAAGTCGTTGTCGGTTAAATGTTGGGAGAAAATCATGAAGAACTCAGGGAAATGAAGGATTCCCTCGCATTTCAGATTACTCGTCCTAAAAGTCCGGATTAGTATACACCACTTGCGTCAATTTCTTTATTGCATTCTGCGTTTATTGTGATTTAGAGGTGAAAATGTATGCTCCACCAAGTGCTCAGGAAATGACTTACTATGAACATGATCAGAAGCGCCATGAGGAGAAAGGTTGTTTTTATGCCTGCCTCTTCACCATGTGCTGCTGTTTTTGCTGTTATGAAACCTGCGAGTGCTGCATGGATATACTCTGCTGTTGCTGCCCTTGAGAGAGCAGAGAATGATGCGGTCATCTTCCCATATAGGAAATTCATGTCACAAAGAAAAAAAAACAACAAAACATTAGGATTTGGACTCCAAAGGATCAAAATAATTTTGTTATGGACTTTTTGTCATATGATCCTCTGATATGATCTGAGGTTTTTGTTGTAATTACTACACTCTGTTTTAGCCACTTTCCGCAGCCAGCCCCACTTTCCGCAGCTCACACAGGGTTTCTGCAGCCAATCCCGAATTCCGCAGCTGTTTTGTTAAACTCTAGGTTGCAGGTGTCATCAAGCAAAACAAGTCACATGGGTAGCTGGGGGAATGTTGGTACATGGATGGTGTCCTATTCATTCGACCAAATTTGATGAAAAAGACCCCGGTCAAAGGGAAGTCAAATTGTGTGTTATCACAAAGTCGCCACACTAAGTCGCTGCATGTCAAGAAAAAATGATAATTTTGAATCAATGAAATGAAAAAGTTATTTTCTCACTTTTCTGAAGGTATTGGTTAATTTTGGACTGATAGTGAAAGATGAATGGCTAACCTTTTATTCAAACTTTTTAGCTACAGAACTGTGCACATTCCACAGCTAAAGTCTAATTCCGCAGCCAGAAAAACCTCATTGTTCAAATCAGCTTATCTTTCTCATACAAAATCAGATTTTAATGATTTAAGTATCATTGGAAAGATCTCAACAAGATCTATACAATGAGAAATCTATCATTAGAGTTTGAAATGGAAAACAATGAAATAAATTGCTGAAAAGAAGCAACATTCAACTTGGGCACCAATTCCAAAGCAGGTATAAATTCTTTTGATTTTTCCTTTGAGAACTTGTTTCATTAATACAAATTCTTAGTTTTGTGTGTAAATATCATAACTAGAGAGATTGATCACCTCTCTCCTTTGATAATCTTACATTCCATTGCAGAAGAAGTATTAGTTTTTTTGCAGGTTCCAGGAGGAAGGACAAATGACTACAAGAGAATGGTGTCTCTCTAAGAGACCAATTTGTTTCATAAGAGGATGATCAGCAACAAAGAGGAAATATGCTGATATAAAATCAGATCCAAACACTTGAAAAACTTTCAGATACTATTGTCTCCATCACATCCATCCATCACAACCATACTTCATAATAAACCATTCACCTCATTCCACTCCATATTTTCCATTTTCATTCACATACACTTTCCATCTCTTTTTGTCTATTCATAACCCACAAATAAAAGAAAGAGGCTCATTCACATGCTTATTGCCATTGCCATTTCTGTTCTCCATTGCTATTCCTTGTCATTTTCATTTCGCAAATAAGCCCTGCTTCAATGCAAATTATTGAGTCCATAGTCCTTTGAGTCTAAGTTCTTTGTAAAAACACCTTGAGGCTTGCATGCCTTAATGGCAAGTCCTCATGCTGACAAACAATGGGAATACATTAATGTCCCTTGTTCGTTAGATCCTCTAGGTGACTCGACATCAGCAAATTCATTCGTACCTAGCAAGATGTGTTTGGGCATCTTGACTCTCATTGTCATCAATGGTGAGAGTTCTCGTGTTGACTAGTGGCATCCATTAATGGCCACTAAGCCAACAATTTCCTACTATGTTCGACATCAGAACATCTTTTCACATAGTAGGAATTGTGCCAATGAGTTTTGAAGACATAAAGACTATTATTTTCAGCATTTTGGAGCAGATTCAGCAAGTTTTAGTAGAAGCAATAAAAAGTCATCTTATCTCTCTATCCATGACTCCTCTTGTTCAGCCACTTGAAGAAGAATATGATCAGAAGTTTTCAGCCACTACACATACAACTCATCCATCCCAAAGGGTAAGTGAAGGTACGTCATTTTCTAACTTTTGACCATAGAATTCCATAAAAAGCTAGAATGATAATTGTTGGAAAAACATTTCTCTTCCTCATTTCATAAAATTGCCAATACCATCAGTTGGGGGGGATACATTCATATTCATATCTTGCCATGTCCATATCATATTCAGGAGCTCAAATACTTCCAACATATATTAATTATTACATTGCTATTATGAGCATACAATGGCTTTTGAAAAAGTGCTTACAGGATAAATTGGATACAAACAAAATCATGGTTGTCACCACATTCATACCACTTTCATTATCATTGGGCCACCTTTATATCACCTCCATTTCACTACTATGTCACCACATTCATCCCACTTTCATTATCATTGGGCCACCTTTATGTTTTTCCAAACTTTATTATTTCTAAGCCTTTTAAGTGAATTTGTGGTTAAACATTAGAAAATAATGTGCATATGCTTATACCTAACAAATGGGTTGAGTTTGTTGACATGTGTAGGTTGAAAGGAGACTTCTAGAAGACCCTTATGTGGCACTCTAAGGCCAAATTCGAATTTGGTTGGAAAGAATCATGGGATCATGAGGATATGTGTCACATCTCCTAATTGTATTGTAACTCTACGAAGACATGTGTCTTATCACTTCCTATTCTGATTAGGACTCTAGAGGTAGAGGGAGAGATTCATGGATTCTCATTAATGAGATGGCTCTCATCTTTTTGTATAAATAGGAGATCTCTCTCCTTCATTTGTTAGTCTTTTTAGTCTTTTAGTTTCTAGTTCTCAAGTTTGTAGTTCTTCCTTGATGGCTTTTGAAGGCTTTTGTACTTTGTACTTTTAAAGAAATTGAATAAAGCTTTGATGTTCTCAACATGGAAGGAGATGTGAAGTAGATATCATGGAGCATATTAGGATGTAAGGTAGAGTAGATTTCATTTTGTAAATATTGCTTTGTAGAATGTAAGGTAGATTAGATTTTTCATTCATGCAATTTTAATTCATGCAAGTGTGTTTAATTTTGCTTTGATTTCATGACTAGTGGCATGTGTGATCATCTTGTCTATGTTGCTGACCTTTATTTTTCTATAGTTTGATTTTCATTAGTATCATTTCTTTAACTTGCACTTTACTTTCTGCTCTTAGATATCAAGTTGTTCATCTATTGATGGTTCTTTTTCCATAATCAAATAACTTTATTGGAGCCAAAATATCACTTAGTACAGCTTGGTTTAGTTTGCTTTAAGACTCACATTGCTGACTTGTTCATAACTGTTATCACATGATAAATCTAGCTGAAAGGCAAAAAGGTTAAGAAAATGTTAAAGTAGTGTGATTTGTCTCCTTTATGTAGTGTCACTTAGATTTCACATTTCATTTTCATTTTAAATCAGCAGCAGAGATACTGGGCCGATGTCATTAGTCCTTTATTTGATGTCTTTATTTTCCTTTAAGCATTTGATTTCATAGGTGGTAGGGGGCCCCTGCCTTGTATAGTTGTCATTTTATTTTTGCATTTTATTTCACCATGTATATTAGCTGTACATAAATTGCTTTCAAGTTGATTGTAGATTAGTGATGCACATAGCCTTTTAATGAACTAATGACTTGATAGAATCATCTTGTCCTTTTGCTGAAGTAGCAAGGATACTGGGTCTCATAGTCATTCTCTCATTATTTGATTATTGCATTTTATTTCGATTGAACTAGTTGCATTAAACACTTTAGAAAAGCAACAAGAACAAAACCCCAAAAACAACATAAACTATAAAACAACGAAGTAAGAGAAAGGTTAACTAAGCACATATGGTGCACCACACTTCATCAGTTTACGATACCCGAATTGATAATTTATGTAGAGCAATTTAAGACATTAAATTGACTAGACAGGCAGATTCCCAGAATCGGCCCCTAGCAGGTCAGGGGCCTAGTTCCCGTAATCGACCCCCAGCAGGCTAGGGGTTTGATTATGGGAATCATCCCCTAATAGGCCATGGATTCGATTCCCTAAATCGAACCCTTGGCATACTAGGGGTCGATTATGAGAATCATTCACCTGGCCTACTGGGGGCCGATTCCAGGATTTGGCCCCCTGGCCTGCCTAAGGCCAATTCTTGGAATTGGCCCCTTGGCCTGTCATGTGCCGATTCCTGAAATCAACCCATTGTGCTGACGAGGGGCGATTCCCACATTCGACCCCTTGGCCCTGGAATTAGCCCGTTGGCCTTCAAGAGGCCAATTCTGGGAATCATCTACCTAGCCTGTTGAGGTGGAATCGACCCCCTGGCCTGCCTAGGTGGTGATTTTGGGAATCGACCCATGGTAGGCCAAGCAGCTGATTCTCAAACTTGATACCTTAACCTTCCAGGGGGCCTACGCCCATGGCTTGGGAAAAGCAGCCCCTTGGCCTGCTGGGGGTTGATTCCCAGAATCGCCACCCTGGCCTTCCAAAGGGCCACTTTGCCCAGGGTCGGGCATGCCTGCCCACAAGTACAGGGCACACCCATGACTAGGCACACCTGCCCACAAGTACAGGGCACACCCATGACTAGGCACACCTGCCCACAAACACATGTGCACCCACCCATAAGAACAGGCACTACATGTTCCTGTGTGTAGGCATGCCTACCTATGGCATAGCCGGAGTGTTGCTTGCACTCCCGTTGCTTTGCGGGCATGCCCCACTGTGGTTTTTCCCGCTAGGGTCAAAGCAGCCCCGGGCAAGCTAGGGGGCTGATCGGCCCTTAGCAAGCCATGGGGTCGATTCTGGGAATTCAACCCATGGCCTGTCGGGGGCCAAATCCAAGAATCGACCCCTTGGCCTGTCTGGGGACGATTCCTGACGGGCGAATAGGTCATTTTTTGGAATCGGTCCCTGATAGGCTTGGTGGCTGATTCCCAGAATCATCCCCCAGTAGGAAGAGGGGTCGACTCTGGGAATCATTCCCTTGCAGGATAGGTGTCTGATTCCAAGAATCATCCCCCAATAGGAAAGCGGATCAATTCCAGGAATCGGCCCCTGGTATGCCAAGGGGTTAATTCCCAAAATCGGCCCCATGGCCTGCTCGCAGACCGCTTTGAGTCGGGCTTATGCCTGTGGGCCTATCCTGCTTTGACACAGACCTGTGCCTCTGTTTTTGGGTGGACGCGCTCGGTCATGGGCATACCCCGCCTCCCCTCCCCGAGTCAAAGTAGTCACTAGCAGGGCAGGGGGTTGATTCTAAGAATTGTCCCTTGACGGGTTAGGGGGCCAATTACCTAGCGTGTTGGGGGTCGATTCCTAGAATTGGCCCCCTAGCCTGTTGGGGGTCGATTCCCAGAATCGTCCCCTTGCCCTAGCAGGCTAAGGGGTCGATTCTGGGAATCGGTTCACCACTAGGCCTACTGTGGGCTGATTCCCAAAATTGGCCTCGTGGCCCGACGGGGGCCGATTCTGGGAATCGTGCCCTTGGCTTCTGGAGTGTTGATTCTGGGAATCGGCCCCCTCGACTACTAGGGGCCGATTCTCAGAATCGGATCATTGGCCTATTCCCATCGAGAATCAGCCCACGACAAGCCAAGGGGACGATTCCTTGGCCTAGGAATCCTGCTCCGGTAGGCTAGGGGACCAATTCCGGGAATCAGCCCTCGGCAGGCCAGGGAGTTGATTCTTGGAATTAGCCCTTGACAGGCTAAGGGGTCGATTCTAGGAATCTCCCTCTGTAGGCTAGGAGGTTGATTCCGAGAATCATCCCCTTGGCCTTCCAGGAATTGGCCCCCTGGCCTACTAAGAGATGATTCCCAGAATCGGCTCCTTGGCCTGCCCTGTGCCAATTCAGGGAATCGAGCCCGATAGGCCAGGGGTTGATTCCCCCTTGGCCTATAAAGGGGAAATTCTTAGAATCAACCCCCTGTCTTGCTTTGGGGGTGCTTTGACCCAGCGAGCTCAGCCGTGGGCATGCCTGTCTAGGTCAAATTGGTCCCCTAGTAGGTCAAGGGACCAATTATGAGAATTGGCACCTGGCAGGATAGGGGATAGATTCGGGGAATCGACCTCCGGAAGGCTAAGCAGGCAATTTTGGGAATCGTCCCTCCATAGGGTAGCGGGGTGACCCCAGACCTGTGGGCATTCCTGATCGGGGCAAAGTTCCCCCCTAGAAGGCCAAGGGATCGATTATAAGAACTGGCCTACGAGGGGCTGATTTCGGGAATCAGTGGGCTAGGGGGCTGATTCGTGGGAATTCGCCCCCTAGCCTGCCAAGAGCTGATTCCCAAGCCGGAGGCTAATTCTGGGCCTACTGGTTACCGCCCCCGATAGGCCAAACAGTCAATTCTGGGAATCAAGCCCCGACAGGCCAAGGGGAATCTGCCCTAGCAAGCCAAAGGCTAGGGGATCAGTTCCAGTCTGGGAAGTGGCCCTTGTCACAATAGGGGGACGATTATCAGAATCGGCCCCTTGGTCTACTAGGGGCTGATTATAGGAATCAGTAGCCTAGCCTGCTGGTTAGCAGGCCAGGGGGCGAATTCTGGGAATCGACCCCCTAGCTTCACAGGGGGGCGCTTTGAGCCCGGCAGGCACACCCACGGCTGGGCGTGCCCGCACACGGGCACATGCCTCTGTGTGGGCAGGCCTAGCGTTTGGCATGCTCACCATGGGAAAAGGGCCCCCTTGGCTAGCCACGGAGCCGATTCTTGGAATTGACCCCCGCCAAGCCAGGGGATCACTTTGCCCCAGGTGGACGCACCCACCCATAAGCATAGGCATGTGTCTATGGAAAGTTGTGTCCGGTCATGGGAGTGCCCCCCCATAGCATAGCCAGAGTGTTGCCTGCATGTCCGTTGTGTCGCGGGTGGGTACGCCCACACCCGGGCGCGACTGCCCATAGGCACATGACACCTGCCCACAAGTACAGGACACCTATCCATGGCTAGGCTGGCGCGCCTAGGGATGGGCATGCTCACCTGGGTCAAAACGACCCCTTGGCCTACCCTAGAATCGGCCCCCGGCAAGGCAGGGGGACGATTCTTAGAATTAGCCCCTGGCAAGGCAAGGGGACAATTCTTAGAATTGACCCCCAGCAGGAAGGGGTCAGGAATCGGTGCCCTTCCCTGCTGAGGGCTAATTCCTAGACCTATGGGCGTGCACAACTAGCTATGGGTATGCTCGACTAGGGAAATCAACCCCCTAGCCTTCCAAGGGCTAATTTTGGCCCCCGGTAGGCGAAGGGGTCGATTATGGGAATCAACCCCCTTACATGCCGGGGGTCAATTTGAGGCTTGTTGGGCGCTGATTTCGGGAATCGACCCTCGATAGGCCAAGCGGTCGATTCCTAGACTCTGCCTCCCACGGTCCAGGGGGCTCTTTCTCAGAATCTGCCCCAAGAAGGCCAGCGAGTTTATTTTGGGAATCATCCCCCCAAAGGCCAGGGAGTCAATTCCCGAAATCTGCTCCCTAGGCTACCAGGGGTTGATTCTGGAAATCAGCCACTTAACATACCAAGGGCTGATTCCAGGATTTAGCCCAGTGGACCATTAGGGGTTGATTCTCGAAATCAACCCCATGGTTTGCCGTGGGCCAATTCAAAAAATTGGGTCGATTCTGGGAATCATTCCCCTCGCCGAGGGCTAATTCTCGGAATAACCTTGGCCTACCACAGGACAGGGGTCGATTCCAAGAATTGGCCCCCTAACCTGCCGCAGGCCGATTCTAGGAATCAGCCCCGTGGCCTACCAGGGGGTGGATTCCCAGAATCGACCCCTTGTCTTGCTGGGTGCCAATTTCGGGAATCGACTCCTAGTAGGCCAGGCGGTTAATTCTCAGAATCGGTACCCTAGCCTTCCAATGGGCCACTTTTCTCTGGCCATGGATTTACCTGCCAAGGGCAAAGCGACCCCCTATCCTGTCAGGGATAGATTCCCAAAAGCACCCCCTATCATGTTAAGGGGCTGTTTTTCCCAGGGTAGGCATGCCCATGGTCTAATGCGCCTGCTCAAAGGTACAGGGCATACCCACTGCTGGTCGTGATTGTCCACAAGCACATGTGCACCCGCCCAGAGGCACAAGCTCTGCTTGTGCCTGTGTGCAGGTATGCCCACCCGCGACACAACCTGAGCTCTTCCTGCACTCCCGTTATGTTGCAGGCATGCTTGACCATGGGTGTGCCCACTAGAGTCAAAGTGGCCCTTGGCAATCCAGGGGGATGATTAGAAGAATCAGACCCCCGCAAGCCAGGGGGTCGATTCCGAGAATTAGCACCCTGGCCTACCGGGGGCCGATTCCTACGAGGTGAAGGGGTTGATTTTGGGAGTCGGACCCTCATAGGCTAGGTGGTTGATTCCCATAATCAGCCCCAGTAGGAAAAGGGGCTAATTCCAGGAATCAACCTGGGGTAGGCCAAGGGGCTGCCAACAGGCCACGTGGCTGATTCCCAGAATCGGGCCCTGGTAGGAAAAGGGGCTGATTCTAGGAATTGACCCTAGGAGGCCAAGGGGTTGATTCCCAGAATCGACCCCGAGCAGGCCAGGGGGCCGATTCCGAGGAATTAGCCCTCAGTAGGCTAGGGGATGATTTTGATAATCATCCCCCTCTCCTGCCCATGGTCGATTCCCAGAATGAGCCCAGAATCACCCTCTTGGCCTACCAGGAGACCGCTTTGACCCAGGGCTATGCCTGTGCTTGTGGATGGGTGCACCTGACTGTGGGCATGCCCGCCAAGGAGTTGATTCCAGGAATCACCCCCTTGGCCTACGGTTGGTCGATTCTCTGAATTGGCCTCTGGGAATCGGCCCCCTAGCCTGCTAGGCACTGATTACAGGAATTGGGCCCCTCGCCTGCTGGGGGCCGATTCGATTCTAGGAATCAGGCCCCTGGCTTGTTGAAGGCCGATTCGATTCTTGGAATCGGCTCACGACAGACCAAGGAGATGATTCCCATAATTACCCCTTGCAGGCCAAGGGGCCAATTCTCAGAATTGGCCCTCGGCAGGTCAGGGCACCGATTCTTGGAATCGGTCCCCGGTAGGCTAGGGGGTCAATTCTCGTAATCAGCCCCTGGCAGGCCAGGGAGGTGATTCTCGGAATCGAACCCCAGTAAGCTAGGGGGTTGATTCCTAGAAAAGTCCCTCGGTAGGGCAAGGGGGTGATTCCCGAAATCATCCCTCTCGCTTGCTGGGGTTGATTCTGAGAATCATCCCCCTAGCCTACTAGGGGTCGATTCCCGGAATTAGCCCCTTGGCCTGTCGGATATCGATTCCGGGAATCGACCCCAGTAGGCCAGGGGGTTGATTCCCGAAATCAACCCCCTGTCCTACCAGAGGGGTCTTTTGACCCACGTAGACATGCGCAAGGTCGAGTGCATCCGCCCACAGGTACAGGCCTGTGGGAGGGCACTCATGGTCATGGGCATGCTCATCCGAGTCAAAGTGACCCCCTGTTTCTAGGAATTCTAGGCTAATTCTAGGAATGAGCCCCCTTGATTCCCAAAATCATCTCCCAGCAGGCCAAGGGACTGATTATGGAAATTAACCCCTTGGCCTACCGGGGTCAGTTATGAGAATCAGTCCCCTGGCCTACTAGGGTTCGATTCCGGGAATTAGCCACCTTGCCTACGAAGGGCTGATTTTGGGAATCGACCCCTGGGAGGCCAGTGAGTGGATTCTTGAAATTGGCACCCTGGCCTATCAAGGGGTCTCTTTGACCCGGATGGGCATGCCCACATATAGGCACACCTGCCCACATGCACAGGCAATGCATGT
This sequence comes from Pinus tabuliformis, assembly GCA_031772625.1. Lineage (NCBI taxonomy): Eukaryota > Viridiplantae > Streptophyta > Pinopsida > Pinales > Pinaceae > Pinus > Pinus tabuliformis. The sequence goes on along the minus strand of CM062816.1, from coordinate 161,172,645 downwards.
GCCTGTTGTCGGGCACCCTCGGCTATGGGCACATTTCTTGTGCCTTTGGGCGGGCGCACCTAACCGTTTTCTTGCCTATGCCTGTGGGAAAGCAAGTCTGGTCATGGGCATGCCCTCCCTTGGCAAAGAATCCCCGTGATAGGCCAGGGAGTCGATTCTAGCAATTGACCCCCAGCATGCTAGGCGTCCGCTTTGCCCCGGGCAGGCATGCCCACAGACGGGCGTGCATGTCCATAGGCACTGACATTGCCTCTACCTGTCGGCTGGCATGCCCGACCATCGCCGTGTCCTCCCTTGACACGTCAAGCATGCAACAGGTGGCGTTCATTCCCACCATCGGTCGTGCGCGCCTGACCGTGGGTGTGGCTACCCACGGTACAACGGGTATGCCGGTTGCACGCCGCTTATGTCGTAGCCAAGCACTCCCACGACCAGGCATGCCTGCCGATAGGCATAGGCCCTATGCCTGTGAGCGACCATGCCTGACCCTGTGCATCTGAGCAAGCATGCCCAGGCATGGTGTCGCACAGAATGTGTCGATCTTGCGGACAAGATAGACCTTCCTAGAATCTAAAGAAGACCTAACGACAAGCAAACCAACCAGACACTATCTTTCTCTAAATATGCTTCAATAAACAATTAGCAAACAAGTGTTTTTAGGGCCTACCTTTGGTCCAATGCAAGCTTGTGGATGCCCTCGCTCCTTTGATCCAAATGAGCTCCTCTTCGCGAATCTACAAGCACAAACAAGGAAAACAAATTAAATAGCACCTGAAAAACCAATTGCATAAAACATATATAACATGAAAGTCAAGGAGTCCATGAAACAAATAACATAAGATACTTGTTGAGAAAAATGAGTTTGATTGTATTAATTCAAAAGAAGAAGAACCTTACAACCTTTTCCTTGACGTTGTACAAGCTCCTCCCAGGGTCCAACAAGATGTCTCCTCTACTTTGACAGGTTTCACTCACTCTCCAATGGAACCAAGAGGTATGTGATCTCTCCTCTCAAGCTCAACCAAAGAGTCTCAATTTCACCAGCATTTACCCTCAAAATGTTCAGCTTCTAACCTCTCTAGACCTCACCCCAATGCCTGTATTTATAGTGCAATGGAGGGAAGTTACTAGGTCCTCCTTCAAAGGGATAGCTCCTTTAGTCAAGGGATTAGCTCCTTCTCTTTTGGGATGCATGAACCACCTCAGAGCGAACAATCCACGCAAAATTCCTTCTAGAAAACTCTAGAATTAACCCAAAGTGAGTTTTTTAAGATAAAACTTGCACCTTTTGACTTTCACAGGGGTCCGCACCTACACCGTTAGGAACAGAGTGGGTAGGTACGCAGCTTTTGTACACAAAAGGTGCGGGACCGCAGGTGACCATGAGAGAAAGTGCGGAACCAGAGTTACATTGATATTTAATGTATTTCTCCCACTTCTAAAGCTTGATTTGAAGAGCTGAGGTCTTAGACTTGCTTAGGAGGGAAGTACAAGTGATGATAGACCTATACTGACTGCAAATAATCATGGTGACGATATTTTTGTGTAACAGATTGCCCCCTAAAGTGCGAAGTCTGTAGTAGATGAGGATTTCATTTATCATATAGGAAGAGTGAAGTACTTTATCATTTCGAGGATTATCTTGTGGAGAGCCCGTTCGGAACTTGTAAAAACATTCAATGCAAGATATATATATGAGATCATATCATCGCTGAGGTAGGCATTCCCATACTCAGATCAAAACTAACTAGAAACTATCTACTGCTCTAATATAGGAATGATCTTGTAAAACATCATAAGTATAGACTCGTGTGAACACAGTACGGACGCAGCCATCTGTTTATGAATAGTCCACAACATAATGAATACAAAATTCCTCGCAGCCTGGATGGTGGAAACTAGATCCAGGGTCTTCATTTCTACTTCCCAAAATAGTACGATTCTATCCATGCGAATAAATGTGTTGATGTCGAACATGGTAGAAACCACTTGATTACCAGTCAATGATGTAAACTGTTAACAAGTGTGAGAGAAACCACCAGTGATGTCAATGGCTCTCAAAGTACCTAGTGCAATCCATGAGATGTGAGTAAATATGTTGATGTCGAACATATCACGGAATCCTTCGATCGAAAGTCAATGATGTAAACTATCGTCAAAGGCTAGAAACCTGCCATTGAGGCATGCAGATCTCAAGGTACTGACGATTCCTAGATCATCTTTCTAGATAATGTGCTGATGTCGATAGAAAGCGATCCGTCGTAGGCAAGCCCACAACACGAAATCATAGATCAAGTTGAAGAAATTTAGTTGCAAGGACTGACTCAGGGATGGTCAAGATGGATGACAGATATTTTTCAGATGAATGGCTTATTGGCAGTGACCTCTTGAACACATAACGACACGACAGATGTCTTGGTAACAATTGACCCAAAGTTAATACCCAGAAACCCGCTGAAGACTTTCAATGTGGTTTGACAAATTGTTAGGCAAAGGATTTCCCAACCCAGGTGAATAAAAGTGTCATGTTCAAGAGTGGTTACAAAGTATGACAAACAGACTCATTTTTCTCTCTTTTCCCCCACCATTTTTGGCAAGTACCTCTTTATTTTTGACAAGCTTGAGGAGGATAACATTTGCTTGATTATAAGCTCATCCTTCGGATGAGTCCAACTTAGTTTAGATTCGAACCCTAAGAAGGAGTGGTTCGTTCCTGTTTATAATTGAACAGGTCCTTTATTGTGAAATTTTAACGAGTCCAGTATAGGAGAAACTCGGCGTTTTTCAATTTTAGAGAGTCTGAAAAAACTTAAGAAGACTGCAGGGTTGACCTTTTTCGTAAATTTGTGTCTCCCAAGCTCAAAAAAGTATAAAATAATACTTAAGAGAACCGTTTGGTCTTTTACGACCAAGGAGTACTTTTCGTTATTAGTGTCATTGATTCGAAAAAGTAAAAAAGCGATCAACGACACGTCGTTTTATAACCAATATCGAATTCGAAACGACAAAAATCCAGCAATCTTTTCATGTTTTTACAGTCGGAAAAGAGCTGTAAGTGGACCGTCTTTTAATTCTGTTTTAACGAGTGTAAAAGAAACGTTCGGTAATCTTTTCATATTTTAGGAGTCAGAAAAGGGCTTAAAGATGACTCTACTTGTTTTTTCGTTGAAAATGATAGATTTCGCCTGAATAATCCTTTATTCTGCACAGAAACACAAACATTACTCATACCTGTTTGAAATGGATAAAAGCGTTGCAAATTACCTTTTCAAAGTGAAACATAAACAAATTTGTGATTTATTTACTCAAAAAACTTATAAAAAGGGCCTTTGTCAATTCATTTTTACCGTTCGAGTTTGGGTGAGAAAATAGTGCTTTTGCTTAGAAAACTTCCCATGAAGATTTTGGAAAATCCAACCGTCGGAATCGAGTGCCGTCTTCTCCAGGTAATCCACATCATCCTACTCTTCATTTTCAACCGTTTAGTTTTTTGATTTAGTCCCTCATTTCATTTTTTGGGAGGGTTTTTACGCGCAAAACCCGCGCGCGGGGGTCCGCAGGTTTACCATTGCGGACCCCGACTTTTTCTCCATTGGGAAAAAGCTCGGGGTCCACACCTTCCGTGTAGACAAAGTGCGGACCCACGCACTGTGTCTAACGTGGAGGGTGCATACCCCGCAGTAAGGGTTTTGAACCCAAAATTCCTCAAAAATGGACCAACGAAAATGTTTTCTAGCAATCTAATTAATCTTTATACTTGATGCAGAGAGTATATCATGCTAGATTGGCGTGAACGGGAGCATGAGGACGTGGATACCACCACATGGAATCATCAGCCTTCACTTGATGCTTTGAGGGCGTGCGGATTGTACAAGTTCTGGACCATTCCTGGCATGAGGGCTCAGGTGGACTTCTTACAGTGGCTGGTTGACAGATGGAGCATACAGGACCAGTGTTTTTTCATTGGCGGGCACCGGCTCGAAATCGAGCCGGAGGACATTTATTTCTTGACTGGTTTGCCTAAGAGAGGCGAAGACTTGACTCTATACGGGACTAGGCCAGGTGGCCAGTCTGTCGATAGCCTCCGGCTAGAGTACTGCAACAGCCAGGCTAAAGACAAAGGGATAGACATAAAGACCATATCCCGTCCTGAGCTCATGGTGATTGCGTTTACTATCACCAGACTTTGCGGAGCTACCGCATTACATGTTGCCACCGGATCCCAGATGCGTATGGCAGTTGATTGCTTTCAAGGCACCATCTTCAACTAGTGCAATGCTGTGCTAGCCAATGTGAAAGGCCAACTGACCAGGGCCAAGAGCGGACGACTAAAGACCTTTTTTATGGGGCTTTGGTCGTGAGTTTTGTCCTGGAGAGGGTTCCTATGCTGATCCCACAACATCTTACTGTTGGAGCTGGGCTTCCTCGAGAGCCCAAACTGATGCGATGGGTCGCAGTCATGGCCCGTCACCCGGACGAGAGGACAGAGGTTTCTCGATTCAAACCTGAGTATTTCCAATGGTTGGAAAACCAGGTCTTTGATATTCAGGATTTCCCTTATGCTGGGATAGATTTCCGTGGTGACCTAGACATGGCTCTTCCACCAGGAGAGTAGTGGGACGAGTCAGGTAAAATCCTGTTCAACGTTTCCTATTTTAATTAATTTTTTTTTTATATTTCTCATCGTCTCAAAACTGATAGTAAAAATTTCAAATGCAGATGTGGGTCCACAGTACCAGTTTCTTTTCGGCCTTTCGAGAGGAGGCAACCAGTTGCACCCGCGCCAGCCCCACAGGACGAATTAGTAGAGGTTTTGGCCGAGTTGGAGGGTCATCTTGAGCGCTTGACAGGGGATATACCTGAGACCACTATAGACGACATTCCTCGTCGACTTCAGCGCTATGTGATTGGAGTCCCGGGACCTTTTAGGAGGTTCCTTTGCAAGGTGGCCCGGGTAGTGGTTTCTTATAGAGATCATCACCAGTGATAGGATGATTGCCTTTTGTGGGCACATGTGACATTTTTGTTTTTTGTACTTATCATTTTTGCCGATCCTAAGGTGTTTTTCAACCTATGATCGAAGACGATGTATTTTTTGACACACTCCTATATATATATCACTATTCCCGGCTTATCTTGTAAATCATGTTATGGAATGGTTTTAAATTTACATGTATGATTGTTGAAAATGTCTATTTAACATTCGAGAAGCAATGGCATCTGCTAATGTATTTAAAGACCTTGGAATATGCTGATATTCAATGTAATCAAACTCACGTTCCAAGAGACGCACTCTCAAAAATAATCTTAATAACACTGGATTTCTAATGGCATACACTCTATTAAGTTGTAACACAATGAGTTCAGAATCTAACCTCACTATCAAACTCTGAATCCCAAATGAAATAGATTCAGACAATAACTCAATCACTGCACTATACTCTGCAATGTTGTTTGTTCTTTGACCGAGGCTTACCCCATGCATAGAAACTAACTCATCAGAGGGCGAATAGATAACCCAAGCTGCGGAAGAGATGTTCTGTGTATTACGACAGGCACCATCAGCAAATCCAATGTATGTTTGGAGAGGCATCGACATCTGCAATATCAAGAGTAAAAACAAGATAAGCAGGAATAATGACGGAAAAAACACTCTCTAAGCTAAGCACACTTTGTAAACTAAAACACACCAGCTAGAAAGAAAAAACTATCCTAACTAAAAATCTCCATACCCCATTCTTTTAAGCATAGTACCTCTTCAAGTAAAGGCCATTTCTGGGTTTACCCAAAGAGTCCCCATCAAAGTCTACCAATTCATAGGCCCCTTTTGCTAGCTTTCGCTTAACAATATAGGGACCATGCCACATAGGAACGAATTTCCCAGCGCCTAATTTATCATTAGCTTGATCATACAATAACACTAGGTCTCCTTCCGAAAAATTTCGAGGGGTCACATTTCGATCATACTGAGCTTTCATACGTTTTGCGTGAGTCTCGATCGCCAATGCAGCATCACGTCGATTCTCATCTAATTGAACTAAGTATAACAAACGCTTTTCCTCTTCGGAAGTGGCTGGAAGTAACTCGATGGCCATTTGCAGTGACGGGATTTCGCACTCAATGGGTAACACAGCTTCCAAACCATAGACCAGTTGGAAAGGAGTGAACCCTGTTGATGTTTTTACTGAAGTTCGGTACGCCCAAAGCACTGAAAATAGCATGTTGTGCCAATTCGACCGATGAATCCCAATGATTCGTCGGATCATGATAACTAAAAATTTGTTGATGGACTCAACCAGACCATTCGCTTGTGGATAATAAGGAGTTGAACTATCGTGACGTAAACCAAGCTGGCCTGTAAGTTAGGTCATCATAACGTTTCGAAAATGACGCCCATGAGCAGTGATTATCGCTTATGGGACACCAAACCTAGCAATTATATGATTGAACATGAAAATTGCAGCTGTCTTGCCGTCTTCCTCGAATGTAGGCGTCGCCTCGACCCACTTAGTAAAATAATCTACCGCAAGGATGATATATGCATGCCCCCCGGCCGAGTGAGGGTTACATGTAATAAAATCGATACCCCATTTGGCAAAAGGACCAATGACAATTATAGGGTGGAGAGGAGCAGGTGGAGCGCGCATCTTACGATAAAAAACCTGGCAGTTGTGGCATTTTCAGACCGCCGTAATACAATCTTTAAACAAGGACGGCCAGAAATAGCCAGCGCGCAATATCTTTTGGGCTGTGGCATACCCAGACATATGACCGCCACATGCTCCAGAGTGACAGTGATTTAGAACCCTTTCAGCCTCTTCGTGAGTTAAGCAACGTCGAAAAATAGAGTCCGCCCCACGGCGATAAAGAGTATCTCCAATAATTTTGAATTGTTGGGACTGGAAGCGAATTTTCCAACGTTTCGACTTTGAAATTTCTGGCCGAAAGGATTGGGTCTGGAGATAGACGATGATATCCCCATACCATGGATCTAAAGTGCTGATTAGAAACAAAGATTCGTCCGCAATGGGCTCCTCTGCCACAGTTTCCGTGTCAGCATGCAGGAAGTCACACATTAATTCTGCAAAAACTAAAGATTTCTTAGACTTAGATTTCTCAAACTCCAAGTCGAACTCCTGCAAGATAACGATCCATTTAGAGTACTTGCCCCCTGGCAATTGTTTGGTCAAAATGTAGATCATAGGGTTGCAATCCGAAATTACCGTAGTTTTACGTAGTAAAATGTAGTGACGAAAACGTTGGACAGCTTGAACGACTGCCAATGCCAATTTCTCCACATGTGAGTATTTTAGCTCAGTTGGATTTAACGTTCGACTAAGGTAATATATCACATGTTCCATTCCGAATTCATCTTCCTGAACTAAGACCATTCCAATCGTGGAATGGGAGGCGGCGAGATACAAAAAGTAATCCTGGTTGTAGTTGGGAGGATGCAACAACGGTGCATGGGTCAACGCGTGTTTGAGTGCATCAAAAGATTTCTGAGCTATCTCATCCCAAGAGAATTGAGTGTTCTGTTTCAACAACCGTGTAAAACCCTTTGTAACCTCGGCGTAGTTAGGAATGAATCGTCATAAAAAGTTTGCTTTCCCCTGCAAACTTTGGAGTTGGCGAAGACTCGAAGGAGGAGGCAAATTGATGATAGCTTCGACCTTCGAGGGATCAACGCGAATGACGGCTTTCGAAACTACAAATCCCAGCAATCGACCCATTTCTATACAAAAGACACATTTGTGTGGGTTCAACCGAATACGATAATGCCTACACCTCATAAAGATTGCTCGTAAATGGACAAGGTGATCAGCTCGATGTAATGAATGAGCAGGCAAGTCATCGAGATAGGGTTGCACAATGTGCTTGATGTCATGAAACGCATAAGACATCGCCCTCTGAAAAGTTGCTCCGGAATTCTTAAGCCCAAAAGGTAATTTGCAATAAGTAAATGTCCCCCATGGACAAATGAAAGCCGTTTTTTGTTGATCGGCAGGTAGAATATTGATTTGATTGTATCCAGAAAAACCATCCATAAAGGAAAATATTTCGCTGCCGGCACAATCATCAATGATTTGATCGATATAGGGAGTTGGGTAGTTGTCCTTTGGACAGGCTCGATTAATGTCCCTATAATCGATGCATATTCTTATTGTCCTCTGTTTTTTGTTAACCGGAACAATATTCGATACCCAATCCGTTAACGGGATCGGATAAATGAAACCTGCTTTCAACAATTTTTCAACTTCTGCTTTAATTGCAGCAGCTTTTTGTGGGTGAATCTAATGCAAACGTTGCTGGACGGGTTTAGCGTCCGGGTAAGTCTTGATCTCATGAACAACAATCCGGGATCAATTCCTGGCATTTCCTCATAGGACCAGGCAAACACGTCGTGGAATTCTTGAAATAGGGCCTTATATAATTGAATTTCGTCATCCGTACACGAGGCACCTATATGAATGTTCTCAACAATTTCGGGTTTAACCGAAATGTCAATGGGAATAGTTCGAGAGATGTTTCCCAAATTTAACTCTGAATCGGGATGTTTCATTGGATTCAGAGGTTCCTTGACATATTCAGTCGTAAAGATTGATGAGAAATCATTTTCAAAACAATCATCCTCAGGTAAAAACGAAGATCTGTGATGGAGATCTTCCCATGGTAAATCATCTACACATAGGATTTCACGAATTTGCTCATCAGAGTGAACAAGTTCAGAAAACATAGTTAAATCCGAGGTTGATGTGAAAAGTGATTCCTCACGGACCACATTCATTAAGTCATTTTCTGTTGAACACGGGTCGGCAAAAGACTGCACGGCTTCATAGGCAATTTCATATGGACTCAAAGGCATGGAATTACCAAATGAGTCTATTTCAGATTCAGAAGGAACGATCGAAGGGTTGTCATAAAAAATAGTGTCTGATGTAATCATATGAATGGTTGCAAATGAAGATGATGCGTTGATTGGAGGAAAAGGAAAAGTTCCCAGTAAACCGGCATCTTTAACTAATCCTACTCCAACATCCTTATATGGGATAGTCGTTTTACCAACATGCTGAATACTCTCCGAAGAGGCTGGGTCAGATGAAAAGTAAGCCAGCTGGTCTATTGTTACGATCTTTCCATTATGTGGAAACTTTATGACTCTAAATACCGATGAAACGACCGTTGTCATAGCGTAAGACCAACATCGACCCAAGAGAAGGTTGTAGTCTAGAGGGGCATCAACCACCTCCGCATCTAGACTAACGGTTTTTCCTTCAACCCCTATAGGCAAATCCTGTAGAATGCCAAAAGGATGAAACCCACAGCCATCAAAGGCCTTAAGAATTGTCGGGGATTGATTTAGTGAAGGTGAACTAAGCGATCTCCAACATTGTATCGACATAATACACGTTGAGGCTCCCTCATCAATTACAGTCCGATGAATAGGCCTGTTTTTGACTATCACTGGGATCTGGAAAGCCATTTGATGAGGCAAACGCGGTGTACTATTTTCTAGATCAAAGATTATTAGGTTCGGGTCCTGAACATCAACAGCTCCTATAGCCGACAAAAGTAATTTATGCTGTGCTGGACATGATTGCAGCACTTCCAAAGCCGACATTGCTGAGGGTGAAACAGCTAAATCCTCAACAATGTTATAATTCTGAGCCGCTCTCGCATGTGGATTGAAAGCTGACTTTCGAAGTATATGTTGGCATTATGATACAAGTGTTGTCCTTGATGGAAACTCACTCAGAAGCAGGTACAAGTGATGGCAACTTAATCAGAGGACAGATCTTAGTACAGCAGGACAAGAAAGAGATATATGCATGTTCATTAAGGAAAATCAGCGTATACACGCAGGTTGGCTTCAGTAAAAGCGCGTACATGTGAAAACGTACCTTTGGTCCGTGGTGGTTAGTCATGGGAAGTTGTGCCTATGGTTTTGGACCATGGTGTCTCGACGGACGTGTCGATCCCTAGTTTTGAAGTTGATGGTATTGTGTTACTATGGTTTTGGACCGTGGTATTGTGAAGGGCCTAAGGCTATATAAGGAGAAGATCATTAGGCAAAGGCATATAGAAAAAGGCGTGTCTGACGAAGTGAGAAGATCTAGTATTGCGGGTTATCAGTTTGGGATGCTTGGCAAGGGTCGGATCTGACAGCGAAGGTATAAGTAATTATTTCTGGATCTGCACGCGGGTTGCCTTTGGAGAAAGCGCGTATACACACGGTTTTGGTACAGTGAAGTAGCGTATGCATAATAAGATTTGATATTTCAGGTTGCTGTTGATTCTAGTGGTTGTTGCAGAGTTCTGGGCTCTGGTTTGTGTTCTGTGTTCTTGATGACAGGGTTTCAGTGATTCAGTATTGGGTGGTTTAGAGAATTATGATGCAAGTATAAGTTGATGATTGTATTGCAGTAATGTTTGTTTTGTACTCATGGATCCAGTCTGAAAATTGATGAAACGTGGTCCCTGAAGGTTGTAGTCTTCTGTAGGGTCAGCACCTACGTACTAGTAAATGGATTGGCTAGTACAAGAGCTGAGGGGTTGTAGCTCCCTTCCAGAAGTAGCTGGAAAACGAGAGAGGGTTGTAGCCCTCTGCAGATTGTAGCCTGCGTACTGGTAAAGGACTGCACCAGTACATTGTAAAAGAAGTTTCTTATTAAAGGAAGATAGAAACAAATTGCAGCAGGTGGTTTTCACCCACATTGGGTTTCCACCTTATATCATGGTGTTCATGTGTGTGGCTTTTATGTGATGATCTGTTCTGTTATACTGCACCTGTTTACTGTCAATGTGGTTAATAATGTTCTGATGCATTTACTGAAGATAAGCTAACTGAATCATAAGATTTCTGGATATACGCTAGTTGCTCTAGACACAGTAGCGTGTACACGTGGGTTCACTTAACTGAAGTAGCGTATATGTTTCTGAGCATGAAATTTGAAAAGTTTTATTGACCTGATAATACTGATTCACCCCCCCCCCCCCCCTCTCAGTATTATTTCCAACAATTGGTATCGGAGCAGGTCCTTCAGAGGAAGCTTGATCGCTTGAAGGAAAAGATCCATCAGAATGGCTAATCCAGAAAGAGAGGCACACATTAGGCCACCAGTTTTTGACGAGAACAATTTTACCCACTGGAAGATAAGAACCACTGCATATCTACAATCACTTGGAGCAGAAGTTTGGGGAATCGTAGAAGGAGGATACAAATTCCCATCACCAACTCCTACAGATCCAGCAGAGAAAAAGAAATATGAGCTCAATGCCAAAGCTGTTACTGTCTTATTGAGTAGTTTGACACAATCAGAATTTATGAAGATCATGCATTTCAAATCAGCTAAGGAAATATGGGACAAAATCGTTACAAGCTACGAAGGAGATGATCAGGTAAAAAGAGCAAAGCTTCAAACTCTCAGAATCCGGTATGAAAATCGTAAGATGCATAGTAATGAAAGCATAGCTAATTATTTCCTGCGTATGGATGAGATTGTAAATTGTATGAGGGATCTGGGTGAAGAATTTGAGGAAATTGTCTTAGTTGAAAAGGTTTTGAGATCTCTGTCTTCTAAATTTGATTCCAAAGTGTCTGCCATAGAAGAAAAAGAGAACGTGCAGAAAATCACCATGTCACAGCTTCACGGGATCTTAACTGCCTTTGAAATGCGAATATAGGTACCATCGGAAGCCGCATTCGAAGCATCAGAGGAAGAAGATGAGGTAAATTTTGTCAAGAATCTTGAACGGGGAACTGGACGGTTCAAAGGTAAGCTACCTTTCAAATGTTTTCTATGTGGTAGAGTTGGTCACTATGCTGCTAGATGCCCTCATAACAAAGGAAAGATGTCTGAAGAAGATGGTAGAAGCTACTATACCCATGTTAAAAGTATTGATTCATTCAATGATAGTGAAGATATTAGAAGTCTCATGGCACATGAAAAGAAGAATGCTTCATTCAATGTTAGTGAAGATATTAGAAGTCTCATGGCATATGAAAAGAAGAATGCAGAAACTGAAGAAGTTACTAAATTAAATGAACAATTGGAGACAGTAACCAGGGTAAGAGAGCAATTGCAGGATACAGTAAAGGAGCAGAGCATAACAATTCAGAAACTTGAATCAAAGATCCTCTCTCTAAAAGAAGATCTTAAAAAATCAAGAGAACAGAACAGAGAAGCTCTTGAAGAACAAGAACATGAAGTGATCAAACTAAAGCGACAAGTGGAAGAAGGAAGAAAAGCTGAAGAAGACCAAAGGAATCAGTATCTGGAAAAGGAAGAACAACATCAAGTTGAGGTAAATATCTTGAAAGGTAAACTAGAAGAAAAGGATAAGCTTTTACGATTTCAAGATAGTACTAAAGTTTTGGATGATATTCTTAATAGTCAAAGGTCTCCTGCTATCAAAACTGGTCTTGGTTTTCATGAATATGTTGAAGGTGAATCTAGTTCACAAGGTGAGGCAAGAAACTCTAATGAGAAATCTGAAATGCTCAACAAGGAACAACCAAGGAAAGAAATTCCTCAAGGAAGATCCTTTACTCCTAACTATGGACGTGATAGACGATTACTTCCTCCACTGAATAATGTTGAATGTTATGTATGTCATAATCCTGGACATGTTGCAGCCAGATGTAGAAGTAGAATGGTTCAAGACCATTATAAAAGATCATCGCATCCCAGGTATTTCAGAGGATATTGCTTTGCCTGCAATGCATATGGACACAAAGCAATTGATTGCGATAGAAGGAACATGAAATATGTAAGATGTTATACATGCAACAAATATGGGCATAAAGCAAGGGAATGTAAGAGCAGATTTCAAAATTCAAAACAAGAGGACCATACATCATCACAGTTCTAGGAATTGAAGAAGACAGAGACAGAAAGGTGTGGCATAACTCAGTCAGCTGACATAACAGACACAGGGGAATCTGAAAGTGATGAATTTCAGTATTCCATCTTGCATACGCTGATATAATGAAGACAATTCGCATATATACGTGAGTTACAGGCTGCAAAGTCGCGTATATGCAGAAAGGGCAGCAGAACAGACCTAGGAAATGGTTCAGTCATGGGTGGCTCAGGCTCAGGGGGAGCATAAAGGGCAGCAGAATGGACTTAGGAAATGGTTCAGTCATGGTTGGTTCACGCTCAGGGGGAGCATATACTTCAAATAATTCATTGTTGGCATTATGGTTAGAAGTTGCTGATGAAACTAAATGATACATCTTGTTGTTTGATCAAAGGAATGGTATTGCAGGCTTATGCGTATGGTACAGATCATTGATAGTTACTGTTGGTCTTAGAACCTGCATCTTCTCAGGGGGAGCATGGATGGATTGATACAATTTGGCATATACAAAGGGGAGCCAAATCAGAAACTTCAGCATGTACTCAGGGGAAGTATGGACAGCAGTATGGACAGCAGAAGGTATACCAAAGAAGAGAATATCTTGGTCCGCCCTTTGCCCTTGATGTCAAAGGGGGAGAGTGACTTGGTGTGGTGGTTGCCATCAAGTCCAAAGGGGGAGATTGTTGGCATTATGATACAAGTGTTGTCCTTGATGGCAACTCACTCAGAAGCAGGTACAAGTGATGGCAACTTAATCAGAGGACAGATCTTAGTACAGCAGGACAAGAAAGAGATATACGCATGTTCATTAAGGAAAATCAGCGTATACACGCAGGTTGGCTTCAGTAAAAGCGCGTACATGTGAAAACGTACCTTTGGTCCGTGGCGGTTAGTCCTTGGAAGTTGTGCCTATGGTTTTGGACCATGGTGTCTCGACGGACGTGTCGATCCCTAGTTTTGAAGTTGATGGTATTGTGTTACTATGGTTTTGGACCGTGGTATTGTGAAGGGCCTAAGGCTATATAAGGAGAAGATCATTAGGCAAAGGCATATAGAAAAAGGCGTGTCTGACGAAGTGAGAAGATCTAGTATTGCGGGTTATCAGTTCAAGACGCTTGGCAAGGGTCGGATCTGACAGCGAAGGTATAAGTAATTATTTATGGATATGCACGCGGGTTGCATTTGGAGAAAGCACGTATACACGTGGTTTTGGTACAGTGAAGTAGCGTATGCATAATAAGATTTGATATTTCAGGTTGCTGTTGATTCTGGTGGTTGTTGCAGAGTTCTGGGCTCTGGTTTGTGTTCTGTGTTCTTGATGACAGGGTTTCAGTGATTCAGTATTGGGTGGTTTAGAGAATTATGATGCAAGTATAAGTTGATGATTGTATTGCAGTAATGTTTGTTTTGTACTCATGGATCCAGTCTGAAAATTGATGAAACGTGGTCCCTGAAGGTTGTAGCCTTCTGTAGGGTCAGCACCTACGTACTAGTAAATGGATCGGCTAGTACAAGAGCTGAGGGGGTTGTAGCTCCCTTCCAGAAGTAGCTGGAAAACGAGAGAGGGTTGTAGCCCTCTGCAGGTTGTAGCCTGCGTACTGGTAAAGGACTGCACCAGTACATTGTAAAAGAAGTTTCTTATTAAAGGAAGATAGAAACAAATTGCAGCAGGTGGTTTTCACCCACATTGGGTTTCCACCTTATATCATGGTGTTCATGTGTGTGGCTTTTATGTGATGATCTGTTCTGTTATACTGCACCTGTTTACTGTCAATGTGGTTAATAATGTTCTGATGCATTTACTGAAGATAAGCTAACTGAATCATAAGATTTCTGGATATACGCTAGTTGCTTTAGACACGGTAGCGTGTACACGCGGGTTCACTTAACTGAAGTAGCGTATATGTTTCTGAGCATGAAATTTGAAAAGTTTTGTTGATCTGATAATACTGATTCACCCCCCCCCCCCCTCTCAGTATTATTTCCAACAGTATACCCTTGGCGGGCGGTTTGATTACTAAGTCTGGATTAGGTTTCTCGATCTGTAGTGGATCGGAACCGAGAGCTGAGGTTGATGGATTAGAATGAGAAGATTCTGCTTCTTTGCCATCAATAGGACTTTTACTACCATAATCTTGTGATCGAGTCACAATCCTTACATGGGACATCATCAATATGGGTTCTTCATTAGCACCCGAGGAAGAACCTATCATCTTACTGTCTTGACTTGGAAATGGATCCTTCAAGACAGCAGGAGTTTGGGAACCTTTGACGATTTTCGCAACCTCTTCTTGATGAGGGCAGTCTCTTGTAAAATTTTCTTCATCACAAATGAGACATGGATAACGAGGTTTGCGCTTTTCATCATTGGATTCCGCCTTTTCAGGTTTCTCCTTTGAACTTTTGTCCGTTTTATTCTTCTTCTTTCCTTTCTTCTTCCCACCGGATTTTGATTTAGCTGTAGATGACTCTACAACGTGAATATCGGCGGAAACCTCTGCAGAAGAATCTCCTGTCGGGGAATCAGGCAAGGTTATGATAGGAGAAGAATTCTTGGAAGACTTCTTCTTACTTTTAGTGTTAACCGTACCAATCATACCGTCAGTGGCATGAGATCCCGAAGGAGCTGCAGTGATTTGATTCGACTTGGGAAGATCGGGGATCTTTTCGTGTAACGTACCTGACTGAGTATAGACCAAGTCAAGGTACTATGCTTGAGCAATCACTTGCTCCTCAGTAACAACTCCGGCTTTAGCAACATCTTCAGTGATCCTTGGCAACAAAGATTTTACAAACCACTCAGCAAAGATTTGATCCGGAATAAATACCTTCACTAAACGTCGTCGACGTCTCCACTCATGAATATGATCTGAAATATATGTGGATGTCGATTGTTTTAGCGAAGTTAACAATTCCGTGCCATTGTCATATCGGACTGGCAACTGGAAATGAGTTAAAAATGAGGTAGCTAACTGACTAAAATTATAAAAAGTGCCTCGCGGTAACTCAATGTACCACTTGGCCGCGAGACCAATTAGAGTGTGCTGGAAAAGTCTAAGACGGATCGAATCATCTATGATGGAGTTAGACGCACACCAGAGGTG
The DNA here is from genome assembly GCA_031772625.1 of Pinus tabuliformis. Lineage (NCBI taxonomy): Eukaryota > Viridiplantae > Streptophyta > Pinopsida > Pinales > Pinaceae > Pinus > Pinus tabuliformis. The sequence goes on along the minus strand of CM062816.1, from coordinate 161,156,677 downwards.
GTAAGTCATCACATGGTTCGATGGGTCCTCTCCAGATTTACCTTCAAACTTGGGAATGTCACTGGGCAACTTATTCGGCATTGGCGGCCAAAACGGAAGATAATTAATCGGATCGTTCGTTAGGCACGACAAGTCAGGTAAGTCCAAAGTTGCGATAAACGGTAACTGCTGATTAGGATCCCTAAAACTCTGGGTCATGAGACCAGCCCCAGGAGGAGGATATCCAGGATAACTAGGAATAGGAATTGCGTTCGGGATATTGTATCCTCTCGGAAAACCAGGATTAACCGGACCATACTGGGGTTGTTGAGGTTGTTGATAAGTGTACCCAGGATACGGTTGATACTGATAAACTGGCTGCTAGATAGCAGGACCGAATTGGTACTATCCCTGGTACGGTTGATAGGTGAATTGTGGTTGACTTGTGACAACCGTACTTAAACCAGGTTGTCCTACAGGCATCTGAACCGTAGTTTGAATCGTAGATGTCTGAGGAGTAGATACAGGAACAGTAGAAACCGGAGCTGTCGATACTCCAGAAGTAGGTGGTGTAGATTGAACAGATGTTGCGGCAGTTGCAGCAGTCATTTGAGATGGAGTACGAGGCGCATTAGGCCCAGACTGAGAAACTACCGAAGGTACAGAAGTTTGAATATTAGACTGGACTGGTTGCTGGGGTGAACCAGAAACTAAGGGTTGTCCAGTTTGAGATGACAACTGTACACTTGGCTGCAACACCTGTTGAGTTTGCGATGGATCCCACACTATGTTCATTCCGGGGTACTGACCCATAACAGGTTGAGAAAATTGAGGACCATAATCGGGTTGAGGGTAGGATTGATAATTGAAAGGTACATTTCCTGTTCCTTGAACATAAGATTGACCTTGGGGTGGTTGGAAACCTTGGTTCGAGTACTGACCTTGGGGTAGATACCCTTGAGGCACGTACTGATACTAGGGTTGACCTTGAGGTATAAATTGATACTGGGGTTGACCTTGGGGTACATATTGAGTCTGGGGTTGACCTTGAGGAACGTATTGTACCGTAGGTATGTACTGTCCTTGAGGTTTCCCCCCAGATGCAAATTGTGTACCTTGAGGTTGCCCCCCAGGCATTAATTGAGGCTGCCCCCTAGGCGGTAACTGGCCACCTTGAGGTTGAGAATTGGGAATAGAACCTGACATCATAAGAATGTCTTCTACGCTCAACAGCTTTGCACCATTGTTTCCAGTGAATAACCCTTGTTCAATGGGTTGAGGAGATGCTCCCGAAAAAGTACCAGAAAGTGACTGATACCCAGAGGGAACAGAAGGACCGCTGTACAAAAAAGATTCAGGCGATTGAGTAAACATGGACGACTGACCTGACATATTTACGGGAGTATAAAAACCTATAGGGTGATAAGGAGCATGAGGTGGTGAAAAACTTAACACTGGGTTTTCCAAATAATTAGTCAAAGAAAGATACCAAGTAGTACTTCTAGGTGGACTGTAAAAAATTGATTCACGCTCCCTTAAATCAATAACAGGTTGATTTTCAGGGACAGGGATGCCTACTTCTTCTTCCGGAGCAAGTTCTTCAATAGCTATCAAACCAGAAGGAAGATTTTCGGTGATTACTCTTTCTACCCTAGGTGAATTAGGAGCACTAGAAGTTGGAGAGACAAACCCCGATGTCGGAGTAACAGGTTCAGATATCTCAGGTTCTTCACCTATATCACTAGTAGATGAAAAGCTACCAGCAAGTTCGGAAACTGAAATAGATTCAGGATTATAGCCTGTTACTAGAGTTTGGTAATCAGGATGTACAACCAATGAAGACTCTCCTTCTTCAGGTGACCCAACTTTACTACCACTAGGAGTTACGAGGACTTTCAAGCCTTCAAGCTGGCTCGGGACTTCTTCAGGAGGTTGGCCCTGAAGTCTATGGGACTTCCTCAGTAAATCAGCCACGGTTACAAACTCAGGAGACTGGCCTCGAAGTCTACGGGACTGTCTTGGTAATTCAGCCACAGTTAAAAACTTTTAACTACTTCACACGCAAACAAAGTAAAATCTCAATGAAAACCACCTAAAGCCTCTAAAGAACCAAACAAATTTGAATCACACGCCTAAAGAATCTAGAGATCAAACACACACAAACAGTAACTTTCCGGACTGAAAACACTAGTTGGTGATGAAATCCAACGTCGCAGAATTCAGTACAGAAATGGCAGTTGGAACAGTTACCCCGGCAACCTGCTTAATGAATAGACTGGACCAAGTTCCTCCACTTAACCGTCTCGAGTGAAGTGAACCCCCCAGAAAATCCAAGTGAGTCTAGCCGACGTCTGGTCCAGGTACAGTGGGATCTTCCCACCACTGTCACCTTAGGAAGAATCCTAAAGAATATGGCCACTAAGGTTACCAACTGAGACAAATACACCTGGGGGAACAGTCTACGATCCGATACGCACGCAAGGGCAGAGTAGCAAGCTCAATACCCTTGAAGGCTCCTTGACATATTCCAAGGTTTACCAACAAGTGACCCCAGGCTCCTCGACAATGGTTAATCCGAGGTTTACCGTTTTTAATACGTGAATATCTGGCGTCGTTCCCAGTGAGGAAGGATTGATTCCCACACTAGTTCCGACACGATCTCGTGCTTCTCCTTTAAGAGGAGCTTTCCCAGAGCATAAATGTAACAATTGGATTTCTTCCTACCACAAGATACAGCTACTTGTCTGTTTTTACTGTCTTGGAGAGTTAATTACTCTCCTACTCCAAGACACTAGCCTAAGCTAAGTTGGTGTATCAGAGCCCTAGAAATAAAATGTTACTAGGTGAATTTTACTTTAAGTGTTAATTTTAATGGTTGTTGTTTAAGTCAAGAGGTGGCGGAGATGAAACTCGTGGTGTAAAGACTTGAATCGAAATCACTAAAAAGATGCACCTAAGATGATTTAAACAATCTTTTCTCTTCGATGAACTTTTAAACTAAGAAAGAGTTTGAGAATGCAAATATTCTTGTAAACACAAATCTTTCTCAATTAAACAAATTAAAAGAAGAGCTTTTCCTTTCCAAAGCACTCAAAAACGAGACAACTAGCTATTTCACACAAATTTCCCTTTTCTTTTCAAAGCACTCAATCACTACAAAAACAAACTTTTCAAAAGAGATTTTTTATATTTTGTAAATAAAACAATCAAAACTAATGAAAATGACTAACTTTGAGAGCTACAAACTATAAAAAGCTACTTGAAGTCAAAGCCTACTAAAAGTCTTTTTGAGGATGTTTTACTTAGCTAAATGTGAGATAAGGACTAATTTATGCATAATCACAATTAGTCAAAAAACAACCAATCTTTCGTTTTCTCTTTTTAAAAATGAAAATTCCAAACTTTCAACTACAAGCTTTTCGAAATTTTGAAATGAGAAAACTCAAAGCGAATTCCTCAACAAGGGGATATTTCATCAATGGTCAGACTCATAAGAAGACTGGTAGACACCAAGGTAATCTGAGGTCCCTACGGCTTCTAAGCTCAGAGCCACTACACAACCAAAAAAGAAAAACAAACCCAACAAGCAAAATTCCTAGGAATTCCACCTAAAACCCTAATGTTAATGAAATCAAACCAAGGAAAGTTTTTGACAGGGAACAAGCAGGTCTGGGCAATGGCTAAAACCTATAAACAAATTCTAAACTGATAAAAAAGAGAAAAATTTAAAATTTTTCAAATTTTTGACAGGGTACGCAGGCAACCTGTTTACACAGGTGCGTCTACGCTCTGTGCACAAAGAAAAAGTGCGTACTAGTACGCACTGTGCTTAACTCAGAGGGTGCGTACCTCTCCCAAAATTATGAAAAATGAAAACTAACTCAAAATTAATTAAATTCACCCAATCCCACAATCATCAAGTCAAAAACAGAAACAGAAAATACAGTTTCTCAGGTCAAAGTATAGACAAAGAAAACAATCAAGTCCCTAGTATGGTCACCATTTTGTCGCACGGAATGTGTCGATCTTGCGGACAAGATAGACCTTCCTAGAATATAAAGAAGACCTAACGACAAGCAAACCAACCAGACACTATCTTTCTCTAAATATGCTTCAATAAACAATTAGCAAACAAGTGTTTTTAGGGCCTACCTTTGGTCCAACGAAAGCTTGTGGATGCCCTCGCTCCTTTGATCCAAATGAGCTCCTCTTCGCGAATCTACAAACACAAACAAGGCAAACAAATTAAATAGCACCTGAAAAACCAATTGCATAAAACATATTTAACATGAAAGTCAAGGAGTCCATGAAACAAATAACATAAGATACTTGTTGAGAAAAATGAGTTTGATTGTATTAATTCAAAAGAAGAAGAACCTTACAACCTTTGCCTTGACGCTGTACAAGCTCCTCCCAGGGTCCAACAAGATGTCTCCTCTACTTTGACAAGTTTCACTCACTCTCCAATGGAACCAAGAGGTATGTGATCTCTCCTCTCAAGCTCAACCAAAGAGTCTCAATTTCACCAGCATTTACCCTCAAAATGTTCAGCTTCTAACCTCTCTAGACCTCACCCCAATTCCTGTATTTATAGTGCAATGGAGGGAAGTTACTAGGTCCTCCTTCAAAGGGATAAAGCCCTCCTTCAAAGGGATTAGCTCCTTCTCTTCTGGGATGCATGAACCACCTCAGAGCGAACAATCCACGTCAAAATTCCTTCTAAAAAACTCTAGAATTAACCCAAAGTGAGTTTTTTAAGATAAAACTTGCGCCTTTTTACTTTCACAGGGGTCCGCACCTACACCGTTAGGAACAGAGTGGGTAGGTACGCAACTTTTGTACACAGAAGGTGCGGGACCGCAGGTGACCATGAGAGAAAGTGCAGAACCAGAGTTACATTGATATTTAATGTCTTTCTCCCACTTCTAGAGCTTGATTTGAAGAGCTGAGGTATTAGACTTGCTTAGGAGGGCAGTACAAGTGATGATAGACCCATACTGACTACAAATAATCATGGTGACGATATTTTTGTGTAACACATGGGCATTGATGAGCACTATTATTACAGTAAGAATGATGTGACTCGTGGGCTACCAACTTTAATTTATCAACCTGGGGTTTGTACAAACTTGGAGGTGACAGTGCTATATACACAGGTAAAAGTGATGGTTCTGCCTATTGTCACCGTTGAACGGGTGAGACACCACTGGGGTTTTCAAGCCATACTTCTATGGAGTCAGAAAAAGCATGATATCTTGATGGAAGAAAAGTAAATCTACTCTAAGAGAGAGCTACTCTACTGCAATAATGGAGAAGACCTAAATTCAATGCTAAATCACACCATTTCCTAAGTAACTTCTAAGAAACTATGCTTTGCAAAAATTCTAAATTAACATGAACCAAATGCTACTATCTAAGTATAGAAGTAAGAAGCATCAAACATCACTAATGTGCAAGTAAAGAGACTGAAATAAATTTGTTTTTGTCTTTTTGTCTTTTCATGCAAAATCACGTATGCAAACTAATTTCTTTTGGTGATGTAGCAGGTGAATTAAGGATGTTTGAGGATGAATGGAAGGGTTAGGAGATGGTTGGATGATGTGGGATACCCTTGGGAGGATTTTGGTGACTTCCTAGAGGTTTTCCCTCAATTCGGCCTCAAAACAGGCCATTTCAGGAAAACCTACAGGATGTACTAGAAACCTACAAGATTCCATGTGAACCTATAGGATACAGTCAAGAGAAAAATGTGAGGTGTTGGAGGTTGTGGAAGGCTTAGGAAAGGTGGTTGATGGGTGGAATGGAGTGGGAGAAGTTCTAGGATCACTCAGAAGTCAACAACAAAGATAGGAGATGGTTGGATTCTCTCAGTGTGCTTGGAAGAATTTCTATGAAAAATGATGAAAACTAGTGAAGGTGATGGTGAAAACAAGGGATGACTATGGTGGATGGAGTGGAAGGTGGTTTCTGGCTATGAAGTCTTTTTCTCCTCCTGAAGCACCTGCTCTGCATAAAGCATGTATATTTTCCAAAAAGCTATGTAAACAAGAAACATTCTCATAAACTAGAAAAGTTGAATTGATGAACTAACTGCCTACATTATGCATGAGGAAAGTTGTTGAAAGGAATGAAGACATGGATGAGATCTACTGCAAAAATGAAGATGAAAAACATGACAATGAAGTCCTACTTTGCAAAACTGATCAAGTGCTAATTTAAAGACAACAAACTCAAAAGATTATAAAAGAAATAGAAATTTGTGTTTTTGGGACCACATATGGGTCCCTTCCTCTATTCATGATCCCAAAGGGAGGAAGTGAGGTCAAGACACATGCTAACAACCTTGTGGTGCTCCTTTTATCCCTACTAACATGTTACTGAAGTAAGGCACAAATGGAATCAAACTAATAAACAACCAATCCAGTCTACACTACTTGCAATGGAAATGCATCTAAAAGTAAATTAACATTGAAGCTATGAAACTAAACTAAACATACATATACAAGAAAGAGGAACCTTGAATGCTAGGGTTGGGCCGAACCCAAGAGCTTCAACCCTCTGAGTTAACTCAGTGCTTGCTCAAAACAAAACTCATTATTATTACCAAAACAGAAAATTACATTAATAACACTCTCAAAAGTCTGGAGCTCGAAAATAGCTTAGAGTTTTACAACAAAAATTTGAATCCTAATGAGGCCCTAGGCCTCTCTACTTATACAACAGAATTCCCCAATGACTTATTTAAAATCAGGGAGGCTCGGCTCCCAAACTCGAGATAAACTAGCTCTTTGTCTCTCACTTGCTCATCTCCCTTCTAATCCTTATGGCTTGGCTACTTGCACTCCGAGCTGGTGTGATGGATGGAGGAATATTCAAATGGGGGATAAGTAAATGAGGAGGATTTACCTCCTACAATCCCTCTCCCTTGTCCCATTCAAGTTTTAACCTTAGTATTTGCAAAAATTCCTTGATTTTCTCCTTCAATCCTGCATTCAATGCATATTAGTCCACTAGGCATAATATCCAACTCTAACTCATCTCATAAACAAAATATAATTAAAAAACATGTAATAAGTTGTGAGAAAAGTTGGTTTGACTAAGCTAGGAGGTGAATTAAGGCCCATATAATTACCCAATGATGAGGCTCATCATCACCCCCCTACTGAAAGTGTTGCTCATCCTCTGAGCAACTCAATCAATATCCATATCCTTCATAGCTCTAGTGGCCTCCCTGACATCCCATGCCTTTGCTGTGGTTTCCTCTTCTTGTTCATAGAAGTCTGCTTTCCTTTCTACCTCCTCCCACTGCCTCTTTTCTTCTTCTTCCTTCCTTCCTTCTAGCATTCCTAAGAGTAGTGGTGGACTAAGTTTCAGGCCAATCCAATTGACTTTCATCATTTGCATAGATTGCTTGTACATGGGTGTCCTGTTTAGTGCTTCTCTCAATCTTTGAGGAGAGTGGCACTCTCTTATATTTAAGTTGTATGGAAATGTGTTCCATCTCCTCAGGCAAGCATGTATGCTATCATACCCTACCAGCCTAAACATGTCCTCAAAATGTGAAATTGCTTGCTCTTGGGCAGCAAGATATCTAGGTGCAAGCTAAGGATCATTTGCAATCAAATTATGTGTACTGATGAGGGCCATGGAATCTCATTGTTCAACTCTGATCATAAGAGGTTCAATTCTCTTGCTGATATCTTCTTGATCTCTGCAACCCTTGATTCCTCATGGTTCATCCATGATGCCAAAGCCATCAACTGTAAATCTCCTAGCTTGGCATTAGGGTCCCACACATTCATTTCTGTTAAGCCCATGTTGTGCAAATAAAACTCAGACATCTTGGCCCTATCTCCTAGTGTGCTATGATCATAAAGATCAATGAATTGCCTGTAGTCTTGAACTACCATGGTGCCTCTCTATGCTAGGGTCTTGATCTGGAACTGCAGCCATTGTTCCTTGAGGTATAGGGCATAAGATTTAGCTGGCATCCTACACTGGATTGCTTCTAAAGAGAGACTGGCCATACATGCCAATTGATTCTCTCTTTCTTGCAACTATCCTCTCAACCATGCATTTTCTGTCTCTAGTTGATTTTTCATTATGGCCTCTTTGTCTCTCAAGCTACTTAGCTCTCTGCCCATCTCCTTGAGCTTCTCCTCCATGTGCCCAATGTCTTCCACCCCCTTGGATTTGGTGATTTGCATCCATCAGTGAGTTCTAGCTCTCTCCTTCTCAAGCTCGAAGAACAGTGGAATAGCAAATTTTTGAGGTATGACCCTGCCTCCTTCAATAAACCTATAGTAGGAGTCAAGGTTAGGTTGGGGGCTAGGTTCTTTTGACTCTGGGTCCTCTTCTTTAGTTTCTTACTGTTTTCCTACCTCCTTTTCCAATTTTTGTGTCTCCTGTAGGTTCAACAGAGTATCCTGTAGGACTGCTTCTGCTTCCTGTAGATTCTGCTGTGTATCCTATAGGATTGCTTTTCCCTTGGAGGAGGTTGATATAGTCATAGGCCTTCTCACATAGGTGATAAGAGACTTAGGGGAAGGCATTTTCTCCTTTTGTTTAGGTGAGTCTTCAATCACAATGGGAATTTTGGTTGGTGTTTGGGGTTTCCCCTACCTTATTCTTGTGATTTTCCTTGTCTTGAAATATAAGAGGGTCTACCTTTATCTTTTGCCTTTTTGCTTGACGGGGGTGCTAAGAGCAATGATGGCAGATGTTGCCTCTCTCACAGTGGGTTCTGGAGACACCGTAAGTGACTCCTCCTTGTTTTCTGCCCCCTCTTTTCCATTTCTTTCTTCACCTATGTCTTTCCTTTCTTCTTCCTCTTGTAGATCCTCATCATCTTTATCAGTTTCCTCCTTAACATCCTCCTATGTTTCTTCATCATCCTCCTCTTTCTCCTCTTCTTCTTCATCTTCCTCATTTTCTTCTGTTTCATCTTCTTCTTCATCCATCTCATCTTCATGTAGAAATTCTCACTGTAGATTAACCTGATAATGCAATATAACTAAAGTGAAATACTTTAATCTACTTCTACAATCAAACTTGCAGAAGCTTAATAGATTTGAGTAAGATCAAGAATAACACATATAACCAGAAGCAGAATCAATGCACATGAAACATAGAAGAATACTCTAGGAAAGCCTCAGTTGAAAACCCTGCTATCTGTATTATCACATAAGTGGAAATATATCAGGATTACACAAAGCTTTAGCTCTCACAGCTAGCTAGCTCTCTGTACAATCCTCCTGGATGCTCACAGGCAATCAAAGCTTCTCACAAGCCTTCTCCTCTACCCTCCAAGCTTCTATTTCATTGCCCAATTTCTCTTGGGTGATCTAGTTGTTACCAAGTGTAACACTGATCACTCACACTGATCTTACACCCTGTAAAACTGCGCAAATCTCAAGGAATGAATTCCTTCTGCATGCATGAGTTTTCCTTATAGGAAAATTCTTGCAACTGATAGTACACTGTCCCTATCTTTAATCTCAACTGGGTCTTTCTTTGAATAGACATGCATGAGTTATTTATGAGAGAATCTTCAGTTATCTAGAGTACACTAGTTTGATGCATGCATGCATTAACTGACTGAACTCACAATTAGTTCCTCAAACTGTTTGGAACTAATTTAACTGGACATAACTCAGTTAACTGAGCTAACTAATTACAACTCAATTATAACTCATCCTTATCTCCTTAATTAAGGGATAATCTCCTTAATTTAAGGGATAATTGTTGCATGACTTCACAAAGACTTCTAGCTTGAATTTCTCCAACTAATTAATCCAAGATGAATTAATTAATTATTTTTCAAGAAGCTGGTGAGACTAAATTCAAATTTTAATTCTCAATTTTAATTCAAGGACAAATTAAAATTGGAATATTCTTGTTGCCACATTTCAACACTCTCTCTGAAGAAAGGGATTATCTACCACCCCGATCCTATCTCTATGGAACTCAAATTTACACTTTGACAATGCCTTTGTCAAAATGTCAGCATCTTTCTCCTCAGTCGAAATATACTGCAACAACATGATCCTCTTCGCCACTCAGTCTCTGAGATGATGATACCGGATGTTGATGTGCTTGGATCTATCATGAAATACTGGATTCTCATAGAGTTTGATACAACTCTGATTATCACAATAGATCACAGTTGGATCCATCCTCTGATCAAACAAACCAACTATAATTTTCTGCATCCAGATGGCCTAACATGTTGCCTGACTTGCAGCCATGTATTCAGCCTCTGCCGAGCTAAGTGAAACTAACCTCTATTTCCTGTTGTACTAAGAAACTCCAGCTGACCCAGGGTTGAAAATTCCTCCTGATGTGCTCTTCTGATCTAATGGACTCCCTACCCAATCTACATCAGTGAAGCCCTATAGATCTCTTCAAACGACTATCCTCCGACTGGTAGGAAAGTACACTTGATTGTTGTGGGGTGTATCAATGTACCCCTCAAGTATCCCCAACTCTGCTATTGGCTCAAGATTCTTCCGTACATCCTGTTATCACTCGGGTTGTTCCCTGCCTCCCGGAGGGAATACGGCCGAGGTAACCACTAACCAATCTTTTAGCTGCAGGTCCTAGCCTACCTGCAACCAGAGAGGGCTCTCTCTTTGCAGTTTAGCTTTGTTTTGAAATATTTTAGGCTAGTTATGATGCACAGGGTTTTGTTTTAAGTTTGTTGGATGGTGATTTCAAGCAGAGTTGGGATGCAAGTCTAAAACAGTCTGTTCCATTGGGCAATGGAGTCAATGATGGTGAATTGCTGAAAGTGTTTCTTGGGTAAATGGTAATGCTATAGAGCAAGACAGGCAGTTATAGAACAATCTTCAAATCTGGAAATGGATGGAATGAAGTCAGGAAATGAAAGGCAATAAAGAATCTTTCATTATGATGGCAAAGGGAAGGTGCATGGATATTATCAAGAAGCAATGAAGAATTCCTAGGTAATATTCAAAGTGAAAGAATCAATGCAAACATGAGCAACTAAGAATTCATATTTATGACTAATTCTGAAGAAAACATATTTAGTAGCAGAGATTGAACACAGAGTGTATTTAAACAAGTCCTGGGCTATTCTTCTTCTCTGTTGCTAAGACTATGGAACATATATGAAATTTATAAACACAGAAAACATAAAACACAGTTTAGAATAACTTATTGATCCATATAATGACACAGGAATTCCGTAGCAGGTCCCAGAACTTCAAATCCACATCCAGACAATCAACAACAGTGAAATTCAACAGCTTTTGTATTAGAACAGTCTGAGAATTTACAGCGTAGCTTAGAGAGAAAATCACCAACCCCAAATACATTCTATGGGGGGGTATTTATACAAAAATGAGATACAAAATATCTTGTAGATAAGTCTTCATGTAATAACTTTCTTCACCAACTCTCCAAAAAGAAGTAAATGAGATAAATAAATGCTGCAGTAATTGTTGGTGTGCTAGCTATCCAATTTGTCAGAGATATTTGACTTTCTAGACTGAATGAGACGGCTGGAGCCGTGTCTTTAATCTGCGGTTCCTGTGTTTGCTATCCTACTGCCTTTGCTGTGTCACTGCTTTGCTGTCCTGCTATTTTCATGCTTTAACTAGTGGCCCGTGCATTTAGAGTTGCTGATCTGTAACTGGCCAAAAAAAGGGAATAGAAATCAAATTACCTGGGTAGAATTTCCAGCATTGATTGCCACCAATCCTCTGTAGGCAGCTGATATCTTTGTATCTTTATTAGTGTTTCATCAGCTTCAGTGTATCTGTAAAAGTTGGGCTGGACCTCAAAAAGGTGATTTATCTCATGTTCAATATAGAAGAGATTTTCTAACTTGTCATAAAGACTCTGTCTAGAGGGAGGCCCTGTTTACTTTGAGGTACTTGAGGATGTTGTAATCTGATTTGAAACATAATTATTCATCCTAGTAATATACTGTTCACAAGTCAGTAGTCTTCCACCGCTGGTTAATAGGTTGGGCAATCCTCTACTCTGCAATGCTGCAAGCTTTAGCTTGAAATCATATATTTTTGCCTGCATTTCCTGGAACTTTTTTTCTAGAGTTTGCACAAAATTTCTTAGGGTCAGCACCTTTTTCGCTGTCAGTATAGTATCTGTCCTACTACTGATATCTAATTCTACCAACTCTTCTTTGGTATGAGTGTTTAGGAAGTGAATCATTTTATTGGCCTGCTCAGGCATATTTCCCAATGCTGCTCTAGCCCTTTGAGTCTCAAATTGAGCTAGGCCTATCAATTCTATTTGTTCATGTATGGCCTGAATCAATCGTCATTGGTCAGTGATTGACTGGGTAATTTTGGCCCACAAAATATTCTTGATTTCAGCTAGAGTTTTGTCTAAAGTAAGCTCCTTCTATAAGGCCTTTATTTTGTTGTCCAAGGCTTTTATTTCTCTTTATTTCTCAGCCACTGTCATCTTGGACTTGTCATATCTTTCCTCCAGCTTGGCCAACTTTTCTTTGGCCTCTTTTACCTTTGTCACCTGAACTTCTAGCTCTTTGACTGCTTTCATCATTTCTTCCATGCTCATGCTAGATTCTGGTGCTATTGTTGTTGCTGCTGCTATAGCATCTGTAGTTGATGTAGTTGTTGTGGATGTTGGGATAACAGGAGGGATTGCTGCTGCTTGTGTGGGAGGAACGGTGGCAACAGTTGGAGCTGTTTGAGGTGGCTAGGTGGTCGACTCTCCTTGCTTGCCTTGCAATGCTCTCTCCAATTCTTCCTCCATCTGAATTATTCTTTGGTTCATCTTCATTAGCAGATCCATGGTATCTTCACCTTATTTCTCTTGCACAAGTTTTGCAGTTTGAGGGTGCATAGTTGTAGGTATCCTCAATTGTTTTCTTAGTGCAGCAATATCTTCCTCTTTTTTCTTTATGAGGGCTTGGATGCCTTTGGCATCCTTCGTAGGATCATTTCCTAGCTCCACAATGATCTCCTCCAATGTCTTTATTCTATTATCTTTGGCAGAGGAAGACATTCTCTCCAAATCCAATTGAGTGTTTATGTTTTTCAGTGATTCCTTCAGTTGATGAGCCAGCATAGCCTTGTCTACTAGAGTGGCATATACCATTTCACCTGTTTGCTTGTGCAGCTCTATTTGGTCCATCGGGTGTATGTCCTTGGATAGGACCTCTAAGCTTGTCTTTATATAATCTGCAGCTATCTGGGGTTGTGGTATCTTAGGCTTGAAATGACTTAGAATCATCTTTTCCTCCTTAAAGTCATAAGCTGCCATTAATCTCTGCCGTTTGGAGGGTGTTGTCTTGAGGAATTGATCATATAGTTGTACTCTTAACAACTCATTTTGAGCCTTGATTTCCATGAAAGTTCCTTTAATGCCAGGCAGTTGCTTGGTTTGCTGCCTTGAGGAAGACACCTCCATGCCATGCTTCCTCTCTTGTTCTTGCTGGAATGAGCTAGTAGGTGTTTGCTGGCTAGTTTCTCTTTCCCTCCTAGGGCTTTCTATGACTTCTTCAGTAATTTCTTCCTCAATTTGAGGATCAATTCTCTGTCTTTTGGCTTCTGGTTGCTGTGTTGACCCACTTGGGGGTGTAGTTTCCTCCCTATCCCTCTTCTTGCCTCTTTCCTCATTAAGAGGAGTCTGTAAAGCTGGCACTTGTAGTGCCTCAATTTGCTATGGAGGGGCCTGCCCTTGACTCTGCTCCTTTGAGGTGGTAGGCTATTCTGTCACTGTTTCCTGTTCTGCATCCATTACCTCCTTTCCTTTTGTTGTACCTGTTGCTGGTGTAGATCTTTCTTGGGCAGCTTGTGAAGCTGCAGCAGTTGATGTGCCTTCTCCGACTTGGTGTGGCAGTTTGAATGTTACCTGCTCAAAAGAATCCAAGTCAAGAGTCTTTTCCAAATCTTTGACATTTCGTTCCATTATTTCTTCCTGAGTGAACTCTTAAACTAGTATACCTTGCACCCACTCATCTTGATTAGCAAATTGTTCACTCTGTGGGATTTTACAATGCTCATAGGCTGACAGCCTATATTTTATTTTTCTGGCATTGATAAAGCCATCTAGGTCATAAGGGACCCACCAAAAACTCCTTTGCAACTTGAGTTTCTCCCCCAATATTTGAACAACATCTTGCCAACCTTCTTTCTTGTTCATGACAAAGGGGCCTAGTTGGTCTTTGAATTTCAGGTGAACCTTTTTCTTGGCACTATGAAAATGAGTTAAATCTGAATTGATGAGTTGCCTGTAATACTCCAAGGCAAACAGTCTGATTGGTACATATCTTGGCAGTCTGTAGGGACAAAGCTCACAGCCATAGATCCTAATGACAGTGTGATTCTGGTAAAAGTATCAGTCACCTATTTTGTAGTTCTTTGAAAGCTGTAATATTTTCTGCATGTCATAGGATAACCTAGCAGGAGGAGTTCTCATCAGGAGACAAGAGACTGGATAGACAAACATGTCAATGAACTCACAGTAAGAGTAGGGGGAGTTGTGGACTTCATGAAAGACTAAGGTCCAGAAAATCACAGACCTGTTTTCTCCTTTGGAGTCCAATCTTTTGATGGGGCATTGGAAGTAGTCTCGCTGATAATACATGAATAAATGATAGATGTAAGATGAGTGTTTGAAGACTCCCTCCCTATCCAGTTTCACCAGTTGGTCATGTATCTTATTGGAGATGAATTTGGAATAATTGTACTTGACAGCAGGGGGCTGTCCTAGGCTAAATGCAGACAACATGACTAGTATAGTTTCATCAATGTGCTCACTTGTTTTGAAACCCAGTACATAGGATATCATATCAACTAGTAACTTGCCCACTTCATTGAAGCACACATAGAGAAAAAGAGGTGGCCCTGCAGGCTGGCGGTCTGCTCTCATGAATACTTTGGCAATTCGGGCTATCTCAGAGCTAGAAAGTTTAGGACCTTCATCAAGCAGGAATTTCATAGAGAGAGGGACCAAAAGCTGAGTTTGCTTGAAGTTTAGCATTTGGTTGACTGAGTCAGGAGTTATTTGGAGAAGGGTGCTCCCAGATGGAGACTTGACTGCCCTTTGAGTTGGGTCATAGTTTTCACAGCAGAGGCGAATAATTTCAGGGAAAACATTGACAGAAGGGAGGAAGTAGATAGGCAAGTTTGATTCCCAAATGCCATAAATATCACTGTTGTTCAGGTAACTGTTTCTCAACTGACAGAAGGTCTGCAAGTGATTTTTGTCCCCAACCAGGTCTTGAATTAGGTGGTCCCTATCAGCCAAAGGCAATGCTTCAAGTTCCTTGTGAGGTGTATTGACAGGAGTGATGTTCAAGGCTATTGGAGTAGCCATGTTGAATGCTCTGTGTCTGTAATCTGGAACTTTGATTGGTGTAACAACTGAACAGTAAAAATTGTCTCTAAAGCTTTGTAAGGGAGTTGGTAGACTAGACTTTGATATAGATGTGGCCCCACTGTGTAAATTTTTATGGTAAAAGAGAAAATTTTGTAGAATTTAGACAGGCTTTTAAATGAATTCTCTGGATTGATAGGCTCTGTGGGTAAACTGTAGAGGGAATGGGAATGTTTTTTAGCCAAATGAGTGAAATTTTGCAGAGGATTTTGACAAAGAGAGTGAATGCATGGGCAGTTCGCAGACTCTATCGGCGAAAACGGCCTCGAAATGTATTTTAATGGCGGAATTTGCAGAGGGGGGAAAATTTGCTAGGTTGCGCTTGAACAGAGCCTCACCTAGTGAATTTACAGGTGGAATTTCAGGGGCTGGAGTGCATTTTGGTGTGAATTCACAGATGTTCAATCAATTTCAATGGAGAAACTGTGGAAAAACAGGGTTTATGGGTCAACAGTGGGTAAATACCTATTTTTTATGGCGCCGAGGGAAACTAGCAAGTACAACTCGAGCTGCGGGATCGAGCTATGGAGCCGAATTCGCAGGGTGACGGACTATGCACGTTTGGTGGCAGATTGTTCATAAACTGCATGCACATTCTTCGCCAGCATAACAATAGAAAATAAGCCAAAATGGTCATTTTCACGACTTTTTATTAAATTTTGGACATTTTAGTGCTTTTGGCGCTTTTTAGGGATGACGTCAACATGATGTATTTTTGGCGCGTAGTGGGTACGGAGGGTGATGTGGCAGCTGACGGGTATGGTGACATGGCGACGACACGTGGGGTGCTGAGGTTAGCGGATGATGTGGCAGTACTGCAGCGGAGCAGGGGGGGCCGATGTGTACATCACGTCATATGGTGACGGGGACCTGACGTCATCGGGCAGGTGGCGGGCGGTTTCCGGTTTTCCCCGCACCGCTTTTGGCCCAGGATGGTATTGCAGAGGGGGGCTCTGATCATGCCGGGAGATTGACGCGTGGCGGGGGTACGGCAGCAATACCGCTAACCCCCGAATGCTAATCTCCAGCAGATAAGGAGCTCCAATATTGCTACCCACCGTTCGATCGCAAGTGGTGGATCGGACGGCAGACGAGAAGCGATGAGCGGCGAGCAACTTTAGTGCGGGACCCGCAGAACATTATAATATTGTTTGTTAATGCGGCGAGTTTCAATACTTTGGAAAAATGGGTTTTATGTTTTGAACAGGCGAAAAGCATTTAGGGGGGGGGTTAATATAGTTATTAATCTAACCAAATGTTAGATTAATCCTAAGCAATTGGACACGGAAGGGCTAATACAAGTCCCAAATGGACTTTAGTATTTCCCAAACTTAGGTTATATAGCTATAATGCTATGGGGTAGGGATATTTACACTTTTTGGGGTTTTTTTTATATAGTTTTTTGTACTATAGGGATAGGGAAATGATTAAGGGAGCTAAATAATAGAGTTAGAGGTTAATATGACTTTATGGATTGAAACTGAGTGGATGAATACTAAGTTTATAGAATGAAAACTTAGGCATAGGGAAGTGAAAGGAGTATGGAATGATCATTTTACACAAGAAATGTGGCTTCTTTCCACTAAGTAAACTCAGAGATTAACTTAGCATTTCTCATAAAATGAAGTGAAACTGGACTATTGGGCAGATCCCAAGGTCCTTGAGGGGATGTTAGTAAATGATTTCTGGGGGAATGATAGGGGAATTAGTCATGCTTCCATTGTTATGCAACCAAACAACTGCCATGGTACCAATGTCATTGATGAGATGAGTCTTTCTTGACAAGACAAAAATGATCACAAACTTGCTTCTGCAACCTCAAACTGCCTACCCAGCCTAATACACCTAGCATTTTTTCTTCCTTTGGATTGGGTGCACTTGGACTAGCAAACCCTGATTGTCCTCTTTTCTTTTGACTGCCCTCCTATCTAAATCTACCCTTATCTCTTCCAAGGGCCCAGATTAAGCAGTTGGGCTCCTTAATTTCTCTACCTATCTACTCATCTGCCAAGCTTGAACTATTTGGACAGATATTCATTCTTTATTCTACAACAGCAAATTCAAATATGGAGTGGTCCAGTTTGAGCTGTTGGTCCATCCATTAGGTGTGAAAAGCAGCAGTATATGCACATTGTGAACTTGCAAACAAGATAGCAGTGGCATTTTGACTGGCCACTTTCCTGGTCTTTTGATTTGGAGTTCATTTTTATTATTTTTTCTGACCAATTCATTTTTCTTGCCCTTTGATTTTTATTTTAGGGCATACCCTCTTTACATTTTTTAATTTTCTTTATCTGTATACAAAATATGGAACCTTTGCAGCATGCAAGGATGAACATATTTGGCACTTCCACAGTCAATCATGAAAAATGAAACCTATTGGTATAGGAACCTAACAGTGGCTCCACTTGGGGATGGCTTTTCCTGGTGAAAAGCCAAGAACAGCAGGTCAGATGGCCTTATTCTTAGTTGGCTGTTGTAATTCAAAACTTCCTTCTCCTGGAAACTAATGATCTGAACCTTTGTAGCCTGTATGCAGTCCTTATGAGCTGATCTGTGCAAAATTACAACTCTGTCTTTGCTGGTTTTTCTGAGTGCTTATCATCATCTTTATACTTCCCAAGTCTTCTTCTTGATCTCTTGTGGTAAATTCAAAATCTACACCAAAAGTGGTGTAGTTCCTTGACTTTTTCCTCAAAATCTGCTGCATCTTGTTCCTTATCTAATTGTTGTAAATGAAAATGATGGAAATACAAATATTTATGTACAATATACAGTTGTGTTATGTTGATCAAAGGGAATCAAAATAGTGCTTGAGCATTCGCCCATTGACTGGGCCTTCCTCAGTATTAGTGCCATCTAAACTCTTCAAAAAATAGGTTTTGTTACCTTGTACAGTCTGAATAACAAATGGTCCTTTCCACGGGAAATCAAATTTGCCATGCTTCCCTTTATCCTCTCTTCTAGAATCCCATCTCAGCACTTCGTTTCCTATGAAGAAATCTTCGGCTTTTGTTCTTTTGTCAAACATCTTTTTCAGCTTTTCTTGTAAAACCTGACTTCTCTGATATACTTCTTCTCTTGTTTGCTGCAAGTGAATAGTTTGATTGATCCTTCTCTGCATATCATATTGTTCTGCTTATATTTCTTGCAGCAACTTTATCACTGGGATCCCCAAAGAGGAGGGGAACACAGCCTCCAGGCCATATACCAATTCATATGGACTTGTTCCTATGGATCTTTTGGTGGTCAATCTATCTACCCATAGTGCATTCACAAGTTTCTTATGCCAATTCTTTTTGTTCTCCTCCAAGACCTTTTTGATGATGTTGATGAGGCTTTTATTAGATGACTAAGCTAGGCCATTACCTTGAGGGTAATAGGCTGTGGAATGGCCCAAGGTAATGTGGTATTTATGGCAGAAATTGATCATTCTTTTGGATTTGAAAGTAGCAGCATTGTCTGTAATAATCTTTTCCGGACAGCCAAATCTAGACAAGATGTTGGTTTCTAAGAATTGCATGATGACTGAGTCATTGGCTTGCCTACAATGGGCAGCTTCTATCCACTTGGTAAAGTAATCTGGGGCAGTCAGAATCCACTTGTGCTGGCCAGAGGAGGAAGGGTGGATTTTCCAAATGAAGTCTAAACCCCATTGCTGAAATGGCTTTTCAGTTGAAATATGTTTGAGGGGCAAAGGGAGCAGCTTTTTCTTGCCTTCAAAGATCTGGCATTTGTGGCAGGACATTACAAATTTTTTCGCATCAGAAAATAGGGAGGGCCAATAAAATCTAGTCCTTATGATTTTATCAGTTGTTGATTTCCAATACAAGTGTCCTCCACAGTCACCTACATGAAATTCCTTGAGGACTTTGTCAGTTTCATCCAATGTTAGGCAATTAAGCAAAATACCCTCATGATTTTTCCAAAATAAAACATTGTCTATAATACAAAACTTTGATGCTTTCATTTTCAAGAATCTCTTTTTAGTCCTGGACAACCCTGGAAGAGCTTGCAGGTTTAGCAATACAAAACATATATCAACATACCAAGGTGATTGTAAAAAGGCTTGATTGATCTGTGGACTCGCCATCTCCTATTCGTTGTCCAGTTGATTGATATCAAGGACTTGGAAATTGGTTTCAGTCATTAGCTTGGCTAATCCCTGTCCTTTTATGAGTTTGGTGGGCTTGATTTCAATGTCATACTCCAAGATATTGGCTATCCATTTGCCCCTTTTACCTTCAATTCCTTCTTGTGTTAAAATATCCTTGACCACAACATTTGGAATATAGGCTATCACATGTGAGTACAAGATATAAACTCTGAAGTCCTTGATGGCTTTTACAAGGGCATAAGCTTGCTTTTCCATGCTTTGATATTTCAGGGGAGCATCCCTAAGGGCTTTGCTGAAGAAAGCAATGGGCTTCTCACACCCTTGGTCATATTTTTGTACTAGGACAACAGCAATAGTATGCTCAGATGCAAAGAAAAAAATGATGAAATCTCTATCAAACTTGGGACTTGTGAGGACTGGTGTTTTTGTTAGGGCTGTTTTGATGTCCTCAAATGCTTGCTTAGCTTCCATTGTCCATTTGACTTTAGAATCTTTCTTCAGCATATTGTTCAACAGTCTTATTAGCTCAGCCAAATTGGGAATGAACCTTCTTAGGAAATTGATCTTTCCTAAAAAAGCTTGCAGTTCTTTGATGTTTCTTGGATGAGGCACTTGGAGAATAGCTTGAATTCTGTCCAGGTCAATCCTAATGCCATCTTTTGAAATTATATGACCTAGGAGTTTTCCTTCTTCTAGGCCAAACAGTGATTTCTTTGGGTTCAATGATATGCCATATTTTCTGCAAATTAGGAACACTTGCCTTAAATGTTCTAAATGTTCTTGGTCTGATTTTGAAAAAGCAGTGAGGTCATCAAGGTATATGACTAAGAAATCATGGATCTCCTTGGCAAAGGCTATATCCATTGCTCTTTGAAATGTGGCCCCTGCATTTTTGAGTCCAAAAGGCATTTTGACATATTTGAAGGTTCCCCAAGGTGTTGTAAAGGCAGTTTTGTCTTGATCATCCGGGTGGACTAAAATCTGATTGAATCCTGAGAATCCATCTAACAATGAGATCCTAGAGGCTCCCACTACCCTTTGTAGGATATGATCCATTTTTGGTAAGGGGTAATGGTCTTTGAGAGAGACTTTATTCAAATTTCTCAAGTCAACACACAGTCTTATCTCTCCCGTTTTCTTCCTAGTAGGCACTAGATTTGAAATCCATTCTGAGAACCTGATAGGTGCAATGATTCCTGCTTCATATATACGTTTAACTTCCTTTTCAATCAAGGGGAGGAGGATGGGATTCACCCTTCTAAGTTTTTGTTTAAAAGGTTTTTGATTCTCTTTCAAAGGTATAGTATGTTGGATGACTGAAGTATCATAGGACTTGAGGTCCTCATAACTCCAGGAAAAGACATCTTGGAACTCTTTAAACAGCTCAATGTACTTTAGCTTTTGATCAGCAGGCAATGTCTTGGATAGTTTTACCATTTTGGGATTTTCTGCAGTTCCAATGTTACAGTCCTCAATTTCTGCATTGAGAGGTTGCATCTTTGGCTTTCTAGGAATGTCATTTGAATCAAATATGTCCTCTAAAGGAGTTAAGCTGGTGGGCAAAAAATTATCCTTTAGTTCAATTACTTCAACTTCTGCCTCAGTTATTTCATCAGGGTCTGTTTGCTTCAGTTCTTGTAACTTATCATCAAAAGTTGTTGGGTGCAAAATCAGATTTGTTGTTTCAGCTGATAGACTCTGCTCAATTTTGTCTATCTGTTGTTGATCATCCATGGTGCTGGTATCAATGTTTATACCTGAGAATTCTTCTTTCAAAGTTAGGAAATTATTTATCTGTGTATCATTCTCAAAGACTTGCCAATTTTTGACATTATCTGGGACAACAGGTCTATGTTTGATTTCAGCAGTGAAGTGGTGGTTGGGCTCAAATGGTAGCTTGCAAGTGCTGGCAAAAGTTGCCATGCTATGTGCATGTAAATTGTGCTTTCTAGGGATTTTGGTGAGTTGAGATTCTGAGAAAGTGTTGAGTATTTCAATGGTTGCCCCTCTGTAAGCTCTCAACCTAAGATCATTTGTAACAAAGTTTCCCTTCATCTGCTGTATAATCAGATCTGAATCTCCTAGAATTGAAACCTTGCTTGCCCTTAGACTTCTGATCAGCTTGAGTCCTATCAAAAGGGCTTCATACTCGGCCATATTGTTTGTGCATCTGAAATTTAACCTATATGCATGACCTTCAGCATGGTTATTTTGCATGTTGTGTGTCCAAACCCCTGCCCCTGCTCCTAATTTGTTCACAGAGCCATCAAACTCCAAGTACCATAAGATCTCTTGGCTATGACTAGCCTCAAGAGCTTTAGAAGCTTGTTCAGCGGGAATATTTGGCTCTTGTAACTCATTTGATGTGTCATTTTCATTTGCTGTATCAATCATATCAGGGATTTTTTGATCTTGGGCATTGGATTGTTCATTCATGCTTTTTGTTTGTGCTGTTTTTAGGAGTTTGACATCAGTTTTGGGACACATCTCAGCATTATATAAAATGAATGAATCCATATCAGAATGGATAGAATAGATAGGGAAGTTTTGGGGTTTTTCTTGACTACTAACCACATATTTCATTAGTGTTTCCCGGTATAATCTCTTTGGCTGTCCAAAGACTGAAATAGTGGCATAGGACATGTTTAGTTGCAAAGATCCTTGGAGCTTAGCACCCCAAGATCTTGACAAAAGCATACCATACTTAGGTGGAATATCAGCTACCACCACATCCATCAAGATTGTCTTAGCTGGATATTGGACTAAAGATACACAAAGATCTTTGATTAGGCCTAGACATCTGACCTGGCTGGAGTCGAATGAGAACAAGTCTTTGTATGGCCTTGTGATATCTAGGTCTCATCTCTCCATCACAGATTTAGGCATTAGGTTATGGGAAGCTCCTGAATCAAACATTGCATTGTGGAGCACTTTGTCATGAATGTTTAAACTTACATAAAATGGAGGAACCCCTCCATCTACTATTTTACCATTGACTTCAGGACCAAAGATCAGCTCTGGTTGATCATCTAAAACATTGACTGCATCCCTATTCTCTGGTATCTGTAGTGACCTATTGATTTGCTGTCTGTACACTTCATGTTTGGCCAATTCAGAAAGAGGAATAGCTATTTTCAGCTTACCTATTTCATTTTCTAAGTTAAAAGGTTTCTCTGTCTGAATTTTTGTATTATGGACATCAAACTTTTCCTTTTCAGCTGGATTTTCAGTGACTTTCTCTTGATCAGGGGTATTGTTTTGAGGTATATCTGATTTGAAATTATTTTCAGGAGAACAGTTCAGATTTTCTTTAGAGGGTTGGGATGTAGATGACTGGTTCTTTAAAGGCTGTAAGTCTGATATATCTTCCACAGTGACTTCCTTTCGGTCTGGGTCTGTTTTAGTGGAGGGTTCTATCAGGATAGCTTTATCCTTTGTTTTCTTTGGCTGCTTGGTATCCTTTGGCTTGGTAGGTTCAGGCACATCTATGGTTCTGCTTCTTAATTTGTACTGTTTATGAACCTCATAGACCGCTGCATGATAGCCTTCCCTGAAATCAAATGACTCTCCGGATTTGGTTTGAAATTGATTGAGATTGTGAGCCTCTTGGTCATCTTGTGTTAGGAAGATTTGTTGCTCACTGTTTAACCCCATTAGGTTGATTTGGGTGTCCTCTATTGGCTCACTAGAGGTTGGGGCTTCTGCATAGTTCTCTTGAAATGGAGGTCTGATGTTCTGGTCAGGGCCAGTCCTCCCGACATTTGGATTTTGATTTTTTCTAAAGTTTGGGTTTCTTGCAGTGTTACTTGGTTGACCTTCCCATGATGATTTTCTTTCAATAGTTTCCACCCTATCCCCAAGTCTGTCCATAAATTTGATGATTGCATCCAGTTTTTGTTCAAATGCTGAAGGCTCTTCTTTGAAAGTTGTTCTTCTTTCAGCTCTTGCCCAATTTCGTTTAGCAATAAGGTTTGCCTCCACACTAACAGCTATATTCTGCATGTCTTCTAAGCTTGGAGGGGCTCTTTCCCTCAGCTGATATGCCATGTCAGGGTCAAATCCATCAGGAAATTTGATCAAAGCTAAATCAGGTGGAGGTCTAAGGTTTTGAGGAATAGCATTATAGACATTGTTGAACCTGGCACAATAGTCTTGGATGGCTTCTTGTGGGCCTCTTTTCAAATTGTCATATTCTGTTAAGATGTGCAAAGGGTCTTTCTTCTTTTCCCATCTGTTTAGAAAGGATTGGTAGAGGGCATCTGGATTAGCTATAGAATTTGGAGCAAGTGCTCTAAACCAAGTCCTTACATCACCAGTTAGACTTTGGACAAAAATCTTCATTCTCACATCATCATCATCTATTTCATAATTCTCAAAATAATCTTGCATTTTCTTAGTGTGTTGCTGGGCTGTATAGGAGCCAGTACCATCAAAATTTGTGACTTTGCTCTGATAATCCTGAGGCATAGCCCCTGGATTTCCAGGCAACTGTAAAGGAGCATAACAGTTTGCCATATTTACAGGGATAAATGGGGCAACAGGAAGAAATGGGACAGCTGGAACAACAGGGACAGCAATGGAAATATGTGTAGTGGATGGAGGTGTGGAGAAGGTGCTTTGAGAGGTGGATGAAGAACTAGGAGAAGCAACAGTAATGTGAGGACGGACTGATGCTTTAGCAGGAGTTTGGATATAGTTCTGCTGAACTGTTTCAAGGTTTAAATCAGCAGAATTTTCTTGAGTTTCTTGTTTCCTAAGGGTCTTAGGGATCAAGTTGGGATTTTCAAAAATAGCTGGAGGATCTGGATCAGGATTTGACCTGGTGTACCGAGTTTTCTTCTTTGGAGCCAGCTTCTAATTTTTTTTTTGGTATTTTCTGGAAATGTTTTAAGAACACAGTTTTTCACAATATTCTACAAGAGTTTCTTTGAAATATGGGAGGCTTTGGGCTTTCCTTTGAATATGTTGAAATAGGGGAACTGATCAAATTTTTGGAACAGCTGTCTGTAGCCTGAAACTATACTGGAGATTGACTGAAGCAACTTTTACTTACTCCTGTAAATGCACAGCAAGAACAGTTTCGGAGGCTACCTGGCTAACTTCAGGCTCCATCTATAGCTTTAGAAAACAGACAACAGTTACAAGTAGTCATTGAGAGTTCCCCAGTGTAGTCGCCAATGATGTTATCACTCAGGTTGTTCCCTGCCTCCCGGAGGGAATACGGCCGAGGTAACCACTAACCAATATTTTAGCTGCAGGTCCTAGCCTACCTGCAACCAGAGAGGGCTCTCTCTTTGCAGTTTAGCTTTGTTTTGAAATATTTTAGGCTAGTTATGATGCACAGGGTTTTGTTTTAAGTTTGTTGGATGGTGATTTCAAGCAGAGCTGGGATGCAAGTCTAAGACAGTCTGTTCCATTGGGCAATGGAGTCAATGATGGTGAATTGCTAAAAGTGTTTCTTGGGCAAATGGTAATGCTACAGAGAAAAATAGGCAGTTATAGAACAATCTTCAAATCTGGAAATGGATGGAATGAAGTCAGTAAATGAAAGGCAATCAAGAATCTTTCATTATGATGGTAGAGGGAAGGTGCATGGATATTATCAAGGAGCAATGAAGAATTCCTAGGTAATATTCAAAGTGAAAGAATCAGTGCAAACATGAGCAACTAAGAATTCATATTTATGACTAATTCTGAAGAAAACATATTTAGTAGCAGAGATTGAACACAGGGTGTATTTAAACAAGTCATGGGCTATTCTTCTTCTCTGTTGCTAAGACTATGGAACATATATGAAATTTATAAACACAGAAAACATAAAACACGGTTTAGAATAACTTATTGATCCATATAATGACACAAGAATTCTGTAGCAGGTCCCAGAACTTCAAATCCACATCCAGACAGTCAAGAACAGTGAACTTCAACAGCTTTTGTATTAGAACAGTCTGAGAATTTACAGCGTAGCTTAGAGAGAAAATCACCAACCCCAAATACATTCTATGGGGGGGTATTTATACAAAAATGAGATACAAAATATCTTGTAGATAAGTCTTCATGTAATAAATTTCTTCACCAACTCTACAAAAAGAAGTAAATGAGATAAATAAATGCTGCAGTAATTGTTGGTGTGCTAGCTGTCCAATTTGTCAGAGATATTTGACTTTCTAGACTGAATGAGACGGCTAGAGCTGCGTCTTTAATCTGTGGTTCCTGTGTTTGCTATCTTGCTATCTTTGTTGTGTCACCGCTTTGTTGTCCTGCTGTTTTCATGCTTTAACCAGTGGCCCGTGCATTTAGAGTTGCTGATCTGTAACTGGGCAAAAAAAGGGAACAGAAATCAAATTACCTGGGTAGAATTTCCAGCATTGATTGCCACCAATCCTCTGTAGGCAGCTGATGTCTTTGTATCTTTATGAGTGTTTCATTAGCTTCAGTGTATCTGTAAAAGTTGGGCTGGACCTCAAACAGGTGATTTATCTCATTATCAATATAGGAGAGATTTTCTAACTTGTCATAAAGACTTTGTCCAGAGGGAGGCCCTGTTTCCTCTGAGGTACTTGAGGATGCTGTAATCTGATTTGAAACATAATTATTCATCTTGGTAATATATTGTTCACAGGTCAGTAGTCTTCCACCGCTGCTTAATAGGTTGGGCAATCCTCTGCTCTGCAATGCTGCAAGCTTTAGCTTGAAATCATCTATTTCTGCCTACATTTCCTGGCACTTCCTTTCTAGAGTTTGCACAAAATTTCTTAGGGTCAGCACCTTTTTCGCTGTCAGTATAGTATCTGTCCTGCTACTGATATCTAATGCTGCCAACTCTTCTTTGGTATGAGTGTTTAGGAAGTGAATTATTTTATTGGCCTGCTCAAGCATATTTCCCAATGCTGCTCTAGCCCTTTGAGTCTCAAATTGAGCTAGGTCTATCAATTCTATTTGTTCATGTATGGCCTGAATCGATCGCCATTAGTCAGTGATTGACTGGCCAATTTTGGCCCACAAAATCTTCTTGATTTCAGCTAGAGTTTTTTCTAAAGTAAGCTCCTTCTCTAAGGCCTTTATTTTGTTGTCCAAGGCTTTTATTTCTCTTTGTTTCTCAGCCACTGTCATCTTGGACTTGTCATAGCTTGCCTACAGCTTGGCTAACTTTTCTTTGGCCTCTTTTACCTCTCTCACCTGAACTTCTAGCTCTTTGACTGCTTTCATCATTTCTTCCATGCTCATGCTAGATTCTGGTGCTGTTGTAGCTGCTGCTGCTGTAGCATCTATAGTTGATGTAGTTGTTGTGGATGTTGGGATAACAGGAGGGATTGCTGCTGCTTGTGTGGGAGGAACGGTGGCAACAATTGGATCTATTTGAGGTGGCTGGGAGGTCGACTCTCCCTGCTTGCCTTGCAATTCTCTCTCCAATTCTTCCTCCATCTAAATTATTCTTTGGTTCATCTTCATTAGCAGATCCATCGTATCTTCACCTTCTTTCTCTTGCACAAGTTCTGTAGTTTGAGGGTGCATAGTTGAAGGTATCCTCAATTGCTTTCTTAGTGCAGCAATATCATCCTCTTTTTTCTTTATGAGGACCTGGATGCCTTTGGCATCCTTCTTAGGATCATTTCCTAGCTCCACAATGATCTCCTCCAATGTCTTTATTCTATTATCTTTGGCAGAGGAAGACATTCTTTCCAAATCCAATTGAGTGTTTGTGTTTTTCAGTGATTCCTTCAGTTGATGAGCCAGCATAGCCTTGTCTGCTAGAGTGGCATAGACCATTTCACCTATTTGCTTGTGCAACTCTATTTGGCCCATCGGGTGTATGTCCTCGGAGAGGACCTCTAAGCTTGTCTTTATATAATCTGCAGCTGTCTGGGGTTGTGGTATCTTAGGCTTGAAATGACTTAGAATCATCTTTTCCTCCTTAAAGTCATAAGATGCCATTAATCTCTGCCATTTGGAGGGTGTTGTCTTGAGGAATTGATCATATAGCTGTACTCTTAACAACTCATTTTGAGCCTTGATTTCCATGAATGTTCCTTTAATGCCAGGCAGTTGCTTGCTTTGCTACCTTGAGGAAGACACCTCCATGTCATGCTGCCTCTCTTGTTCTTTCTGGAATGAGCTAGTAGGTGTTTGCTGGCTAGTTTCTCTTTCCCTCCTAGGGCTTTCTATGACTTCTTTAGTAATTTCTTCCTCAATTTGAGGATCAATTCTCTGTCTTTTGGCTTCTGGTTGCTGTGTTGACCCACTTGGGGGTGTAGTTTCCTCCTATCCCTCTTCTTGCCTCTTTCCTCATTAAGAGGAGTCTGTAAAGCTGGCACCTGTAGTGCGTCAGTTTGCTGTGGAGGGGCCTTCCCTTGACTCTGCTCCTTTGAGGTGGTAGGTTGTTCTGTCACTGTTTCCTGTTCGGCATCCATTACCTCCTTTCATTTTGCTGTACCTGTTGCTGGTGTAGATATTTCTTGGGCAGCCTGTGAAGCTGCAGTAGTTGATGTGCCTTCTCCGACTTGGTGTGGCAGTTTGAATGTTACCTGCTCAAAAGAATCCAAATCAAGAGTCTTTTCCAAATCTTTGACATTTCGTTCCATTATTTCTTCCTGAGTGAACTCTTCAGCTAGTGTACCTTGCACCCACTCATCTTGATTAGAAAATTGTTCAATCTGTGGTATTTTACAATGCTCATAGGCTGACAACCTATATTTTATTTTTTTGGCATTGATAAAGCCATCTGGGTCATAAGGGACCCACCAAAAACTCCTTTTCAACTTGAGTTTCTCCCCCAATATTTGATCAGCATCTTGCCAACCTTCTTTCTTGTTCATGACAAAGGGGCCTAGTTGGTCTTTGAATTTCAGGCGAGCCTTTTTCTTGGCACTATGAAAATGAGTTAAATCTGAATTGATGAGTTGCCTGTAATACTCCAAGGAAAACAATCTCATTGGTACATATCTTGGCACCCTGTAGGGACACAGCTCGCAGCCATAGATCCTAATGACAGTGTGATTCTGGTAAAAGTACCAATCACCTATTTCGTAGTTCTTTGAAAGCTGCAATATTTTCTGCATGTCATAGGATAACCTAGCAGGAGGAGTTCTCATCAGGAGACAAGAGACTGGATAGACAAACAGGTCAATGAACTCACAGTAAGAGTAGGGGGAGTTGTGGACTTCATGAAAGACTGAGGTCCAGAAAATCACAGACCTCTTTTCTCCTTTGGAGTGCAATCTTTTGATGGGGCATTAAAAGAAGTCTGGCTAATAATACATGAATAAATGATAGATGTAAGATGAGTATTTGAAGACTCCCTCCCTATCCAGTTTCACCAGTTGGTCATGCAGGGGGCTATCCTAGGCTAAATGCAGACAACATGACTAGTATAGTTTCATCAATGTGCTCACTTGTTTTGAAACCCAGTACATAGGATATCATATCAACTAGTAACTTGCCCACTTCATTGAAGCACACATAGAGAAAAGGAGGTGACCCTGTAGGATGGTGGTCTGCTCTCATGAATACTTTGGCAATTCGGGCTATCTCAGAGCTGGAAAGTTTAGGACCTTCATCAAGCAGGAATTTCATAGAGAGAGGGACCAGAAGCTGAGTTTGCTTGAAGTTTAGCATTTGGTTGATTGAGTCAAGAGTTATTTGGAAAAGGGTGCTCCCAGATGGAGACTTGACTGCCCTTTGAGTTGGGTCATAGTTTTCACAGTAGAGGCGAATAATTTCAGGGAAAACATTAACAGAAGGGAGGAAGTAGATAGGCAAGTTTGATTCCCAAATGCCATAAATATCACTGTTGTTAAGGTAACTGTTTCTCAGCTGACAGAAGGTTTGCAAGTGATTTCTGTCCCCAACCAGGTCTTGAATTAGGTGGTCCCTATCAGCCAAAGGCAATGCTTCAAGTTCCTTGTGAGGTGTATTGAGAGGAGTGATGTTCAAGGCTGCTAGAGTGGCCATGTTGAGTGCTCTGTGTCTGTAATCTGGAACTTTGATTGGTGTAACAACTGAACAGTTAAAATTGTCTCTGAAGCATTGTAAGGGAGTTGGTAGACTAAACTTTGATATAGATGTGGCCCCACTGTGTAAATGTTTATGGTAAAAGAGAAAATTCTGCAGAATTTAGATAGGCTTTTAAATGAATTCTCTGGATTGATAGGCTCTGTGGGTAAACTGTAGAGGGAATGGGAATGTTTTTTAGCTAAATGAGTGAAATTTTGCAGAGGATTTTGACAAAGGGAGTGAATGCATGGGCAGTTCGCAGACTCTGCCGGCGAAAACGGCCTCGAAATGTATTTTAATGGCGGAATTTGCAAAGGAGGGCAAATTTGCTAGGTTGCGCTTGAACAGAGGCTCACCTAGTGAATTTACAGGTGGAATTTCAAGGGCTGGAGTGCATTTTGGTGTGAATTCGCAGATGTTCAATCAATTTCAATGGAGAAACTGCGGAAAAATAGGGTTTATGGGTCAACAATGGGTAAATACCTGTTTTTTATGGCGCCGAGGGCAACTAGCAGGTACAGCTCAATCTGCGGGATCAAGCTATGGAGCCGAATTCGCAGGGTGACGGACTATGCGTGTTTGGTGGCAGATTGTTCATAAACCGCATGCATGTTCTTCGCCAGCATAACAATAGAAAATAAGCCAAAATGGTCGTTTTCACGACTTTTTATTAAATTTTGGACATTTTAGCGCTTTTGGCGCTTTTTAGGGATGACGTCAGCATGACGTATTTTTGGCGCGTAGTGGGTACGGAGGGTGACATGGCAGCTGACGTGTATGGTGACATGGCGGACGACACGTTGGCGGGGCGCTGAGGTCAGCAGATGATGTGGCAGTACTGTAGCGGAGCGGGGGGGGCCGACGTGTATGTGACATCATATGGTGACGGGGACCTGACGTCATCGGGCAGGTGGCGGGCGGTTTCCGGTTTTCCCCGCACCGCTTTTGGCCCGGGGTGGTATTGCAGAGGGGGGCTCCGATCACGCCGGGAGATTGACGCGTGGTGGGGGTACGACAGCAATACCGCCAATCCCCCGGACGCTAATCTCCGGCGGATAAGGGGCTCCGATATGGCCGCCAACCGTTGGATCGCGGGTGGTGGATCAGACGGCGGACGGGAAGCGATGAGCGGCGAGCAACTTTAGCGCGGGACCCGCAGAACATTATAATATTGTTTGTTAATGCGGCGAGTTTCAATACTTTGGAAAAATGGGTTTTATGTTTTGAACAGGCGGAAAGCGTTTAGGCGGGGGGTTAATATAGTTATTAATCTAACCAAATGTTAGATTAATCCTAAGCAATTGGATGCGGAAGGGCTAATACAAGTCCCAAATGGACTTTAGTATTTCCCAAACTTAGGTTATATAGCTATAATGCTATGGGGTAGGGATATTTACACTTTTTGGGGTTTTTTATATAGTTTTTTGTACTATAGGGATAGGGAAATGATTAAGGGAGCTAAATAATAGAGTTAGAGGTTAATATGACTTTATGGATTGAAACTGAATGGATGAATGCTAAGTTTATAGAATGAAAACTTAGGCATAGGGAAGTGAAAGGAGTATGGAATGATCATTTTACACAAGAAATGTGGCTTCTTTCCACTAAGTAAACTCAGAGATTAACTTAGCATTTCTCATAAAATGAAGTGAAACTAGACTATTGGGCAGATCCCAAGGTCCTTGAGGGAATGTTAGTAAATGATTTCTGGGGGAATGATAGAGGAATTAGTCATGCTTCCATTGTTATGCAACCAAACAACTGCCATGGTACCAATGTCATTGATGAGATGAGTCTTTCTTGACAAGACAAAAATGATCACCAACTTGCTTCTGCAACCTCAAACTGCCTACCTAGCCTAATACACCTAT
Source organism: Pinus tabuliformis (assembly GCA_031772625.1). NCBI lineage: Eukaryota > Viridiplantae > Streptophyta > Pinopsida > Pinales > Pinaceae > Pinus > Pinus tabuliformis. The sequence goes on along the minus strand of CM062816.1, from coordinate 161,125,327 downwards.
CATTTTTTCTTCCTTTGGATTGGGTGCACTTGGACTAGCAAACCCTGATTGTCCTCTTTTCTTTTGACTGCCCTCCTATCTAAATCTACCCTTATCTCTTCCAAGGGCCCAGATTAAGCAGTTGGGCTCCTTAATTTCTCTACCTATCTACTCATCTGCCAAGCTTGAACTGTTTGGACAGATATTCATTCTCTATTCTACAACAGCAAATTCAAATATGGAGTGGTCCAGTTTGAACTGTTTGTCCATCCATTAGGTGTGAAAAGCAGCAGTATCTGCACATTGTGAACTTGCAAACAAGATAGCAGTGGCATTTTGACTGGCCACTTTCTTGATCTTTTGATTTGGAGTTCATTTTTTATTATTTTTTCTGACCAATTCATTTTTCTTGCCCTTTGATTTTTCTTTTAGGGCATACCCTCTTTACATTTTTTAATTTTCTTTATCTATATACAAAATATGGAACCTTTGCAGCATGCAAGGATGAACATATTTGGCACTTCCACAGTCAATCATGAAAAATGAAACCTATTGGTATAGGAACCTAACACATCCTTTGTCACATGGCAATATACCGATGAGCCAAAGATCCTAAAGTGAACCACATCTGGTCTCTTACCGGAGAAAGCTTCCTCTGGTGTCTTCATCCCAAGTATGTGATGTGGGCTTCTATTTGACAAATAGACCGCTGTATTTCATGCCTCAGCCCACAAATGATGTGGAAGGCCTTGGTCATGCAGCATCGTCCGTGCTGCCCCTACAATTGTTTTGTTCTTCCTCTCGGCTACCCCATTCTGCTACGGGTTATGAGGTGCCATCAACTCTCGTTTAATTCCTTTCGCTGCATAGAAGTCCTTAAACTCTTGAGAGACATATTCTCCACCATTGTCGCTTCTCAAGGCCTTGATATTCTTTCCTGATTCTTTCTTGACCAAAGATTTGACCTCACAAAACTTTGAAAATGTTTGGTCCTTCTTCTGCATGAAATAAATCCATCATTTACGAGAATAATCATCAATGAAAATCACATAATAACTTTGCTTCACTGTGGATACCGTCGAGAATGGTCGACACACATCAGTATGAACTCACTCTAAGGTTGCTTTTGCTTGACTGTATCGAACATGAAAGGAAGAATTGGTGTACTTTCCCAAGGTACAACCTTTGCATGTGTCAACTTGCTCAAGTTCACCTTTGGGAAGTCTTGGCTTTGCACCAATTCTACTTTCGAGCTCAATGCTGCATAATCATATACCTCTAGTTTATAGAGATTCTTCGCTTGAATCTCGATCCTCTTGGTCTGACCCATGGCTATGTGTCTTAGGAATGCCTTTCCTTTACTGAAGACAATATCATAGCCTTTGTCCTCCAACATCACGACAGATACCAAGTTCTTATTCAGTCTAGGCACATACTTCACATCTGTCAAGGTGAGAGGAGCTCCATGCTGCCTCTAAAAAGCAATCGTGCCCACTCCTAAAACATTGTACTTTCTGTCGTCACCCATATCTATGTGCACGTTGAGGTATTTCTCCTCCAAGGTACTGAATAAAATTTTATCACTAGTCATGTGGAATGAGGCTCCACTGTCAAGATACAAAACACAACCCACCATCGATGACACCATGCATGCGATGAGGGTAAAGTCCATTTCGAACTAAGAGGCTAATGCCTCACCTTCTGATCCTTTTATGGATCCCTTCTTAGACTTCTTCGATGGGAAATTAGTTGCATAATGTCCCATCTCATGACATTTAAAGCATATCACTTTAGATTTGTCAACCTTCTTCCCTGCATGAGAAGAATTCAATTTGGAATGGGAAGCCCTCCCCTTCCCTTTCCTTGCCTTACTCGCTAAGGCCAGATTTTCTTCATCATCATTCTTGGATGAAGAACCATCTCGTGCGCTCCTCCTAATCTCCTCCTGCATGAGATTTGGCCATAGTCGTTCCTAATCCCGCAGTTTCTCCCTTCCATTCACAGAGTCCTGGTAGCTATTCCAGCTCTTTTGAAGATCAAGGAGAGCAAGGCTCACCATATCATCATCGACAGTAGTTATTCCCACACTACCAAGCTCATCTCTGCAGGTGATGAGCTTGTTCAGATGTGTAGAAATAGTATCGCCCTTCTCCATCTTGATTTTCGGAAGCTTATCTTTGAGCGCCAGTTTCCTCTAGTCACTACTATTCTGATAGAGGTCCTTCAATTTCTTCCACATTGAAAATGGAGTATCCTTCCCATGGAGACTCGAGACAATATGGTCTCAAACTCCCTCCAGGATGATCCATCTCGCCTTCACCACACATTTCTTCCATTCAGCCAACTCTTGTGCATTAGCTGCAGTTGGCTTGGGGATTTCTTGATCACTGAAATCCTTCAAGCCATTGTCTTCTAATATTGCTTCCATACTATCCTTCCATGCTATGTAATTCAAGCTGCCTTCTAAGGCATACTTGAGTCTCAAGCCATAGAATTCCATTGACCAACCTGAAGTATGAGATGAATTTGATTTGTACCTGCAATCCCGAACTTCAAACTTCGAATTCTCTTCTCCGTATATTGTTTATAGCTCTGATAACCTTTGATCTGATACCATGCAAAAATTCTCACTGTAGATTAACCTGATAATGCAGTATAACTAAAGCAAAATACTTTAATCTACTTCTACAGTCAAACTTGTGGAATCTTAATAGATTTGAGCAAGATCAAGCAGAACACATATAACCAGAAGCAGAATCAATGCACATGAAACACAGAAGAATAATATGGGGAAAGCCTTAGCTAAAAACCCTGCTATCTGTATTATCATACAAGTGGAAATATATCAAGATTACACAAAGCTTTAGCTCTCACAACTAGCTAACTCTCAGTACAATCCTCCTTGATGCTCACAGGTAATAAAATATTCTCACAAGCCTTATCCTCTACCCTCCAAGCTCCTATTTCCTTGTGCAGTTTCTCCTGGGTGATCCAGCTGTCACCAAGTGTAACACTGATCACTCACGCTGATCTTACACCCTGTAAAATTGTACAAATCTCAAGGAATGAATTCCTTCCGCATGCATGATTTTTCCTTATAGGAAAATTCTTACAACTGATAGTACATTGTCCCTATCTTTAATCTCATTTGGGTCTTTCTCTGAATAGACATGCATGAGTTATTTATGAGAGAATCTTCAGTTATCTGGAGTACACTAGTTTGATGCATGCATGCATTAACTAACTGAACTCACAATTAGTTCCTCAAACTATTTGGAACTAATTTAACTGGACATAACTTAGTTAACTGAGCTAACTAATTAAAACTCAATTATAACTCATCCTTATTTCCTTAATTAAGGGATAATCTCCTTAATTTAAGGGATAACTCTTGCATGAATTCACAAAGACTTCTAGCTTGAATTTATCCAACTAATTAATCCAAGATGAATTAATTAATTATTTTTCAAGCCGCTGGTGAGACTAAATTCGAATTTTAATTCAAAGACAAATTAAAATTGGAATATTCTTGTTGCCACATTTCAACACTTCATCTCCTTCTATTTCTTCTTCTTCCTGCTCTACTTCTTCTTCCTCTGCTTCAGTCTCTTCCTCTTCCTGTTCACTGATAGTAGTACTAACATCATATGTAAGAGCTTTGATATCTTCCTCTGCCTGCATGTCTTTGAAAACTGACCATTGCATAGGAATTCTGAGGTTTTGGAGGGCATATTCTATAAGGATTCTAATTAACCCATGGTGAGCTAACTGTTGGGAATTTCCGTCTTGCACTTTGATTCTTGAGTCTATTAGTGATTGCAGCAAGAAGTATGGTATGTTGAGCCTATGGTGAGGGGGTGTTTATGCCCTAAATCTCAATTCTTCAAGAATCCTAAAATGATAGCCATAGACCACACTATACCTTCCCTCACATGAAATGTATTTGATCAGTTGGTAGCTTACCTCATTCCAGGGATATGGAATACTTTCTCTCCTTACTCCATTTTTGTCCTCAATGGGTTCCTCACCTTCTAAAAAGAATTTCCTTTTGGCAATGTGACTATCTCCTTTGTCTTCCTTCCTCCATGGTACTCCTAGGGGAAGTATGGTAACTCTGTTGATGAGTTGATGGGTGAGTTATATGGAGAGGCCTCTTACCACAATAGTGGTATGGACTCTGGTGAGTGGAATGAGGGAGAGAGAAAAATCTCGGGCCACCTCATCATCATACCCCATGAATTTTTCGAAAAACCCCATCCAATTGTGCCTTCTAAAGATTTATAGTACCTAAGGGTGTTGTTGGATTCTCACAGTGTTTGTGGGCTCCCTCTTATTAAACCCTCCTGTCATCTTGGTTGGTGAGGTTTTGAGGAGATGAGATGGTTGATACAATTTTCAAATGTAGAAGTAAAAAACTGAGATGACTGTGTGGACAATTCTCTTGCACAACTGCCAAATTCACTCAAACTAGAGGATTTTTTGATCAATTTACTTGGAAAGAGGAATGTAATTACAAAGCCTACCTCTTCATAATGTTTTTTGTGGTCAACCCCTAAGATTTCCCCTCTGAAACTCCTCTTGGCCTATCCTGTAGACTGTCTCTGTGTATCCTGTAGGAATTCCTGTGCAATCCTGTAGGAATTCTTGTGCAGTAAAATGATAGACTTTTGCTTTCAGTAAGTTTCCTGGGTATGAGAACGACCTGTGAGAGCAAGCCTCGAGGAAGTGAATGCATGAATTCATGGGGACGATGATTATTTCCTCTTATGGTCATTTGGGTTGAGGTGGTGTGCTGGCAGCCGAGGTACATTTCCATTTTTGGACTGTTGGTCCCCACTACCACCTCATCACTCCCCACTCCTTGTAATAAACTCCCACCTTATGCATATGTAGCTTTAAATGCTTTTGTCCTTCTCCTTCTCTCTTTTTGAGTTGACTGATGCCACGTGTGAGAGGACACCCTGTTTTGCCTTTGTTGAGTAAGCAAAGGTGGCCAAGTTAACTGGCCACCTTATAAACCCACTCACTCGTAAATTTTACATATTTTATTACTACATGATGCATATGAGAGAGCGAGAGGGATACTTACCTGAGGTGCCAATACCTTGCTGTAGTTGTTGAAGACCGGAGGTGCTTGCTGTGTGTATTGGTTGCATGCTATTCTTCTTCCCTTTCTTGTTGTTTTATGATGATCCCTTTGTTTGTGCAGGTACCTGTTGTTGAAGATGGTGGTGGTGCTACTACTTTGGAGCTCCTTCTACCCTTGGATCATCATGATGGAGGCTTGCTTCTCTTATGATTTGTATTCTGTGGGATAGGCTGCTATAGGATTTCCTACAGGATGTCCTATAGTTGCTTCTCCCTCAAAACTCTTAATCATACTCTTTTCTGGGGTTTTGAGGATGGTGACATGTATGGAGGGAGAGACTAGGAGTGTGGAGAATGAGGAATACTCAAGTGATGCTCTCTATTGCTCCTTCTTTCCCTTTTTTTGAAGACTGACAATTTTTTTCGAAACTGATTTTGTTTTTAAGGGTGAATGCAGGGGTGATGATGGTGGGTAAGGTATGGTGATGGAATGATGATGAAGGGGGTGCTATATCATTGACATAGAAGGTTATTTTTTCCTTTAGGGTCATTTCCTTTAGGATTTATGGGTCACTGTGCAGGGATCCTGTAGGTTTACAGGGGATCCTGTAGAAAACACAGTCCCCTTGTAAACTGAAGGAAAGGAGTGGAAAGAATGAGAGAAATGGTAGAGTGATGAATGAAAATGAGTGGAAAAATAAAATGTGAGTGAAATATGTCTCTTGGTGATCCTCCTTTGCTCTCTAATCGTCCTTCTTGTTGACTTGCAAAAATAGAAATTTTCATGATTTTTCTCTCTTTTTTTTTTTGAAAACAACTAGGTTGCCTCTGAGAGGTTTTCATCCTAGTTGTTTGCCCTGGGCGCCTCAAGAGAGGTTTTCACCCAGGGATCTTTTTATTCTCATTTTTCTCTCTTTTTTTTTATTGACACCATTGGGCCGCCCCAAGAGGTTTTCAACCCGATAGTGGGACTCAGGCGCCTCATGGAGGTTTTCACCTAAGTCCTTATTTTTTCTCTTTTTTTTTCTCTCAATGATTTGATGAGGTAGGAGCTGAAACTTTCTCCACTATCATCATTGTTTTATTGATATCATCAGTGAACTCTTGTTTTGAAAAAGGTCTCTTGTAGATTTTCAATCGGTTTCCATTAACAAGTAAAGGAATGGCCTCTTCATCTATGGCTCTAATCTACACTGAACCATTATCATGACATCTTTCTACAACATAAGGTCCTAGCCATCTTGTCCTTCACTTGCCCTTGAAGTCTTCATACCTAGAATCATTTAAAAAAGCCCAATCACCTTCTTGAAATTGATTTTCCTTTATGTTCTTATCATGACAGATCTTCCTCTAAAGTTGAATTACCTTTGTATGTAGGAGGGCCTGCATTCTGAACTCATCCAAACCATTCAACTAGAACAATCTCTCTTTTTGTGCACTGCTGAGATCTAGATCTAGTTGGGCTGCCATCCTTAATGTGTTATACTCAAATTCAATGGACAACAAGGCCTTTTTCCCATAGACCAGCTCATAGGGTGTGAATCCATTGGTGGTCTAATCCAAGAGGATCTAGCCAATCTGTTCAGTGCTTAGTATTTGATGTCTTCAGTAGAGTCAGAGGTTTGTGGTTCAGAGGATCGGTGTCATCATCAAATTCACCGATGTGTTTATGGTTCAGTAATGTTCATGGTCGATATGGTTGATTGCGTAAAAGGATTCAAAGTTAAAGTACCTAGTCAACGACACAGTCTTGTTGTCATCAACACCAGTGTCAGTTGCAAAGATGTGATGGTCGTTGTTGTACAATATTGATGAATGTCGCATGGAGACCACAAGGATGTACAAGGGTTGATCGTCTGGCAAAGGATTCAGTTTCGCCGATGTCACTTTGCAGAGCCGACATGGGTCTTCAAAAGTTAAAAGAAACCTAAAAGACCTAACCCTAAACCTACACCCTAAATCCTAATCTATCTTTATTCATCATTATTTACCCTAAGAATCCTACGCTCATAATCCTAAGTCTAAGCCAATGCATTTTTACCTAAGCACTAAGCCCTAATCAAACCTTTTGAAAACCCTAAGCTATATCATACACATATTGCACACATGATATCCCTATTGCTATGCCTTGTAAAAGAGCCTTGAAAAACTTTAATATTAATGCTACATTACTATCCTAAGCATTAAAACCTAAACCCTAACCTAACACCTTTCGGACCAAACCTTATGCAAAAGCTTATGTTAAATATAACCCAAGTTATAAAACCCTCCACAGAAAACTGCATATTAAACTGCGTCAGAGTTGTGAATGATCACATGAGAGGGTTAGCACTGGAGGTTAACGCCTGTGGGTTAGCCATGATGGTTAGCACCTAGAAGGTTAGCACCTAGAGGTTAGCAAGCCTCGCGGTCAACAACTGTCGGCATGTGACACGTCTCCGCAGACCGAAACCACCGGAGGGCAAGCCGCCGAGGTAACCGCCAACAAAACAGTTTTATTACAGGTGTTCACATGGGTTGTCAAGCCTCCACCTGGTTAGCATAGCGGCTAACGGTTCCAATTTTATTATAAGGTTTTTAAATGGGTTTTAGTTGCAGGAGTTAATAAATTAATGCCTAGGTGTATGCTAAGGTGTCATTTCAAACTTAAACAAACCCTAGTTTCAACCTCCAAGTCAGATCATTCACCATGGAATAAGCAAAAGGAGGTTTCCATGTATTTGTAGGGCTATTTAAGCCAGGGAGTTGAAGTGAGGAGTTAGTGCAAGTTTTGGTGGAGTCATTTTGTGTTTCAAGTGCAACTGGAGGATGTCATATGTAGTTTTTTTTCTAGCATTACAGAAGCATCCGGATACAGAATCCAGAACTGTAAGCGGCATTGGAAAGCCAGTTCAGAGGGCTATCTAGTGATAGTGATCAAATTTTCCTGTGTGCAAATTCAATCTGATTAAATTGCTATGTAATCAACCTCTTGAGTTCATTCCTAATAAAGCAGACACCCATCTTGAAAGCGGACCTGGAGACGTAGTCCATCAGGGACGAACTCCGTAATCAATCTTGTTGTCTGGTATACGTTGTGTTTGATCTGTTCAATACTTCTTTTTGCATGATTCTTATGTTTTTAATTCTGTCGCATCGCTCTTTCTTCCTTCTGTTCCCACTACAAGCATACCTTAAGTTAACATTTAGATCACTGATGGTATAATCAATTCTACTTCGTTTTAAGTGTATGATCATTTCAGATCATATAATTTGGTATCAGAGTAGGTTGCGATAGTAGAATTTCCAGTGAATGTTAACCAGGTCAAGGTCACAACGTGGAGAAGGGATGCTTGAAGGGAAGCAGGAGATATTCGTGAAGAGACTAAGATGACTAATGCTCAGATTCAGTAGATGTTCTTGAACATGCAGTAGATGTTGGGAGAGATCATTCAAGAGAAGAAGGTGAGAGATGTAGTCTCCTCTTCGAAATCATCAAAGAAGGACAAAGGAAAAGGGAAGGATGAGAAACTTGCTTCACCTCCATCATCTCCATCATCATCTCCTTCACATTCTTCTTCTTCTAGTTCAGAATCAGGTGAAGAAAAGAAACCCAGAAAATCATCTCTTCTTAAACTTGATGTTAAGTTTGAACTACCAGTTTATGATGGTGAAATGAGTCCTGAGAAATTAGATAATTGGATAAAGCAATTAGAAGTTTATTGTCGCATACAAAACATATCTGATGATAAGACTAAAATCCAATTAGCTACGCTTAGAATGGGAGGTACTGCCTTAATCTGGTGGGAAAGTCAAACCCAGGCAGACATGAAGTATAAGGGTAAAGTAATCTCGTCATGGTCTAAGTTTCTAAAGGCTCTTAGGAAGCAATTCTATCCTTTAGGTTATATGCAACAAGTTGTTATTGATTGGCAGCATATGCGGCAAGGTAAAGGATAGGGTGTCCAAGAGTTCACTCAGGAATTCAGAAAGAAAGCGCTTGCGCTTGGCATTCAGTTGGATTCACGAGAAACTTTATTGAAATACATCGGTAGTATACATTCTTATTCGCAACATATGTTGCTAATGTTTAATCCTGATGATTTTGATGAAGTGTGTGTCTAAGCTATTCACATTGAGTCAGGTGGTAGACCTTACAAGTTTTCGCCCACAAACATCCAAGCCATTGGAAGGAAAGGATTTCTGGGATGGCAAGGGGAAAGTAGTTCAAAAGGGAAGAAAGCAACAACAGTTCAGAGAGATAGACCTACTTGTACTCATTGTAAGAGGATCGGTCATGACGAAATGAGATGTTGGAAGCTTCATCTGGAACTTAAGCCAAAGAAGTTCCTTAAGGAGAAGGGAAAAATGAGAGCCAATGCATCAAGCCAACAGGATTTCAGTTCAGATTCCAGTGATGAGAGGAAGGTAACTACTATGGTTACGAAAGGTAAAACTTCTGACATTGCTTCAAGTTCTAATTTTACTGCAAATCCATCAAATTTAATTCCTCCAAATGAGGACAAAAGAGTTGAACTCTTCCACATAAGGATAACATCTAAGCATACAAAGATTGATACAATGTTTGATACGGGATCACAAGAAAATTTGATATCTGAATATTTAGTAAATAAGTTGGGTTTGGAAACACGGGATCATCCAAGACCATACCCATTAGGATGGCTAAATAAATCAACTCAGATACATGTCACAACGCAGTGTCGATTAAAATTTGTAGTTACAGCTAACTACATTGATGAAGTGGAGTTAGATGTGGTTCTAGTAGACATATGTGGAGTTGTCTTAGGGAGTCCTTATCTTTATGATCGAGATGCAGTGTTCTATAGGAAAGAGCATAAATATCACCTCAAGAAATATGGGGTTGAATTCATTGTTAGGGCACATAAAGTCAAATCAAACTTGGAATTAGTTAATGCAAATCAAGTTAAGTAGTTAATAAGTTCAAGTAAAAGATATGTACTCATGCTTATTAAGGAACAACGAGATACTTGTTCAGATTTTGAGATTCAGTTTAGAGATCAATTGGTCAAGGTGGTTAATTCTTTTCCAAGACATCATATTCATAAATAGGATAGGCAACATGAGATACATTTGATGTCCTTTGCTCAATTTCCTAAAGACAGAATGAATTTTAATTCATTCATTCAACTGAATTCTAGAAACTATCATCATCAGCAGTGTATTGCAGGGAATGGTACATGTGAGTCTAGTCCGAGACTTGTTTCAGATGGTATGTTTATTTTCAGTTTCAGGGGTGCTGGTCAGTATTGGGGAAAGTCAGTGTTACATTTCTTTGGTATTGCATCATCATTTCACGCTTTAAAAAGTAATGAAGCCTATTTTTAAGTGGAGAGGAAGTCTATAAGTTTTCATGACAAAGCATTTTCGAAAGCAGATCTAAAGTTTCCTTATCATGATTTGAAAACTAATGCATTAAGTGAAAGTGTTAGTCAATGGTGATATCAGTTAATAGATGAAGAAATAGTGATTCAAGTAAATCAACAATTACTTAGATACTTTCAAAGTCAAACTAAGTTGCAGCAGTCTTTACATCACAACTGGATGAGTTCTGTGCGACAAGTTCACTTAGTAATTAGTCAACAGGAAAGTAAATCAAGTCAAGTAATTAATATGAAGTCAAAATCAAAGGATTCTTTGAATATTTCAGTTATTCCAGAAAGTAGATTGTTAATACCCATCAGATGTATTGAACAAATTTCTACAAATACTATTTTCAAAGATGTTTTTGAATCACTAGCTCATGGTACTTCGATGAAAGAATGTAAATTCCATGATCATTACAGGACGTTTTTCCATATCAGCAAGTTGTGTGCAATGCAGATGGATGGAACAAATCACAGGTTCAGGATGCGCCATGATCAACATCATCAAGGTCAGAACTTTCAGGTAGTTGATCGAATGTATTGGTACATCATCAAGGCAAAGTGGATAAAGATCAAGAGAGTGAGGGAAATCTACCCTCACCTAATCTCTGCTTAAAATCCAACTTTTGTGGTCCAAAAGCTTTCAAGTGGAGAGGAATGATCCAGGAGGATCTAGCCAATCTATTTAGTGCTTAGTATTCGATGTCTTCAGCAGAGTCATAGGTTCGTGGTTTAGAGGATCAATGTCATCATCAAATTCATCAATGTGTTTATGGTTCGGTAATGTTCATGGTCGATATGGTTGATTGTGTAAAAGGATTCAAAGTTAAAGTACCTGGTTGACGACATAGTCTTGTTCACCACCAATGTCAGATGCAAAGATGTGATGGTCATCATCATGCAATATTGACGAATGCCACACAGAGACCACAAGGATGTACAAGGGTCAATCATCCAGTAAAGGCTTCAGTTTCACCGATGTCGATGTTAAATATAACCTAAGTTATAAAACCCTCCACAAAAAACCATGTATTAAACTGCGTCGGAGTTGTGAACGATCACATGAGATGGTTAGAACCGTAGGTTAATGCCTTGGGGTTAGCCATGACGGTTAGCACCCAAAAGTTTAGCACTTGGAGCTTAGCAAGCCTCGTGGTCAACAACTGTCGGCATGTGACACGTATCCACAGACCGGAACTGCCAGAGGGCAAGCCACCGAGGTAACCGCCACAAAATAGTTTTATTACAGGTGTTCAGATGGGTTGTCAAGCCTCTGCCCTATTATCATAGTGGCTAACGGTTCCAGTTTTATTATAAGGTTTTAAAATGGGTTTTAGTTGCAGGAGTTAATAAGTTAATGCCTAGGTATGCTAAGGTGTCATTTCAAACTTAAACAAACCCTAGTTTCAACCTCCAAATTAGATCATTCACCATGGAATAAGCAAAAGGAGGTTTCCATGTATTTGCAGGGCTATTTAAGCTAGGGATTTGAAGTGAGGAGTTAGTGCAAGTTTTGGTGAAGTCATTTTGTGTTTCAGGTGCAGCCGGAGGAGGTCATATGAAATTTTGTTTCTAGCATTACGGGAGCATCCAGATACAGAATCCAGAACCATAAGTGGTGTTTGAAAGCTAGTTCAGAGGGCTATCTAGTGATAGTGATCAGATTTTCCTGTGTGCAAATTAAATCTAATTAAATTTCTACGTAATCAACCTCTTGAGTTCATTCCTAATAAAGCGGACACCCATCTTAAAAGCAGACCCGGATATGTAGTCCATAAGGGATGAACTCTATAATCAATTTTACTGTCTGGTATATGCTGTGTTTGATCTGTTCAACACTTATTTTCACATGATTTTTATGTTTTTAATTCTCTCGCTTCACTCTTTCTTCCTTCTATTCCCACTGCAAGCATACCTTAAGTTAACATTCAGATCACTGATGGTATAATCAATTCTACTTCGTTTTAAGTTTATAATCATTTCAGATCATGGTCTTCTAGGTGGTATTATAGGCCCAGGTGGCCTCAACTAGTCTATTTGCCCAATCCTTCCTATTGTTGCTTACCACTTTGGTCAAGATGCCCTCCAGCACTTTGTTGGTCACCTCCACTTGCCCATTAGCTTTTGGATTATAGGGAGTGAAGGTTCTATGCTTGATCTTGTGCTGGCTGAGAAAGTTTTCAATCATGTTGGAGGTAAACTAGCTACCTTGGTCTATGACCAGCTCTCTAGGGTACCCAAATTTGTATAATACATTCTCCCTTAGGAACTCATCTACCTTCTCCTTTGTTGCTGCCTTAACTGCCTTGGTTTCAGCCCACTTAGTCAAATAGTCAGTGCACACAATGATGTACTATTTTTGATTGGAAGGAGGGTCAATAGGCCCAATGAATTCCATGCCCCACTTGTCAAATGGCTTGAAAGTCACTTGAGGCTATAAAGGCATTTCATCTCTTGGAGTAGGCCTTCCCATCCTTTGCCACCAATCACATTGACTAGTATATCTTTTCACATCCTGATGAAGAGTGGGCCAATAATAGCCTACTTGTAACACTTTGAATGCTATCCTCTTTGCTGCAAAGTGACCTCCACAAGGCCCATCATGATAGGTCAGAAGGATGTCAAAGACTTCCTCCTCCCTGACACACCTTCTCAAGATTTGATCTGGGCCAAGTTTGAAGAGATTGCCCCCAATCCAAGTGAAGGGGGCACTCTTCCTCACTATCTTGCTTTTCTCTTTGGAGGACAAGTTTGGTGGGAACTATGTCGATACCAAATATTTTTCTATACCAGCAAACCATGGAGAGAGAACTAAAACAGAAAATAAGTGCTCATTTGGTAACTGGTCATCAATCATTCCTTCTTCACCTACAGGCAAATTTAATCTGTACAAAAAGTCTGCAACAACATTTTCCTTACTAGGCTTATCAACAATAGTTAGATCAAATTGTTGTAATAAAAGTAACCATCTTATAATCCAAGCATTCACATCTGGTTTATTCATTAAATATTTGATTGCAGCATGATCAGTATTCACAAATGTTTGATATCCTATAATATGATGCCTAAATTTTTTCAATGAATGCACAATAGCTAGGAGTTCCTTTTCAGTCACTGTGTAATTTAGTTCAGCCTTTGATAGATTCTTACTGATAAAGTAGATATCATAAGGCAATTTTTCATCTATATGACCTAGGGTTGCTCCTATGGCTTTGTGTGAGGCATCAACATGAATATGAAAGGGGAGGGCCCAATTTGGGCCTTAGAGAATCGGTGTAGTGGTTAACTTGTCCTTTTGGGTGTCTAAGGCCTCTTGACAACTTTTTGACCATATAAACTCAGAGTCCTGGGTCAACAAACCAAATAAAGGAGAGACCAACTTGTTGAATTCCTTTATGAACCTTCGGTAGTATCCAGATAACCCTAGGAAACTTATGACATCTCTCTTCTTTTGAGGAGGTGGGACCCTTTGGATGATAGCTATTTGTTTGGGTCCACCCGCAGTCCTTGCTAAGATATTGAATGACCTAGCACGGTCCCTACAGTCATCAAGAATTCACATTTTCGGGACTAAGAGACAGGTTCATTTTAATGCATTTGTGCAGTACTTTGCCTAGGTTGGACAGAGCCTCCTAAAAATCACAGCCATAAGGTGTAAAATCATCCATATAAATTTCCACCACATCATGGACTAACTCAGCAAAAATACTCAGGACTACTCTCTGGAAAGTGGTAGGGGCATTTCATAGGCCAAAAGGAAGGACCATATAGGAAAAAGTATCCAAGGACAAGTGAATGTGGTTTTATCCTGGTCTTCCGAGATGATCTAGATTTGGTTGTACTCACGGAATCCATCTAGGAAAGAGAAAAAAAATTTCCCTGCCAAGCCATCTAGTGCTTGGTCAATGAAGGGTAGAGGGAAATGGTCCTTCTTTGTGGATTTGTTCAACTCCCTGTAATTGACACAAATCCTCCACTTACCATTTTTCTTTGGAACTAACACCAAAGGAGAGACCCACTCACTGTCGGAGATAGGCTAAATGAATCCTGCATCTAGCAGTTTTTGTAGTTCTTCTTTGACTATATCTTTAAGAGTTGGATTCATCCTCCTTTGGGGTTGCTGGACTGGCTTGCAACCCTCTTTGATGTATATGTGGTGAGTACACACTGAGGGGTGTACTCCCTTCATTTCTTTGTAACTCCAAGCGAAGGCATCTATATGTTCCTTTAGCATGTTGCATAACTTCTTTTCTTGGAGAACATAAAGATATGGATTGATTTTCAAGGTTCTCGCAGGGCCGAATTCTATGGTTTTGACATGGAGGGGGTTGGAATCAGCCAAGCATAGGTCAATTGGATGATTGTTTTGGGTTTCATTTACTACATCTTCTAAGGGCAATGTACTGGGAGTTGGACTTTGGAGTAGGTGTTCAATCAAATCATCTTCATCCTGTTGTCCTCCTCCCATGGTTGTTTCTAAAGTATAAAGTTGGGCAGAATAAAATTCATATTCTTCCTCCTCCTCCAACCATAAAGGTAAATCATGCTCTAGATATGGCTGAGTAGGATGGTATAGGACTAACTTCTTGGACATATGCTCGTTCTTGATGGTCATATTCCCAGCTCTGTAGCTAATGTAAGCATTGATAGTAGCCAACCAGGGTCTCCCAAGGATGAGAGAATAACCAGTAAGCTTAGCCTTAGGCTGGAGAACTAGGAAATATGCAAGGTACTCCCAAGAGTCAATGGAGACCATCATATCCTCCACAATCCTCGCAGGGGTTACTATGGAGCATTTTTAAGTTACAGAACTGTTGTGATCTTCCTCAATGAACCTTGGAGGTTGAGCTTGAGCACGGTGTCCTTGGTCGTCACATTAATGGCAGCCCCAAGATCGATCAAAGTGTGCGGGACAATGGTTTCATTGATGTGCACATCTACTACAAGGCTTCCAAGGTCCAAATACTTTGGACAGATTACTTGCCCCAGCATTAAGTTGGACAGTTGTCCAATGACATTAATGGTAGGGGCATCCCTTCTTCACCTCCCTAGATGCTTGAAGCACTTCTCCTTAATCAACTTATTGTAAATAAGAACATATTTTATTGCTTGGAGAAGTGGAATATTTACACATAGATTTTTCAATTCTCCCAGAAGTTCAGTCTCTTCTGGGGTAGGCTGGAGTGGTTGGGTTAATCTCTCAGGAAAGGGTGGATTCACTTTAAGAATTCTTTCCTCTCTTCCTTCCTCAACCTCCCTAGGTGGAGGTGGAGGTTGGTTATCCGAGAGAACTCTCCCAGATCTCAAGTTAATCTCTTGGATTTCCACAGCATAAGATGGATATGATGTCTCTCCACTGTATACTTGTTGAGACTGTCTGTTTTTTGGGTTCGGATTTCACTAGGCATGCATCTGGGCTGCTTGCGTGGAGTAGAGTGTAGAAGCTGTGGTTGGGCGGGTGGTGGAGGCAATAAAGCTGGAGCATTGTTGTATTGGGGCCTCGATCGTTGGGGCGGTGCATTCCACTGAGGTTGTGGCGGAGCATATGGTTGAAATGGCTAGCTGGCTAGATGGGAGTGATACTGAGATGAAAAGGACCAAGGAGGGGGTGTAGACTAGGAAGGATGAGAAGGGGGTCCACAAGAAGGTATGGTTGTGTTTTGGTTGGGGTTGTAATATGCATGGGACGACCCTTGCATGCCCTGCTGGTATGGTCTAGGCCAATGAGGTCTCCTTTGGTTTATGTAGAAGAGTTGCTTAGTGACCCCTTCAGCTCCTTGATATACAAATTTAAGTCCAGGAAAAGAAGGGCACTTGTCTGTGGAGTGGTTTTCTTCATAGACTGAGCAAATTTCAATAGAATTCAATGGACATTCATTCCTAGGATTCCTCCTGGTGCATCTAGGATAAAATATGGCCAAGGCTCCCTCTGCTTCCTCCTGCTTTCTCTAAATGTGCATAGTGTCCATTTGCAAGGCAAGGGTTTACAACATCTCACTCTTGAAATCTTCCAGCATGTTTCCAATTCCACCCTTGATGGATGATTTGGAAGAGGATGTACTGACCATAGGTTGACTACCCCTACCCTTTTTCCTAGCTGCCCTAGAATGGTTTCTAAAGACAATCTTGATATTCTCATAGGGCAATTAGTAGATATCTCCTCCTACTAACAAGTGTAGGGTATCCAGAAGATCTTCCCTTACTCCCCTAAGTAGGACCAGGTTTAGTGACTCAGGGTCAAGTGTGCACCTGGCCCTTTTGTAACTAAGCTGGAATCTTTCTTCGTAATCCTCTAGGGATTCATCATTGCCTATGGTCATCCTGAAAATTTCCTCTTTAGTATCCTTTGACCGACAGTAGTCTCGATATTTGTTGTTAAAGGCTTGCTGTATCTGATCCCAAGTTGTGATGATATCCCCAGGTAAACCCATGAATCAGTGCAATGCTGCATCCTTGAGGATAGATGGAAATAGTTTTAACTTCTCCTCATCACCTGTATAGTCATAGGTTTGGCATATAATAGAAAACTCAAATAGGAAAGTGTCGGGGTCTTCTATGGTCAAGCCATGGAAATGAGGTAAGGTAGAGGGGCTTATATTTTTCATCTTAGTGTCCCCATTGGTTTCCCTGATGGGAAAGGTACCCTCAAATCTCTCTCTATTCCCTATGTCATTTCTGTTTTCATTCATTGGTTCAGTAGGAATGGGTTCTTCTTCTTCTTCTTCCCCTGTAAGTTCTTCAAATATGTCAGGTTGCTCACCTAAGGGTTCCTCCAATTCACAACCACTGAAGAAGAGGGAAGGTTGGCTATTTGATGTAGTGGGGATATTTGGCAAAAATTTCCCTAAGTCATCCCTATTCCTACGAGGCATGAAAGGAAATCTTTTTGGTTTGGTTTTGTGTTTTTTTTTCAAACTTGAAAAGTAATTTGCAGAATTGAAATTGTTGATTAAATGAAAACTACTGAATGAATGAAGAAAACTACTTGCTGAATTGAAATCTTTCTTGCAAAATGGAAAGGAACGCAGAAAATGTAGAATGAAGAAGGGAAACAACTAAATTACTTTTGCAGAAATATTGGAGACAAGAAATAGAAGAAAATAAAGTAGTAATCACATTTTACTTAGACACCTCCTCGGCAACGGCACCAAAAATTGATGAGCGTTAGTATTGTAGCAATAATGTTGCAACTCTTGGGCTACCAGCTTTACTTTATCAACCCGGGGTTCGTACAAACTTGGAGGTGATAGTGCTGTATACAGAAGTACAAGTGATGGTTCTGCATGTTGTCACTGTTCAGCTGGCAAGAGCCACTAGGGTTTTCAAGCCAGACTTCTATGGATTCAAAAGAAGCTTGATTTCTTGATGGAAGAAAGGTAAATGTTCTCTAAGAGAGAGCTACTCTACTGCAATAATGGAGAAGACCAAAATTCAATGCTAAATCACACCATTTCCTAAGTAACTGCTCAGAAACTATGCTTTGCAAAAATGCTAAATTATTATGAACCAAATGCTACTATCCAAGTATAGAAGTAAGAAGCATTAAACATCACTAATGTGCAAGTAAAGAGACTGATTTTTTTTTTTTTTTGGTCTTTTTGTCTTTTCATGCAAAATCAAGTATGCAAACTATTTTCTTTTGGTGATGTGGCATGTGAATTAAGGATGTTTGAGGATGGCTGGAAGAGTTAGGAGATGGTTGGATGATGTGGGAGACCCTTGGGAGGATTTTGGTGACTTCCTATAGGTTTTCCCTCAATTCGACATCAAAACAGGCCATTCCAGGAAAACCTACAAGATGTACTAGAAACCTACAGGATTCCCTGTAAACCTATAGGATACAACCGAGAGAAAAATGTGAGGTGTTGGAGGTGATGGAAGGCTTAGGAAAGGTGGTTGATGGGTGGAATGGAGTGGGAGAAGGTCTAGGATCACTCAGAAGTCAACAACAAAGATAGGAGATGGTTGGATTCACTCAATGTGCTTGGAAGAATTTCTATGAAAAATGATGAAAACTAGTGAAGGTGATCATGAAAACATGGGATGGCTATGAAGACTTTATCTCCTCCTGAAGCACCTACTCTACATAAAACATGTATATTTTCCAAAAATCTATGTAAACAAGAAACATTCTCATAAACTACAAAAGCAGAATTGATGAACTAATTGCCTACATTATGTGTGATGAAAGTTACTTAAAGGAATGAAAGCATGGATGAGATCTAATACAAAAATGAATATGAAAAAGATGAAAATGAAGTCCTACTTTGCAAAACTGATCAAGTGCTAATTTAAAGACAAAAAAATCCAAAACTTATAAAAGAAATAGAAATCTGTGTTTTTGGGGCTACATAAGGGTCCCTTCCTCAAGTCATGATCCCAAAGTGAGGAAGTGAGGCCAAGACACCTTCTGAAAACCTTGTGGTTCTCCTTTTATCCCTGCTAACCTGTTACTGAAGTAAGGCACAAATCAAAGCAAACTAATAAACAACCAATCCAATCTACACTACATGCAATGGAAATGCATCTAAAAGTAAATTAACAATGAAGCTATGAAACTAAACTAAAAATGCATATACAAGAAAGACGAGCCTTGGCTGCTAGAGTTGGTCCCTAATCCAAGAGCTTCAGGCCTCTGAGTTAACTTAGTGCGAGCTCAAAAGAAAACTCATTCTTATTATCAAAATAGAAAATTACATCAATAACACTCTCACAAGTGTGGAACTCGAAAATAGCTTATATTTTTACAACAAAAATTTGAATCCTAATGAGGCTCTAAGCCTCTCTACTTATACAACTGAAGTCCCCAAATACTTCCTTAAAATCAGGGAGGGTTGGCTCCCGAACTCGAGATAAACTAGCTCTTTGTCTCTCACTTGCTCGGCTGCCTTCTAATCCTCATGGCTTGGCTTCTTGCACTCCGAGATGGTGTGATGGATGGAGGAATATTTGAATGGGGGATAAGTAAATGAGGAGGATTTACCTCCTACAATCCCTCTCCCTTGTCCCATTCGAGTTTTAACCTTAGTATTTGCAAAAATTCCTTGATTTTCTCCTTCAATCCTGCATTCAATGCATATTAGTCCACTAGGCATAATATCCAACTCTAACTCATCTCATAAACAAAATATAATAAAAAATATGTAATAAATTGTGAGAAAAGTTGGTTTGACTAAGCTAGGAGGTGAATTAAGGCCCATATAATTACCCAATGATGAGGTCATCAGGCATGCCCGCCCGCAACAAAGTGGGTGTGCAGAATGCCTGCTGTGCCGATGACAATGAGTGATTTGAATAACTACATAGGACAATTTATATAACTGATGTTTGTATGGTATCTTGAAATAAAATTTTTAATTTCCATATAACGTTACATGAAGTTACGAGTCATTTTTATGTTTGTTGGATTATATGTTTTAATTATGATGAATTTATTTGTTTAGAATATCAACAATGCAACAATAACTTCAAGATATAATTTATATTTCATTCAATCTACAAGTATTGATATTTTGATTAATTTAGTCATGTAATTTGTTCATAATGTCATGGTTTAAATGTGTTGAAATCTTAGAGTTTTTTAATTCTATGGTATAAAATTTTTATAATTTTTTTTATCTTTAATGTTATGGTTGAAAACAATTAGAATTTTAGCAATCTTTAGTGTCATGTTATTATCTGTTTAACGACATGTATGAAAACTGTTGGAATTTTAATGTGTTTCAGATCCCATTATTTTTTCTTTAACGCCATTACTAAAAATTGTTGAAATTATACCTAGGAAAGAAAATTGTTATTCTACCAACAACATTAGTGTGTTTTTTTCATTTATTTTGCACAAAAAAAATGGTTTTACTGCCATTTTTTTAAAATGTTGAAAATTAACCCTATAAAAAAATAAAATATCGTTCCAGAATACACACTTTTCATTTTTGGACTGTTTTTCATGTTTTTTTGGGGTTTTTTTGCTAGAGTTCCCATTTTGAGTTTACATTTCTCATTTCAAAGTTTACATTATTTTTTAAGTTCATGATAAAATATATACTATCAATCGTATATTAATTAAAAAGTGTTATGAGTTATATTTAAATATTTTGTTTTAAATATTATTTCAAGATGTTAGTGTTAGTGGTATTGAATATTTTTGTTAAATGGAATTTAATTAAATTATTATTGTAATTTTTAAGTATTTTCAAAATATATAGGAATATTGCATATGTTATTCTATTTTTTTCAAGGTTATAAGTTATTTTTATTAAAAGATATTTTGATATATTTAATTTGGCTTAGAAAGTTAATGATTGAGAGAATAATACATGTGAGTTAAAAATGATTATTGAGTTATAATGGCTTAAGGCATAATTAAATATTATTGGATTGTATTGCTTAGATGAAATTTCTTTTGAAGAGGGAAAGAATGGTAATTTACTTTGAATGAGTGTCCATAAAAGGAATTGTAACACACGTGTTGCTTATGCTATAAGATAGGCATGCCAAAAAAAAAACAATATTTAGAAAAATCTCTCACTCGACTACTTGGTCGCCGTAAATTTTATTTTTCCACTTATTTGTGATTCTAAATTTGCATGTATACAATGACTAAACTCATATATTATATAGAGAAATACCTCTTCATTAAAAATATTCTCCCTAAGGTGTTTAGATGGAGTTCTCAATTTAGGCTTAAGATTGTAATTTGTTTATCATTCAAATTCTCATTGATAATCATTATGAGTTCAAAATTTGTTGGAATAAAAATTGCAATGTAATACCTTGTGATGTCACAAACTTTTGTTGGAAAATGTAGTTGTAGAGATTTTGGGTAAACTATTAAAAGAAAAAAAGAAAAACAAATTACACCATGCTACCACTCGTGCTATTATCCATTATAAATGTGGTATATAATGCCTTGTGTAGCTTTGCTAGTATAAAGTGATTGCCATATGCAATGAGGGAAGCTCTTAACTGTAATATCATTCGACAGGGGCATCACTAGACATAAACTCCTTGCAAAGAGGAGTCATATATAGGACCCCACTTGAGTATATTTGAGCAATGGATTTGTTAGGAGGTGCAGATGTGTTTTTAAGTAGTGGTCGATAATAATAATAACAACCCCAACTTCAGATTATTAATAATGGTTGTGAGAGTTGAAAAACCCAAGTTGAAATTATTAAGTCGAAAAACATCTCGTATTTTAAAGCCAAAATTATTAAAAATATGTATTAAAGTTGGGATAAACATAGTGTTGTAGCAACTACAACTACCCTCCAAAATTTTGGCTCGCATGCAAATTTTGAAGCCTACCTTGGATCCTGCGATCGATCGTTCCTTGGTCACTTGTTGGTCAGTTAATGATCTCAAGCTCCCCTCCTTGATCTTAAGGTATGTTCATGTTCTCATCTTTATGCAACATGTTTCACACTCACTTCACGCACTCTGCTTGTGAAGTTTGTTGCATCAAGCAGAGTATGTTTTATAAATTTTGGATGGTCTACACTATATCACTAAGTGTTCATGTGTGATCATAGTCGAGTCCTATCATTGTTTATATATGTTCCTTGATCTCACACTTAGCCCATTTCCCGAGCAACCTAGCCTCATCCAACTTCCCATAACTGTGCACTTAGCTTCTGCAACCCTCAAGATTTTTCCCTTGCCTGCTGGAACTGCATAGTTCACAGAGACCCCAACCTCCCTTGTCATCCAAAAATGCACAGTGGCTTCCTCTAGTGTCCTTTCCCCAGCGAGAACCCACTATCATTAGAAACTGTGCAGTATTGTCCCTCAGCTACTCAATCTGCCTTGCAACCTGAAACTGCGTAGATGTGTCATCCCAAAACCCATCCCACAATAATGCCTTGCATCCAGAAACTGCATAGTATTGCCTCTCAGATGCAATCTAGTCAATTTAACGTCTTAATTTGCTCTACATAAATTATCAATCCGTGTATCGTAAAGTGATGAAGTGTAGTGCACCATATGTGCTTAGTTAACCTTTTTCTTACTTCGTTGTTTTATAGATTTTATTTTGTTTTGGGGTTTTGTTTTTGTTGATCTCCTAAATTGTCTAATGCAAATGGAAATCCTATTCTAAGGTCTTAAGAATACTTTTAAAGGTCAAGTATGGATGTAGATTTCAAGACAAGGTTTATGTCCCTAATGGTAACTTCCAAAACTTAGCACTTCAAAAGATCTCAAAACATGCTATTGATCAAATCAGTACTTAAACAAAAGTGTAAATATGCAGCTACTTAAATCAAACAAAAGATGAAGTACTGATCATGAAATCATTGTCTCTGCTGCTTGTCTAAATACGGAAATAAAAGTTAAGCTATTGCACTCAAACAAATCAAAAACTGCAAACTAATAAAAGTAAAATCAAATCACATCATTCATAGTTCGATTCCTCGCCAGTTAGTCTAGCTATGGCTTTCGGAGATAATCGTCAATGACATGAGCAATCTGATATCTAATTGTAGAAAAGTAAAACTAAAATCAAATCACAACATTCATAATCCAATTCCTCGCCAGTTAGTCTAGCTATGGCTTTCGGAGATAATCGTCAATGATATGAGGAATTTGATATCTAAACTAACTGACAAAGCAAATAAATAAGACTGAAATCAAAGCATAACTGAAATTGAAAAGTTAAAAAAAACAAAGTCAGTAGAGAGGCAAATCTCATGTCACTATTTGATGCAAAAATATGTAAAGAAAAACTAATTTACAGTCAACCGGTTGAACACACTTACATGAATTAAATTTGCATGCATGGAAAATCTAATCTATCAAACTTGAAAGCAATCAAATGACATAATGAAATTAAAGCAAAATTACAAAATTAAATCTACTCTACCTTACATTCTAATATGCTCCATGACTTCTACTTCACATCTCCTTCCATGTTGAGAACATCAAAGCTTTATTCAAATTCTTCAAAATTACAAAGTACAACAAAGTTCTCCAAAGCTTTCCAAAGCCATCTCACAAGCTAACAAGCTTAAGAACTAACAAGCCAAGACTAACAAATGAAGGAGAGAGATCTTCTATTTATATAAAAGGATGAGAAGCCATCTTATTAATGAGAGTCCATGAATCTCTCCCTCTACCTCTAGAGTCCTAATCAAAATAGGAACTGATAAGACACATGTCTTCTTAGAGTTACAATACAATTAGGAGATGTGACACATATCCTCATGATCCCATGATTCTTTCCACTCAAATTCGAATTTGGCCTTAGAGTGCCACATAAGGGTCTTCTAGAAGCCTCATTTTAACCTACACAAGTCAACAATCTCAACCCACTTGTTAGGTATAAGCATATGCACATTATTTTCTATTTTTTAACCACAAATTCACTTAAAAGGCTTAGAATTAATAAAGATTAGAAAAACATAAATGTGGCCGAATGATAATGAAAGTGGGATGAATGTGGTGACAGAGTAGTGAAATGGAGGTGAAATGGAGGTGATATAATGGACATAATAGTGAAAGTGTAATGGAAATGAATGACATTTTCAAGACTCAACATACCCCCAACTGAAGCTATTGCATGTCCTCATGCAATATATATTACATTAACTCTTTTGATACTTGAGCTTTGGCTTAACTTTGCATGATATCGTTTGATAACTTCATATTTTTGCAAAGTGTTTTACTTGAATTGCAACATGGTTGGTTCTTGTGTTACAACCAATTTTTTTTGTTGTTGCATTCTATTTTGATCTTTGAACTTTGCATAATGATATTTTGATTATTGTTGCAAAGTATATTTTTATTGGATTTCATGATGGTTGGTTCTTGTGTGACAACCATAATTTTGTTTGTATCCAATTTATCCTTTAAGCACTTTTTTGAAAAGCCATTGTATGCTCATAATAGCAATGTAATAGTTAATATATGTTGGAAGTATGTGGGCTCTTGAGTATGATATGGACATGGCAAGATATGAAGATGAATGTATTCCCCCCCAACTGATGGTATTGACAATTTTATGAAATGAGGAAGAGAAATGTTTTTCCAACAATTATCATTCTAGATTTTTATGGAATTCTATGGTCAAAAGTTAGAAAATGACGTACCTTAACATACCCTTTGGAATGGATGAGTTGTATGTATGGTGGCTGAAAAATTTTGATCATATTCTTCTTCAAGTGGTTGAACAAGAGGAGTCATGGATAAAGAGATAAGATGACTTTTTATTGCTTCTACTAAAACTTGCTAAATCTGCTCCAAAATGCTGAAAATAATAGTCTTCATGTCTTCAAAACTCATTGGCACAATTCCTACTATGTGAAAAGATGTTCTAATGTCGAACATAGTAGGAAATTGTTGACTTAGTGGCCATTAATGGATGCCACTAGTCAACACGAGAACTCTCACCATTGATGACAATGAGAGTCAAGATGCCCAAACACATCTTGCTAGGTACGAATGATTTTGCTGATGTCGAGTCACCTAGAAGATCTGACGAACAAGGGACATTAATGTATTCCCATTGTTTGTCAGCATGAGAACTTGCCATTAAGGCATGCAAGCCTCAAGGTGTTTTTACAAAGAACTTAGACTCAAAAGACTATGGACTCAATAATTTGCATTGAAGCAGGGATTATTTGTGAAATGAAAATGACAAGAAATGGAAGATGGCAATGGAGAGTAGAAATGGAAATGGGCCATAAGCATGTGAATGACCCTCTTGCTTTTATTTGTGGGTTATGAATGGACAAAAAGAGATGGAAAGTGTATGTGAATGTAAATGGAAAATATGGAGTGAAATGAGGTAAATGGTTTATTATGAAGTATGGATGTGACGGAGACAATAGTATCTGAAAGTTTTTCAAGTGTTTGGATTTGATTTTGCATCAACATATTTCCTCTTTGTTGCTAATCATCCTCTTATGAAATAAATTGGTCTCTTAGAGAGACACCATTCTCTTGTAGTCATTTGTCCCTCCTCCTGGAACCTGCAAAAAAACTAATACTTCCTCTGCAATGGAATGTAAGATTATCAAAGGAGAGAGATGGCCAATATCTCTAGTTATGATATTTACAAACAAAACTAAGAATTTGTATTAATGAAACAAGTTCTCAAAGGAAAAATCAAAAGAATTTATAGCTGCTTTGGAATTGGTGCCCCAAGTTGAATGTTGCTTCTTTTCAACAATTTATTTCATTATTTTCCATTTCAAACTTTAATGATGGATTTCTCATTGTGTAGATCTTGTTGAGATCTTTCCAACGATACTTGAATCATCAAAATCTGATTTTGTATGAGAAATTTAGGCTGATTTGAACAATGAGGTTTTTTTAGCTGTGGAATTGGACTTTAGCTGCGGAATGTCGACGGTTTCTGTAGCTAAAAATCTTGAATAAAAATTTAGCCATTCATCTTTCATCATTAGTCCAAAATTAATCAATACCTTCAGAAAAGTGAGCAAATAACTTATTCATTTCATTGATTCAAAATTATTATTTTTTTCTTGACATGCGGCGACTTAGTGTGGCGACTTAGTGTGGTGACTTAGTGATAACACACAACTTGACTTCCCTTTGACCAAGGTCTTTTTCATCGACTTGGATCAAATGAATAGGACACCATCCATGTACTGACATTTCCCAGCTACCCATGTGGCTTGTTTTGTCTCTCGACACTTGTAACCTACAAAAGTAATAAAATGGTTGCGGAATTGCCAGTTAGTTGCGGAATCAGGCTGCATTCCGCAGCTAAAAGACAACCAACCATTAGTTTTACACATATTTGGATACGTGTGTCGTGCATAGCTTTTTATCTCTTCCGCACTTTCCTGTGGAGTTTCTGCAACCTTAAAAGTAAGTGATTCATCTTTAAAACAGAGATTTTCAGTTGAAACAAAACCAACCAAAATGATATTGATCCCTTCTCTAACTGAAAATGCCAGTGTTACTACACAATAAGCCTTGGGCTTCCCATACAAACAACAGATAAAGTTCGATAAATAATCAAGGATACTAAGGTCATGCTTGATAATAACATTTCACCTTCTCCTTATAAATGCCAGGTTTGACATTAATGGTAACAGGGTGCATATTATTCGCTGGAACTGCATTGACAGCAGCCTGGACCGTAGTGAAATCTCCTTGACCTTCGTTCTTAGATACTGTGATCACACGGGGATTGCCAGAGTTCGCAAGAATCCCCTTCAGTTTTTGAGATGAACTGATCTTCAATTCCATGTAATTCCTTGCCCAATTACTGCTACGTCTCACATGGCGTTCAAATATGGTGCTGATACAGTGGGCAGGTTCAGTAAAAAAAACACTTTCAGTGCTGCAAGACATAATGTGATAACGAGTAATCCTCTACAACTCGCCATGGATACATTCGCAAGCAAAAGGGACTTTCATGGATGAAGGGATTCTTAGAACTTTGGCAACACAGAGACCCTAGCAAGCACAACACTCCTCTCTGATAGTTCCAGGCAACCAATGTAATTAGTGGCAATTTTGGGTTTAACTCACACGAAACATACATGAACAGAATGTGAGTGAGTTTTTGAATGGCCTCTGCATCGAATGCCAAGAAGCTCCATGCCACGTTGATTGGTTGGTTGCGTATCTAATTAAGATTGTTGTTAACAGGTGTTATGTCTATTATCAAAGAGCCGTATCCAATTAGAACTGCTGTTAATAGGTGTTACGTTTATCAACAAAGAGCCGTATCCAATTAGAACTGCTATTGATCAGGAAGTGGCAGAGCAAGTGTTAGACGGGTGGCAAAAGATGTATAATCAGCAAATGGTTAATCATCAGCATGCCATTGATTTCAAATCGAAAGCAGCTGAATTAAATCAACTGTCAGTTAATTAATTCAAATCCTGTTTTTTTCTCGCGGCCTGAAAAAATGAGTTTCAAAGAACCGAGAAATTCTCCCAGACCGCCATGAATTTCTTAAAATGGTTTCTGGGTTATCTAATTGACCCTACTGGTGAAAAAACCCATGTTTTATTTTTTCAAATTCACCTCCGTTTGGCCAAATCGTTTATTCAAAGTTTGACATTTTTCTCTGTTTTACGTTTTTCTGAGTTAATGTTTTTACTGTTCTACATTTTATGAATTTGTTGCATTCGGCCTTTTGGGTTTCATTTGCTATGTAATGACTCTTGAGGCTAGCTATTTAGCTATGCATTTTAAATTCATGTTTTAAGATCTCCATATAATCAAATCCCTGTAGCCTTGTGCTAAACAACGTGTTTGATTTGTAGTGCAGTTTTAATCACATTCCCCCTTGTAAATAACCCAACCAGTTTCTCATTATTGTCCACTATAAGCAATCTGGATTGGCCTAGTTTACTTAGTGTTGTGCGCCTTTTAAGCTTGTCTCGACCAAAGATAGAGGAGGGCTGCGTGCTTTGTAATGAACCTCTACTCAATTGATATCATCACAATATACTCCTATATTATGATCCTGATATTGTATGGCTTGCATCTCATTGGAAAGTTACTGATTTCCTTATAAATGTTGGCAGACATCTCCATATAGTTATGGTCTCAGTTGGGATGTTCCAGCAAGACAGAGGAATAGAAGAAATGATTGAGATGAGAAATAGTAGCTGTAACAATGCTAATGATACTTCAACAATGGATGAAATATGGATGAGTGTTGAAGATTTTTACTAACATTGACCTGCTACTGTTGATTACAAGAGTTAGGGAAACAACTAGAGGAGGCTATTGCAGGTTTTTTTTTTTATTTTTTATTTTTTGCTTTTGCAGGTTCGTTTTAAGGCCAAAGCTTGAACAGGAATGCAGATTTCTATTGAGGCCACAGTGAAAACTAGGATTGAGGATAGCCATAGATTGTTTTTCCCTTTTTTTTCTCTGACATTGTAAAATTTTATAAGAAGGATTAATGATTTTCAATTTCAGGGAGCAAAGACTTCAAGGAAAACATGCTAGAAACAGGACTTTGACTGAGGTCTTAAGCTGATTTTTTTATCAATCTGAGCTGGGTGACTAGGATAGGATCCATATCAGGACAATTCCAGAGATGCCCATGTGGTTAGTTTCTTCATTGGATGCTTGTAACCTGCTAAACCTTGAAATCAGCTGCGGAATTCACAACTAGCTGCGGAATCAGGCTACATTCCGCAGCTAAGTTGCAAAACCTTATTAAAACAGGATACAGTGTTTTTAGGACCACTACAAACCATAACCAGTCAATCTTGGATAGTTGAACCTATCAAAGAAGTTGGGTTTCATTATTATTATTATTTTTTTTTTTATTGAATCAATTGAAATGATGAAGTTTATTTTGTCTCCTTTTTTTCTCTTTTTTTCTTGTTATTTTTTTATTTTTAACATAACAATTCTTTTTCTGATCCTCCAGATCACACAAAGTGTAGGAGGAGAGCATACTCAAGAATTATTAAATTTTTTTACATAACAATCCTTTTTATGATCCTCCAGATCACACAAAGTGCAGGAGGAGAGCATACTCAAGAATTATTATTATTTTTTAGATGTAAGAAATAAGGTCTCCTAATTACACTTCCCCGGCAACGGCGCCAAAATGTCTAGTCAATTTAACGTCTTAAATTTCTCTACATAAATTATCAATCTGGGTATCGTAAACTGATGAAGTGTGGTGCACCATATGTGCTTAGTTAACCTTTTTCTTACTTCGTTGTTTTATAGATTTTATTTTGTTTTGGGGTTTTGTTTTTATTGATCTCCTAAAGTGTCTAATGCAAATGGAAATCCTATTCTAAGGTCTTAAGAACACTTTCAAAGGTCAATTATGGATGTAGATTTCAAGACAAGGTTTATGTCCCTAATGGTAACTTCCAAAACTTAGCACTTCAAAAGATCTCAAAACATGCTATTGATCAATTTAGTACTTGAACAAAAGTGTAAATATGCAGCTACTAAAATCAAACAAAAGATGAAGTACTGATCATGAAATCACTATCTCTGCTGCTTGTCTAAATATGGAAATAAAAGTTAAGCTATTGCACTCAAACAAATCAAAAACTGAAAACTAATAAAAGTAAAATCAAATCACATCATTCATAGTTTGGTTCCTAGCCAGTTAGTCTAGCTATGGCTTTCAGAGATAATCGTCAATGACATGAGCAATCTGATATCTAATTGCAGAAAAGTAAAACTAAAATCAAATCACAACATTCATAATCCGATTCCTCGCCAGTTAGACTAGCTATGGCTTTCGGAGATAATCGTCAATGATATGAGAAATTTGATATCTAAACTAACTGACAAAGAAAATAAATAAGACTAAAATCAAAGCATAACTGAAATTGAAAAGTAAAAAAAAACAAAGTTAGCAGAGAGGCAAATCTCATGTCACTATTTGATGCAAAAACATGTAAAGAAAAAC
This sequence comes from Pinus tabuliformis, assembly GCA_031772625.1. Lineage (NCBI taxonomy): Eukaryota > Viridiplantae > Streptophyta > Pinopsida > Pinales > Pinaceae > Pinus > Pinus tabuliformis. Next base: position 161,095,501 of record CM062816.1, on the reverse strand, counting down.
TAATCTACAATCAACTGGTTGAACACACTTACATGAATTAAAATTGCATCAATGGAAAATCTAATCTATCAAACTTGAAAGCAATCAAATGACATAATGAAATCAAAGCAAAATTACAAAATGAAATATACTCTACCTTACATTCTAATATGCTCCATGACATCTACTTCACATCTCCTTCCATGTTGAGAACATCAAAGCTTTATTCAAATTCTTCAAAATTACAAAGTACAACAAAGTTCTCCAAAGCTTTCCAAAGCCATCTCACAAGCTAACAAGCTTAAGAACTAACAAGCTAAGACTAACAAATGAAGGAGAGAGATCTCCTATTTATACAAAAAGATGAGAAGCCATCTCATTAATGAGAGTCCATGAATCTCTCCCTCTACCTCTAGAGTCCTAATCAAAATAGGAATTGATAAGGCACATGTCTTCTTAGAGTTACAATACAATTAGGAGATGTGACACATATCCTCATGATCCCATGATTCTTTCCACTCAAATTCGAATTTGGCCTTAGAGTGCCACATAAGGGTCTTCTATAAGCCTCATTTTAGCCTACACATGTCAACAATCTCAACCCACTTGTTAGGTATAAGCATATGCACATTATTTTCTAATTTTTAACCACAAATTCACTTAAAAAGCTTAGAATTAATAAAGATTGGAAAAACACAAATGTGGCCCAATGATAATGAAAGTGGGATGAATGTGGTGACATAGTAGTGAAATGGAGGTGATATAATGGACATAATAGTGAAAGTGTAATGGAAATGAATGACATTTTCAAGACTCAACAGATGCCCAGGCTGCACTGCACTTAGAAACTATGCAGAGGTGTCCTTTGAGGGCCCCATCCTGTAGCAGTGTCATGTGCCTCAAAACTATGGAGTGTTGTCCAAGTTGTTCTGTCTGTCTTTCATGGAGAAATTGTGCAAATGGGCCTCCTAGGGCCTCATTTCAACAGCAGTCACTGCCCACTGAAACTGTGCTAATCTATCTTTCAGTGACTACAAGAAAATGTGACAAGCTAAGATCACTCCCAAGGAATTGAGGAGATGGACCAAGAGACTAAGTTATGGAAAAATATCACAAGCACATGCAAACTCCGTCGGATTCATGATCATCTTGAGGGGTAAGTAAAGAACACCTTTTAAAGTACATCTCTTAGTTGAGTTTGCAGGACTTCTTGTCATTGTCATATCATCTTGTCTTCAGTAACATGCATGTGTGCAAACACAAAAGTTATTTCATGTGTTTCCTCTACATGTCTTGCTTCCTTTTTGCTTGCTTCACCAATTGTTGTCTTTGGCGTGTTGATTGTTATGTCATGCTTGCAACCTTATTCTGGTGATATCGAAGGTTTGTCTTTGTGTGCATGAGTTGTTACAACTATGTAAACACTCATCGTACTCACACACAAAGTTGTAGACACTGTCACGCAAGTTTCGTCACGATCATTCAATGATCCATCTTAAGTGTCGCAATTGTCGCTCTCACCTTTAAATGGTCGCTCTATGCACATGTTGTCTTTTTGGTTTGAGGTGTATTATCGTCGAGACATGCTAAGTGTGTGTTCACAAGGTCATATATACATGAGTTTTTTCATTCACACACTTAACTATTTTTCCTGAAAACCTATCGACTAGAAAATCTTCCATCAACCGGACCTCCACTAAGTTACACTACATAGTCTCAGCCCTCAGTGACCCTCCATTGTTGCCCAGAATTGTGCAGAGCTAGAGGTTGTCCTTCTGAGGAACCTGCACTGTGTAATTCTAGAAATGATCTAGCGGACTGTCTCCCAAAACTACACAAAAATTCTCCAAGAAGCCATTCCAGTCTACGCTTCCCGCAAGACCATCCACCAAGGCTCCCTCTAGTCAACTGGAAGATCTAACTTGACTTGTGAGATAGAACTACACTCATCTCCAAAACTGCATAGTAATTGTCTAGCCTTCCTGCCTGCACTTCTTGCAGAAACTGCACAGACATGAGGGATAGGCCTCTCCTGCCTATCACTGCACTTTCCTAAGAAATCATGCATTTTTTCCAGGTAGTTCCCCTACTGGCTTGCTTTGTTCTCTTGCTGAAAACTATGTAGTTTTCATTGACAATCCTCCTACTCCCTAAAACTCCACTCAGCCTGGAAACTATGCAGTCATTTCTTGCCTTGACTGTCTCCCAGAACTGTGGAGTTCTGACCAGTAGCTCCCGCAGCCTGGTCCCGACCTCCTCTGGAAAACTGTGCAGTTTTCACTGCCAGTGCTTCCTGCTGCCTGCACTACCTCCCCAGAAAAACTGTACAATTTTTCCTCCCAGCTGAGCCCTCTCCCGCAGATGTCACTGTTGTCCCGGACTGCTCAAATCAACCTCCCAGTAACCTCTACATAGTTTTTCCTGACATTTCCTCGGAGTCCCGCATCCTAGCCTAAGTTTTTCTCTGCACTGTCTCAATACCTTGTCCTCCCTCCTCGTCACCCAGACTGATCACGGAAAACAATGAATCATGGTATATTATGATATTTCTAGATTTGATGTCATCTCATCATGATTGATTGCAGAAGCATGTACATGAATGGAACATGGCACAAAGATGAGTGGGATGAAGAAGGAACACATGCTAGAAGCTTTTCTCGCAGTTGGATGAACATGCGAAGCATACCAAGTAACAAGCAAAGGAGATTCATTCACATTCATGAACCATCAAGCGAATACCAGGACCATCAAAGAACCCACAAACTTTGTCATGTGGAGGTGAAGATATGATACACCAAGTGCATACTCATCACCTAAGAGCATAATAGCTCGACACGAATAACACAATCAACATTTTCATGTCAGCGGTGTCATGAGTCGTCTCAGCCACATCACTACTTTGGGCCATACTTGTTGTAATCAATGTAATATAATGTGGAAGTCCAAGATACCCACAGATGAAGTTGAAGAGTCATGTAAGTCGAACAATCATGAGGGAAGTCGAAGAGTCACAAGGGTCAATTTCACCCTTGGCTATATATACCCCCTCATTTGTACATGCAAAGAACTTTTCACCTTGGCTCCTCCCACATAGCCTTGAGAGTCTGTAATATTTTCTTTGAGGAGCAAGCAGTGGCTCCAATGCTCCACTAATGGGGCTAGTGATGTATGGTGTACAAATGTGTCTTGGAACTTTCACTTAATCTAGAAGCTTGTCACCGGCCAACATGTTTTCACACATGTATTGTATTCATTTGTAAGACTATTCATTGGACGCTTGTAATGCATGTTGCTTTAACTTGTACTATATAGTTGAACTATTTCGGTTTTTTTAGTACATATACTGTTGGAAATGTGTTGTATCAGTTGCTATTGTTGGCTCGTTGGTGTGGACTACTCTGTCGGACACCAAACAAATTCATTCTTGTAAACTTGTTATAATGATCATCGCACTCGTGTGGACTACTGCACTGGGTGTTGTACGTGTTATCCATTCAACTTAGTGTTTGTGATTGTCACATCCATGTGGAATACTCTGTTGCAAGCTGTGTAGATCCTGTTGTTTTGTGTGTGTATCTTGCTGAGTTGGGACTACTCCCTCTTGACCTGAGACTCACTTTCACCCTCCCCCTCTGTAGTGAAGGAACTTAGACACAAGTTACACTAAGAACTCACCAAGCACATGTGCCTCGTTGTTTGAAGACTAAGTATACCAATCTCGTGTGCTGACAAGAAAGAGTTAAGGCTTATCTTTAAGATAATGGCAACCGAGCCATCATACCAAATGAGACTCCTACACCAAACGGTGTGAGGTATAATTGGGACTTCATTGTTAGGTCCCTATACTACTAGTGTAACCCCTATTGTTATTAGTACAACCCACTTATTATATTGATGTATCCACGTAGTGCCCATATTGTTACTATTGTGCCCCATAGAAGCCCACTATTGTTATTATTGTGCCCTTACATTATTATTGTTATGTCGGCTTTGATTATATTATGACCCCTTAGACTCATATATATAGAAAGGAGGTATTCTCATTTGTATCATCCAAGAATTGTTCATTTGTGTAATTTAAAGGAGATTGACCCCTCGAAGAGACTGATTTATAAGGCATTCATCTATCTTTTCTATCTTTTTGTGAGTTGGTTTCTTAACATTTGGTATCAGAGCTTTGGATTCTAGGGTTTCGTTGCTCCAAACAGGTCATCATGATATTTTCACTATAACATTTGTTCCATGACATTTTAGAAGTTAAAAAACAAACCCATTTGAGATGAAATCACGCTGAATCTCAGGTCCAAATTTCAGATCTTGTCTCGCTATATTTTCGAAGATATGATCTAAGGAAGTTAGGGTGTTTTCAAGATCCATAATTTCATCCAAAACAGGTCATCGTGGAATTTGCGCTATAACATTTTTGCTAAGAAGTTTCAGAAGAAAAAAAAACCCATTTGAATAGAAATCGGTCTAAACCTCAGGTCTGAATTTTAGATCTTGTCTCGCTATATTTCCGGATATATGCTCTGAAGAACTTATGGTTTTTCTAGACTCCCGAATTACATCCTAAACAGGTGACCTTGGGAAACTCGTCATAACTTTTTCTCTGAGCATCAGATTGAAATTTCATAAGAAGTTATAGAAAAAGGATTGACTATATTGTGTTTGGGTATAAGTTTAGAACCTAAGGTTGAAACAGTGACACGTGGCACGTCGTACAAGTTCACTCTACTAAACTAGTCTATAATTAGGGCATCGCAGGAGATTGGGAATAAAGCTTTCTTCGGGAATCCAATTGCGATTAGACTTCAGGAGTTAGAAAGAGAACTCAGAATGCTATTACAGGCCTCAGAACTTAAAGATCTGAAATTACAAATCTACAGTTGTTTCAAGATCGAGCTCCTAAAATCAAGAAAAAGCGAGATGAGGAAGTTTGATGGCAAGGATCCGGTAAATTGGATACTACAGATGGAGAAATATTTTGATCTACATGGTGTACCACTGGTAGAAAAGGTAAGTATTGCATCTAATTATTTAGAACCAAATCAATTTTTATGGTATAAAGGGCTTTGTTCTCGTAAACCACTTGTCACGTGGTCAATTTTCATGAAGGAAATGATAGCACATTATGAGGATACAAATAGCAACACCTTCTTTAGCCAATTGATAAATTTCAAACAAAAGGTTTCAATGGCAGAGCACATTGAGGACTTTCAAAAATTGAAAATAAGGGTAAATGATATTCTAGAGAAGCAAAAGATAAATAGTTTTATCTATGCCATGGAAGCTGATATCGATGGTATGAAAGCATATTGGAAGAAAGGCATGGAAGATTTTAAGAAAGACGTGGAAGGTTTGAAGGAAGGTGGGACAAAGTTGCTACAAGAAAGGCCTCCTAATGACGAAAAGGATCAAGAAACATCAAAAGAAGAGGATATACACTAGGAACCAACCCTAGAGAAAGAACAAATGAATCCGACCATATCTTTTATTACAATGGTAGGAATTACCACTCCTCGAACTCTCAAGATAGAAGGACATATCAAGAAGAAGAAGGTTCAAGCAGTGAAATATCAGGAACAAAATTATCAAGAAACATCAAAAGAAAAAGATACTCACCAAGAACTAACCCCAGAGAAACAAGAAATGAATCTGACCATATCTTGTAAAGCATTGGCAAGAATTACCACTCCTCAAACTCTCAAGATAGAAGGACACATCAAGATTAAAAAGGTTCAAGAATTGAAAGATCACATCAAGAAAGAAGAAATGAATCCGACCATATCTTGTAATGCATTGGCCATAATTACCACTCCTCAAACTATCAAGATAGAAGGACATATCAAGAAGAAAAATGTTTAAGAAGTGAAAGATCAAATCGAGCATTTAGAAATAAATCCAACCATATCTTGTAATGCATTGGAAGAAATTACCACTCCTCAAACTCTCAAGATAGAAGGACGTATCAAGAAGAAAAAGGTTCAAGCAGTGAAAGATCAAATCAAGCATCAACAACAAGTTCTCCAACTTTTAAAGGATAATGCCACTTTGGTGTAGAATTGAATGAAACAAGAGGTAGATCAACATCGCAGTGAAAGAAGTTTTGATGTAGGCGATTGGGTATTTTTATAGATACATCTCAAGCAAGCTATTTATGAGAAGGAAATGTTGGCAATACTACATGCACTTAAGAAATGGAAACCTTACCTAATGAGAAGACACTTCAAGGTAAAAATGGATCATGATAGTCTGAAATACTTTTTAGAACAAAGATTATCTTTAGAAGAATAGAAAAAATGGGTCACAAATATGTTGGGTTATGACTTTGAAATCATCCACAAAAAAGGGAAGCAAAATTTTGTTGCATATGCACTCTCAAGAAAGGATGAGGATGTGGAAACATTGTTTTGTGCTATTTCTATTATCCAACCAGATTGGATAAATGAACCAAGGGATGAATGGAAGAAGGACGAAGAAGTGTGGCCACTCATTCAAAAGTTGTAGAAGATCCCAGTTCAAACAATATTGCCAAAACTTGACAAGGAAGGAAAAATCATATTGGAACCTGGAGCAGTCACAGAAACAAGAACCTGATTCAGAGTATCTCGTCAAGTGGAAGAACTTACCTGTTGAATATTCCACAGGGGAGGACAAGAATCTTATACAGAAGCATCAATAACTACTTAAGCGTTGAGGACAACACTTTTTGAAGGAGAGGGGCATGTTAGTTCCCTATAATACTAGTGTAACCCCTTATTGTTGTTAGTATAACCCCCTTATTATATTTTTGTGCCCATGTAGTCCCCATATTTTTATTATTGTGCCCCATAGAAGCCCACTATTGTTATTATTGTGCCCTTACATTGTTATTGTTATGTCGGCTTTGATTATATTATGACCCCTTATACTCCTATATATAGAAAGGAGGTCTTCTCATTTGTATAATCCAAGAATTATTCATTTTTGTAATGTAAAGGAGGTTTCCCCCTCGAAGAGGCTGATTTCTAAGGCATTCATCTATCTTTTCTATCTTTTTGTGAGTTGTTTTCATAACATTCATACCAAGCAGATCCCCTGAATCTTGGCGGATCTAGTACCGTCAACATTTCTGGCACTAGAAGGAGGGCCAGATGACAAGCTGAGCCCATTTCATTTAGTTCAAATCTCTTATCAAAATGGATCATACACATATCATGCTCCTGGGGTGTTTCTCCCATTAATCCCTTAATCAATTATCACTCCTTGATGAGCTTCTTGATCACTTGTCCTTGTTAAAGTTTAACAGTGAGGACAGAACCTCTGTAACCAAGCACATTTATGATTTTCTCCATTTCTGCGAATCTCACGGAATTGATAATGAGGAGATTGTTTGCACACTTTTATTCCTCACCCTTGAAGGTCGTTCTAATCGGTGGTGTCATACCCTTCCACCTGCTTCCATCCATTCCCTTCGCCCTTTTCTTAAGGAGCTCCATTAAGCCTTCGGTAAGTATAACTACCAAGATGTTTTTGGAAGAATCAACCTATTAAGAATGAAGCCCAATGAATCAGTTGATATTTTTTTAAACCGATTCCTTCACCTTTGCTGTGAAATTTTGGAAGAATATTTGAACTAGGATTTCTTGAAACAAGAGTTTGAGCCCTTGGTTCGTGTCTCTTCATACGGTGAACCTGAACCTCCTGATTTTTTTGTTTCCCCAACTCATGCGGATCATGAGGCACCTCAGATTCTAGAGGAGCCCAACACACCTTTTATTCCTGGTCCTCCTCCCTTTCTAGTCCCAAAGTGGGAGCCCCCTCATGGTGACTGTAAAGCTAAGAAATCTGCGCAACATGTTCCCAACCCATATTCTCAGCCATCTCTCACTCCAATGGAGGAAATTACAGACTGGCTTAGAAAGCAAATAGAGAAGACTCATTCCTCCATTCTGCAAGAGGACATCACCATTCATAACCCAAGTCTCGATTCTAATCTACATCCTTGCCATCCTCCATCATCTACAAGCCATGATTCCTTATACCATGAATCGCTTGATCAATCCGTTTCACAAGCTAGTTGTGTGCATTCTCTTGATTCTCAAGTTGCTGGCTCAAATTGTGATCATTTGCAAGGTATTCTCATTACACAGGTGGAGGAGAAGAAAGGTGAAGACACAATCAATTCCTCTTCTATGCTTCAAAATGGTTCACATCAAGACAATGAGCTTCCATTCTTGATCGATTCTCAATCCGCTAATCTTGGTGAAACATCATGCACAATTAATTCTTTCAATCAACCTCCAGCCTTGGGCTATCATCACTCCCATGCTTCCGTATGTCATGATGAATGCCCAAACACATCATGTGATATGTTTCTTTCTCATGTACACTCTAACTCATATCTGGAATGTGCACCGGTCAAAGTAGACATCCATATCGAAACTTCTTCTTCACCCCACTTGCCCGTGTGTCCTACCATTAACAGCGCATCGACATGCGTTGGAGATACTCTGCATTCTCTTGTTTCTTCATCCGATGAGTTATTTCCTCGATCAACACAAGGCAATGAAGCTTTCATGATGAAAACAGTCTCAATGCACAAGACTCTTCCCACTCGTCATCATCTTGTATGTTGCATGAAGACAACTTGTCAAGTCAGCTTGCTAAAGCTGAAAAGTTTGATGAAGCTTGTGACGAAGATGGCTCCCATCCTAAGAGTAGTTTTAAATTAGCAACAATAGCCATCCTCAATCCATGCATGATCTGGTTGACATCTCAAAATGCCATTTTTCAATTCCGGAAAGTTCTGGGAAGTGTCAGGGTGTCAAGGAACTTCAGCGTTCATTGATGGTTATGTTAGGACCTCGCGACTCTAGTAAGTCCCTCAAACCGAATTAGATTTGGGTTCTCACACACAATCCATCTATCTGCATGATTGCACTCGATGTGGATCCCCATGTAGAAAAGGTTTACTATTCCGGGTGTGATATTTCAAAATTTAAAATTTTCACTAATGACTGAATCCACGAGTCTGTTACAGCATGTTTGTCTTCATAAAATTCTTTTACATCCAATTCAGGTTGGGAGTGTCTGTTTCCCATGCAATCATGGAACTGTGAAGTTGATCATCTCAAAGACTATCTTTTTCCATAATCATACTTATCAAATTTTTCCTCTCGTGATCAACTCCTTGGTCTTCTTGTGAATCTTGCACTTCAAATCTGCCCACTCATCACACCAGCAATCTCCCCGTGGGATGACGAGTGCACAGGTTATCACGTGAATCAAGTTCCTCTCATTTCACCACACCACAAATGGCTTCACACATTCATAGTGTTGGCATCCTTTCTACATTCCTATGATGACCATGATGCCTGCGCATTTTTTTTCCAGTTTCAGGTGGGTGTTTTGTCATATCTAGTGCACAATGAACTTGGTTCCATCATTTAAATCATTCGCAAGATTGTTCAAAAAAAAAAATTGTTCATGTCAAACTGGGAATTTGGCATCTCAAACAAATCGTCTGATCTTTCTTCTATCTTGGGTGATTGTCATACATTTTATCATTTTCCCAATAGTATATCAAATGATAGTTGTTTCGTGCACTATGATCTTCACCATGTAACATCTTTCTCCTCAAACTTATGTCAAGCAAGTGGGGCACTTCAACCTACGCTGATGGCTATTGTAGGTCCTCACTATCTTGACATGACTGACGAGAATGATCAGATCTATCTATCTATACCAGATTCCCTTATATTGTTAACTAGTACCACCTACTCTATTCAGTCCTTTAGGTTAACCCTTTTCAACTCATTCAAGTAGAGTAAGGTGAGGGGGAAAACGTTAACAAGTATGTCAGAGGTATATATAACATACTTCTCTGAAGGAACAACCTCTTCTTCTCTCAATAAGTCGGGATCCCTCCTACACCTTTGAAATAAATAAGTGCCTATGAATAGTTCTTTGAAATTGAAAAAAATGAAAAATGAAAAAATGGAAAAAATAAAATAAGGAAAAAGAAGAGAAAGAATTGATGCAAGTAACTATGTCGGGGTATTGACTAGGCTAATTGGCACTGGAGTGATGCTTGTGTTCCTGCATGACTCTATCGGGGTACTGTCCAGGCCTGCTGGCAATGGAGCAACACTAGAGATGAAACTTAAACTTTGACAGTTATATTACTTGTGCACCCATATACTCCTTATCCCCAATCAGAACACCTAAGTTGACTTGGCTTGGAATGTGTGTTGATTGATCAAGAGAATGGTGGGGACTACATCTTTCACACAAGCTAGTGTAGAAGCCATCACGACCAAAGAATCAAACAATACTTCTAGAGAGGTTAGACTTGCTTTTCACGAAACAAGGTCAATACAAAAGATGGAGTTCTAACATTGTGTCGCCAATGTTGTAGTGGCTACAACCACCCTCCAAAATGTTTTATCACATGCAAATTTCGGAGCCTACCTTGGATCCTACGATCGATCATTCCTTGGTCACTTGTTAGTAAGCTGATGTTCTCAAGATCCCCTTATTGATCTTAAGAGTTGTTCATGTTCTCATGTTTATGCAACATGTGTCATCTTTGGGCATAGGCATTGTTGTTTTTCATACAAAGGGAATGTTGTTTTGCTACAAGGGAAATATTGTGCATATGAGTTGTTTTTACATGTTTCACACTCACTTCACACACTCTTGTTGCGAAGGTTGTCGCATCAAGTAGAGTATATTTTATAAATTATGGATGGTCTACATTGTATCACTAAGTGTTCATGTGTGATCATAGTCGAGTCCTATCACTGTTTACATATGTTCCCTGATCTCACACTTAGCCAATTTCCCGAGAAACCTAGCCTCATCCAACTTCCCAAAACTATGAACTTTTCTTCTGCAACCCTTAAGCTTTTTCCCTTGCCTCCTGGAACTGCATAGTGCACAGAGACCCCAGCCTCCCTTAACATCCAAAACTGTGTAGTGGTTTCCTCTAGTGTCCTTTCCCCATATGGAGTCCATTGTCATTAGAAACTGCGCAGTATTGTCTCTTAGCTACTCAGCCTGCCTTGCAACCTGAAACTGTGCAGATGTGTCCTCCTAGAACCCATCTCGCAGCAGTGCCTTGCATCTAGAAACTGCACAGTATTGCCTCTTAGCTCCCTAGGTTTCACTACACTCAAAAACCTACCTAGAAGTGTCCTCTAAGGACCCCATCCCACAGCAGTGTCCTATGCCTCAAAAATGTGCATTTGTGTCCAAGTTTTCCTGTCTATCTTGCATGCAGAAACTATGCAGATGGGCCTCCCAGGGCCTCATTCTGGCAACAGTCACTGCCCGAGGAAACTACGTTGATCTATTTTTCAGTGACTATAGGAAAAGGTGACAAGCTAAGATCACTCCCAAGGAGTTGAGGAGAAGGACCAAGAGACTAAGTGATGGAAAAAGATCAGGACCGCATGCAAACTCCGTCAGATGCATGATCATCTTGAGGGTAAGTATGGTAAGTAAAGAACACCTTTCGAAGTACATCTCTTAGTTGAGTTTGCAAGACTACTTGTCATTTTCATATCATGTTGTCTTCATTAACATGCATGTGTGCAGACACAAAATTCATTTCATGCATATCCTCTACATGACTTGTTTTCTTTTCACTTGTTTGACCAATTTTCATCTTTGGCATGCTGATTGCTATGTCATGCTTGCGACCTTGTTCTGGTGATATCGAAGGTTCGTCTTTGTGTGCATGATTTGTTTTGACAATGTAAACACCCATCGTACTGACACACAAAGTTGTAGACACTATCGCACAAGTTTCATCATGATCATTCAATGACCGATATTAAGTGTCACACTTGTCACTCTCACCTTTAACTCGTTGCACTGAGCACATGTTGTCTTGTTGGTTTGAGGTGTCTTGTCGTCGACTCATGCTAAATGTGTGCTTACAAGGTCATATATACACAAGGTCACTCGCTCACACACTTAACCATTTTTCCTGAAAATTATGTCGACTGGACAACCGTCCATCAATCAGACCTCCACTAAGCTGCACTACGGAGTCTCAACCCTAAGTGACCCTACATTGTTGCCCAAAACTATGCGTAGATGGAGGTTGTCCTCCCAAGCAACCTGTATTGCACAATTATGGAAATAAGCAAGCTGATTGTCTCCCTAAACTGTGCAGAAGTTGTCCAAGAAGCCATTCCACACTGCACTTCCCACAAGACCATCCACCAAGCCTTCCTCTGGTTAACTAGAAGATCTAACTTGAGTTGTGACCTAGGTCTACACTTATCCCCAAAACTACGCAGTAGTTTTCCAGCCCGCCTGCCTGCACTGCCTGCAGAAACTAAGTAGACATGAGGGATAGGCCTCTGCTCCCTATCACTGCATTCTCCTGGTAAATTGTGTATTTTTTCCAGGTAGTCCCCTTGCTGGTATGCTCTGCTCTCCTACTAAAAACTACGTAGTTTTCACTGACAGTCCTCCTACTTCCCAACACTCCACTTAGCCTGGAAACTGTGTAGTCGTGTCCTACCTTGATTGTCTCCCAGAACTACACAATTCTGACCAGCAGCTCCTGTAGCGTGATCCCGACCTCCTCTGGAAAACTGCACAGTTTTCACTGCCAGTGTTTCTTCCTGCTGGCACTGCCTCCCCAGAAAAGCTGCGTAATTCTGCCTCTTAGCTTAGCCCTTTCCCACGGATGTCATTGTTGTCCCAGATTGCTCAAATCAGCCTTCCAATGACCTTTGCGCAATTTTTCTCGATAGTGCCCCAGAGTCCCGCATCCTAGCCTGAGTTATGCTTTTCACAGTCTCAGTATCTTGTCCTCCCTCCTGGTCGCCTGGACTGATCACGAAGAACAATGCATCATGGTAGATTAGGAGATTTATGGATTTGATGTCATCTCGTCATGAGTGATTGCCAAAGAAGGTACATGAATGGAACATGGCACGATGATGAACAGGATGAAGAAAGAGAACATTCTAGAAGACTTGCTCACGTTGGATGAACACGTGAATCATACCAACTAGAAAGCAAAGGAGATACATACACATGCATGAACCATCAAGCAAATATCAAGACCATCAAAGGACTCACACATTTCGTCATGTGGAGGTGAAGATATGATACACTAAGAGCATACTTATCACCCAACAACATAGCAGCTTGACATAGACACCACAATCAACATGTTCATGTCAATAGTGTCATGTCGAGTGTCTCATGAGTCATCTCAACCACATCACTACTTTGGGCCATAATTGTTGTAATCAATGTAATGTAACATGGAAGTCCAAGATACCAACGGATGAAGTTGAAGAGTCATGTAATTCGAACAGTCATGAGGGAAGTCGAAGAGTCACAAGGGTCAGTTTCACCCTTGGCTATATATACCCCCTCCTTTGTACATGCAAAGGACTTTTCACCTTGGCTCCTCCTGCATAGCCTTGATAGTCTGTAATCTTTTCTTTGAGGAGTGAGCAGTGGTTGCAATGCTCCACTATTGAGGCTAGTGATATATGGTGTACGAATGTGTCTTGGAACTTTCACTTAATTCAAAATCTTGTCACATGCCAACACATTTTCACATGTGTATTGTATTCGTTCATAAGACTATTCTTTAGACGCCTGTAATGCATGTTTCTTTAGCTTGTACTAAGATAGCTGAACTATTTCGGTTGTTTTAGTGCATGTACTGTTGGAAATGTGTTGTATCAGTGGCTATTGTTGACTCGTCTGTGTGGACTACTCAGCCAGACATGAGACAGATTTGTTCTTGTAAACTTGTTATAAGGACCGTCGCATTCGTGTGGACTAATCCGGTGAGTATTTTACGTGCTATCCATTCATGTTAGTGTTTGTGACTCCTGCATCCATGTGGACTACTCCGCTGGAAGCTGTGCATATCTTGTTATGTTGTGCGTGTCTCTTCCTAAGTTGGGACTACTCCCTCTCGACCTGAGACTCACTTTAACCCTCCCCCTCTATAGTGAAGGAACTTGGACACAAGTTACACTAAGCACTCACCAGGCACATGTACCTTGCTATTTGAAGACTAAGTATACCGCTCTCATGTGTTGACAAGCAAGAGCTAAGGCATATCTTTAAGATAATGGAAACTGGGCCATGATACCAGATGGGACTCCTACACCAAACTATGTGAAGTCTAGTTGGGACTTCATACTGGGGAGATCCCCTGAATGTTGGCGGATCCAACACCTTCAATACATAGGTAAGTATAAGTTGTAATAATATGGTTGTTATTGCTTATCCCTAAGGAATTACATACATATACCAATCCTTCAACATATTATCGAACATCATGCATAAGGGTCAGAAAGGGTTATGTGGTTCCTAAATGTTATTTGAGACATAATGTAAGTGAAAGTTAAAGTGAAAATAAGAAAGTGCTTGTTTAATGAGATGCTAAACTCGTAAAAAATAAAATCCTAAAGTTAATTGACTTTAATTGTCTTTATATTGTAGATGGTATGTTGGATTATTTCAATTATTTTTTATATTATAATAATTCGATAATATATTAATTGAATAAATAATGTGGTTCTTTTATTTAAATAAAATAGTATATATATGTATATAGAAGTTAAGATATTTTTTTAATAATATTGTTTTTATTATCAATTTGGGATAATTAGCAAGGTTAAAGTCTAACTTGGATTTTGGTTTATAAGTTTAAATTATTTTTTTATTTATTAAAATAAGAGATTATGATACAATATAGTTTTAGATAAAGTGTATTTTAGAAAAGAAAATTTTAAATTTAGAGTTAGTTGTTTTATTTGATGTTCTTAGAGGTAATTGATATCAACCAAGTTAATGTTTTGTAATTCAAATTAATCATGACATTTTCAATTGATTATGACTTGAAATGGTTTATTATTACTTATGATGATGCATTTTAAGAAGTGAAAAGAGATAAATTAGTATCAATCATAATTTTGTGCTACAAAGTCAACATATTATATAAGATGAGAACAATAGATTTTTCGATGAGAATAGCTATATTAAAAACACTATTTATTTGAACTTATTTCAATGATGTATCCTCTTTAGAAGGGAAGGAAGTGTAGTAATACAATAACTCAAAACCAACAATGTCATTTTTCTTTCATTTGTACTTATGGTATTTTTATTGTAAATAGTGTAAGTAATATGCCCTAATGTTATATCAACATAAGATTGTTGAAATATAATGTTGGGATGAGGTTTCATGATATGATGGTATGAGGATAATGACACACATATGATTCATATTTATTTAGTTGTTACGATAATGATGGTGTATGGTCATGATAAATATGATACGAATAGGGATTATGATGTTATGATATGAGGTAATTTGACATGTGGTTCATTTATTATGTGATGATATGTCTTTGATGTTGATGTTATAACTTATGAGGATATTATGATGTGAAGCATGTGGTAATTACATGTAGATTTTGTGACATGCATGAGAATGAAACTCTTTACTAATTAGAATGTGGTGATCAACAAGGATGTTATGTTGGCATGAGGATTATTTCTATGATACTTCGATGATAATTAATACATTTGTTACATATTGAGATGTGGTGATTGACAGTAAATTCACAAATGGGTCGAGATGGCCAGTTTATTTGATGATCTCGTGGGAGCCCATACCTGCGAGGGAGAATATAGTAACACCATATGTGTTGGGGACATACTCATTCAACACTACATAAGTGAGTGGTTCCTTTGTCTTGTATAACTCTTGATGGATAACTCTTGAGGGGATATGGGACCATCTTGAGGAGGCCAAGTGCAAGTTATTGTAGACCAAGTGCCTGATATTGGATTGGGATGTCGAATTCTGGTGGGGGTGTAAGGACTTTAATGCTTGGGGTTGTGCACCTTAGTGCTTAGTGTGGAGGGAGTGGGCCAGCCTTTCAATATGCCTGGAGTACTACTGCATGGAATACTGAGTCTGGTGCCTACCTTGGGGCAGATGAGGTCTAAGCTGGGCGTGAGCCTTGGGGCCATCCTTGCACTGTGGTACAGACCGATGAGGCTTATGCCTGGTTTTGAAAGTGGGAAAAAGGACTAAGATTCCTTGGGATTTCCTCGGTGTTGTGGAAACATTCGATGCATGTTGGTTATACTAGTTCAACAGAGAGTGTGGGGCAAACGTGAAGTAATAAATAACTAAATAAAATATTTGTTAAATGATTCAACTTAACTTCAAGACAATATTATTTAAAGAGGGGGAGTATGTAACGTCCCCTAATAATAATAATAATATAAGTAAATAAATAATAAAGAAAAGATAATTATGGTAAATAAATAGTAAAAATTAAATAAAATATAATAATAGTAAATAAATAAAAAATAATGGAGAGAATATAATAATAATAAATAAATAAAATAGTAAATAATAAACTAGAGCTCTAAATAAATATATATAAAAGCAAACTACAAAAATAGTAAAAATAAGTAAAGTTAACAAAAAGTAAAAATGAATAAAATAAGAAAGATTTAAATTAAGAGAAATACTAAATTAAGTGAAACTTAAACTAAAGAAGTTGCATGTTGACACATGGAATGTGTGAGTGTAGACCCTTTTCCATTTTTTGGTCTATTTAATGGATGATGAGGAATATGAAATTCATCATTCATTCATCCATTCTCTTGGGAGAAAAGTGTTGTGAGACAAAGGATTCCCTGGCAGTAGTACATTGATTGAGGGCTTGGGGGTGGCCAGCTGTAGAAAGATAATGTGCAACTGAGCCTAAGGTTGGGTGGAGAGTCATCCCCAAAATATTTGTTGCAGTTAGCAAAATTCAAAGAGCCTTCAACTCCAAAAGCACAAATAAGGAATATCATCGATATAGGTAAGTCGTCTCTACGCATATTTTTCAAAAAATCTATGTTAAATAGTTGAATAATTGAGTGTTGATTATTAATCACATAATTTGATATACTTAGATATATATTTTAATTTCGGGTTGTTACATCATCATATCAGGATTAGAGAAGGAGATGAGTGGAAGACATCACTTAAACCAATGTTGGGTTGTATGAGTGGCTAGCTATTCCATTTGGACTCTTTAACGCACCTAGTACCTTCATGAGATTGAATAATGAGTTGTTAAAGGAATTCATAGGGAAATTTGTGATTGTATACCTAGATGGCATCCAAGTGTGTACAGTCAGACTAAAGAAGAGCACTTGAGGAATTTGAAGTATGTTTTAGAAAAGTTGCAGCAAGAGAAGTTGCTTATTAGTTTCAAGAAGTGTTCATTCCTAATTAAATGGCCTTTGTCATATCTAAAGACAACTTGAAGATGGACCCTGAGAAGGTAATAGTTATTGTTGATTGGCCCTCTCCTAAAAGTATTTTTGAAGTTATAAGCTTCTTGTCTTGTGTCCATACTTAGTGCATGTAAAACAATAGCTTGGAAATATTCCTCATACTTGGGAGAAAATCGACTTCTGAACATTTTTTGGGCTACATTATGTGAATTTAGATATTATTTTCCAACAATATATTTTTCTTTTGATAAGAAAAATTCCTCCTTTTATTGCACTGATATTGATTTGTCTCTGATTGGTTATTGGGCTATGTGTTGCTTTCGTCTCCTTTCTATTTCATGGACTCTTCTTTTTCTACTACATTGTCACCAATTTTGGTTGCTTGCACAAAGGTAATTGACCTCTTTCCCTTCAACTCCATTGTTGAGCTAGACCCTACCTCAAAACCAATACTAGTTCGATTATTGGAGATTCTATGTACTTGCAGAAGCTCATTTAGATTTTCTCTTCCCTTTGTAAACTTTTGATTAAATTTCAACTGAGCTTTTGCCTTCTCTAATTCTTTCCTTAGCAAAACAACTTCTCTTTCAAGCCTTTTCAATGTTTTATTCTTCTCACTAATCCATTGATTTTAAGTTTCTTGAATCCTCTTACCTTCTTTGGTTTATAGGAGCAATGGTTCAACAACATCAATTTTATCCTTGATCAACAATTATTTCTGGGTTTTATTTTTCTTTCTTAGCCTTTCAATCTCTTTAAGTGCATTGAATAGCTCTCCTTCTAAATCTACTTTAGTATCTTCACCATCACAATTAATATCTTCTATTTCTAAATTTCCTATAGCCATGAGCATGAATTATTTAGGACCTTCATCATCTCTATCCTCATCACAAGATTGGTTGCCTTCACTTTTAGAAGAGCTGGTTTCTTGGGTATAGAGACTTCTTTTCTTAGCCTTCTTTCTTTCCTTTTGCATTTTCCTGAGCTTCTCTCTTGGATCATATTCCTTCTTCTTCTCAGGACACTTGGAAGAATAGTGACTAACTTTGCCACAATTAAATCACTTAAAAGGTAACTTATCTTTATGCTTTCTTGAGCCTCTCTTGAGCTTCCTCACAAGCTTGGCTTCTTCTTCCCCTGATTCACAACATGAATCATCACACTCTTCCTTAGGCTTCTTATTTACTTTGAAGGTTGAATCCTTTGTAGCAGACTTTCCATATGAAATTCTCATCTCATAAGAAGTGAGTGTACCAAGTAATTTGTCTAAGGTGTGAGTCTTCATATTCGTCATCTCTTCAATATTTAACATTTTGGGATTAAATATCTCAGGGAGAGATCTCAACACCTTTTGAAATATTATAGGCTCTTCTAATTTTTCGTCAAGGCCTCTTATAGTATTTACAACTTCATCAACATTTAGGAAGTATTTCACAATATCTTCATCATCATGCACCCCTAGAGACTCAAATTGCATTCTAAAACCTTGAAGTTTATCTTGCTTTACCTTATTGTAACCTTCATAGTAGCTGCTCATATTGTCCCAAATGGATTTTGCAGTTGAGCAGTCAACAACCTTGAATAGTTTTGATTCAGGTAGGCCAACAAGCAAGGCATTCATGTTGATTTCGGGTAGCATTGGATGTCATCTAGCCACGAAAATTGGTGGAAAGGCTAAAGCACATGATATCTCCAATACCCAGAAATGGTTTGGGCAAAATCTAATTAGTTTGGGAGATATTAAAATAATTAATATTTTTAATGGAGTCACTAAGTATAAACTTAGGGAAAATAAAATATTTATGTGAATTAATATAAAATTGAGTTAGAATGGTCCAAAATTCATGGATCAAGCCAGATCTAATCTTAGTCATTGATTAGGGACTTAATCTCAGCCATTGAAATGTCAACAAGAAAAGTATAAGAGGAGGCTTGAGGGTCACTTGGAGAACACACCGAGTTGATCAAGAATTCGATTTTCTGGGGCAAGGCTTGCTGAGGAAATCGAAGGAGCGATCAAAGTTGCAGCTAAGGGGTAGTGAATGTAGTAGTAGAGAGGCTGAGATAGTACCGAGAGCATTGACACAGAAGTTGGGAGAGGGTTGACGCGGAGCCAACTATAGGCCACCAGAGGCCACGCAGAAGCAACCAGAGGCCACGCAAAGGCAGCCAGGAGCTGCACAGAGCTTGAGGAGGGCCAACGTGGGACACGCAAAGGCTCCAGAGGCTGACGTAGAGCCCTGAGAGGCTGACGCTGGGGTAGAGAGGCGGATGCTAGGCTAGAGAGGTTGACGCAGACCGTAGAGGTTGATGCTGGGAGATTTCGTGGGGCAGATTGGGGTTGATATCTGTGATCCAGGTCCGGGTGTGAAAAAGGACCCTTCCAAGACCTTTTACTTTCATGATGTGTTAAATTGCATTTTTAAAAGAACATAAATGAATACATCTGCATGTTGTAAAGAAGAGGAACATGCCATTCATTAACACATGAAAACATAAGCCGTTGATAACGGAGTTCGTCCAGGAGGGACTATGTCTCCAAGCCCCGATGTCAAGATGGTGTAGGTCATTGCATTAAGTGTTGTCAATAGTGATGATGTACATAAGAGGTGATGTCGCTATCATACAAGGAAAATGCCCTCATGCATGAGTAGCTCAAGAGATGTTCCGCTACAGGAACTCTTAGTCAAAAAGGACTCCTATCAGTATGACACAAACTCATGCATGATAATGAACATCCCGCCAACATGGCATAAAATTGATTTCAATGCAATCATACATGGTGACACATGAGTATCCCATCAACATACAACAAAGGGATCTCAAATAAAACATGACGAATCATGACAACAAGTACATCACACAAATGATTCCGTGTCACATCAAGCAGGAATCATGAAGACAAGTAAGAAACAAGATCCCTCATTAACATCGAACAGGGATCTATGCAGCACAATGCATAGCAAAAGAAGTACATGAACACACTACATATACCTCACATCCAGGGGCCATCTGAAGAAAAGGATGTCAAACTGCTGAAGTTGGCCGTACCATCAATCTCGCGGCATTGAATCTCATGGAAATGGTTGCTCGCATGTCGAATGCTGACACCTACACTCCATTTAGAAAAGTGGTCGAAAAATGAAATGAGAAAATGGAAAATCTGAACACACCATCAGATTTGTGGTGTAGAATAGTGCAAAATCAACTGTCAATTTTCTAAATTCTGAGAAAATGAAAATTTGGGGCTTATGGAATCTTTTAGGTTCCCCCTAGATTCCTCAAAGATTCCCTCCCCCAAGTCCTCTGCAAATCAGTTGATCGTATTAGGAAACTGACTGTGCCATCACGTTTGTGTTGTTGAGAGGTTTAAGATCGACAAAAAAATTGTCCAATTTGGACACTGCAAAAATTTCACCCTCTCGAGAATTTCGCTCAATCATGGTTCCGCCTACCCTTTTTCAGGATCATGGTTCGACCAAAAAAATTAATTAAAAAATCATGCCTTGGTTTCCGTGCATGCTTCTGGTTCCTCCATGCTTGGGCGCATTGATTAAATGACGGGTTTATATCAATTTTTGAGGTGGAGTTACCAACATTCACTGTTTGGCATGTTGGTAAATACAAAAATTTGTTGAGGAGGGGTTGGGTGGTCAAACCTTGCCCCTCTCATTTTAATACATTACCTTTTTTTTGGGCGTATGGTTATAACCATAACCATAATCTATCACCAAAATGGCATGGAGTTTGTCATTAAATGGCGGAGTGCTGTTTTTTCTTAATGGGCCGTTGGTATATGCATTGATGGAGGGTTCATTGAATGGTGCGTTAATTTATTTGGGAGGTACGTTGGTTGATGGGGCCGCCGCATTGGCAGGGCCGGCCCTCCCACCAGCCATGGGTTCAACTCCCACCAGCCCCCTCCTTTTAATATGGTGCATATAGTTATGTGTTGGAGTTTTGGGGTGTGGGCCGGGTCCACCGGAGGTGGCCCACCCATCCCACATACCATGACTTATGTATGGTGCAGTGGAGGTTGGAGGGCTCGGCATGGTAATGGTCGCCGAGCCAAAAAAATTTCATTATGTGTTGTGGTTGGGCCGATGGGGGTCATGGCCTGTCAGCCCTTAAATAATTGAATTTTTTTTGTTATGTATTTTGGGGTGGTGGGGGTGGTGGCCCACCACCTCATATATATATTTTTTGTTTTATTTAACAACAAATTGGCCATTTTTGAAAATTCAAAAAATGACCGAAGGAGACAAATTAAATTGGCCACAAATTCGCCCAAAATTTGGCCCAGGTTGACCGGAATCAGGTGGCCGGATTTTGTCCAAAATGGTGCTTCCTTAAGCTTGCCCAGTGATCCAAGTCACCTTGAACTTTGACTTCTCCTAAATTTCGCATACGGACTCGGTTTGATAACCATTCACACCATTGCGGTCAAATGACGAGATCCACTCTTTGGTCCTATTTCGAAAGCATTCTAATCACTTTGATTTTTGAGCTTCCATAAGCCCTCTTGGTCTTGTGTGTGTCCCTCGAGCCACCTCGATCCATCCTCCCCTTTGAGGAGCTTTTGGTCGTCCAAAAGCATGAAAAATAATCTGCAACTTCTCTGTACCTTGTCTGCATCACAAGCGTCTTGAAAGGTGTTTCTTCCATCTCCTTCACCTTTGTTCTTCAGAGCCTTAAGTGATGAGCCGACACCTGTAACCTCTGCAACTTGTAGTACATTGTTTTTTCAATTTACATGCTTGACTTTCATGACCAACTAATGACCCAAGAATCCTATACTTGCCACGAGTTTATAACACATACTCGGTGGGCAAGTTTACATCAAGATGGACACAATACCCCAACTATGAAAACAAGGCCAACATATCATTGTTTCTTCAACAAGTGATGGAAAAAAAATCATCACTACAACACATGATTTACAACAATAAGACAAAACACTATTTGCTTTGACAAGTGATGGAAACACAAAATCACTTTCACATTTTATCATGCAACTCAAAATAAGACCAGCCATCATTGTTGCTTCGCAAGTGATGGAAACACATCATCACTTTTACATTTTCAAATGCCACAAATGATTTATAAAAGCACGACCATTACAAGCTAACATATCTAGAAACCATTTTTCACTTATCAATGTGAATGGGTTGCCTCCTTGTGGTGGTTTTGCTTGTCAAACAATTGTTTCACCCAGTTCATGCACTGACACTTTGTCTTTAAGGCGCTACTCTGGATGGAGCATCCAACATGTGGCTCTTTGATGGCCACTTCTGTCACAATGACTACAATAGGTATTCTTCCTCTAGATCTTCTTAACATGTTTCTTTACCTGTTGTTGAGAAGGTCTTTGACACCTCTTCATTTTGTGTGCTGCCATTCTTTTCCAACACTTAGAAAATGCATGGTTATGAAATCCACAAAAGGTACATGCTTTTCGATTCCATGATTTACATTCATCTTTAACAACATGATTATAACCAAAATGAACATTTGAAAATCGAAACTGGTTATACCTTTCCTTACCATCTCTAGTGTCATTATGGTGATAAGAGCTTGCCTCAGCTCTCTCCCTGCAATGGCCACTGCCAGGGGATGATGGGGATGTGTTCCCATCATTCTCTTTCCTTGACGATTTCAACGATGTCTCGGAAGCATCTGACACCTTCGAGCATTCTCCCTCGGTGTATCTCAAGCCTAAAAATTAAGCTCTCTGCACAACCTCTGAATGTTGAGTTATGCCTTGGTTATTAACACCATTTTTTTTTCCTCCTCGTGCCTCGTCCCGGTAAGGATCCTCATGTTTGTCCCTGTAATTGGGATCTCCAAATCTCCAATAGACATCATACTATGTGAAGATGAAACCGAAAGGAAATCAACATCTTTTACCTCCTTTGTCGATTTGGAAAGAACTGATGAGGGCTTCTCATCATTTGTTGTTGGTGGTTCGCTAGTTGTCTTAGTGCATTCTCCAACTTCTTTCCTGACATACCCAAGTCCTGTCTGATGGGGTAATTCTTCTACTTTGATGGGGTTAACAATGCCTTGGCAATTAAGGTCGTGGAGGCGGCGTAGTGGTAAAGTCGGCCTCGTCATGACGGACCGGTCTTGTGTTCGATCCCGAGCAAGGTCGTTGCTCGTCGTGCGAGTAGTTAGTCTAAACCGGGCCAAGCCCACTACCTTTAAAATTAACTGAAGGGTCGGATATGGCGAACCCTAGCTTCCCCGTCTCCTTGCCCTTGGCCGCCGTCGGCTCCTGGACTACGCTGCGTGAGAAAAAGCTGGAGCGAACGGCGCATCGATGCAGAGGCTTTCTCTCTGCTGCAGATAAGCAACAAGACCACGCCATTTCCAATGGCTCGAAACCCAGATTTGATGGTTCCTGGCCCCATGCCGCCGTTGGGTCACAAATCGCACCGAACGCAGAAGGATTGAAGACACCTGGGCAAAGATCATTGACAGGTCCTCAAGATCTCCAAGCCATGATCGCGGGGGTTGCAGACACAGAAGAATCTGCTTTCCTCTTATCGGCGAGCTCCGGGAAAACAGGGCCCCGTCCCCCTGCTTCCATGGCGCAATGGAGCAACCCCCTTTCGACTATCAAAGCAGTGGATAGGGAGAATCGGACAGCGCGATGGACCAGGGTCTCCAGGAAAGAAGGAACGACACTAAACAGAGCTTTCCAGATTCAAATCAAGCTTCTTTCAGGAAAAACCATGCTTCAATGGGTTTGCCAGACGGATCCAGTATGGAATCTCAAGCATGCATTGGACATCAAATTGGGAATCCCTTCCGCAGACCAACGGCTTCTCTACCAAGGTAAACATCTGGAGGACCTCTTACCTATTTCTTTTTACGGTATTGAGAAAGATGCATCTATTATCCTTTCCCTCCGTCTTAGAGGAGGAGCTGGGGGAGAGCCTTCCTCAGCTAAGGGTTTTTCGTACAAAGATGCAGTCCATGGCAAGCAAGCTGAAAAGACAGAGCCACCAATACAGACTTCACCCAAGGCCTTTCTGGTTGACAAATTGGAGGAGATCCCATCAGTTGAAATCTACTACCCTGATCTTGAAGACGACACCCAGAAATTCGCTGAAAGAGCCATCATCTGCAGATTCAATGGGCTCTGGCCGCGCTCACAGGATCTTTATGACTGGATCAAAGCCACCTGGACGGATCGTTGTAAGGTTTATTTCTGTGCTAAAGGATATTTCATAGTGTTGTTCGAGGACCTTGAGCATTGCTACAATGCCCTAGACGAAGGCCCTTGGTTCATGGGATCAGCGGGTCTCTTCCTAACTCCATGGTTTCCCGACTTTGACCCAGCTTCAGCAGTCATCACCAAGGCTCCGGTATGGATCAGGCTTCCAAATCTCCCAGTTCACCTGTGGCGTATAGAAGTATACAGGCAAATAGGCAATGCCCTGGGTCGCTTCTGGATGGGAGACTACCAGAGAGAGAGGCAAGGTCTCTATACATACGCCAGAGTATGTGTGGAGCTTGATTTAAGCAAGGGACTGCCAGAGTTCATCAATCTCAAGATCAAGGACGCTATCTGGACCCAGTTTATAGAGTACGAGAACACTGCCTTCAGATGCCGTCATTGTCACCAAACAGGGCACCTACATATCTCTTGCCCATCGCTGTCAGCAAAAGCAAAAAAGGGCCTCTCTGCTCATACTAAGCCCAAGCGTTGGGCCCCCTGCCCACCGCCGCCAACCAGAAGCTCCAGCCCCCCTAGTATGGAAAAGGTTCCAAGTATGGAAAAGGAGGAAAATCAGTCAGAACCAGATCAGATACCTCAGACGATGGATCCGCCCACGAACTTTATGGAACACACCCATGTCTCAGCAAATTCCCAGAAACGCCCCCATGAGACTTCCTCCTCTGACTCAGAGAAGGAGTCCCCAATGATAGAGAACTCCAGTCTCCAAGTTGTGGTTGCCCATCCTCCTCACGAGGGCTGGACACATGTTAACAAAAAGAAAGGGAAAAAACAGTGTGGTGTAATCACTGTCCCGCTGGGGTAACAGCTTGTATTTGCTTTCGATTCTTCAGGTACAGCAGTGTTTGTTTACTCCTTCCGAGACCGAGGTTGGTGATTTTATCATTTCCGGTCTGTCGGTCTCTTGTCTTTCCTGCAGTCCAGGGTTTGTTTCTCTCTTCCGGGACCGAGGTTGATGTATCTATCATTTCCGGTCTGACGGTCTTTTGCCTCTCCTGTTTGTACCATATTTATTTCTCTTAATAGATTTAGTCTTTACCGATAATAAAAAATAAAATAAAAACAATGCCTTGGCAATTAACGCCCAAGCCTTTTCCTTCATACCCCATTCTCTTCAACATTTTGGAGCCAATTCCTGTGGTATGATTTTCAATCACAATGAAATCATCATCAGGACACATACATGAATTCAGAGAATTACATTTTACCTCACATGGGTCATGTTGCAGCTTTTCCAAGGCCGCATCCTTTGCTTGCAGCTGTCATAGAAAACTATGTTTCTCCTCTTTCTCTTCATGTAGAAGCATATTCAATTCAACGTTATCTGTTTGAATACTTTGGTTGTTGTTCTTCAGTTCTTCCAGAGCCTCTTCCGTGGCTTGCAACTGAAGCTGTAATCACTCCTTTTCCTCTACCTCTTTTTGTAGAGTTTCATACATTATTTCCACCCTTTTGGAAATTTTGAGCATGGTCTCGTACATTTCTTTTTCATCCTTTGTCGCTGCATGTTCCATTGTTCACTCTTGCAATTCACATCCATGCAAAGACTGCTCTAATACCACTTGATTTGGGCCCGAGTGTGACAAAGGACCTTTCCAAGGCCTTTTACTTTCGTGATGTGTTAAATTTCATTTTTAAAAGAACATAAATGAATACATCTGCATGCTGTAAAGAAGAGGAACATGACATTTATCAACACATGAAAACATAGGCCATTGATAATGGAGTTCATCCAGGAGGGACTACGTCTTCGGGCTCCGATGTCAAGATGGTGTAGGCCACTGCATTAAGTGCTATCAATAGTGATGATGTACGTAAGAGGTGATGTCACTATCATACAAGGAAAATTCCCTCATGCATGAGTGGCTCCAAGAGATGTTCCACTATAACAAATCTCAGTAAAAAAGGACTCCTATCAGTATGACACAAACTCATGCATGATAATGAACATCCCGCCAGCATGGCATAAAATTGATTTCAATGCAATCATACATGGCGACACATGAGTATCCCATCAACATATAACAAAGGGATATCAAATAAAACATGACAAATCATGACAACAAGTACATCACACAAATGATTCCGTGTCACATCAAGCAGGAATCATGAAGAAAAGTAAGAAACAAGATCCCTCATTAACATCAAACAGGGATCTGTGTAGCACAATGCATAGCAAAAGAAGTACATGAACACACTACATATACCTCACATCCAGGGGCCATCTGAAGAAAAGGATGTCAAACTGCTGAATTTGGCCGTACCATCAATCTCGCGGTGTCGAATCTCATCGAAATGGTTGCTCACACATTGAATGCTGACACCTACACTCCACTTAGAAAGATGGCCAAAAAACTGAAATGAGAAAATGGAAAATCTGAACACACCATCAGATTTGTGGTGTCGAATAGTGAAAAATCGACTATCAAATTTCTGAATTATGAGAAAATGAAAATCTGGGGCTTAAGGAATCTTTTAGACTCCCCTTGATTCCTCAAAGATTCCCTCCTCCGAGTCCTCTGCAAATTGGCTGCTCATATCAGGAAATTGACTGTGCCATCGGGTTCATGTCACTGAGAGGTGTAAGATCGACATAAAATTTTTCCAATTTGGACATTGCAAAAATTTCACCCTCCTAAAAATTTCGCTCAATCATGGTCCCGCCTACCCTTTTTCAGGATCATGGTTCCACCTGCAAAAATTAATTAAAAATCCATGCCTCAGTTTTTTTGCATGCTCCTGGTTCCTCCATTCTTGGGCGCACTAATGAAATGACAGGTTTATATCAATTTTTGAGGCAGAGTTACCAACATTCACTGTTTGGCATGTTGGTAAATACAACAATTTGTTGAGGAGGGGTCAGGTGGTCAAACCCCGCCCCTCCCATTTTATTACATTACATTTTTTTTGGGAATATGGTTATAACCATAACCATAACCTATCACCAAAATGGCGCAGAGTTTGTCATTAAATGGCAGAGCACTGTTTTTTTTAATGGGCCGTTGGTATATGCATTGATGGAGGGTTCGTTGAATGACACGTTAATTTATTTTGGAGGTACATTGGTTCATGGGGTTGCTGCGTGGGCGGGACCGGCCCTCCCACTGGCTGTGGGTTCAACTCCCACCAGCCCCATCATTTTAATATGACGCATATAGTTAGGTGTTGGGGTTTTGGGGCTGTGAGCTAGGTCCACCAGAGGTGGCCCACTCACCCCATATACCATGGCTTATGTATGGTGCGGTGGAGGTTGGAGGGCTCGGCGGGGTAATGGCAACCAAACCATAAAATTTTTGTTATGCGTTTTGGTTAGGCAGGTGGGGGACATGGCCTGTCAGCCCTTAAATAATTGAATTATTTTGTTATGTATTTTGGGGTGGTAAGGGTGGTGGCCCGTCACCTCATATATATAATTTTTGTTTTATTTAACAACAAATTGGACATTTTTGAGAATTCAAAAAATGACCAAAGGAGACAAATTAAATAGGCCACAAATTTGCCTAGAATCTGGCCCAGGTTGGCCGGAATCTGGTGGCTGGATTTTGTCCAAAATGCTACCTCCTTAAGCCTGCCCAATCACCCAAGTCAACCTGAAATTTGAATTCTCCTAGCTTTCACATACAGACTCTGTTTGATGAACCATTCACACCATCATGATCAGGACAACAAGATCTACGCTCTGGTCCTAGTTCAAAAGCATTCTGATCACTTTGGTTTTTGAGCTTCCATAAGCCCTCTTTGTCCTGTGTGTGTCCCTGGAGCCACCTGGATCAATCTGTCTCCGTGTGAGAGGTACTACTACCGAGGGAATTCTCTATTGGGTGAGCCATTTCTAGCACCCAGATTGTATTATGAAACTTCTTAATAATAAAACCCTCAGATAGCTGCACCATTTTTTCCGCATTGGGTTTTTCCAGGGACGTTAGTCCAAAAATAATGGTGCCACTTGTGTGCTTGTTTTTTCCTTACATGGATTGTTCGCTCTGAGCTGGTTCATGCATCCCAAAAGAGAAGGAGCTAATCCCTTGATGAGAGGAGCTATCCCTTTGAAGGAGGGCTTTATCCCTTTGAAGGAGGACCTAGTAACCTCCCTCCATTGCACTATAAATACAAGCATTGGGCTGGTTGCTGGAGAGGTTATAAGCTGAACATTTTTGAGGGTAAATGCTGGTGAAATCAAGACTTCCTAGTTGAGCTTAAGAGGAGAGATCACACCTCTTTTTGGCTTCATTGGGGAGTGAGTGAAACTTGTCAAAGTAGAGGAGACTTCTTGCTTGACCTTGGGAGGAGCTTGTACAACGTCAAGGCAAAGGTTGTAAAGTTCTTCTTCTTTTGAATTAATACAATCAAACTCATTTTTCTCAACAAGTATCTTATGTTATTTGTTTCATGGACTCCTTGACTTTCATGTTAAATATGTTTTATGCAATTGGCTTTTCAGGTGCTATTTAATTTGTTTGCCTTGTTTGTGTTTGCAGATTCGCGAAAAGGAGCTCATTTGGATCAAAGGAGCGAGGGCATCCACAAGCTTGCGTAGGACCTAAGGTAGGCCCTAAAAACACTTGTTTGCTATTGTTTATCAAAGCATATTTAGAGAAAGATAGTGTCTGGTTGGTTTGCTTGTCATTAGGTCTTCTTTAGATTCTAGGAAGGTCTATCTTGTCCGCAAGATCGACTTATTCCGCGTGACAAAATGGCGACTCCTGCTGGGGACTTGATTTTTTTCCTTGTTTTTACTTTGATCTGAGAAACTCTATTTCTATTTCTGTTTTTGGCTTGTTGTGTGTAAAATTGGGTAGAGTTTGTAGATACAGGGTTATTTTTCGTTTTTCATAGCTTTGGGAGAGGACCGCACCCTATCCGTTTGACATAGTGCGTACTTACCCGCAGCTTGGCTTTTAGCACAGAGTGAGACCGCACCTGTGCCAACTATGGGCCTGTGGACCCTGTCAAAATTTTGAAAACCCTAAAATTTCCTCTGTTAGTCAGCTTAGTTTGTCTTTAGAAATTGTTATCCACTGCCCAGACCTGCATATAACTTGTCAGAAGCTTTCCTTGGATTGATTTCGTTAGTGTTAGGGTTTTAGGTGAAATTCCTAGGAGTTTTGCTTGTTGGGTTTGTTTTTCATTTTGGTTGTGTAGTGGCTCTGAGCTTAGAAGCTGTACGGACTTCAGATCACCTTAGTGTCTACCAGCCTTCTTATGAGTCTGACCATTTATGAAATCTCCCCTTGTTTGAGGAATCCGCTTTGAGTTTTCTCTTTACAAAACTTCAAAAAGCTTGTATTTGAAAGTTTGGATTTTCATTTTCAAAAAGAAAACAAAATTGGTTGTTCTTGACTTATTTGTGATTCTGCATAAATTGGTCCTTAGCTTACATCTAGCTAAGTAAAACATCCTTAAAAAGACTTTTAGTAGGCTTTGGCTTCAAATAGGTTTTTATAGTTTGTAGATCTCAAAGTTAGTCATTTTCATTAGTTTTGAGTGTTTTATTAAAAAATATAAAAAATCTCTTTTGGAAAAAAGTTTATTTTTTGTAGTGATTGAGTGCTTTGAAACGAAAAAGGGAAATTTTTGTGAAATAACTAGTTGTCTCGTTTTTGAGTGCTTTGGAAAGGAAAAGCTCTTCTTTTAATTTGTTTAATTGAGAAAGATTTGTGTTTACAAAATATTTGCATTCTCAAACTCTTTCTTAGTTTAGAAGTTCATCGAAGAGAAAAAGATTGTTTAGATCATCTTAGGTGCATTTTTAGTGATTTTGAGTCGAGTCTTCATACCACGAGTTTCATCTCCGCACCTTTAGACTTAAACAAAAACCACTAAAATTAACACTTAAAGTAAAATTTAGCTAGTAACATTTTTATTTCTAGGGCTCTGATACACCAACTTAGCTTAGGCTAGTGTCTTGGAGTAGGAGAGTAATTAACTCTCCAAGACAGTAAAAACAAACAAGTAGTTGTATCTTGTGGTAGGGAAGAAATGCAATTGTTGCATTTATGCTCTGGGAAAGCTCCTCTTAAAGGAGAAGCACAAGATCGTGTCCGAACAAGTGTGGGAATCAATCCTTCCTCGTTGGGAACGATGCCAGATATTCATGTATTAAAAACGGTAAACCTCGGATTAACCATTGTCGAGGAGCTTGGGTCACTTGTTGGTAAACCTTGGATTATGTCAAGGAGTCTTCAAGGGGATTGAGCTTGCTACTCTACCCTTGCGTGCATATCAGATCGTAGACTGTTCCCCCAGGTGTATTTGTCTCAGTTGGTAACCTTAGTGGCCATATTCTTTAGGACTCTTTCTAAGGTGATAGTGGTGGGAAGATCCCACTGTACCTGGAGCAGACGTCGGCTAGACTCACTTGGATTTTCTGGGGGGTTCACTTCACTCGAGACGGTTAAGTGGAGGAACTTGTGCTAGTCTATTCATTAAGCAGGTTGCCGGGGTAACTGTTCCAACCACCATTTCTGTATTGAACTCTGCGACGTTGGATTTCATCACCAACTAGTGTTTTCAGTCCGGAAAGTTACTGTTTGTGTGTGTTTGATCTCCTAGATTCTTTAGGCATGTGATTCAAATTTGTTTGGTTCTTTAGAGACTTTAGGTGCTTTTCATTGAGATTTTACTTTGTTTGCGTGTGAAGTAGTTAAAAGTCTTTAACTGTGGCTGAATTACCAAGGCAGTCCCCTAGACTTCGGGGCTAGTCTCCTGAGTTAGTAAACGTGGCGGAGTTATTGAGGAGGTCTCGTAGACTTTGGGGCCAACCTCCTGAGGAAGTACCGAGCCAGCTTGAAGGCTTGAAAGTCCTCGTAACTCCTAGAGATAGTAGAGTTGGGTCACCTGAGGAAGGAGAATCTTCTTTGATAGTACATCCTGATTTTCAACCATTAGTAGCAGAGTATAATCTGCAGTCAGTATCTGTTTCCGAAATTGCTGGTAGCTTTTCATCTACTAGTGATATAGGTGAGGAACCTGAAATATCCGAGCCTGAAAGTGAATTTGCTGCTACTCCGACATCGGGGTTTGTTTCTCCAACTTTTAGTGGTCCTGGTTCACCTAGGGTAGAAAGAGTAATCACCCGAGATCTTCCTTCTGGACTTATTTCTATTGAAGAACTTGCTCCGGAAGAAGAAGTAGGCATCCCTATCCCTGAAAATCAACCTGTTATTGAGCTAAGGGAGCGTGAATCAATTTTTTACAGTCCTCCTAGGAGTAGTTCTTGGTATCTTTCTTTGACTAATTATTTAGAAAACTGAGGGTTAAGTTTTTCACCACCTCGTGCTCCTTATCACTCAACACCTAGAGGTTTTTATACTCCCGTCAATATGGCAGGACAATCATCCATGTTTACTCAATCGCCCGAATCTTTTTTGTACGGTGGTCCTTCTGTTCCTTCCGGGTATCAGTCACTTTCTGGTACTTTTTCAGGAGCATCTCCTCAACCCATTGAGCAAGGGTTATTAACTGGAAGCAATGGTACTAAGCCGTTGAGCGTAGAAGACATTCTTATGATGTCAGGTTCTATTCCCAATCCTCAACCTCAAGGTGGCCAGTTACCGCCTGGGGGGCAACCTCAATTAACGCCTGTGGGGCAACCTCAAGGTACACAATTTGCATCTAGGGGGCAACCTCAAGGACAGTACATACCTATGGGACAGTACGTTCCTCAAGGTCAACCCCAGACTCAATATGTACCCCAAGGTCAACCTCAGTATCAATTCATACCTCAAGGTCAACCCTAGTATTAGTATGTGCCTCAAGGGTATCAACCCTAAGGTCAATACTTGAACCAAGGTTTCCAACCACCCCAAGGTCAAACGTATGTTCAAGGAACGAGAAATGTACCTTTCAATTATCAATCCTACCCTCAACCTGGTTATGGTCCTCAGTATTCTCAACCTGTTATGGGTCAGTACCCCGGAATGAATATAGTGTGGGATCCATCGCAAACCCAACAGGTGTTGCAGCCAAGTGTACAGTTGTCATCTCAAACTGGACAACCCTTAGTTTCTGGTTCACCCCAGCAACCAGTCCAGTCTAACATTCAAACTTCTGTACCTTCGGTAGTTTCTCAGCCTGGGCTTAGTACACCTCGTACTCCGCCTCAAACGACTGCTACAACTGCCGCAACATCTGTTCAATCTACCCCACCTACTTCTAGAATATCGACAGCTCCGGTTTCTACTGTTCCTGTATCTACTCCTCAGACATCTTTACCACCGTCTGGATCTACGATTCAAACTTCGGTTTAGATGCCTGTAGGACAACCTGGTTTAAGTACGGTTGTCACAAGTCAACCACAATTCACCTATCAACCGTACCAGGGACAGTACCAATTCGGTCCTGCTGTCCAGCAGCCAGTCTATCAGTATCAACCGTACCCGGGGTATACTTATCAACAACCTCAACCACCCCAGTACGGTCTGGTTAATCCTGGTTTTCCGGGAGGATACAATATCCCGAACGCGATTCCCATTCCTAGTTATCCTGGATATCCTCCTCCTGGGGCTGGTCTCATGACCCAGAGTTTTAGGGACCCTAATCGACAGTTACCGTTTATCACAACTTTGGACTTACCTGACTTGTCGCGCCTAACGAACGATCCCATTAATTATCTTCCGTTTTGGCTGCCAATGCCGAATAAGTTGCCCAGTGAAATTCCCAAGTTCGAAGGTAAATCAAGAGAGGACCCGTTGAACCATGTGATGACTTACCACCTCTGGTGCACGTCTAACTCCATTTCAGATGATTCAATCCGTCTTAGACTTTTCCAGCGCACTCTAATTGGTCTCGCGGCCAAGTGGTACATTGAGTTACCGCGAGGCACTTTTTATAATTTTAGTCAGTTAGCCACCTCGTTTTTAACTCATTTTCAGTTGCCAGTCCGATATGACAATGGCACAGAATTGTTAACTTCACTAAAACAATCGACATCCACGTACATTTCAGATCATATTCATGAGTGGAGACGTCGACGTCATTTAGTGAAGGTATTTATTCCGGATCAAATTTTGGCTGAGTGGTTTGTAAAATCTTTGTTGCCAAAGATCACTGAAGATGTTGCTAAAGCCGGATTTGTTACTGAGGAGCAAGTAATTGCTCAAGCACAGTACCTTGACTTGGTCTATACTCAGTCGGGTACGTTACACGAAAAAATGCCCGATCTTCCCAAGCAAAATCAAATCGCTGCAGCTCCTTCGGGATCTCATGCCGCCGATGGTATGATTGGCACGGTTAACACTAAAAGTAAGAAGAAGTCTTCCAAGAATTCTTCCCCTATCATAACCTTGCCTGACTCCCCAACAGGAGATTCTTCTGCAGAGATTTCCGCCAATATTCACGTTGTAGAGTCATCTACAGCCAAATCAAAATCCGGTGGGAAGAAGAAAGGAAAGAAGAAGAATAAAACGGACAAAAGTTCAAAGGAGAAACCTAAAAATTTGAAATCCAATGATGAAAAGTGCAAACCTCGTTATCCTTGTCTCATTTGTGACGATGAACATTTTACAAGAGATTGCCCTCATCGTGCAGAGGTTGCGAAAATTGTCAAGGGTTCCCAAACTCCTGCTGTTTTGAAGGATCCTTTTCCGGCTCAAGACAGTAAGATGATAGGTTCATCCTCAAGTGCCAATGAAGAACCCATACTGATGATGTCCCATGTTAGGATTGTGACTCGATCGCAAGATTATGGTAGTAAAAGTCTTGTTGATGGTAAAGAAGCAGAATCTTCTCATTCTAATCCATCAACCTCAGCTCCCGGTTCCGATCCACTACAGATCGAGAAACCTAATCCAGACTTGGTAATCAAACCGCCTGCCAAGGGTATACTTCGAAAGTCAGCTTTCAATCCACATGCGAGAGCGGCTCAGAATTATAACATTGTTGAGGATTTAGCTGTTTCACCCTCAGCAATGTCGGCTTTGGAAGTGCTGCAATCATGCCCAACAATCATGCCCAACACAACGCAAATTACTTTTGTCGGCTATAGGAGCTGTTGATGTTCAGGACTTGAACCTAATAATTTTTGATCTAGAAAATAGTACACCACGTTTGCCTCATCAAATGGCTTTCCAGATTCCAGTGATAGTAAAAAACAGGCCTATTCATCAGACTGTAATTGATGAAGGAGCCTCAACGTGTATTATGTCGATACAGTGTTGGAGATCGCTTGGTTCTCCTTCACTAAATCAATCCCCGAAAATTCTAATTGCCTTTGATGGCCGTGGGTTTCATCCTTTTGGCATTCTACAGGATTTGCCTATAGGGGTTGAAGGAAAAACCGTTAGTCTAGATGTGGAGGTGGTTGATGCCCCTCTAGATTACAACCTTCTCTTGGGTCGAAGTTGGTCTTACGCTATGACAGCGGTCGTTTCATCGGTCTTTCGAGTAATAAAGTTTCCACACAATGGAAAGATCGTAACAATAGACCAGCTGGCTTACTTTTCATCCGACCCAGCCTCTTCGGAGAGTATTCAGCATGTTGGTAAAACGACTATCCCATATAAGGATGTTGGAGTAGGATTAGTTAAAGATGCCGGTTTACTGGGAACTTTTCCTTTTCCTCCAATCAACGCATCATCTTCATTTGCAACCATTCATATGATTACATCAGACACCATTATTTATGATGATCCTTGGATTGTCCCTTCTGAATCTGAGATAGACTCATTTGGTAATGCCATGCCTTTGAGTCCATATAAAATTGCCTATGAAGTCATGCAGTCTTTTGCCAACCCATGTTCAACCGAAAATGACTTAATGAATGTGGTCCGTGAGGAATCACTTTTCACATCAACCTCGGATTTAACTATGTTTTCTGAACTTGTTCACTCTGATGAGCAAATTCGTGAAATCCTATGTGTAGATGATTTACCATGGGAAGATCTCCATCACAGATCTTCGTTTTTACCTGAGGATGATCATTTTGAAAATGATTTCTCATCAATTTTTACAACTGAATATGTCAAGGAACCTCAGAATCCAATGAAACATCCCAATTCAGAGTTAAATTTGGGAAACATCTCTCGAACTATTCCTATTGACATTTCGGTTAAGCCCGGAATTGTTGAGAACATTCATATAGGTGCCTCGTGTACAGATGACGAAATTCAATTATATAAGGCCCTATTTCAAGAATTCCGCGACGTGTTTGCCTGGTCCTATGAGGAAATGCCAGGAATTGATCCCGCAATTGTTGTTCATGAGATCAAGACTTACCCGGACGCTAAACCCGTCCGGCAACGTTTGCGTCAGATTCACCCACGAAAAGCTGCTGCAATTAAAGCAGAAGTTGAAAAACTGTTGAAAGCAGGTTTCATTTATCTGATCCCGTTAACGGATTGGGTATCGAATATTGTTCCAGTTAACAAAAAGCAGGGAACAATAAGAATATGCATCGACTATAGGGACATTAATCGAGCCTGTCCAAAGGACAATTACCCAACTCCCTATATCGATCAAATCATTGATGATTGTGCCGGCAGCGAAATATTTTCCTTTATGGACGG
Source organism: Pinus tabuliformis (assembly GCA_031772625.1). NCBI lineage: Eukaryota > Viridiplantae > Streptophyta > Pinopsida > Pinales > Pinaceae > Pinus > Pinus tabuliformis. The sequence goes on along the minus strand of CM062816.1, from coordinate 161,059,495 downwards.
TTTTTCCGGATACAATCAAATCAATATTCTACCTGCTGATCAACCAAAAATGGATTTCATTTGTCCATGGGGGACATTTGCTTATTGCAAATTACCTTTTGGGCTTAAGAATGCCGAAGAAACTTTTCAAAGGGCGATGTCTTATGCGTTTCATGACATCAAGCACATTGTGCAACCCTATCTCGATGACTTGCCTGCTCATTCATTACATCGAGCTGATCACCTCGTCCATTTACGAGCAATCTTTATGAGGTGTAGGCATTATCGGATTCGGTTGAACCCACACAAATGTGTCTTCTGTATAGAAACGGGTCGATTGCTGGGGTTTGTAGTTTCGAAAGCTGGCATTCGCGTTGATCCCTCGAAGGTCGAAGCTATCATCAATTTGCCTCCTCCTTCGAGTCTTCGCCAACTCCAAAGTTTGCAGGGGAAAGCAAAATTTTTACGACGATTCATTCCTAACTACGCCGAGGTTACAAAGGGTTTTACCCGGTTGTTGAAACAGAACACTCAATTCTATTGGGATGAGATAGCTCAGAAATCTTTTGATGCACTCAAACACGCGTTGACCCATGCACCGTTGTTGCATCCTCCCAATTACAACCAGGATTACTTCTTGTATCTCGCCGCCTCTCATTCCACCATTGGAATGGTATTAGTTCAGGAAGATGAATTCGGAACGGAACATGTGATATATTACCTTAGTCGAACGTTAAATCCAACTGAGCTAAAATACTCACATGTGGAGAAATTGGCATTGGCAGTTGTTCAAGCTGTCCAACGTTTTCGTCACTACATTCTACTACGTAAAACTACAGTAATTTCGGATTGCAACCCTATGATCTACATTTTGACCAAGCAATTGCTAGGGGGCAAGTACTCTAAATGGATCGTTATCCTGCAAGAGTTCGAATTGGAACTTTAGAAATCTAAGTCTAAGAAATCTTTAGTTTTTGCAGAGTTAATGTGTGACTTCCCGCGTGCTGACACGGAAACTGTGGCGGAGGAGCCCATTGCGGACGAATCCTTGTTTCTAATCAGCACTTTAGATCTGTGGTATGGGGATATCATCGTTTATCTCCAGACCCAATCCTTTCGGCCAGAAATTTCAAGGTCAGAACGTCGGAAAATTCGATTCCAGTCCCAACAATTCAGAATTATTGGAGATACTCTTTATCGCCGTGGGGCGGACTTTGTTTTTCGACGTTTCTTAACTCACGAGGAAGCTGAAAGGGTTCTAAATGACTGTCACTCTGGAGCGTGTGGCGGTCATATGTTTGGGTTTGCCACAGCCCAAAAGATATTGCGTGTTGGTTACTTCTGGCCGTCCTTGTTTAAAGATTGTATTACGGCGGTCCGAAAATGCCACAACTGCCAGATTTTTGATCGTAAGATGCGCACTCCACCTGCTCCTCTCCACCCTATAATTTCCGTTGGTCCTTTTGCCAAATGGGGTATCGATTTTATTACATGTAACCCTCACTCGGCCGGGGGGCATGCGTATATCATTCTTGCAGTAGATTATTTTACTAAGTGGGCTGAGGCGATGCCTACATTTGAGGCAGATGGCAAGACAACTGCAATTTTCATGTTCAATCATATAATTTCTAGGTTTGGTGTCCTGCAAGCGATAATCACTGATCATGGGCGCCATTTTCGAAACGTTATGATGACCGAACTTACAGGCCAGCTTGGTTTACGTCACGATAGTTCAACCCCTTATTATCCACAAGCGAATGGTCTGGTTGAGTCCATCAACAAAGTTTTAGTTATCATGATCCAACGAATAATTGGGATTCATCGGTCGAATTGGCACAACAAGCTATTTTCAGCGCTTTGGGCTCAATTAGATGAGAATCAACGTGATGCTGCATTGGCGATCGAGACTCATGCAAAACGAATGAAAGCTCAGTATGATCGAAATGTGACCCCTCGAAATTTTTCGGAAGGAGATCTAGTCTTAGTTTATGATCAAGCTAATGATAAATTAGGCGCTGGAAAATTCGTTCCTATGTGGCATGGTCCCTATGTTGTCAAGCGAAAGCTAGCCAAAGGGGCCTATGAATTGGTAGACTTTGACGGGGACTCTTTGGGTAAACCCAGAAATGGTCTTTACCTAAAGAGGTATTATGCTTAAAAGAATGGGTATGGAGATTTTTAGTTAGGATAGTTTTTCTTTCTAGCTGGTGTGCTTTAGTTTAAACAGTGTGCTTAGCTTATAGAGTGTTTTTTCGTCATTATTCCTGCTTATCTTGGTTTTACTCTTGATATTGCAGATGTCGATGCCTCTCCAAACATACATTGGTTTCGCTAATGGTGCTTGTCGTAATACACGGAACATCTCTTCCGCAGCTTGGGTTATCTATTCGCCCTCTGACAAGTTAGTATCTATGCATGGGGTAAGCCTCGGTCAAACAACGAACAACATTGCCGAGTATAGTGCAGTGATTGAGTTATTATCTGAATCTATTTCATTTGGGATTCGGAGTTTGATAGTGAGGTTAGATTCTGAACTCGTTGTATTACAGCTTAATAGAGTGTATGCCATTAGAAATCCAGTGTTATTAAGATTATTTTTGAGAGTGCGTCTCTTGGAACGTGAATTTGATTATATTGAATATCAACATATTCCAAGGTCTTTAAATACATTAGCAGATGCAATTGCTTCTCGAATGTTAAATAGACATTTGCAATAATCATACATGTAAATTTAAAACCATTCCATAACATGATTTACAAGATAAGCCGGTAATAGTGATATATATATATGAGTGTGTCAAAAAATACATCGTCCTCGATCATAGGTTGAAAAACACCTTATGATCGGCAAAAATGATAAGTACAAAAAACAAAAATGTCACATGTGCCCACAATAGGCGATCATCCTATCACTGGTGATGATCTCTATAAGAAACCATTGCATGGGCCACCTTGCAAAGGAACCTCCTAAAAGGTCCCGGGACTCCAATCACATAACGCTGAAGTCGATGAGGAATGTCGTCTATAGTGGTCTCAGGAATATCTCCTGTCAAGTGCTCGAGATGACCCTCCAACTCAGCCAAAACCTCTGCTGATTCGTCCTGTGGGGCTGGCACGAGTGCAACTGGTTGCCTCCTCTTGAAAGGTCGGAGAGTGGCTGGTCACTGTGGACCCACATCTGCATTCAAAGATTTTTACTATCAGTTTTGAGACGATGGAAAAATAATAATAAAAATTTAAAATAGGAAAAATGTTGAAAAGGATTTTACCTGACTCATCCCACTGCTCTCCTGGTGGAAGGACCATGTCTGGGTCACCACGAAAATATATCCCAGCGTAAGGGAAGTCCTGAATGGAAAAGACCTGGTTTTCCAGCCATTGGAAATACTCAGGTTTGAATCGAGCAACCTCTGTCCTCTTGTTCGGGTGACGGGCCATGACTGCGACCCATCGCATCAGTTTGGGCTCTCGAGGAAGCCCAGCTCCAATAGTAAGGTGCTGTGGGATCAGCATAGGAACCCTCTCCAGGCCAAAACTCACCACTAAAGCCCCATAACCAAAGGTCTTTAGTCGTCCGTTCTTGGCCCTGGTCAGTTGGCCTTTCACATTGGCCAACACGACATCGCACCAGTTAAAGATGGTGCCTCGAAAGCAATCAACTGCCATACGCATTTGGGATCCGGTGGCAATATGTAATGCGGCAGCTCCGCAAAGTCTGGTGACAGTGAATGCAATCACCATGAGCTCAGGACGGGATATCGTCTTTATGTCTATCCCTTTGTCTAGCCTGGCTGTTGCAGTACTCTAGCCAGAGGCTATCGACAGACTAGCCACCTGGCCTAGTCCCGTGCAGAGTCAAGTCTTCGCCTCTCTTAGGCAAACCAGTCAAGAAATAAATTTCTGTCGGCTCGATTTCGAGCTGGCGGCCACCAATGAAGAAGCACTGGTCCTGTATGCTCCATCTGTCAACCAGCCACTGTAAGAAATCCACCTGAGCCCTCATGCCAGGAATGGCCCAGAATTTGTACAGTCCGCATGCCCTCAAAGCATCAAGTGAAGGCTGATGATTCCATGCGGCAGCATCCACATCCTCATGCTCTCATTCACGCCAATCTAGCATGATGTACTCTCTGCATCAAGTATAAAGACAAATTAAAATGCTAGAAAATATTTTGTGTGGTCCATAAATGAGAATTTTTGGGTTCAAAACCCTTGCGGCGGGGACCGCACCCTCCAGGTTAGACACAGTGCGTGGGACCGCACTTTGTCTACATGGAAGGTGCGGACCCCGAGCTTTTTCCCAATGTAGAAAAAGTCGGGGTCCGTAGGCCCGCAATGGTAAATCTGCGGGCCCCCACGCGCGGGTTTTGCGCCTAAAAACCCTCCCAAAAATGAAATAAAGAACTAAGAAAAAAAATTAAACGGTTAAAAATGAAGAGTGGGATGATGTGGATTACGTGGAGAAGACAGCGTTCGATTCTGACGGTTGGATTTTCCGCAATCTTCACGGGAAGTTTTCTGAGCAAAAGCACTACTTTCTCACCCAAACTCAAAAGGTAAAAATGAATTGACAAAGACCCTTTTTATAAGTTTTTTGAGTAAATAAATTGCAAAATTGTTTATGTTTCACTTTGAAAAGGTATTTTGCGACATTTTTATCCATTTCAAACAGGTATGAGTAATGTTCGTGTTTTTGTGCAGAATAAAGGATTATTCAGGCGAAATCTATCATTTTCAACGAAAAAACATGTAGAGTCATCTTTAATCTCTTTTCTGACTCCTAAAACATGAAAAGATTGCTGAGTGTTTCTTTTAAACTCGTTAAAACGGAATTAAAAGACGGTCCCCTTACAGCTCTTTTCCGACCGTAAAAACATGAAAAGATTGCCGGATTTTTGTCATTTCAAATTAGATATCGGTCATAAAACGACGTGTCATTGATCGCTTTTTTACTTTTGAGGTCAAGGGCACTAATGACGAAAAGTACTCCTTGGTTGTAAAAGATCAAGCGGTTCTCTCAAGTATTATTTTATACTTTTTTGGGCTTGGGAGACAGAAATTTATGAAAAAGGTCAACCCTGGAGTCTTCTTAAGTTTTTTCAGACTCTCTAAAATTGAAAAACGCCTAGTTTCTCCTATACTGGACTCGTTAAAATTTCACAGTAAAGGACCTGTTCAATTACAAACGGGAACGAACCACTCCTTCTTAGGGTTCGAATTTAAGCTAAGTTGGACTCATCCGAAGGATGAGCTTATAATCAAGCAAATGTTATCCTCCTCAAGCTTGTCAAAAATAAAGAGGTACTTGCCAGAAATGGTGGGGGAAAAGAAAGAAAAATGAGCCTATTTGTCATACTTTGTAACCACTCTTGAACACGACACTTTCATTCACCTGGGTTGGGAAATCCTTTGCCTAACAGTTGATCAAACCACATTGAAAGTCTTCAGCCAGTTTCTGGGTATTAACTTTGGGTCAATTGTCACCAAGCCATCTATCGTGTCGTTATGTGTTCAAGAGGTCACTGCCAATAAGCCATTCATTTGCAAAATATCTGTCATCCATCTTGACCATCCCTGATTCAGTCCTTGCAACTAAATTTCCTCAACTTGATCCATGATTTCGTGTTGTGCGCTTGCCTACGACGGATCGCTTTCTATCGACATCAACTCATTATCTAGAAAGATGACCTAGGAATCATCAGTACCTTGAAGTCTGCATGCCTCAATGGCAGGTTTCTCGCCTTTGACGACAATTTACATCATTAACTTTCGATCAAAGGATTCCGTGACATGTTCGACATCAACACATTTATTCGCATCTCATGGATTGTACTGAGTACTTTGAGAGCCATTGACATCACCGGTGGTTTCTCTCACACTTGTTAATAGTTTACATCATTGACTGGTAATCAAGTGGTTTCTACCATGTTCGACATCAACACATTCATTCGCATGGATAGAATCGTACTATTTCGGGAAGTAGAAATGAAGACCCTGGATCTAGTTTCCACAATCGAGGCTGCGAGGAATTTTGTATTCATTATATAATGGACTATTCATAAACAGATGGCTGCGTCCATACTGTGTCCACATGAGTCTATACTTGTGATGTTTTACAAGATCATTCCTCTATCAGAGCAGTAGTTAGTTTTTCTATTCAGTTTTGATCTGACCATGGGAATGCCTACCTCAACGATGATATGATCTCATATATATATATATATATATATATATCTTGCATTGAATGTTTTTACAGGTTCCAACCGGGCTCTCCACAAGATGATCCTCGAAATGATAAAGTACTTCACTCTTCCTAAATGATAAGAAATACTCATCTACTACAGACTTCGCACTTTAGGGGGCAATCTGTTACACAAAAATATCGTCACCATGATTATTTGCAGTCAGTATGGGTCTATCATCACTTGTACTATCCTCCTAAGCAAGTCTCAGACCTCAGCTCTTCAAATCAAGCTTTGGAAATGAGAGAAAGACATTAAAAATCAATGTAACTCTGGTTCCGCACTTTCTCTCATGGTCACCTGGGGTCCCACACCTTCTGTGTGCAAAAACTGCGGACTTGCCCGCTCTGTCCCTAACGGTGTAGGTGCGGACCCCTGTGAAAGTCAAAAGGCGCAAGTTTTATCTTAAAACACTCACTTTGGGTTAATTCTAGAGGTTTCTAGAAGGAATTTTGACGTGGATTGTTCGCTCTGAGGTGGTTCATGCATCCCAAAAGAGAAGGAGCTAATCCCTTGATGAGAGGAGCTATCCCTTTGAAGGAGGGCTTTATCCCTTTGAAGGAGGACTAGTAACCTCCCTCCGTTGCACTATAAATACAGGCATTGGGCTGGTTGCTGGAGAGGTTAGAAGCTGAACATTTTTGAGGGTAAATGCTGGTGAAATCAAGACTTCCTAGTTGAGCTTAAGAGGAGAGATCACACATCTTTTTGGCTTCATTGGGGAGTGAGTGAAACTTGTCAAAGTAGAGGAGACTTCTTGTTGGACCCTGGGAGGAGCTTGTACAACGTCAAGGCAAAGGTTGTAAAGTTCTTCTTCTTTTGAATTAATACAATCAAACTCATTTTTCTCAACAAGTATCTTATGTTATTTGTTTCATGGACTCCTTGACTTTCATGTTAAATATGTTTTATGCAATTGGCTTTTCAGGTGCTATTTAATTTGTTTGCCTTGTTTGTGTTTGCAGATTCGCGAAAAGGAGCTCATTTGGATCAAAGGAGCGAGGGCATCCACAAGCTTGCGTTGGACCTAAGGTAGGCCCTAAAAACACTTGTTTGCTATTGTTTATCAAAGCATATTTAGAGAAAGATAGTGTCTGGTTGGTTTGCTTGTCATTAGGTCTTCTTTAGATTCTAGGAAGGTCTATCTTGTCCCCAAGATCGACTTATTCCGCGTGACAAAAACTTAACAAAATGTTGGAGATGGATGAATGGAAGGAATGATGCATATTCAAGCCAGATAACCACTTCTACTATGCTTGACCCCAGACATGGGTGAACACCCCCAGACTACAAGGCTTTAGACCACCAATAACTCACAGTTTGAGGAGTAGGTGAACATGGAGAATACTAACCACACCAGCAGATGCACAGGACCCTGTGATGGCCAGCTGCAACCAGTAAAGAGGTCTGCAAATCTATTTCCTAAAGCACAGATAGGATGACAGCTCTCTGACACTAAGCAAACAGAAACCTGCATAACACATTCAATGATACATACAAGATTCTAACACAGAGGTGGGATGACAGCCCCTCTAATGCTAAATATCAAGAGCACATGAAAAATGCATAACAGGCACAGCCTAGAATAGAGAAGAAGTGGAAAGTGAGAAATTAACAGCAAAAGAAGCTTGTATTAGCTGAAAATGAAGACCAGACGCTGCAAGTATCACAGTAGTTACAGTCTCCAGAAGTTGAAATTTACATCAAACTACAACCATCAACCTTCATTACATCTATTTTTTGGGTATATATGGAGTTTGTTTACAAAAATCTCTGTTATGCTATGCATGGAGGGGTCATAATGGACCATCAACCACATTAACTGTCTAATACAGGTCTCTGATACAATCTGCTGCTTCAATGAGTGAATTTGATACTCTCTGGTACTCAGTTGTTCTTCTTGAGCAGGTGGAGTGCAATATGGAAGACATTCCATAACTGATAAATGCTCAAATCTACTCAAAGTTGTCCCTTTTTCTCCTTGGCCAAGCTTTCTGTTGAATGCAATGGTTGAGGAATAATTGTGCCGGGTACAGGTAGTTGATCGTCGTTGTCCTTCGGCAGCACAGAGCATTCAAGGGTGGCACGGACAGTATGGCGTGGGCACAACTATAACGGGGACAAAACTCAGCCGTTGGATCGCGTGGATCGATGGCAGGGATCGTTTGATAAGGAGTATCGGGAGGGTATGGGATCAGGATGGACGATAGTCGTCGAATCTTATACGGGCAGATCCAACGGTGATCGGGGGTCGAAAGTACGCAGGGGTTAATGAGCGGGGACGGGCAGGACGACGGTAAGTGGTTTCCCCGCACCGCTTATGGAGTTGCGGCAGTATTCATATGCGGGTGCGTAATGTGAATAATCGGCTGACACATGGCGGATGGGACGTGGTGAAAACAACCGATATCGCAAGTTAACGCACGGGTAGTTAACGAAGGCGGGAGATGCGATTGCCGTTGGATCTGACAGTGGATGCGATCGACGGTGGAGGTTGATTATGCATGTTTTTGACTGATGTGACGGGGAAACGACAGGTAAAGGTGCTCAGTCACATGAATATGGTCATATGGTGGCTAAAACTTAGCACTCGGGGGTCAGAGGAAACACAAAATTACACAGAGTTTCAAAGGTAGAATGGAGGTAACGGGTTTGAAAACATAAGCGGGGGTGAAGGGGAATAAGGAAGGTGACCGGTATAGACCTTTTCTGTGCAGAAACCGAGGAAAACAGCTTGCTTAGGCCCCTTGAATAGCAGAAACCTGTAGTAGAGCTAACAGTAATCTCTGAAGGATTACAGAGGTGTACTTCCCCTATCCAAAAAAATATCTCCATCTCCCTGCCACACCTCCAAGCTAAGGAAGTAGTGCATCAAACCCATATCCTTCATCTCGAACTCTCTTGCAAGGTCCTCTTTGCCAGACTGGATCAACCTATCATCTCCTATCAAGATTGAATCATCTACATAAAGGACTAAAATTAGAAGACTGCCATCTACCATAATGTAGTAGATATTGGCATTTGCTTCACTCTTACTCAAGCCCAAACAACTAAGATAAGAATATATGCAAGTGTTCCAAGCACAAAGTTCCTCCTTGACACCATAGAGGGATATATTGAGCCTACACACATCTGTGTCCCATCTAAAGGTCTCGAACCCCTCAGGTTGCTCAATGTAGATATCTTCCTCAACCACTCCATTGAGGAAGGCAATTTTAACATCCATTTGCTGGTTTCTCCACCCCAACTCTGCTACGAATGCAAGTATGGTCCTGATACAAGTGTATCTTACAACAGGGGAAAATTTCTCCTCATAATCAATCCCCTCCATCTGTGAGAAGCATTTGGCCACAAATCTAACCTTGTTCTTCTCAACACTGTCATCAGTTGCATGTTTCACCTTATACAACTACCTGGAACCAACAACTGACTTGTTCTCAAGTATGGCCACCACCTGCCAAATATTGTTCTTCATGATGGAGTTATACTTGTCCACCATGGAAAACAACCAAACTTGTTGGGAAAATTCCCCTTTGAAAGAAGATGGCCTAGAATCAATCAACTCTAACATGAGTGCCATATATCCTGTATATTTTTCTGGTGATATCCTATATCTGCATGAGGAGCTAGGATCTCCAACCTTCTCCTTAGCCTCCTGCACTAGTCTATCAACCATCCTAGTCCTCTTCCTCCATTCTATGGAAGGCTATGTGTGATTGGGTGCCTCCACTGGGCATGGTCTCTCCTCCTCCACATGTGGTTTCTCCACGTTATCCTCCTGGAATGTTCTCTTGCCTTTGAGCAAGATCTGACTTTGTGGATCTGACTGAGGCTCCTCCTTTGGAGCTAGAAGCTCCTCCTTAGGTGATATGCTTAGCTCTCTCTCTCTAAAGAGTTCCTCATGGATTTCTCCTCATCAAATCTCACATCCCTCCTCATAACAATCATCTTGAGTGAGTGCATGTAAACTTAGTAAATATCAGGTGTTTGAGAATAGCCCACAAATACCCCCCTCTGTACTGTGGTCTCCAACTTTTTCCTGCTATCTTTGGAGACATGACAATAGACTAAGGATCCAAAAAATGAGAAATTGGGAGACATCTAGCTTCCTCCCATAGAAAGCATCTTTATGTTTAATCATTCTAAGAAAGCCTCTCTATCCCTTTGGTACTATATCTCCCATCAACTCCAAGTTCTATGTGTAATTGTAGGTCCTTCTCTTCTAAGTTACTGAGGAACTCCTTATTTCCTGTCATATGAAATAAATCACCAGAGTATAAGTACCATACATTAACTCGTACAGTACTTGTCATGCAAGAAATGAGGGTGAAATCCAACTCAAATTGTGATGTGAGAGCATCTCCTCCTGCTCCTATTGCAAGATTATTACTGGATTTCTTGTGTGGAAACTTGGTTGCATAGTGTCCATACTCATGGCAGTGAAAGCATTTAATTTTACTGAGTCTTTCTTCTTGCCATGGTTTTGGATGGATTCTACCTTGCCTTGGGCTTTCTTGCCTTTAGTTTTCTTTCCTTTTCCTGTTAAAGAAAATTTTTCTTCCTCATCAGTTCTGGATGTGACACCATCTCTAATGTTTCTTATAATCTCCTCATACACCAAGTCAGACCAAAGTATCTCCTAATATGGGAGCTTGTCTCTTCCATTAACTAAATCTCGATAGTTTTTCTAGGACTTGGGAAGACCAAGGAGTGCTAAGATCACAAGCATAGATGGTGGCACTGTTGAAGAATCTAGGGAATTCATACTTAAGATGATTCTTCATTACATGATAACAATTTGTGAATCATTTAAATAATTTATATTAGCTTGATGATTACTTCATTATTAGCATGTGTTTGTTAACTTGATCAAACTTCTATCAAAACAAAAGAGACAAGAACACAAATGTTTTGGCTTTCTGCCAGGGCCAAAACCTCTCCCTCTTGGAGAGGAAAACCCATGCGTAAATTCTTCTTATGGAGATTCCATTGACGAATACCAATACCATGACCCTTGACACAATCTTCCTCTCCAAGACCAAGCCATCAATCCTCTTCGTGTCACTACTGAGATCACTATCTTTACTGTACCACAGAGGTCATCACCATCTTGATCTTCATCACTACTGCAACACCATGATCTTCATCCTTGTCGCATCATATTTTTACTACTATTGCACTTTATCTGAGATCATTGATGTACCTTGACATCATGAGACCACAGAGATACAAAGTCATGATCGATATATATTATTACTATTAGTGTTCTATCAGGATCTGGACTATGATCTTTGTTGCTGCACCTTGTAGCTCATTAAGCCTTCATTACGTTAGATCTGAATACTATAATAACTAGTGAGACTGTATCTCTCCCATCACAAGTATGCCAAGGATCTCTTGATCATCACCAAAACCCATTACATCTTCAGAGTTATGGCAAGGCTGTAATATATATATGATTGAGATAACATCTAACATAATCGTTATTGGGCCGAGAGAGTAGTTATGTCACTGATGTTCACTGTCTAGTCTTCCACAGGAGTACCACCAATATCTATGTATACCATGACTGCTGCTAGATCACTATTATACTGAGATAGATATGTCGATAATATCAACTTGTTGTTGTGTCCTCACACACGGTCATGACTACACCTAAACCCAAGAAATTGGTGCAGTCAATACCCTTTTGCGGCTCTCTGTTTTATACCTTAACTGTGACTATCTCACTTGACTGTGGCTACCTTGCTTTACTGCAGCTCCACTGCAGCTATGACTATGGCTACCTTATTCTACCGCAACTCCACTGCAACTACCTTATTCTACTGCGGCTCCACCTCATGCGAGTTCTGTCCTACCCTTTTACGGATACCACAACAGGGTATTTATAGTGGTTGTGTCATATATGCAAGGTGACATGAACCTATTTAACTGGCGTGACCTTGTGTTGAGCCGACATGTCATTTAAATATATATTTAATTTATTCATTGAAGCTGACGTGATGTATTTCCTTATCACTTTTCTTGCAGACTTTCGGAAGGCTTGTTTTGAGGCATAGATCTTGGTCTTGGAGAGCTGTTACACTTGTTGAAGACTTGTATACATTTACACAAACTCATGAAGAGTTTCTATACATATGACATGACTCTTTGACATAGAAAATAAATCCTAAATACATCAAGAAGAAGTATTTTATCTAGTGACACTTCTTGCTCCTGAAACCCATGCAGCAAGATTACAAAATAATTTATTCTATTTTATTACATCAAATACAAAGATCATTTCATTATGAAGACCGAACCTAGTAACAGTTTCTTCAACAAGCACAGTCTCTCTAACTCCTCCAAGTTCATCTCTCACCTAAGTGAATCTGGATAGGTATTGAACAATAGTTTCATTTTTACTCATTTGAGTGTTCTTGTGATTATATTTCAATGCCATCTTCCTAGCGTCACTGTTTCTTTTGAATAGGCCTATGATATTTTTCCACCTTACAAATGCAGTTTGCTTTCCATGCAAATTTGAAACCACATGGTCTTTGACTCCCTCCAAGATAATCCTCCTGGCTTTTGTTGTATCTATCTTCCATTGATCTAACGATTGTGAATATGATGTTGTTGGTTTTGGAATATTTGTTTATGTGTACTCCAATACTCCATTGTCATGCAACAAGCTTCCACTCTGTCTTTCCAAGCACAAAATTCGAAGTTCCTTATAAGGCATACTCAAACCTCAATCCATTGAAAGACATTGTTTCTACACTGAAGAAATATCTGCACCACAAATTTTGTTATTAAAAATTTCTTTGAGAGATGATCAAGAACATGGTTTCTACGTAGTTTTTAGTAGCTCTGATAAGATGTATAAATCACTAGAAATTTGTAGTTGCTATTGAAATCACAGTGAAATCAATAGACACAAATTTCTTCTACTAAATTTTGTGAAATGAAAACTAAACATAGAAACACATGGAATCATTCAATCACAATGAACACAACTTTTACTAGGGAACCCAATTGTGAAAATCCCCTCTGTTTGTATTATATCATATGATAATAATAATCTATTACAATGAAATTTCAATTCTTGAAGTTCAACCTGCACTGCAATATAGATCTCCTCTTGTTCGTTCACTGAGCAATACTTAGCCAAAATAGGCCTCGTGCTTCCTCCTATTTCCTTGCACAATTGTTTCTCCTAAAGAATAGGGAAGCTCCTATTTCCTTCTACAAATCCCAAGAGAAATGGCTCACCTGCTACATGCAAACATTATACAGTCAATAGTATAGAATGATAATTACAATGTGCCTTCTCTCTTCAACTTCACTGGGCAATTCAAATTTCAGGCATGAATATGTCTATTTTTAGTAAATTGACTAGTTAACTGAGAGTTAGTTGAGTTTACAACAATTAGAACTACTCAATTGAACTCATACTGACTCTATTCTAGACTAGAGATCAAATAACTCACTTTCACTAAAGATAACACCTCTAGATAGCTAAATCGTAGCCACCAACTTGAACACAACTCTACTTCTAGCCCATAAACTCGAATTGACTAACTTAATTGAGTGAACTGGCTATGTCACTCTTGCTAATTTCCTGACAACTCATCTTGCTAAAGTGGAAATTCGAATTTCTCCATTTGACTAAGGCACAAGTCAAATAAATCCTTTTCTTGCTACAATTTAACAGTCTTTAGTTTGAAAATTGTATGAAAGTTAGGACAGTTGGTTGAAACAAGTTGTGGCTTGTATTCATAAAAGGTTGGTGCCTCTTGGAAAGTTGTGGCTTGCTAATTTGAAAGGTTTGGGGCCTCAGTTACAAATTGATGTGACTGAGTAGCAACTTAGATTACATAATATTAACAAAAATATTGGTGGTTTTTCCCTTTTTAGTTTCCATGTTAAATTTATGTTTCCATGTGTGTATGTTGCTTATGATTGATCATGTGTGTTCATGTGAATGGTTTACATTGTTGCTTATGTATTTAACAGTGAATTCTCATATGAGTGAGTTCTGAGTTAAGAGAAAAATAAGAATTGATATTTTTTGTTAAAATTAGCACGAGTTATTGATTCAACACCCCCCCCCCTAGTAATTCCTTATTCCAGCATGGTATTGTTTCTTTGAATATAGATTTGGAATCACAAACCTAGTAGATTGGAATTCAAATACATGAAATTGCCAAAATTTGTCTATAGGTTAGACAAATATATTATCCATGAAAATATAGATACATATAGAGTGTTTTATGTGTGTATAATGTTTACTATTTTTAATATGTTTTTCTTTTGACATATCTCAAAATTTTAAAATAAATCTCTAATTTATTTCCACTATTTTTTTGGCCTTAATCATTTAAAAAGATATATGATGAGCCTCATAATTAGGTAATTATACGGGCCTTAATTCACCTCCTAGCTTAGTCAAACCAACTATTCTCATAACGTATTGCATACTTTTGATTATATTTTGTTTATGAGATGAGTTAGAGTTGGATATTTTGCTTTGTGGTCTAATGTGCATTTAATACAGCATTAAAGGGTAAAATAAAGGAATTTTGGCAAAGACCACGGTCAAAACTCAAATGGGACAAGGGAGAGGGATGATAGGAGGTAAATCCTCCTCATTTACTACCCCTCCATTTGAATATTTCTCCATCTGCTCAGAGTGCAAACAGCGAAATCATGACGACTAGAAGGCAGCCGAGAAAGTGAAAGACAAAGCATCAGTTCATCTTGAGTTTGGGAGCCAAGCCTCCCTAATTTTAAGGAAGTCGTTGGAGACTTCAGATGTATAAGTAGAGAGGCCTAGGCCCTCAGTAGGATTCAGATTTTTGATTGTAAAACTCTACTCTATTTTTGAGCTGCAAGACTTGTGACAGTTTTTTATGTAATCCATTGTTTTGGTAATAATAATGAGTCTTGTTTTGAGCCAGAACTGAGTTAACTTAGAGGGATGAAGCTCTTGGGTTAGGGCCCAACCCTAGCAGCCAAATCTCCTCTTTATTGTACATGTATGCTAGTATAGATTCATAGTTTAATTGTTCACTTGCTTAGTAGATGAATTTCAATTACAGCAGTGCAGATTAGATTGGTTGTGTGATAGTTTGCTTCCATTTGTGCCTTCTTTCAAGTATTAGGTTAGCAAGGAAAAAAGATCACCATAAGGTTGTCAGCAAGTGTCTCGACCTCATTTCCTCCCTCTGGGACCATGACTTGAGGAAGGGATCCTTTAGCAGCCCCAAAAACACAGATTTCTAGTTCTTGCATGAGCTTTGGAGTTTGTTGTCTTTGATTCAGTATTTGGTTCATGTTGCAAGGCAGATTTCATTGTCATATTTTCCCATCTCCATTTATACAATAAGATCTCACTCATGCTTTCATTCCCTTCAGCAACTTTCTTCATGCATAACATAGGCAATTGATTCATGCTTTTCTAGTTTATGAAAATGTATCTTGTTGCATAGTTCTTGGAAGACACACATGTTTTAAGAAGAGAAGGTACTTCAGGAGGAGACCTAGACTTCATCACCAATAGCCACCTTCCACCTCATCCACCTTAGCCGTCTCTTTTTCCACCATCACCCTCACTAGTTTTTTTTTGTCATTTTTCATTGAAATTCCCCTAAGTACATTGAGCAAATCTAGCCATCCCTTATCTTGGATATTGACTCTTGAGTTCTCCTGGATGTTCTAACACCCCATTCCACCCATTACCCACCTTTTCCAAGCTTCCCAACACCTCACAATTAGCTCTCGGTTGTATCTTGTAGGTTTCCTGTAATTCCTACATGATCATCCTGTAGGTTTCTAGTACATCCTGTAGGTTTTCCTGAAACAGCCTGTTTTGAGGCCGAATTGATGGGAAACCTCTAGGAAGTCACACAAAGCCTCCTAGGACCCTTCCACACCATCCAACCACTCCATAAACCTTCTAGCCATCCTCCATCACCTTCCATTCACCTGTCACATCCACAAGAACAATTAATTTGCATACTTGATTTTGCCTAAAAAAATAAAAAAAAGTGAAAACAAATTTAGTTTAGTTTTTTTGCTTACGCACTAGTATGGTTTGATGCTCTTTACTTCTACAGATTAGATAGTAGCATTTTTTTAGTGCTGATTTAGAAATTCTGCTTAGCATAGCTGTTTAAATGGTTAATTAAGATATGGTGTGATTTAGCATTACATATTGTTTTCTTCATTACTACAGTAGAGTAGCTCTCTTAGAATAGATTTTCTCTTCTTCCATCAAAGGATCAATCTTCTTTTGACTCTATAGAAGTCTAGCTTGGAACCCCTAGGGTCTCTCGCCGAACGAACAGTGACAACAGGCAGGACCTTCATTTTCACTTGTGCATAAAACACCGTCACCTCCAAGTTTGTACGAACCCCGGGTTGATAAGTAAAGCTGGTAGCCCAGGAGTTGCAGCATCCTTGCTACAATACTAGCGCTCATCACTTTTTGGTGCAGTTGCTGGGGAGGTGTCTGAGTAGAATGTGATTACTGGTTTCTTTTCTTCTATTTCTTGTCTTCAATATTCTACCGTTAGTTTATTTATGCAAAAGTAATCAAGTTGTTTCCTTTCTTTCATTTTCCATTATCTGCTCTCCTTTCTATTCTACATGTAGGATTTCAATTCAGCAAGTAGCTTTTACATTCTGTAAGTGATTTTCATTCAATCAGCAATTTCATTTCTGCAAGTACTTTCTAGTTAAAAAAAAATACAAAACCAACCCAAAAACATTTCCTTTCATGCCTTGTAGGAATAGGGACAACTTAGGGAAATTTTTGCCAAATATCCCCACTACATCCAACAACCAACCTTCTCTCTTCTTCGGTGGCTATGAACTGGAGGAACCTTTAGGTGAGCAACCTAACATATTTGAAGAACCTACAGGGGAAGAAGAAGAAGAGGAACCCATTCCTACTAAACCAATGGTTGAAAACCGAAATGATAGATGGAATAGAGAGAGAGTTGAGGGTACCTTCCCCATTAGGGAAACCAACGGGGACACTAAGATGAAAATATAAGCCACTCTACCCTACCTCATTTCCATGGCCTGACCACAGAGGATCCCAACACTTTCCTATTTGAGTTTGTTGTTATATGTCAAACCTATGACTATACAGACGATGAGCAAAAGCTAAAACTATTTCCATCTGCCCTCAAGGATGCAACATTGTGCTAGTTCATGGGATTACCTGGAGATAGAATCACAACTTGGGCTCAGATGTAGCAGGCCTTTAACAACAAATATCGGGACTATTGTAGGTCAAAGGATACTAAAGAAGAAATTTTCGGGATGACCATAGGCCAAGATGAATCCTTAGAAGACTACGAAGAAAGATTCCAGCTCAATTACAAAAGGGCCAGGTGCACACTTGACCTTGAGTCACTAAAGTTGGTCCTGCTCAGGGGAGTAAGAGAAGATCTTATGGATACCTTACATTTGTTAGTAGGAGGAGATATCTACCAAGTACCCTATGAGGATATCAAGCCTGTCTTTAGAAACCATTCTAGGGAAGCCAGGAAAAAGGGTAGGGGTAGTCAACCTATGGCCAGTACATCATCTTCGAACTCATCCATCAAGGGTGAAATTGGAAATATGCCAGAAGATTTCAAAAGTGAGATGTTGCAAACCCTTTCCTTGCAAATGGACACCATGAACATTAAGAGAAAGCAAGAGGAAGCAGAGAGAGCCTTGGCCATCTTTTGTCCTAGATGCACCAGGAAGCATCCTAGGAACAAATGTCCATTTAAATGTATTGAAATTTTCTCAGTCTGTGAAGAAAACCACTCCACAGATAAGTTCCCTTCTTTACCCGGACTCAAATTTGTATATCAAGGAGCTGAAGGGGTGACTGAGCAGCTTTGCTACATTAACCATAGGAGACCTCCTGGGCCTAGACCATAACAGCAGGGCATGCAAGGGTCATCCCATGCATATTACAACCCCAACCAAACCACAGTTATACCTTCTTGGGGACCCCCTGCTCATCCTTCCTAGTCTACACCACTCCAGGGGTGGGCGCCCCAATACAACAATGCCCCAGCTCTATTGCCTCCACCACCTGCCTAACCACAACTCCTACACTCTGCTCCACCCAAGAAACCCCAGATACCTACCCAGCCAAATCAGAACCTGAGCAATAGGCAAGCTCAGCAAGTATACAATGGAGAGACATCATATCCAGCTTATGCTGTGGAAATCCAGGAGATTAACCTAAGATCTAGGAGAGTTATCTCCAATAACAAACCTCCCCCTCTACCTAGGGAGGTTAAGGAAGAAAGAGAGGAAAGAAACCTTAAAGTAAATCCACCCTTTCCTAAGAGATTAGCCCAACCACTCCAGCCTACCCCAAAAGAAATTGAACTTCTGGGAGAATTGAAAAATCTATGTGTAAAGATACCCCTTCTCCAAGCAATAAAAGATATTCCCATTTACAATAATTTGATTAAGGAGAAATACTTCAAGCATCCAGGGAGGCAAAAAAGGGATGCCCCTACCATTAATGTCATTGGCCAGTTGTCCGACTTAATGCTGGGGAAGGTAATATGTCCAAAATATTTGGACTCTGGAAGCCCTATAGTAGATGTGCACATCAATGGCACCATTGTCCCACACACTCTGATCAATATTGGGGCTGCCATTAATGTGATGACCAAAGACACCATGCTCAAGCTCAACCTCCAAGGGTCATTGAGGAAGACCACGACAATTCTGCAACTTGCAGACCGTTCCACAGTAACCCCTAAGGGAATTGTGGAGGATGTGATGGTCTCCACTGAATCCTGGGAGTACCCTACTGTTGTGGGGAAAAGTGCCTATTCAGGATGACCCTATCCACCTAAGGTGTGACAGTGCCTTAGCAACAAATAGAGAAAACTACTTTTGTATTCTTCTTTATGAACTGTGAATGAAGAGGAATAAGATGAACCAACCTGTGTCTTGCGCTAGTCCTTTGATCCAATCTCTCTTCTCTTTGACAGCTTCCAACTACCTGCTCCCTCACTTGCCCAGCTTCACCAAGTTCCTGCAAGATCACAGAAGAGGAAAACTACACAAAGACATGGATTCATATTCATAAATAGCTTAGGATCAGATTTAAGCTAAACATACTAATGCAACAAACATCAATGATACACAAGCATGTAGGAGAAACTCAAATAGTTTTATTGATATAACAAGAAGATTTAGGAGGAGATACAACCAAGTGAGTCCTGATCCAGCATCAACCTCCCAGCAAAGGAATCCCTTCTTCACCTCCAACAAAGCATAAATCACCCAATGCACTGATCTCAATCTCAAACCAACAACAATTCTCTGCAATGTACAAAATTCCAGCCTCCGGATCTCTGGGATGAGGGATCCATATATAGATGTATGCAAAGAGGATGAGTCAGATTGTCATCTGACTAGTGTTCTCTCTATCAGTTCTTGCTTCCACTTGGAGGCTGAGAGCCTCTTACTCATCCTTGGTCGAACTCAGTGAGGCAAGTGTCATGGAGGAAGATTCTGGAAGCTTCCATTGTCTTTACACCTCGCGGAATGGCACTGCCATTTGTCATTTCCCACTTAGCACACCCTGGTAGTGCATTTAGGTGCGTTGCAATGCACCTAGCTAGTGTACTGGGGTGCTATGCAACGCAAGTGGCTAGTGGAGCCACTAAAATGATCCTGATTTGACTGATTCTGAGTAGTTTCTGGTGGAGAACTTCTGGGAGAAGCTGTAGTTTGCTGACCTTGTTCCTTTAGGGGCAGGAACAACACTTTTAGGGACTTGGGATCCCTTGGTTTATGGACATTTCATGCTCAGAGCTGTAAGGCACGAAAATGTCTATAACAGTTGCCCCCTAAAGTATGAGGTCGTTTATCGGGTGAAATGCTTTATTAGGAGGATCCGAAGTTCTTTCAATGCTGGGAGGAGACCTGTAATAAGATACAATACAATACATTATTTTCATACTATTTTCATGATCTAGATGAGGCGGGCATTCCCATGCTCAGCTTTATAAATTCATTTTCATGTACATAGGACAGACAATCGTCTGATGGTAGACTGATGATTCTGATAGAGCCATCATCCTTTCTGGTAGGATGATTATCTGTGCTGCAATGCTGTACATTTCAATGTCTTTATTTTCCTGAATATATATCGCAGCCCGGATGGTTGAAACTAGATCCGAGGTCTTCAATCTCGTCCGATCTTCACTCGAAGTACAAGTCAATCCACGTGAGAAATGTTCTGAAGTTGAACATGGAAAGACATCGCTTGATTACCAGTCAATGATGTAAATTGTTAACAAGCGCGAGAGGAATCACCGATAATGATGATGACCCTCAAGGTACTGCAGTACAATTCACATGGTGTGAATAAAGGACTTGGCGTCAAACACCACGCAAAATCTTTCGGTCGAAGGTCATTGATGTATACCTGTCGCCGGAAGTGAGAAACTTGCCATTGAGGCATGCAAGCTTCAAAGTACTGAAGGGGGTGTTCCTAGATCAACTTCTTGGATAATGAGCTGATGTCGACAAGAAGCGATCCGTCAAAGGAGGGCCTTAATGAATCCCACATCAATGACACGGAATGGAGCAAATGATTTTAATGGAGGTGAAAACGATCTGATGATATATGGTTCAGGGTGGCGGTCATGAAAGAATGAAGTATAATGTATGGTAGTGGATGGGACATAGGTGACTTCTCTGGATGACTTCTCTTGAACATATCGGCGACACTTATGTGATGGATTGGTAGCATTTACCCCAAATGTGGATGGTATGGCGTGACCATGGCGATGTGACCGGTAAATGAAACAACCCAACCCGATTCTGGTACGGAGTGGAAGTGTCATGTTCAAGAGCGACTTGCTACCAATAAAGATTCTTTGAGTTTTTTCCCAATTTTTCCCCAGTCATTACTGACTAGTACCTCTTTATTTTTGTCAAGCTTGAGGAGGATAACATATGCTTGTTCTATAATTTGCCCTTCGGGCAAACCCATCGCTATGTTTTAACGAGCCTAGCGATAGTGAAACTCGTTCTCGTCTAAAGACAAGTTTGTCGCTATTAATGTTTTTAACGAGTCTAACGACAAAGATAACTCGGTCCTTTTCAATTTTAGAGAGTCTAAAAAGGTACGTAAAGTTAACTCCGGAATTCCTTTTTCGTCATCTGATCCCTTAAGTCCAAAAAAGTATAAAATAATACAGAAGGGATGAATTTTCGATAGTTTTAACGAGTCGAACAAAACAAGCGCTCGATCTTTTTGTGCAATAATCCCTCAGGTCCAAAAAGATTAAAATCTAGAGGAGGGATAGCACTTCCGGTCGCTTTAACGAGCTGGAAGGCCAAAACTCGGCAATCTTTTCATATTTTACAAGTCAGATGAAAAGAGCTTAAAGAAGACTCATCTTTTGAGGAACGAGTGATAAAATGGGTAGCAGCTGATTCCAGGTACGGTTTGGAATTTTCCAATCACGGCAGTGTCACAAGGATGGCTAGTGAGATCACTCTTCGCAGCTATTCCTCAAAATGGGTAAACAATCAAATGGAGGTGAATGATCGGCCAATGGAAAAGTGGAGGTGACGGTGCAAACACGACCAAGGCTTTAATGGCTGATAATGCTACATACACGGTGGTTATTTATCGGAGGATAGTTCATTTTTTAACGAGCTTAAACGCGGATTGAAACACTTGCTCGGTCTTATGTTTATTTTTTAACGAGCTTGAACTATGCACTAAAACTGCTCGATTATCCAGTCATATGATAAGAATGTCTCATATAAAATGGCAGCATTTAGATTTTTGCCCCACATCCTTTCTTTATGCAAGTTAGGAAACGACTAATCCTACGAGTTTAAAGGGTTAGCCTACGGGTTTAAAGGGAGGACCTAAAAATTTAAAAAAATAAATAGTCGCCCTTCGCTTGCACTCCAAAAGGTTTGCATGCCCCCAGGTATAAGATATGGTTTCAAGGTTACCCCTCAATTTGCAGCAAGGATAATTTTAGGGGCGAATGTTCGCCCTTTGGCGAAATTAAGGGGTTTTAAGTTTTTAGTGGGCGAATATTTTGTATCATAGTACATTTTTACAAATCACCTCAAATAGCCCACCTTATTTTAAGGGAGAGGGTAAAAAAGGTAAATTTAGCCCTTGAAATTAGGACTTACAACCTTCCATTCGCCCATTTTCAAGAATAGGTTTTATTTAAGTAAATCCATTCGCCCATTTTCAAGAATAGGTTTTATTTAAGTGAATCCTATGCGCCAAATACCATATTTATAAAAGAGGTATGGTAAATTAATAAAAATATAAATAAATGAGAGGTATGGTAAATAAATAAAACATTTTTTATATTTACTCCATAAGTCACGTTATATACATGTAAGGGTGTAAACAAATAAAAATATAAGTAAAGTGGAGGTAAATAAATAAAAGGTTTTTTATATTTACTCCATAAGTCACCTTATATACATGTAAGGGTGTAAGCAAATAAAAATATAAGTAAAGTGGAGGTATGGTAAATAAATAAAACGTCTTTTTATACTTACTCAAAAGGTATGGTAAATAAATAAAAATATAAATAAACTAGACGTATCGTAAATAAATAAAACCTCTTTTTATATTTAGTCCATAACCCTCGTTCTATTTATGAAGGCTCAAGAAAGAGGTTTTATTTAAGTGAATCCTATGGGCCAAATACCATATTTGTAAAAGAGGTATGGTAAATTAATAAAAATATAAATAAACGAGAGGTATGGTAAAAAAATAAAACATTTTTTTATATTTACTCCATAAGTCACTTTATATTTACGAACACTTAGAAAATGGGTTATATTTAGGTGAAACCTATGGCCAAAATACTATGGGACAAATACCATGGACTAGATTGTTATTAATACCATGCAAAAAACCATTATTAACCCTAATATTAGAATTAATAAAAACAAAAATGGCACATGGTATTGACCTGGAATGTAGCCTATTTAAATGGGGGAATTAAACCAACATGTAGCCTATGCTAAGATTCACTAGGACTTTACAAAGTTTTATTATTTAGTGAAAGACTCGCCAAGATCTTACAAGATTTTATAATTGAGCAAAATATTCGCCATGCCTGGTGAGAGATTCGCCAAAAAATTATATATACATATTATATTATTGATAAAATCGCCTTCCATTTTTCCTATATACCATGGAGATTCGCCCATTTATTATATTTATAAATTTAGGGGGGGTTCTTAAAATTTTCCCTGATTTGCAGGAAAAACATTTGTTTAACCGGGAGAGGCCTACCTCTTACAGGTTACCAAAGAATTCTCTATTCATGGTGCAAATAAAACACTTCCTTGGCGATGTTTACCGAGATAAACAAAGGTGAGCAACAACGAGCGCCACTCACATAACTTTGACAAGAGAATCTTTTTCTAGAATAACCCTTCTTCCACTGACGGACGGGGTACAGACTAGTCATATTCTCCCGCGGAAACCTACCCTATACCCGAAGTTTTCCTGCCGAAGCAGACCAGGACGCATGTCCCCTGGGTTCTAGTCATATCCCTCCGAATTACTCGCGCTCATCGGGAGGACGGACCGTGGGTTGAGACACTTCTTGCGTGAAGAGACCATTTAAGGATGGTATATGACTATTTGCTATGCGTGATCCGGGAAATGAAAGCTGGTCCACGAGCTTGACCACTCTTCCTTCGTGCGGAAAACACATTACTCTAAAGAGTGAGGAGACGATGGCTCCCATGCAATAAATATAGTCTCGTCCAAGGAGTAGGTTATAATCCAAGGGTCCTTAAACGACCATTACGTTCATTTGAATAGTCTTCCCTCTCAATGTTATGGGCACATTGGGAAGGATCCCTAAAGGTCAACTGGTTCCTTTATCAAAGCCTGTCAGATTTCTCATCTCAGGCGCAAGCGGTGGCGAACCAAGCGCTTTCCAAGCAATAGAGGAAAGGATACTCACAGAAGCCCCCTCATCTATGATGGTACCAGCCATGACCATTCTATATATTTGGACAATAATTCTGAATGGTATGCTTGCTGGTAAACGGGGTCTGCCTAGTTGATTCCAGTCGAAGGAGACAACTAGGTTGCTTGGAGGTGGGACCGAGTAGACGGCCGGGTACGGCTCTGACGAACTTCCTTCCTGCGGTAAAGGAATGGGTAAGCTGCCCCCTTGTTCGTCGGAGTCTGTGTTGATCAAGAGAATTTGGATGGTGTCATCCTTGTTTTCTTTAGTGACTGTATCATTCGAAGATAAAACCTCTGAAGGCAAGACCGGGTCAACTGCCTCCTCGACCTTTTGACTTTCATCTGGTATGGATTCCGCTGGTTCATCTTCAATGACAGGCGCTTCAGCCGATCACTTGAGCGGGCCGGCTGGATTCTCAACTAACGAAGGACTCGGCAAGAGTTTTTATATCCAGGAGGAAGTCGTAACGGTGAAACCGGACGATCATCCAAAACTCTTTTAGCTTCGTCTAAGAAGGGACAATGGTGGATGGCGTGATCGCCTTCGCACAGTCTACAGGGAGATCTAGCTCTCCCTTTTTGTCCTGGGGCTTCACTTTCACTAGTTGACGGTGTGCTTTCAACATGATCACCAGAGGTTGACGACACCGGATTGTGCAAACGGGGAGACCAGTCCCTTAGTATCCGGGGGATGCAAGGACAATCTCTGTGAAAGTGGTCTCCCTTGCATATGACACATGGTGATTTAGGCCTGGTCGGTGTAGTGTGTGGATTTTCGTTAGACGACACTCGTTTCCCTCCATTTGCCTTTGGCTCCTTCTTCTTCTTCTCTTTCTTCTTCTTTTCCTTCTTCTCCTTAGGAACTTGACTTTTGGTTTTGCCAGCCTCATCAAGCGAAGAGGAAGGAGGAGAAGAAGAATTAGAGGAAGTAGAAGGTTGGTGGGTAACTCTGGATTCGTCTAATTGTCGATTCGATTGTTCCGGAATAGTGGTGTTCTGAACGACATTGGTTGAGAAGAGCCAGACCGGCAAGCCAATTGTCAGTCCTGGAAGCGACAATGTGGCCATATGGGGCGCACCAACATCTCCCCAAGAGGAGAAAGGACTCGGATTTCCACCAAGGGGAATTCCTTGGTTGGTAGGCTCCATTTTCTCAACCGAAAGATCAACGCAGGAAAAGGGTGATGAATATTCCGTTTAAAATAAATTTTTAGACGCTTCAGACACAACTTGTTTTTTCAATTTTAAAGAGTCGAGAAAAAACAAAAGATGACTCTAGTCTCCTTCGATTTTTAATGAGCTTGAAGTGACAAGTGCTCAGATGGACCTTTTCCATTAAGGAGTCTGAAAAGGAACGAAAGGGACTGCTCTGGAGATCTAGGTAGAGGGTGTGCCAAACCAATCACAAAACTGTAGAATACGTTTTACGGTACAGCAGTCAATCTTCCCGAATGCTATGTTCGGTGCATTGCGATCAGTAGGGTGGCCGACACGGCTTCCTATGGATTAAAGGTTTTAAGCCTATAGGGGTCTCCCAATATATACTCGATGGTACGTGGGAGCACAAATCCATACTGGCACTTATCGTCTCACAGTGGAGGAATCACCCAACCATCAGTGAGGCCAACAGTTACCAGGTTTTACGACGCCGGAACACGTCTCTAGCCTAGACCTCTATGTTGTGCGTTAAGTTCCAAAGCATTGTTAGATTCATTCAATTTATTTTATGTTGATCTTTCTTAGAAGTTTTCCTTTTGGGTTCACCACGAGATGTAGATGTAATTCCTAAATGCAATCTAAAGATGATAAGCAAATCTTTTATCTCTTTTCGACAATGAAAATCCTAGCTACAAGGGGAAAAGAAAGACACAATCTTTTCTCAAAGAGCAAAGAGCACACTGTAAATGCACTTTTCCTAAATCAAGCCATACAAAATATCAATATGCAAATGCACAAGTGCATGTATTTGTTTTTCACTTTCTTAATATTTATGCCTAAAAAGAAAGTTGATGTACAAATTCTAATTCGCTTTCAAATGACAAAGACAAACAAGCTTCTTTTCGAAATCAAAAGAGTAAAGACAATTACGACACTTTACAATTTTTGAAATAAACACTTGTTTCGACACTAGAAAGACACAAATTCAAACCAAAGGCAAAAGTAAAAGCATAATCGACTGTCAACAGCAAATAAACTTTCTCCTAAGACCAAAATCGACAGTTACGAAAGATCTAAATCAAAGGACGACAGTATGACTATTTCACTTTTTGAATGGAAAACTGTAAATGATGCCACAAACACATAAAAATACCTACAGTATTTTTGTACAAAGGAGGTGGAATTAAGGCAGAGAAAAGGAGTTTTCAGATAGGTACACTCACTGGTCACAGGCTGCAAAAATCAGAGATAAAACTGGACAAAATGAAGCAAAGAACCTCAGCTGCACAAGGCAAGGGCTGATCAGCGCACCTGTTGCACAGAGAAACTGAATTGCAGCGCAGGTAGCCCTCTCGGGACCTGCGTTGAAATGCAGAACCTCTTCACAGAGCCTGCGCTGGGGTAGAAACGAGACTTCTATCCGGGTTCTGGGTCACGGTTTGCATTTTAATCTATGGTTTTTGGCCGAGTAAAAGCAATCAGTAAGGTACAATCAGAGGGATGATTTAAAGGAGGACTAAGAGCTATCACAAAGGGAAATCAGATCATTTGTGGATCCACTGTTCAAATCATAAACAAATCCAGTGAGTGGATCGAAGTAGCAGTTGTCTACTTTGCATTTGAAAATGGCAAATGCAGTTCAATTGCTACTTCTAAGTCTATGAAACAAACAGTAAGAGAAGCACAAATAAACTAATTAGACAATCCTCCCCAGTGGAGTCGCCATTTTGTTGTGGGGAAAAGTGCCTATTCAGGACGACCCTATCCACCTAAGGTGTGACAGTGCCTTAGCAACAAACATAGAAAACTACTTTTGTATTCTTCTTTATGAACTGTGAATGAAGAGGAATAAGATGAACCAACCTGTGTCTTGCGCTAGTCCTTTGATCCAATCTCTCTTCTCTTTGACAGCTTCCAGCTACCTGCTCCCTCACTTGCCCAGCTTCACCAAGTTCCTGCAAGATCACAGAAGAGGAAAACTACACAAAGACATGGATTCATATTCATAAATAGCTTAGGATCAGATTTAAGCTAAACATACTAATGCAACAAACATCAATGATACACAAGCATGTAGGAGAAACTCAAATAGTTTTATTGATATAACAAGAAGATTCAGGAGGAGATACAACCAAGTGAGTCCCGATCCAGCATCAACCTCCCAGCAAAGGAATCCCTTCTTCACCTCCAACAAAGCATAAATCACCCAATGCACTGATCTCAATCTCAAACCAACAACAATTCTCTGCAATGTACAAAATTCCAGCCTCCGGATCTCTGGGATGAGGGATCCATATATAGATGTATGCAAAGAGGATGAGTCAGCTTGTCATCTGACTAGTGTCCTTTCTCTCTGTCAGTTCTTGCTTCCACTTGGAGGCTGAGAGCCTCTTACTCATCCTTGGTCGAACTCAGTGAGGCAAGTGTCATGGAGGAAGATTCTAGAAGCTTCCATTGTCTTTACACCTCGCAGAATGGCACTCCCATTTGTCATTTCCCACTCAGCGCACCCTGGTAGTGCATTTAGGTGTGTTGCAACGCACCTAGCTAGTGTACTGGGGTGCTATGCAACGCAGGTGGCTAGTGGAGCCACTAAAATGATCCTGATTTGACTGATTCTGAGTAGTTTCTGGTGGAGAACTTCTGGGAGAAGCTGTAGTTTGCTGACCTTGTTCCTTTAGGGGCAGGAACAACACTTTTAGGGGCTTGGGATCCCTTGGTTTATGGACATTTCATGCTCAGAGCTGTAAGGCACAAAAATGTCTATAACACCTACATATTTTCTAGTTCTCCAGTCTAAGGCTAAGCTTACTGGTTATCCTCTCATCCTTGGGAGGCCATGGTTGGACACAACCGATGCTTACATTAGCTGCAGAGCTGGGAGTATGACCATCAAAAACGGGCATATGTCCAAGCAGTTAGTCCTATACCCTCCTGCTCAACCATCTCTAGAGCATGATTTACCTTTATGGTTGGAGGAGGAGGAAGAAGATGAGGTTTATTCGGCCCAACTTTATGCTTTTGAAACAACCATGGGAGGAGGACAGTAAGATGAGGATGACTTGATTGAACACCTGCTTCAAAGTCCAACTCTTGGTTCATTACCATTAGAAAAATAAGTAAGGGAAACCTAGAACAATCATCCAATAGAATTATTCTTCAGTGATTCCAACCTACTCCGTGTCAAAACCATAGAATTCAGCCCAGAGAAAACCTTGAAAATTAATCCATCTCTTTCTGCTCTCGAAGAGGAGAAGCTATGCAACATGTTAAAGGAAAACCTAGAAGAATTCTCTTGGAGTTACAAGGAAATGAAGGGAATACACCCCTAAGTGTGTACTCACCACATATACATCAAAGAAGGTTGCAAGCCGGTCTGGCAACCACAAACGAGGATGAATCTAGCTTTTAAATATGTAGTCAAGGAAGAACTACAAAAAATGCTAGATGTAAGATTCATTTACCCCATCTCCAACAGTGAGTGGGTCTCCCCTTTAGTGTTAGTTCCCAAGAAAAATGGTAAGTGGAGGATTTTCGTCGATTACAGGGAATTGGACAAAGTGACAAAGAAGGATCATTTTCCTCTACCCCTCATTGACCAAGTGCTAGACAGCCTTGCAGGGAAAAAGTTTTTTCTTTCCTAGATGGATTCAGTGGGTACAATTAAATCCAAATATGCCTAGAAGACCAGGATAAGACCACATTCACCTATCCTTGGGGTACTTTTGCCTATAGGGTCCTTCCTTTTGGCATATGCAATGCTCCTGCCACTTTCCAGAGAGAAGTCTTGAGTATTTTCATCGAACTAGTCCATGATGCGGTGGAAATTTATATGGATGATTTTACACCTTATGGCTGTGATTTTCAAGAAGCCCTAACTAACCTAGGCAAAGTAATGCACAAATGCACTAAAATGAACCTGTCTCTCAGTCCTAAAAAATGTGAATTCTTAATGACTAAAGGTACCGTGCTAGGTCATTCAATATCTTAGCAAGGACTGCAGGTGGACCCGAACAAAATAGCCATCATCCAAAGGGTCCCACCTCCTCGAAAGCAGAGAGATGTCAGGAGTTTCTTAGGGTTAGCTGGATAATACCAAAGGTTCGTAAAGGACTTCAACAAATTGGCCTCTCCTTTATTTGGGTTTTTGGCCAAAGATTTTGAGATTATATGTTCAAAAAGCTGTCAAGAGGCCTTAGACATTCTAAAGGGTAAGTTAACCACTGCACCAATTCTCTAAGGCCAAAACTAGGTCCCCATTTCATATTCATGCTGATGCCTCACACAAAGCCATAGGAGAATCCCTAGGTCAGGTAGAGGAAAAAATACCTTATGCCATCTATTTTATCAGTAAGTCAAAGGCTGAGCTAAATTATACGATGACCGAAAAGGAGCTCCTGGATGTTGTGCATTCATTAAACAAATTCAGGCATTACATTACAGGTTATCAAACATTTGTGCATACTAACCATGCTACAATCAAATATTTAATGAACAAACCAGATGTGACTGCTCGAAATATAAGATGGTTGATTTTATTATAGCAGTTTGATCTAACCATTGTTGATAAGCTTGGTAAGGAAAATTTTGTTGCAGACTTTTTATCTAGGGTAAATGTACCTGCAGGTGAAGAAGGAATGGTGGATGACCAATTACTAGACAAGCATTTGTTTTCTATTTCAGTTCTCTCTCCATGGTTTGCTGATATAGAAAACTATTTGGTATTAGCACAGTTCCCACCAAACTTTCCCTATCATCCACAAGCTAATGGGCAAGTGCAGGTGACCAACAAAGCACTGGAGGGCATCTTAACCAAGGTAGTGAGCAGCAGCAGTAAGGATTGGGCAGAAAGATTAGTTGAGGCCACCTGGGCCTATAATACCACATGGAAGACCACCACTGGATTCACGCCCTATGAGTTAGTCTATGGGAAAAATGCCTTGTTTTCCATTGAGTTTGAATATAACACATTAAGGATGGCAGCCCAACTAGATTTGGATCTTGTCCATGCACATAAAGAGAGATCGTTTCAATTGAATGGCTTGGATGAATTCAAAATGCAGACCCTCCTACATATAGAGATAGTTCAACTTCAAAGGAAGATCTGGTATGATAAACATATTAAGGAGAAGAAATTTCAGGATGGCGATTGGGAATTGTTATATGATTCTAGGTATAAAGACTTCAAGGGCAAGTTAAGAACAAGATGGCTCAGACCTTATGTTGTGGAAAGATGCCATGATAATGGTTCAGTGCAAATCAGAACTATAGATGAAGAAGCCATTCCTTTGCTTGTTAATGGGCACTGATTGAAAATGTACAAGAGACCTTTATCAAAACAAGAGTTCATTGATAATATCAATAAAACAATGATGATGGTGGAGCAAGTTCTAGCTCCTCCCTCATCAAGTCACTGAAAAAGAAAAAAGAAAAAAGAATAAGGACTCCGGTGAAAACCTCCATGAGGCGCCTGAGTCCCATCTTTGGGTTGAAAACATCGTGATGCGGCCCAATGATGAAGAAAAAAGGAAAAAAGAAAAGAAAAAAGAATAAGAAGATCCCGAGGTGAAAACCTTCCTTGAGGCACCCCGGGAAAACAACTAGGGTGAAAACCTCTCTGAGGTGGCCTAGTTGTTTTTCAAAACAAAAAAAAAAACAAAAACAAAAAAAGAGAGAAAAATATATAATTGTCATTTGTAGGTGGGCGAGTAAGACAGTCAAGGAGAAAAAGAGGATCCAAAGGGAACCTTGCCTCTCACATATTCATCTCCTCCATTCCTTACCATGCATCCCTCCATCATTTCTATAATTTTTCCACTCCATTGCTTCGATTTATGCAAAGACTTTGTTTTCTACAGGATCCCTTGAAAGCCTACAGGATGATCCTGAAGGAAATACATTGACCCGGAAAACCTACAGGAAGCAATCCAAAGGCACATGATAAGTTCGTTAGGTCCCTAAAATTCACCCTATGCATGATCTAGCACCTCACCTCATCCACCATCATCATCCCTACACTCACCATTCAAAACAAAAAAATCAGTTTCAACAATTTCTGCCAGTCTTCAAAAAAAAAAAAAAGGAAAACAAAGAGGAGTAAGAGAATTACCTGAGTATCCTTTTCTCTACACACTTCTACTCCTTCTTTCCATTCATTACACCATCCTCACAGCCCTAGCCAGCAACATGATTAAAGAATTCTGAGGGAGAAGCAACTACAGGACATCTTGTAGGAAATCCTGTAGCAGCCTATCCCACAGAATGCCAATCACACCAGCAACAGATCTTCACTAGAATAATCCAGGAGCTCCACAACAGTAGCAACATCAGATCTTTAGCAACAGATACCTAAAAAATTAAAGAAACCATTAGCAAACAGCAAGAGGAGGAAGAAGAATGGCATGAAACAAATATACAAAGCAACACCTCTAGTCTTCGACAAGTGCAGCATAGCATCGAAACCTTAGGTAAGTATCTTGCTCGCTCACTCATATGCATCATGTAGTCAAAAGTTGTAAGGGTTACGAGATAGTTGGTTTATAGGTGAAAATGTGGCCAGTTAGCTTGGCCACCTTCATTCAGTCAGCACATGCAGAATTGGGTGTTCTCTCACACGTGGCTACAGTCAACTCAAAGACAGAGAAAGAGTAGGACCAAGAGTGGTTAAACTATGGATCTACGAGGTGGGATCTGATTACAAGGAGTGGGAAATGATGAGGTGGTAGTGGGGACCAACGGTCCAAAAATGGCAACATACCTTTTCTGCCAGCACACCACCTCACCAAGAATCACCATAAAGGGAAATAAAACATTATTCCCATGCATTCATGCATTTCACCTCCTCGAAACTCCCTCACTCAAGTCGCTCTCATAACCAAGGCCACCCACCAGAAGGAAAGATCCATCGTTCTACATAGGAATTCCTAGAGGAGCATGCACAGGAATTCCTACAGGAGACAGTCTACAGGATAGGTAGAGAAGAGTTCAAGAGGGGATATCACGGGAATTGGCCACTGCAACCATTCTAAAGAGGTAGGCTCTAAAATTTCATCCCCCTTTGCAAGCAAATACACCAGGGATACTCTAAAATCTAGTGAATTTAGAAACTATGAGAAGTAAATTACATACACAGTCAACTCTATTTTTCTCCTGCATTTGAAAAATTGTGTCAACCCTCTCATTTTCTCCTCAAGCTTCACTAGCAAGATGACATGAGGGTTTAATAGGAGAGAGCCCACAAAAACTTTGGGAATACGACAACACCCCTAGGTTCTTGAAATCTTTATAAGACACAACTGGATGGGGTTTTTCAAAAAATTCACAGGGTATGATGATGAGGTGGCTCAAGAATTTGCTCACTCCCTCACTCCACACAGTAAAATCCATGCCACTGTTGTAGTAAGGGGCCTCAATATAGATCTCACCCTAGAGATCATCAGCAGGGTCACCACACTCCCCCTAGGAATTACATGGAGAAAAGAAGACAAAGGAGACAGCCAGGTGGAAAAAAGGAAATTTTTTTTAGAAGGTGAAGAACCCACTGTGGACAAAAATGGAGTAAGTAGGGACAGTCTTCCATACCCATGGAGTGAGGTAGGATACCAACTCATCAAATACATCTCATGTGAGGGTAGATATAGTGTTGTTTATGGCTATCATTTTAGGATCCTTGAGGAATTAAGATTTGGGATAGAAACACCACCTCACCAAAGACTCAGCATACCCTATTTCTTGTTGCAATCACTCATAGACTCCAGCAACAAAGTGAAGGAAGGAAATTCCCAACAATTGGCTCACAATGGATTGATTGATTAGGATCCTCATTGAAGATGCCATCCAAAACCTCAGAATCCCTATAACATGGTCAGTCTTTAGAGACTTGCCAGCAGAGGATGACATTAAAGCCCTAACTTATGATGTTAGTCCTACTGTCAGTGAAGAGGAAAAATAGGAAGAGGAAGATACAGAGCAAGATAAGCATGAGATGGGTGAAGAAGAAGCTGGCACAGAGGAACATGATGAAGCTGAAGAAGAAGACGCAGAAGAGAAGGAGGATGATGAAGAAACATAGGAGGAAATTAAGGAGGAAACTAATAGAGATGATGAAGATCCACCAGTGGAAGAAGATAGGAAAATCAGAGAAGAAGAAGACAATAAAACAGATGGGAAAGAACACAAGGAGGAGTCACCTAGGGTGTCTCCAGAGGCCACTGAGAGAGAGGCAGCAGCTGCCCTCACTTCTCTCAGCACCCTAATCAAGAAAAAATGAAAAAGGAGGAGGCAAACCCCACTATATTTCAAAACAAGAAAGAGCACAGGAATAAAATAGGGGAAGCCACAAACATCAACAAAAATTCATATTGAGATTGAAGATTCCCCTATACGAAAAGACAAAATGCCTTCCCCTAAGTCACCTATCACCTACGTAAGGAGGCCTACTACTAGATGAACTTCCTCAAAGGGTGAGGCAATCCTATAGGATCCACAACAAAACCTACAAGAAGCAAAAACAGTCCTACAAGATACTTTGTTGAAACTACAGGAGGCACAAAAATTGGAAAGCAAGGTAGGGGAGTAGCAAGAAGCTAAAGAGGAAGACCCAAAGACAAAGGAACCCAGCCCCCAACCTAACTTGGACTCCTATTACTGGTTTATTGAAGGAGGCAGGGTAATACCTCAAAAATTTTCCATCCCATTGTTCTTCGAGCTTGAGAAGGAGAGGGACAGAACCCACTGATGGATGCAGATCACCAAATCAAAGGGGGTGGAAGACATTGGGCACATGGAAGAGAAACTCAAAGAAATGGGCAAAGAGCTAAGTGGCTTAAGGGACAGAGAATTTATAATGAGAAGTCAACTTGAGAGAGAAAATGCATGGCTGAGGGACAGCTGCAAGAAAGAGAGAACCAACTAGTATGTATGGCCAGCCTCTCCTTGGAGGCAATCCAGTGTAGGATTCCAGCTAAATCCTACACTAGCACAGAGGGGAACCATGCCATTTCAATACTACATGTAGTTTATTGATCTTTGTGATCAAAGTACACTAGAGGATAGGGCCAAAATGGTTGAGTTTTATTTGCACAACATGTCCCTCACAGACATGAAAGTTTAGGACCCTAATGCCAAGCTAGGAGATCTAAAATTAATGGCTTTGGCTTCATGGATGAACCATGAGGAGTCAAGAGCTGCAGAGATGAAAAGAATATTGGCCAGAGGGCAAACTAAACCTCTTTTGATCAGAGTTGAACAATCAAATCCCATGGCCCTCATCAGCACCCATAATTTGATTGCAAATGATCCTCAACTAGCACCTAGATATCTTGCTGCCCAAGAGCAAGCAATTTCATATTTTGAGGACATGTTTAGGCTACTAGGAGATGATAGTATACATGGTTTCCTAAGGAGATGGAACACACTACCACACATCTTGAAGATAAGAGAATATCACTCCCCTCAAAGGTTGAAAGAGGCACTCAACAAGACACCTATGTATAAGCAATCTATGCAAAGGTTGAATGTCAATTGGATAGGCCTAAAACTCAGTCCACCACTACTCCTATGGATTGTAGAAGGGAGAAAAGAAGAAGAAGAAGAAAAGAGGCAGTGGGAAGAAGTAGAAAAGAAAGCAGGCTTCTATGAACAAGAAGAAGAGACCACAACAGAGGCATGGGATGTCAGAGAGGCTACCAGAGCCATGAAGGATATGGATATTGACTAAGTTGCTCAGAGGATGAGCAACACTTTCAGTAGTGGTTGATGATGAGGCTCATCATTGGGTAATTATATGGGCCTTAATTCACCTCCTAGCTCAGTCAAACCAACTATTCTCATAACTTATTGCATATTTTTTATTATATTTTGTTTATGAGATGAGTTAGAGTTGGATATTTTGCTTTGTGGTCTAATGTGCATTTAATACAGGATTAAAGGATAAAAGCAAGGAATTTTGGCAAAGACCATGATCAAAATTCGAATGGAACAAGGGAGAGGGATTATAGGAGGTAAATATTCCTCATTTACTACCCCTCCCTTCAAATATTCCTCCATCAGCTCAGAGTGCAAACAGCGAAATCATGAGGACTAGAAGGCAACCGAGCAAGTGAAAGACAAAGCACCAGTTTATCTCAAGTTTGGGAGCCAGCCTCCCTAATTTTAAGGAAGTTTTTGGAGACTTAAGATGTATAAGTAGAGAGGCCTAGGCCCTCGGTAGGATTCATATTTTTGACTGTAAAACTCTACTCTATTTTTGAGCTGCAAGACTTGTGACAGTTTTTTATGTAATCCATTGTTTTGGTAATAATAATGAGTCTTGTTTTGAGCTAGCAATGAGTTAACTTAGAGGGATAAAGCTCTTGGGTTAGGGCCCAACCCTAGCAGCCAAATCTCCTCTTTATTTTACATGTATGCTAGTATAGATTCATAGTTTAATTGTTCATTTGCTTAGTAGATGAATTTCAATTACAGCAGTGCAGATTAGATTGGTTGTGTGATAGTTTGCTTCCATTTGTGCCTTCTTTCAAGTAGTAGGTTAGAAAGGAAAATGGATCACCAGAAGGTTTTCAACAGGTGTCTCAGCCTCACTTCCTCCCTCTGGGACCATGACTTGAGGAAGGGATCCTTTAGCAGCCCCAAAAACACAGATTTCTAGTTCTTGCATGAGCTTTGGAGTTTGTTGTCTTTGATTCAGTATTTGGTTCATGTTGCAAGGAATATTTCATTGTCATATTTTCCCGTCTCCATTTCTAAAATAAGATCTCACTCATGCTTTCACTCCCTTCAGCAACTTTCTTCATGCATACATAGGAAATTTATTCATGCTTTTCTAGTTTATGAAAATGTATCTTGTTGCATAGTTCTTGGAAGACACACATGTTTTAAGAAGAGCAGGTACTTCAGGAGGAGACCCATACTTCATCACCAGCAGCCACCTTCCACCTCATCCACCTTAGCCATCTCTTGTTCCACCATCATCCTCACTAGTTTTTTTTTGTCATTTTTCATTGAAATTCCCCTAGGTACATTGAGCGAATCTAGCCATCTCTTATCTTGGATATTGACTCCTGAGTGCTCCTGGACCTTCTAACACCTCATTCCACTCATCACCCACCTTTTCCAAGCTTCCCAACACCTCCAACACCTCACAATTAGCTCTCGGTTGTATCATATAGGTTTCCTGTAATTCCTACAGGATCATCCTGTAAGTTCCTAGTACATCCCGTAGGTTTTCCTGAAACAGCCTGTTTTGAGGCCGAATTGATGGGAAACTTCTAGGAAGTCACACAAAGCCTCTTAGGACCCTTCCAAACCATCCAACCTCTCCATAAACCTTCTATCCATCCTCCATCACCTTCCATTCACCTGTCACATCCACAAGAACAATTAATTTGCATACTTGATTTTGCCTTAAAAACCCAAAAAAGTTGAAAGTAGATTTGGTTTAGTTTTTTTGCTTACACACTAGTATGGTTTGATGCTCTTTACTTCTACAGCTTAGATAGTAGCATTTGTTTAGTGTTGATTTAGCAATTCTACTTGGCATAGCTATTTAAATGGTTAATTAAGATATGGTGTGATTTAGCATTACATATTGTTTTCTTCATTATTGCAGTAGAGTAGCTCTGTTAGAGTAGATTTTATCTTCTTCCATCAAAGAATCAAGCTTCTTCTGACTCTATAGAAGTCTGGCTTAGAAACCTTAGGGTCTCTCGCCGGACGAACAATGACAATAGGCAGGACCTTCACTTTTACTTGTACATATAGCACTGTCACCTCCAAGTTTCTACGAACCTCAGGTTTATAAGTAAAGTTGGTAGCCCAGGAGTTGCAACATCCTTGCTATAGTACTGGCACTCATCAATATATATGATATACTAGAGGATAACCAGAACTACAATCTAGAAAAAAAAATGTTCAAGTTGCACTAAAGGAAGGCCTTGTAATTTCAAGGATATATTGACTTTCATAAGTTTATATATCTATATCTATATATATATATATATATATATATATATATATATATATATATAGTTAGTTAGTTAGTTAGTTAGTTAGTTAGTTAGTTAGTTAGTATATAAATTTTGAAAATATAGTTGTGGATAAGAGCAATTTGTTCTATACAACTCTACAAAATTTTGTAGCAAGATTCCATCATTTATGTACTCAAAGGCTACACTAACAAAAACATATGTATTACATTTTGCATGAAAATTAACGTACTATTTTTAGAAAAAATCAAAATTGACATAGTTAGTCCCAATTTCTATAAATAAAATTATATATTCTAAAAGGTAATTTGTTTTTCTACATTTCATCGTTTTACACCATCTTTAAATTCATTACATAAGAACCTCTAATAATCCTTCTAATATAAAATATTATTGTTTTTTCAAGTTTACATTGTCACTAACATGTCATGAGAAACCATTAGTAATTTGCACCCACTCTTATCTAATATCTTCACCCCATATAATTCCATGATATTAGTAGGTATTTTATTTAATATCTGTTAGAAAATTATATATTACAGAGAAATGGAACACATAAAATATTGCAGAAATATAAACACAGAAAATGCATAAAACAAGAGAGACATAGATATACATGGTTCACCCAGTTTGGGCTACATCCACGGAGAAACAGCCAGTCCTTCTTTTATTATATTATCCAGCAAACTGAAGAGATACAACCTACAACAAATCTACTGTAACTCCCTCTTCACTCTCAATCTCCTCTCTCTTCTTCACTCAGAATACAGATATGCATAGACGCAATACAATTCCCTCATATATAGTGATGGGTTGCCTTCTAGGGAAAAAAACCCTAAATTAAATATAACTTCTACCGTCAGATCATCCACCTAATGAACGACCCAGATTGACTAGAAATTACTATACTTTTACAGGGAAATTTTACATCTATTTTTATCTTCACGGCCGCTACCCCCGAACCCCCGCTGGGGGACCACTGGCCCCTGGACCCCCCAGCTGGGGGGGATTAGCCCCCCTGGACCCCTGCTGGGGGGACAAGTCCCCTCCGCACCCCCTCGCATGGAGGGGTGTACAATCTTCCTGGGGTATACATCCAGCTGAAACCTTTGAATAAAGAATATAATCAGGCTCCACACCCAACAATATCTCCCTCCACTCTCGGAATCAGAGAATAAATATTGACTTATAACAATATTCCTCTTAAATAAATAAATAAAATAATTTGGGAAAAAAAAAATAATAATACATAAAAGTGATCCAAATTTTGGTGAATTAGATCTCTCTTTTATGTTATGGTGCAATTTTTTAAATGAAAATGAAATTAGTGATGGAGAAGAGCTCTCAAAATTGATTTCATTTTTTAAAAGTCACACACTCTCAGAATGCACACCTTGTTTTCAAAATTACCCTAGATCCATCTTAATCAGAAAACCTTATGCTTGTGTTGAGTGGTTACACACCACATTATTTCAAAGAGACATATTCCAAATTATTTCATGTTCAAACTACAATCACCATTTACATCAAAACAATGCAAATGCATTTTCATTAATAGTACTCAGAAATTTGAATGGTCATTAATTGTACACCTTCATAAATCGAATCGAAATGGAATTAGTGCACCATAATTGCATTGAATCACCGTTAAGGATTGGTATCATTCTTAAAATGCTATGTTGCATGAGTTCCTGGAACATGGAAACATTGGGAACTTGGGTATGGGTGTTCGGAACAACTAGAGGTTTCCCCAAAATTTACAGGAAACGGCTAATCGGGAGCAGTAATATTATATAATAAAAATATATAAAATATAAAAATAAAAAATATTTTTTTAGCTATATAATTTATATAATAATGAAAATTAATATTGAATAAAATATTAAAATCAATTTAAAATTTTAATGGTGGAAGACATAACAAAGGTAGTAGAGAAAGTGGTGAGCATGATAGAGAACAACCAAAATAATGAAATGCAAACACAATCTGGCATAGCCTGATCCAATTTGAATTAATTTGATCTGATGCCCACCCCAATTTTGGTAATATTATCTTGTTTTAATATAGATCTAACCTACACTAATACAAAAGCAACCCTTTACCAGCAAAAAATAAAAAACGCAAAACATTATAGGAACATGCACATGTTCTTAACTAAGGTTGGTTAAGGAACTTACTAAGACGATGAAGAAGAAAACAAATATCGAACAACAAACACTGAACAAAAAACCTCATCCACTATTCATTGGGTAAGTCACTCATCACTCTCAACTGTGCGCTCTCAACTGTCGCTCTCTCAACAACAAACAACAAAACTCAATGATGAAGTGAAGAGGAGGCCCGAGGAACCAACATTTAAGGAGGTTTGGGAGTCGGTTTTGTTGGAAATAATACTGAGAGGGGGGGTGAATCAGTATTATCAGATCAATCAAACTTTTTCAATTTCATGCTCAGAAACATATACGCTACTTCAATTAAGTGAACCTGCGTGTACACGCTACTGTGTCTAATGAAACTCGCGTATATCCAGAGATCTTATAATTCAGTTAGCTTAATCTTCAGTAAATGCATCAGATCATTATTAAGCATATTAACAGTAAACAGGTGCAGAATAACAGAACAGAACATCACACAAGAGCCACACACATGAACACCATGATATAAGGTGGAAACCCAATGTGGGTGAAAACCACCTGCTGCAATTCGTCTCTTTCTTCTTTAATAAGAAACTTCTTTTACAATGCACTGGTGCAGTCATTTACCAGCACGCAGGCTGCAACCTGCAGAGGGCTACAACCCTCATAGCTCTTGTACTAGCCGATCCATTTACAAGTACGTAGGTGCCAACCCTACAGAAGGCTACAACCTTCATAGCTCTTGTACTAGCCGATCCATTTACTAGTACGTAGGTGCCAACCCTACAGAAGGCTACAACCTTCACTCGTTTTCCAGCTGCTCCTGGAAGGGAGCTACAACCCCCTTTGGCTCTTGTACTGGCTGATATGTTTACCAGTACGTAGGTGCCGGCCTACGATCTTCCCGGGACCACGTTTCATACATTTTCATACTGGATCCATGAAACAATCACCATTGTAGAACAACCTGCATCATCAATCACTGAAACACCCAATTCTGAATCACTGTAACCCTGTCAACAACAACCAGACAACATAACTACAACCAGATCCAACTTCATCTTCAAATATCATACTTCACATTGTATACGCTACTTGGATGAACCCAACCTGCGTGTATACGCTCTTTTACCAAAGCCAACCCGCGTACAGATCTGCAAATTCTAACTTATAACTCTGCAGCTATATCAGACATCAAAACATACCCAGATCATAATAATAAACATGCGTCAGTAGATCTGATCTATCCACAGGAAAACCATATGAAGATAATCATTCCAAGCCTTGAGATCTCGTTCCATCATTCATCATCCTCCACATGAGTGAAACCTTGGTTCAGATCACCAACCCATAACCAGCACTTGGATCTCACACTTCCTCAGATCTTCATCACTCACACACTCTTGCACCTTGCTTGCATTCATTTGCCTAATGATCTTCTCCTTATATAGCCTTAGGCCCTTTACAATACCACGGTCCAAAACCATAGTAACACAATACCATCAACTTCAAAACTAGGGATCAATACGTCCGTCGAGACGCCATGGTCCAAAACCATAGGCACAACTTCCAAGGACTAACCGCCATGGACCAAAGGTACGTTTTCACATACACGCTCTTTTACTGAAGCCAACCTGCGTGTACACGCGACTTGGGCTTAATGAACCTGCGTGTATGAACTTTCTTGGCCTGTTGTACTAAGATCTGTCTTCTGATTAAGTGCCATCACCTGTACCAACCTCTGAGCAACTGTACCAACCTCTGAGTGAGTTGCCATCAAGGACAACACTTGAATCATAATGCCAACAATCTCCCCCTTTGGACTTGATGGCAACCACCACACAAAGTCACTCTCCCCCTTTGACATCAAGGGCAAAGGGCGGACCAAGATATTCTCTTCTTTGGTATACCTTCTGCTGTCCATACTCCCCCTGAGTACCTGCTGCAATCTCCAAATGTGCTCCCCCTTTGTGTATGCCAAAGTGTACCAATCTATCCATCCTGCTCTTGCTGAATTGTGTTGTTCATGCTCGCCTTGACTGTAGGTAAGATCTGCAAAAGATGTTCTTCAAGAAGAACAAAGACTTATACACCATAAAAGACCTTCCTATCACCAAAGACTCATACATACATCCATCTCTCAACTAAGTGAGGATATACAAACATTGACTCATCCACCCAACCAAGTGGGGATACATCAAAAGTTTACATATGACAACCAATCGTATTGCATCAATCATCCCAGGCATAGTGGGGAAACCAAAATAGGCCGTTACATGACCTTGACACCATGAAAGAGATACCATAAAAGAGATACATGCTGAAGTTTCTGAATGGGCTCCAAGTTGTATCAATCCATCCATGCTCCCCCTGAGTAGATGCAAGTTCTAAGACCAGCAATTCATTCAAGACCATGACTATCATTCATCATATATGATCTGTACCATCAGCCTGCAATGCCATTCCTTTAATCAAACAACAAGATGTAGCTTCATAGACTTTATCAACAACTTCTAACCATAATGCCAACAATGCATTATTTGAAGTATATGCTCCCCCTGAGCCTGTGCCATCTGTAGCTAGATCTGATCATGCATACATCAGTAATAAGCATCAAGATCTCATCATCAAGTTAGGATTAAACACTTCTAGCATCTTACAAGTATCAAAACATTTCCAAACATCCTCAGCAGACTGTAACTGTTAACCAATAGAGCATATACTGGACTGGATCATATCAGACCCCTTTTCTGAGTCTGTCCCCACTGCTTTTTCACAAACTGACATATACGCAACTTTTCAGTGTGAAACTCGCGTATATACGCGGCTTTACTTCATGAAACTTGCGTATGATAATTAGAACACTGAAGTTTTACATCTTCAACTCCCCTTGAGTCTGTTATGTCTGTGCTGTGCTGAGTACCCTGTGCTGTGCCACATCTTTCTGGCTGAACTTCCTTCTTCTTCCATATCTTCAAGCATGTTGATGATTTCTTCTTATCATGAGCTTTGTTCCTGCAATCTCTTGCTTTATGTCCAAACTTGTTACATGCATAGCATCTTACATGTTTCATATTCTTCTTATAGCAATCAGCAGCTTTGTGGCCAAATATATTGCAAGAAAAGCAATATCCATTAAAGTACCTTGAATGTGATGATCTTTCTGCATGATGGTCTTGAAACCTTCTTCTTCTACATATGGCTGCAACATGTCCAAGATTATGACATACATAACATTCAACATTATTCATGGGAGGAGTAAAAGATTTTCTTTGAGGAGTCTCTTTCCTTGATTGTTGATGAGGTTGACCTTTCATCTCCTTGTAGAGCCTTTCAGATTTTGCATTAGAGATTCTTGTCTTACTTTGTGAAACAGATTCACCTTCAATAGACTCATGAAAACCAAGACCAGTTTTGATAGCAGGGGACCTTTGACTACTAAGAATATCATCCAAGATCTTAGTACTATCTTGAAATCGTAATAGTTTATCCTTTTCTTCTAATTTACTTTTCAAGATATTTACCTCAACTTGATGTTGTTCTTCTTTGTCTAGACATTGCTTCTTCAAGGTCTCTTCAGCTTTCCTTCCTTCATCCAACTGATGCCTTAGTTTGAGGATCTCGTTTTCTTGCTCTTTATTCAGTGCTAGCAGCATTTGTCGAGTTCTGGAGGCACATTCCAACAGATCTTCTAATTTGATGATTT
Source organism: Pinus tabuliformis (assembly GCA_031772625.1). Classification (NCBI taxonomy): domain Eukaryota; kingdom Viridiplantae; phylum Streptophyta; class Pinopsida; order Pinales; family Pinaceae; genus Pinus; species Pinus tabuliformis. Next base: position 161,016,290 of record CM062816.1, on the reverse strand, counting down.
CTTCTTTGAGGGCATTCTCCTTTTTGCTAGGTAGATCTTGCTGATCTATGGTTTGATCTGATACTTCATTTGTTTGTCCATCTTCATTCTGAGGTGATTCAGGATCTGAATTCTTACTTCCACTCAACGGCAGGTTGTCATTGTTCCTTTGAGCTGTCTTCTTCTTCTGACGTGCTTTCTTCCCCATTGTTCTACGAATCTCCTTCAAGCGATCAAGCTTCTCTGAAGGACCTGCTCTGATACCAATTGTTGGAAATAATACTGAGAGGGGGGGTGAATCAGTATTATCAGATCAATCAAACTTTTTCAATTTCATGCTCAGAAACATATACGCTACTTCAATTAAGTGAACCTGCGTGTACACGCTACTGTGTCTAATGAAACTCGCGTATATCCAGAGATCTTATAATTCAGTTAGCTTAATCTTCAGTAAATGCATCAGATCATTATTAAGCATATTAACAGTAAACAGGTGCAGAATAACAGAACAGAACATCACACAAGAGCCACACACATGAACACCATGATATAAGGTGGAAACCCAATGTGGGTGAAAACCACCTGCTGCAATTCGTCTCTTTCTTCTTTAATAAGAAACTTCTTTTACAATGCACTGGTGCAGTCATTTACCAGCACGCAGGCTGCAACCTGCAGAGGGCTACAACCCTCATAGCTCTTGTACTAGCCGATCCATTTACAAGTACGTAGGTGCCAACCCTACAGAAGGCTACAACCTTCATAGCTCTTGTACTAGCCGATCCATTTACTAGTACGTAGGTGCCAACCCTACAGAAGGCTACAACCTTCACTCGTTTTCCAGCTGCTCCTGGAAGGGAGCTACAACCCCCTTTGGCTCTTGTACTGGCTGATATGTTTACCAGTACGTAGGTGCCGGCCTACGATCTTCCCGGGACCACGTTTCATACATTTTCATACTGGATCCATGAAACAATCACCATTGTAGAACAACCTGCATCATCAATCACTGAAACACCCAATTCTGAATCACTGTAACCCTGTCAACAACAACCAGACAACATAACAACAACCAGATCCAACTTCATCTTCAAATATCATACTTCACATTGTATACGCTACTTGGATGAACCCAACCTGCGTGTATACGCTCTTTTACCAAAGCCAACCCGCGTACAGATCTGCAAATTCTAACTTATAACTCTGCAGCTATATCAGACATCAAAACATACCCAGATCATAATAATAAACATGCGTCAGTAGATCTGATCTATCCACAGGCAAACCATATGAAGATAATCATTCCAAGCCTTGAGATCTCGTTCCATCATTCATCATCCTCCACATGAGTGAAACCTTGGTTCAGATCACCAACCCATAACCAGCACTTGGATCTCACACTTCCTCAGATCTTCATCACTCACACACTCTTGCACCTTGCTTGCATTCATTTGCCTAATGATCTTCTCCTTATATAGCCTTAGGCCCTTTACAATACCACGGTCCAAAACCATAGTAACACAATACCATCAACTTCAAAACTAGGGATCAATACGTCCGTCGAGACGCCATGGTCCAAAACCATAGGCACAACTTCCAAGGACTAACTGCCATGGACCAAAGGTACGTTTTCACATACACGCTCTTTTACTGAAGCCAACCTGCGTGTACACGCGACTTGGGCTTAATGAACCTGCGTGTATGAACTTTCTTGGCCTGCTGTACTAAGATCTGTCTTCTGATTAAGTGCCATCACCTGTACCAACCTCTGAGCAACTGTACCAACCTCTGAGTGAGTTGCCATCAAGGACAACACTTGAATCATAATGCCAACAGGTTTGGTGGGAGCTGGGGATATTTTTTGCGCCAAAAAATAAATTCCTGCCATTTTATGTTAAGTCAGTTGTGGGAATGTTGGGAACTCCACAAAATCAATGCCTGAGTTCTTGGTCTACATTTTAGAAGCTCCTGAAACCTTCCCCAACTCCAATTACAGTTCCTTATGAAAAAGGAACATTCCCCTACAGTTCCAAATCTCTCGAGAGAAAAGGAACCATTGGAACTAGTTTCCCACCTTTCGGGAGCGGTTCCTTTGTAACAGAGTTAAAAATTCTATACACTCTCCAAATGAAAACACCACACTTTCAAACATATTCTCAAATCAATCTAAATAAAAAAAACCCATAGACTTGTAATGAATGGTTGGACAATATTGATTTCATTATTTTAAAATCACATACTATTTGTTTAAAATTCATGCACTCTCAAACGCAAACACCATGTTTTCAAACTTACTCCACATTGATCTTAATTAGAAAACGTTAGACTTGTATTGAATTGCATGGTTGTATGTTGTTGATTTCATTATTTGGAAGTCACTTCCTCTTAGTTATCTCATATTTAAAATACAATTAAATATTCTCATTTAATAATGTATTTTCTGATAAATTAATTTAAGTGAATGTGATTTGATCATACAGTGAATTTATCATTAGTGTTTTTTGGTTCTAAGTTTTTATAATTCATGGCTTTTTCCATGGTATTCTAATATAATGTAGCCTATTTAAAGGAGTAAAGACTCCACTGTTAATTTTCATTAGGCTAGGAATAGTGGATCCTTTATCCAGTGTTGGTATTCTAGTAAAGGTTTCCAAGGTAAAATATTGTGTCCATGCTTTATTATTATTATGTATTTATTATGTATTTATTTCTCTCTAGTTTTTATTAACAACTAATATCAAAAAGGGAATCTTGGCCTGAAAGGAAATAGAGATCTAGCAAAGTGAAATTTCACATAAGCGAGATCTCATGGGGAGATCACCTCATATTTGCATACATGAGAGAATGACAACATAAGTACCATATGAAAATAACAATAAAATAAAATAAAAACTTTGGAGATAAATTTGTAAATTACCATTATAAGACCTAGTTTGGCATGTGATGGGGCAAGACCTAGTTAGGCATGTGTATCCCTGTTTGTAAAGTCTTGGTGTAGACCTAGGTGATAGGGGAAGAGAGCATGTGGATTTTCCTAGTCAAATATGAAGGGAGGAATGTTGGGATAAACTTGACAGGTGAAAGAGTCAAAGTTGTTACGTTCATAGTGGTGGTTTTGGGCACATTGTTTTGGTGGCCCATGATATTAGATTCCATGAGTTATATATGATGAAGCCTTTGAAAAACTTGAAAATTCTTCATGAAATGTTTTTTCAGAATTGGTTTTCCCATAAGAATTTCTAGACTAAAGTATGGTACAATATGTTATTTTTGTTATGTATTTGTTTCTTTTTTGTTTTTAATTAGCTTTTTTATTAATAATATTCAAAATGAAATATGAATAAATGGGATGTTAACTTACATTGAATGGTCGTTATTTGTAAACCTTGTACACCTTCATAAATCGAAATGGAATTAGTACACTAGAAAATCATTGAACGGGCCATTAACCATTGCTCTCATTGTTTAAAAGTTGGACTTTCAAAATGTGAACACTGTGATTTCAAACTTAATACAAAACAATCTAAATAGAAAACCTTCAGGCTTGTTTTGAATAATTATACACCATTGAAAACTACAATTTGAAAGTCGCAACCTTTCAATTATTTCATATTCATAATACAAACACAACATTTTCATCCAATTTTTATTAATCTTACTCAAAAAAATTGAATACAATAGAGGTAATATCTTACATTGAACTAATGAGGTGTGAGCTGAATCTCCTAAATAGTTTGTGTTGAAAAGATGGTGTTTCCATTGATGTCAACCCTAGAGCCAATTGAGCTTAGCATTGGTGTCAAACAAGATTAGCATGCTTGTAATAATTATTCGGTGCTTGATAGAGGCTTACTGATGTGTTTTTGAAGTGTGCACAGATTCTGGAGGTTCCTGAGGATGTGTGGGAGCATGTGGCAAAGTTTTAGGTAGAGAAAGGTTGATTTCACAAGTTTAGAGGAGTATTGCAGTTTCTGAAATCTCACAATGTAGCATTGGGCTAATGTTTCTCCCTTCCCATTCTATGCTTGCATAAATTAGTACTAGGATACTCATTTAGTGCCAAAGCAGATCGTTATAGGTGCAAAAGATAAAAACTTTGGGCTTTGCCATTGTTTTTGCCTAAGGTAATTCACAACGTGCATACGTCGACTTGGAATACCATCAAATATTACAATTGATTTTCCGTGTGGTAATTTAAGGGTCAAGAGCTATAAATTAGCAAGTCAATTTGACATTATGTGGCACATTTGAGTTCTCTAAGGATTGATCATTAGATCTTGTTTGTTGTTCTAGCACTAGCACTCATCCATTATTGATCCGAATTTTTGTTTTTCACATATCTTATTCTAGCACAAGAGTTGATACAAGCTTGAGGTTATTTTATCTTATTTTTTATCTAGAGGTTGTGCAATGAAACTATTTGTGGTATCTCACTAGAGCGTAATATATATATTTGTGAATTATTCTAGATCTGATGCCAATGTGTAAGGAAGATTATTTTAAATGGTTCCAAATCTATGGGATAGTATGTGTAATGTTCTGATCTGAGGAAAGAGTGTGATCTACCACACTTGTACGCACAATGCCAAAAAAACTGAACTGAATTGAAGATTAAATGAGGGATTATTCAGATTGTAGGTGTTGATCCTGATAATGACAGTAGAAATTTCTTGATTTGCATTGAATTTGGTGGGAATGTTTAAAGTTTTGTATTGGTCATTGTTCAATGATCATTTGATAAAATTGAGTACAAGGCTCAACCTTGTCATTATCTATGCCAACAATGGTCAATATGGTATGTATACATTAATAAATTTGTTATGGAATGACTATGTCTGAAGGTTGAAGTATGGATGCGTGAAAGCTTGTATTTTCAAAATATATTTGTAGTACATTATCAATAAATTAGAATATCTATAGAAGGAAATTCATAGACTTGTGCCTAGTGTGTTTGAAACTAAATAATTTGATGGAAATGTGATAGTGCGAGCACATATCCTCTTCAGTGAATATGACTAGGTGACCTGTGTGCATGATAGAGTCCAAGGTATAAGTTTTGAGGGTGATTTGTTAACAAATGTGTGCATGGACTTGAGAATACACATCTAGAGTGTTTGACAGAGGTCGATGGAAGAGATCACAAATTTATACATGATTTTTGTGTTATATGGTTGACACTTTGTTCTGTAGAGGCTATCATGTGGATTTTTGTAGCGATTAAAGTGAAATGTCCCCATCCACTTAGGAGACACAAAGGGTGATTTTGCTACCCTAATTAATTCCCATAGGCTAGGATGGGAAAATTAATCAAGGGAACACAATTCACCTATGAGAAAACCTTATAAAAGCTAAAGGGGGGAAATGGGGACATGGGTCCTAGGCTAATGAAAATCCACTTTTAAATTATAAAGTGAGAAAACCAACTAGAGTGACCTTATCAAAATAAAAGGTAAAAATGTGGTAAAAGAGTCATGTGGGTTATAAAAAGGGGAAAATGAGTATCTCCTCATTCTTGCATTTGTTCACTTGAAAAATAGAATTTTGGAGAGCTCTTGAGAAAGATACTAGGTTTTTTGGAAACCCTCATTCTGGTTGTTGGTTTCAATGTTGAAACTATACACCCTAGCTAGTATTGGAGTGAATTCACTCTGATTTGAACATTGGGCTTCATTATTGACAAAGGAGAAGGTATTAGTAGAAAGGAGTAAGTAAGAGGAGTTATCAGTTGATTTTATAATCTAACTTTTGGTATTCTATATTCTCAATACAGACAGAGTTTACATCCTTGAAGAGGCCGAGTCTAAGTACATTTGGAGAGTTGAGTTGCTATTATTTTTCTAGAGCATTTGGGTCAAGTTCCCTTTTTATGTTTGTTGTCTGAGTACCACTCAAATTTTGGCCATTAAAGTAATTCTAAGGGTAGCATTTATAAGGGTCTAAAAACCATCTTCATAGGATGATTTATGTCAGCTTATGAGGTTGAGTTTTGTCACCTTTTGTTTGTTGAGTTATTAAGTATTATCATTTTTCTTGGGGCTAAGTTGACTCTTTGAGGACTGAGTTGTGTTGGGAATCATGATTGTCATTATACCAAAACCTGCAGGTGTTAGTCAACAATCGCATCGCTAGAGATAAGGATCTATGAGAGGCGGTTATTCCATGTCATGAAACACACGTGAAGCATTGGTTTATCTAATTTCCAACAATCTCTCCCCCAATGCGAGCCGGGTGTGTATCAAACTCATGCCCTACACTCTGACACCACTTGTTGGGAATCACAATTATCGTTATACCAAAACTTGCAGGTGTTAGTTAACGATCGCATTTCCAGAGATAAGGATCCATGAGAGGTGGTTAGTCCATGTCGCAAACACATGGGGAAGGTTGGTTTATCCAATGTCCAACAAGTTGGACTATTGATAAAATTATGGGTCAAGTGTATATTTTTTGAAGGATTTGCCAGTAACCTTGTCTATTGTTGTTTTAATTGGGGAGTCACTACATTATTGTAGTTGTTGGAGGAATCACAACCATCCAAAGAGGCGTATTGTTGGAATCTACATTGTTGAAGTGACTAAATTAAGTCTTAGTTATTTTGGAAGATTGTTTTGTTAGAGTTTTCCCCAATTTCCTTCTTCTTTTTTCATTGTAAGGTCTTTATATCAGCTACCGAATTTGGATTATATTGTTGTTGTAAATGCTATCAATGGACTGAACTATTTCTGAGCGCAAGATAAATTACATGCTCTTGATTTAGACTTTTTATTAGTAACTTTTGGCATTGTGTATTTATGTTTACAATAAAATACAAAGGAAATGCACCTACAACCATATGCATGCAAACTATTTGACATAACACGTCAGTGAAGAAAAAAAACAAACTCATAAATTTTTAGTGGGATTTCAAGATATTCCTAGGGGGGTATCTTACATTTGTTGTGGAATTAATATGTTTGAAGGTTGAAGTATGCATGTTTGAAAGCTTGTATTTCAAAATATATTTGTAGTACATTATCAATAAATTAGAATATTTGTAGAAGGAAATGCATAAGTTTGTTCCTATCATATTTGAAATTGAAGAATTTGATGGCAATGTGATGGTGAAAACACACATCCTCTTCAATGAATGTGACTAAGTGGCCTAAGTTCGTTGTAGGTTTAATCCCGTACAGAAATTACCTGCATACGAATTATAAAACGCAGAAAATAAACAATGCGAGAGCATAACACATAAAACACATATACACAGAGATTTTCCCTTGGATCCCAAAACTGGGACTACCAGCTTGATTTTTCATTATATTCCTTTCAATGTTACAATACATAGTTATACATGCCGAAGCATCCAATACCATGGACCGAAAACCATCGCGTCCAAAACCATGAACCGAAAACCATCGTGTCCAAAACCATGGACCAAAAACCATCGCGTCCAAAACCATGTGCGAAAAATCATGCACAAAACCATAGGTAGGTCCGCCCCCCTCAAACCCCCTGTGACTCCCCCCGCTATGCAATCGGCGCAACGAAGGGGGGGCTCTGCCCCCCATTTAAGCCCCCAATTAACTATGTGGGCTAGTCGTGGAAAGAATATAACACTACACAACATTCTCCCACTTGTTTTCTTTCCACAGGGGACCACAAGAGAGCTTAGTCATTTATCCAGCCCTGCAATGCCCACTGTTTCTCTACACCAAGAGAACTTCTCAAAGCTCATAGATTTTGTCAATGCATCTGCAGTATTCTTCAAAGTGTCCACCTTTACCAGAAACACCTTTTTGTCTTCTATCATATCCCTCACAAAGTGATACTAAACATCAATGTGCTTTGTCTTTGAATGATATGCAGGGTTCTTTACCAAGAAAATTTCACTTTGGCTATCATAGTCTATCCTTATAGCTCCCTATAATAACCCCATACTTGAACACAATCTCTGCAACCAAACTGCCTCCTTTCTTGCATGAGTGGTTGCCATGTATTCTGCCTCTGTAGTTGATAGTGCCACTACAGATTGTTTCTTACTCATCCAACTGACTGCACCTTCAAATAGGTTAAACACATACCCACTTGTATATCTTCTCTGATCCAGATCTCCAGCCCAGTTTGCATCAACAAAGCCACGAATATCCAACACTCTGTCCAATCTTGGTCTTCCTTGGTAGCACAAACCATAATCACTAGTGCCATGAAAATACCTAAAAACCCGCTTCACTGTTGTCCAGTGCTCCTTCCCTAGTTTTGACATAAATCTGCTCAATACTCCCACTGCATGTGCAATGTCTGGTCGAGTATGGACCATCGCATACATCAAGCTATCGACTGCACTTGCATATGGAACATGGGACATTTCCTCTTCCTCTTCTTGTGTCTTGGGACACTATTCAGCAGATAACTTTACACCTACAGGAATAGGAACCTTCACCGGTTTGCTATCCTGCATATTAAACCTTTGCAATATTATCTCGACATACTTCCTCTAGTTTAACCAGAGCTTCCTCTTTGTCCGATCTCTTTTAATTTCTAGGCCCAAAATATAGTTTGCAGCACCAAGATCTTTCATGTCGAATTTGGAGGACAAATGGGTCTTCAAATCCTGGATAGTTTCTTTGTCATTTCCAACTAGCAACATATCATCCACATATAAGACCAGATAAATAGCACGATCACCAATTAATTTAAAATACACACAGTGATCTGCTTTGCTTCTGGTGAAGCCAAGTCCCTGTATAAATGTATCAAATTTTTGATACCACATCCTTAGTGACTGTTTTAACCCATACAAAGATTTCTTTAATTTGCATACCAGTTATTTCTTACCCTTCTCCGCAAAGCCTTCAGGTTTCTTCTTTTAGATCTCCTCTTCCAGATCCCCATGAAGAAATGTTGTCTTCACATCCATCTGTTCTACCTAAAAATCAAAAGCAGTAGCAACAGATAAAAGTAATCTAATAGAAGTTACCTTGGCAACAGGAGAAAAAATATCACCAAAATCAATTCCTGGCACCTGGTAATAACCTTTTTCTACCAACTGAACTTTGTATTTCTCCACCTTTCCTTTTGCATTTGTCTTCTTCTTGAACAACCGTTTACTGCCAATGGGTTTCCTTCCATCCGGCAACTCCACCAGATCCCAAGCCTCATTTTTGTGCAAAGATGCCATTTCATCAACCATGGCCTCTTTCCAGAGTTTTCCATCCTCTGAATCTACTGCTTCCTTCACAGTTCTGGGATCATCATCAATAATAGATAAAGAAAAAATTGAATAGAAATCAAATGGACTATACCTTTCTAGCTGCCTTCTTTCTCGAACTGACCTTCTCACACCCAGAGTTTGTGGCTCTTCATCTTCTAATTCCTCCTCTGCTGTAGATTTTGATTCTTCCTCCTTTAGACCAAACTCTATTTTCTCAGGTTCCTTTGGTTGGACTTCATGTTTAATAACATCTTTTACCTCTCTGAACACCACATCTTGGTTGTACACAACCTTCCTTGTTACTGGGTTCCAAAGCTTATAACCCTTTAAACCATCCTTATACCCAATAAAGATGCACTTTTCATATTTACTATCCAACTTGGTTCGTTTCTCCTTTGGAACATGTACATATGCATCACATCCAAATACCCTCAGATGTGAAAGAGAGGGTTTCTTACTAGTCCATGCCTCTTATGGAGTCTTATCCTCCAACGCTGATGAAGTTGATCTGTTGACAAGGTAACATGCTTTCTCCACCTCCTCTGCCCAGAATTCTTGTTCTAACTCGGCACCACTGGGCATGCTTCTTGCCCTTTCCATCAACATATTGTTCATTCTTTCTGCAACTCCATTTTTCTCAAGTGTGTATGGAGTAGTCTTCTGTCATGCTATACCACACTTCTTACAAAATTCTTCAAATTCCTTACTGCAAAACTCTCCACCGTTATCTGTCCTCAACACCTTTATCTTCTTCTCTGTCTGGTTTTCCACCAGAGCCTTAAATTCTTTAAACCTGTCAAAGACTTCAGATTTCTTCTTAAAGAAATATATTCATGTATTCCTTGAGAAGTCATCTATAAATGATACATAGTACACAGACTTACCCAGTGATGGAACCTTCACAGGTCCAAACACATCACTGTGCACAAGCTCTAATATATGTTTCGCCCTCTTACCACCAGAGGGGAAACTCACCTGATTCTGCTTCCCATATACACAATTTTCACAGAAATCAAAATCCAGAGAGCTATTACTCATACCTTCTACCATACCTTTACCATGAAGTATTCGAAGGCCCTTCTCTCCAATATGTCCAAGCCTTTGATGCCACAACATGGTCTTCTCTCCAGATACCACTAGATTTTATGCTCCACTTTCAGGAACCACGAAACTATTGCACCCATCAACAATAGTGCTACCTTGCAGCTTGTACAGAGTTCCAATTCGAACTCCTCGCATCAATACTAGTGCTACCTTGCAGCTTGTACAGAGTTCCAATTCGAACTCCTCGCATCAATACTAGTGCCCCCTGAACCATCTTGCAGGTATCCTTCTCAAACACTATTTTTACACCTGCATCATCTAGCTTGCTTACAGAAATCAGATTTATGGCTAATGCAGGAATATGCAGAACACCCGAAAGTGTTCTAACCCTTCCACCTTGCAACTTCAACTTTACTTTTCCGCGATCAATGATTCTAGCCTTCCTGTCATCCCCCAAGAAGACATCACCACCATCATATTTCTCATACTCGCAGAACCACTCTCTATGGGGAGTGAAGTGAAAGGATGCACCTAAGCCAATCAACCATGCCTCATGATCTACATGTGTACTTGAAGAAGCCAAGTACACATCCCCACCTTCATTTGAGGTTGTTTTCACCTTTACAGAAGGAGCATCATCAAATCCCTTTCCTTTATTAGGAGCTTTAGATTTACAGTCCCTTTTGTAGTGCCCTTCCTTTCTGCATTTCTAGCACACCACCTTTACAGGTTTTCCTGGAGATTTAGATCTCCCTCTTGATTTAGATCTCCCACTCGATGACTTATTTTTGTTTATTTTCTGGGACCATCCTCATACATACAAGGCATCACCATTCTGGCTCTCCATATTTTTCCGTCTCATCTCCTCTGTCACCAAGGATGAGACTATTTCATCAAACTGCAAGATAGTTATATTGCTACCTATTGCAATAACCAGACTACCCCATGAATCTGGTAGGGAACACAACAAACTGATGCACTTATCTTCATCTGAAATTTTAATATCAACAGATAATAACTGACTTACCACAGTATTAAATGCGTTCAGATGCTCTGTCACCAAGTCTCCATCTTTCATCCTTGGGTTATACAACTTTTTCCGTGGGAACAGTTTATTCACCAGAGACTTAGATTGGTATAAAGTCCCTAACTTGTCCCACAAATCCTTAGCCATAGCTTCCCCTGATACATTTAGCAATACTGAATCTGAGACACACAATCGTATTGTGCTCTTTGCCTTCCAGTCTAACTTCTTCCATTCTTCATCAGACACTCCCGTAGGTTTAGTACCTAGATCTATCGTGATCCAATGATTTTTATCCACCAACAGATCCTCCATCTTGAGTTTCCACAACTCAAAACTCTGACCATTAAATTTCTTGATCTCTATCTTTTCACTTCTTGCCATCTTCTTTCACCACCAGAATCGATCCCGCAGATCTCGCACTGAACAGAGTCTACCACAAGCTCGAGCGAAACCCCTCAGCAACAAAGGCATCCCCTTGAAGCCAAACAGCTCCAATACCAAATGTAGGTTTAATCCCATACAGAAATTACCTACATACGAATTCTAAAACACAGAAAATAAACAATGTGAGAGCATAACACATAAAACACATATACATAGAGATTTCCCCTGGATCCCAAAACCGGGACTACTAGCTTGATTTTTCATTATATTCCTTTCAATGTTACAATACATATTTATACATGCCGAAGCATCCAATACCATGGACTGAAACCTATCGCGTACAAAACCATGGACCGAAAACCATCGCGTCCAAAACCATGTGCGAAAAATCATGCACAAAACCATAGGTAGGTCCGCCCAACCTAATATAGGGTCCAAAAACAAACTTTTCTAGGGCGCTGTCCCAGACCCCATAGAGTGGGGTTACCTACACCCCTCAAACCCCCTGTGACTCCCCCTACTACGCAATCAGCGCAACGAAGGGGGGGATCCACCCCACTTTTAACCCCCCGATTAACTACGTGGGCTAGTCATGGAAAGAATATAACACAACCCAACATTCGTGACAAAGTCAAAGGCATATTTTTTGAGGTTGATTTGTAAATTGATTTGCACATGGACCTGAGAATACACATCTAGAGTGTTCGACAGGGGTTGATGGCATAGATCACAAATTTATGCATGGTTGTTGTGTTATATGGTTGACACTTTATTCTGTAGAGACTATCGTGTGGATTTTTTCAAGGATTGGAGGCTATTGGCTTAACTAAGCTTATATATATGTGTGGTTGTATGTCTTAATTCAAGTAACTAGTGGTGATGTGCACTTTATGTGACAGAGGGATAATTGAAAAGTGTGTTGTAGGGGCTAGAAATCAGGGAAAAAGGTGCTATTGTGACTACTAATTGAAGTTTTGTTGCAGGGGGTTATCTTGTTGAGCATATATTTATCTTAGTATTCTAATATATAATTGTAACCACCCTCCTCCCACATCTACCCAAGTAACTAATCGGGTGCTCAATATTTAGCTCAAAAATAAAAGTTCCTAGATTGGCTTGAAACCTAAATGACCGTGTCCATCTCAGAAAAAAGATCCTAATGCAACTCATTTTGTCAAAAACCGAGTTCATATGAAAAATTTATTGTGTTTTGATCGCTTTGCTAAACAGGCGAAATTTGAAAAACAAAATGCCTAGTCACTGCATAGTCAGCAGTCTGTACTGCTGACATGGTAGGTGACTAGGCATGGCTAATTTTGGTCAACAACGAATTAGGATTGGACAAGTGTCATCATTTGGTTGGGTTGTACAATGGTTATTTGGCACTTTTTTATTGGGTTGATTTTAGACCAATGGTTCCATGTGGCAAGCCTGGAGGCCACCATGTGGCACCTCCCAAGGATCGGATTGGTGTCTAACTATGGAGCAAAATTTATTGGTGGTAGTCGGGGTCGAACCCACAACCTACTACATACAAACCTCATGCCTTAACCATCTCCTCTACACCATGTCACTTAACCATAGGGTTCATGGTTTATATTTGAATGTGTAATGTTTGAAGGGTGACGGTTAGGGGAGGGCCAGCTTGCAGGCTAGCCCTTCCCCCATGTGAACATAATGCAATAAACTACAAGCAGTGGCAGTCTAGTTCGGTGGCTATCTACTAGGCACCAAACCGTTAACATGTGAACATATGGGATGCAATATGAAACGATTAGCATGACGACTATCCAAACCACAACTCCAACAGTTAGCATGTGAACGACGAAGCATAATGCCTAATGGTTAGTTGGCTCTGACGGTTCCGACTGACCCTAACCGCAACGTTTAATGCAAATTAACCGTTCCATGTGAACAGTCCACCATTGTCGTCAAAAGTCACGATTTAAGTTAGCACTAATCTCGTCTTAACTCTAATTAAGCACGGGTTTTATATTAATTAACTGCAAGTTTAGTTTGCCGGTAAATTTGGCGGTTCCCCCAAATTCATGCATGCCACCAAAATTAGTGACGCTAATTGGAGATGTTCCAGAATTAGAGGAGAAAATGTAGGAAAAGACTGACTGAGCTCTAGAGAAGTCAATTTTCGACCAAATTGAGCTCAGAAAGAGGTGTTCTTGGCTAATTTTGACATTCTGAACACATTGGTGTAGGTATCAGGAGCCATAGAGCTTTGTAAATAACATTTTCTGTTATGAAACCAGCTCAAGAAAAGATAGAAAAGATAAATCCACGCCTTAGAATTTAGCCTCTTCGAGGGGGCAACCTCCTATACATTACATAAATGAACAATTCTTGGATGATACAAATGAAAAGACCTCCTTTCTATATATAGGAGTCTAAGGGATCATAACATAATCAGAGCCGACATAAAAGTAATAATGTAAGGGCACAATAATAACAATAGTGGGCTTCTATGGGGCACATAGTAACAATATGGGCACTACATGGGTACATCAATATAATAAGTGGGTTATACTAATAACAATAAGGGGTTACACTAGTAGTATAGGGGCCTAACATTTTCTCCACATTGAGATAATATAGAGGCCCAAGCCATGGAAGTTGGACCAAGGAGATGTAGCCCAGGAGGGGTGAACTCCTTAATCAAAACATTGTTTTAATGTGTCTCTTTGATGGTTTGTTGAATTGTGCATATTTACTGTTCAGTATTTGTTTCTGAAGCTATTTTTCTCACGAATGTCTTTTAAACTTAAGGAAATTTACCTGATTGCATGCACAAACAACTAAGGAAACCTCAACAAAAGAAGCAATAAGCAAGCATATGTTTATAAATTTGTAATTGTTATTAGCACAACAAAACTAATCATACAAAAACAGATCAAGTTGGTATTAGAGCAAAGGTTGAATTTCTTGATTGCTTGATTTTGTGCAATTAGGGTTTTAATGGTTGCAAAATTGTGATGCTTACAAGATTAAAGTTGCAGAAAGGAGAAGGGAAGCTATTGGTTGTAACTCCTGAGGTAATGCCTAGAAGAAGGAGAGCCACAAGGCCACAATCTCCACCACCCAAAGTTCCAATTCCAACTACACTTGAAACTCCTCAAGTTTTGCCTTCAACTGAGATTGAAGAGGTACAAGAAGTACCAAGTTATGAGCCTGAATCCATAGCCATTATGTCTAGAGAAAGAGAGCCTGAAGGTCCCTCTTCAGAAGAGGAAGAATTCAAGAAAGCTCTATATACTTTAACTGAGATGGTTAAAGTCCTCTATGAAGAGAGGAACACTAGAATGGTTGGAGAGAGTTCTAAACATCCACATGGAGAAGGAAGATCACCGGACAAAAAAGATGAGAAGAAGGATTCCAAAGGGAATGGTGGAAAGACACCTCCATCTCCACCATCCTCATCATCTTCACCATCTCACACAACATCATCTGTTGGCATTATGACACAGGTTTGGCGCTATGGCATAGGTGTTGTCCTTGATGGCAACTCACTCTGGTGATAGATCTCAGTTCAAGCTCTCAGAATGAAGGAAAAATATTTATACGCAGGTTCATCATGACCAAGCCGCGTATACACACGGGTTAGACATTCCAAAGACGCGTATGCGTATACACGCACTTTCACGCAAGGAAAAGTGCATATATTTGGGAGAACTTACTTTTGGTCCATGGTATTTAGTCCTTGGTATTTGAACCTATGCTTTTGGACCATAGTATCTCGTCAAATGTGTTGATCCCAAGTATCGGGTCCATGGTATTGGTTTGTTATGGTTTTGGACCATGGTATTGTGAAAGGCCTAAGACTATAAAAGAGGAAGGAGATCATTAGGCAAGGATCATCTGATGTATTGAATATCTAAAGACGTGCAAGTGATTGGTTTGTGTGGCTGGATCTGAATCAAGGAGGAACCTGAGCATTACAAGATAGATAAGTTCTATTGATGGGTCGAGATCTCAAGGCTTGAATAGTAATATCTTTTTGTGATTTGATCTGTTATAATCGGCACATAATTAGATCTATAAATCTGATAATCTGAGTATAACTGAAGTCTGTTTAAGTGTAAAGGGTGAATTGTCTTTTATAGATCTATACGCAGGTTCGGCTCTGCAAAGGTGCGTATACACGCAGGTTCAGCAAGAGAAGAAAGCATATACGTTGGTTGACCTTGATTCAGCTGCATATGTACGCAGGTTTATACACAGTGAAGTAGCATACGTCTCTTGAAATATGGTCTAGCTGCTTTTGTGGATTACTGCAGTGTTCTGGGTTCAGCATTGGTGTCTAGTTACTAGTATTGTTTTTCTGGTTACAACATTCTGAGCAGTTATTGGTTGATTCAGTAGTTGTTTGTGGAAAGGAGATTGGTTGATGCACATATACTTGATGTTTTTTTGATATTCTTGGATCCAGTCTGAAAATTGATGAAAAGTGGTCCCTAGAAGAGAAGAGAAGGTTGTAGCCTTCTGTAGGTCAGCACCTACATACTAGTATCTCAGCTAGTACAAGAGCTAAGGGGGTTGTAGCTCCCTTCCAGGAGAAACTGGAGAACGAGAGAGGGTTGTAGCTCTCTGCAGGTTGCAGCCGCGTACTGGTATAAGTTTGCACCAGTAAAGAATCATTGTAAAAAGAAATTTCTAATTAAAAGGAGATAGAGACGAATTGCAGCAGGTGGTTTTCACCCACATTGGGTTTCCACCTTATATCTTGTGTTCTTGTGTGTGATTGTCTTCTACTCTGTTTTTACTATTCCTGGTTACTGTTTATATGACTCTGATGCACAGATTAATGATCAACATCTGTAGAATACATTAAATTATAAGTCTGCATGGTATACACTAGTTTTCTTATCTGAAGTTGCGTATATAGGCGGTTTTCTATAACTGAAGTAGCGTATATGATCTGGGTGTGAAATAAAAAATATTTGACTTGATAATATTGATTCAGCCCCCCTCTCAGTATTATTTCCAACAATTGGTTTCAGAGCAGGTCCTTCAGAAGAAGCTTGATCGCTTGAAGGAAGATCTATCATCATGAGCAACTATGAGAGAGAAGCCTCGATCAGGCCACCAATTTTTGATGGGACCAACTTCGTCTATTGGAAGGTAAGAATTACAGCCTATCTTCAATCTCTTGGTACAGAATTCTGGGATATCATAGATACAGGGTACACATTTCCATCAGCAACTCCTACAGATCCGGCTGGGAAGAAGCAGTATGAAACAAATGCAAAGGCTGTCAATACTCTATTAGGGAGTCTATCTCAGACAGAATTCGTCAAGGTTATGCAACTCAAAACCACAAAAGAAATATGGGACAAGATCGTTTTGAGCTATGAAGGAGATGAACAGGTAAAACGAGCAAAACTTCAAACCCTCAGAATTCAGTATGAAAATCTCAGAATGCACAATGATGAAAGTGTGGCTAACTATTTCCTTCGTATAGATGAGATTGTTAATTGTATGAAAAAATTGGGTGAAGAAATAAAAGAGGTTGTTTTGGTGGAAAAGGTTCTAAGATCTTTGTCTTCTAAGTTTGAATCAAAAGTTTCTGCCATAGAAGAAAAGCAGAATCTACAAAGCCTTACCATGTCACAGCTGCACGGAATTCTAACTGCTTACGAAATGAGAAAAGGAGGACCATCAGACAGGAGAGAAGTTGCATTCAAGGCTTCAGGCAAAGGAGATTACTATGAGTCAGGACGCATGTCAGAAGAAGAGGAAGAATCAAATTTTGTCAAGAACCTCCCATGGGGAACTGGAAGATTCAGAGGTAAGCTACCTTTCAAATGCTTTGGTTGTGGAAGAGTCGGTCATTATGTTGCAATATGTCCTCATAAAGATAAACTAGACAAAGGTAAGGAACCTGTCATATGGAACAGAAAGCAGAATAAGAAGAGCTATTACACGCATGAAGACAGTGATGGATTGTCAAATAGTGATGAAGATGAATTAGGTAATGATGATAGACTTTTGATGGCTTTTGAAGATGAGGATTTCTTGGATGCTATAAATGAAGAAGGTCTTTATGAAGAAATTTCTAGACTTAAAGTTTGTTTAGAGGAAAAGAATATGATTATAGATACTCTAACATTCCAACTTGGCAAAAAAGACAAATACAATGAAAAGTTAGAATGTGAAATTGTGGGACTTAGAAAAGAAATTGAGAAAACAAAAGCCCTTAATCTCAGATTTGCTAAAGGATCGGAAACTTTAGATGAGATTATCAAAGTGCAGCGTTCTCCACTAATCAAGACAGATCTGGGATATAATGAAGAAGCGTCTCAAGCACAGGAGCCATCCACCTCCAAAATTTATCTTGATGCAGCAAGGAGTGAACAAACTGACAATCGATAGCAAAGGCACAATCGAGATCACCAGGTAAATCAGGGACAATTTACCTCAAGAATGAACAGAGACTACCAGGTAAATCAAGGGCAATCTACTTTAAGGACAAACAGAAGCTACAACTGGCCACAGGTAAAACATTCTCAATTTTCCTCAAGAATGGATGTCAATAGAAACTACAATCATTCGGTTGGTAGATTTGATAATCGCAGGAGTTTCTTCAATGGCTAGTGTTTCTCTTGTCGTAACTTTGGTCACAAAGTGGCTCAATGTGTTGCCTATAAGACAATCATGACTAGAGAAGATCAAAAACAAAGAACTATGACTGGGATCATGAGAAGGACCTACAATAACTTTTCTGCTCTTGAAAATGAAATAGAATGTTCTATTTGTAACAACTTCGGTCATGAATATTCTAAATGGAGGAGCAAGTTTCGACAGACAACTCAAAAGGAACAAGTCTCAAGTGCCAAAACATGAAGAATGAAAGAACTGCAACCAGAAAGATGTGGGATAGCCTTATATGCAGAAGGACAGGAAAATCAATGGTATATCGACAGTGGATGTTCGAAACATATGGCAGGTGATAGAGAAAAACTTCAATCATATAGTGCATTAGAAAAGGCAAAGAAGGTCTCATTTGGAAATGACACCCCTGCATTCATAAAAGGTAAAGGTTCTGTTCAGTTGAAAGAAAAGGTCAAAGTTGGAAATGTTAAGTATGTTGATGGCTTAAAGCATAATCTATTGAGTGTCAGTCAGATGTGCGATCAAGGAACTGAGGTAATATTTTGATCAAATGGATGTAGTGTTCGTGATCTTGATACAGGAAAAACAGTGATCAAAGGCATAAGAACTCCAAATAATTTATACATTTTCAAAGAAGGACAACATCAATGCTATCTAAGCTAGAATGATGAACACTGGCTATGGCACAAAAGATTGGGGCATCTTAGCTTCTCTCAGATAAGGAAAGCATGCAAATATCAGGCGGTTCGTGATCTTCCTGACATCAGAATTCCAGACAATACAATATGCAAATCATGTCAGTTTGGTAAGAAAACCAAAACTAATTTCACGGAGAAGGAAGGGTCAGCTAGCAGGCCACTTGAACTTGTCCATATTGATATATGTGCTCCAACTAGGAAGAACTCACCTCGAGGTGAAGAGTACTTCATATTGTTTATTGACGACTTTTCAAGGATGTGTTGGTTAGGACTCATGAAGTATAAAGATGAAGCTTTCTAAAAGTTCAAATCATTCAAAGCCTTAG
The DNA here is from genome assembly GCA_031772625.1 of Pinus tabuliformis. Lineage (NCBI taxonomy): Eukaryota > Viridiplantae > Streptophyta > Pinopsida > Pinales > Pinaceae > Pinus > Pinus tabuliformis. Next base: position 160,997,021 of record CM062816.1, on the reverse strand, counting down.
TTGAAAACGAATCAGATCGACCAATCAAATGTCTCAGATCTGATCGAGGAGGAGAATTTACCTCAGATGAATTTTTCGATTTTTGTGAAGAACATGGCATAAGAAGCGAATTTTCTACTGCAAGGACACCTCCACAAAATGGAGTAGTGGAAATGATGAATGGAACGGTTCAACAAATGGCTCGTGCTATGCTCAATGAATCTAGAACTCCCGCAACCTTCTGGGGTGAAGCCGCATTTGCTGCAGTAACTATTCTTAACAAGACAAATGTCAGGGTAAATTGCACTCAGACTCCTCATGAACTTTGGTATGGTAAGACTCCCATGGTGAAATAATTCAAAATTTTTGGAAGCAAATGCTACATTAAAAGGACTGATGAAAATCTTGACAAGTTTGAACCTAGAGCAGATGAAGGCATTCTTCTTGGTTACTCTCCCCATAGCAAAGCATATAAGTGTTACAATAAAAGACTTGGAAAAATTATTGAAAGTATTGATGTAGTGATTGATTAAGAAGGAAATACCCCTAGGCAGGAAAGATCTGAAGTTTTAGAAGATGATGAGGACTATCCCTCAACACCAAATCAGATTCATGATGAAGAAACCCATGAGGCACCAGAAGAACAAATAAGAATAGAAGAAAAGACTCCATCCAGATACGTTCAGAAGAATCATCCAGAATCTCAAATTTTGGGGCAGAAAGAGGCAGGTGTACAAACAAGGAGAACCATTTCAGAAGCTTCAAGCTATCTAGCATTGCTCTCCTCCACCGAACCACAAAATGTAAGAGAAGCATGCAAAGATGAATGCTGGGTCAAGGAAATGAATGAAGAACTTGAGTAGATTGAAAGGAATAACACTTGGGAGTTGGTTCCTAGACCAAAAGATAAGAATGTCATAGGGACAAAGTGGATTTTCAAAAATAAGCTGAATGAAAATGGAGATGTGGTTAGAAACAAGGCAAGACTTGTTTGTAAAGGATATGCGCAACAAGAAGGCATAGACTTTGAAGAAACCTTTTCACCAGTGGCTACACTTGAGGCTATAAGAATGTTACTGGCTCTCTCTAGCTTTCAAAAGTTCAAAGTATTTCAGATGGACGTAAAGTCTGCCTTTCTGAATGGAGACTTGAATGAAGAAGTGTACATTGAACAACCAGATGGGTTCATCCTTGGAAATGATCCAAATCTTGTATGCAGACTCAAAAAGGCTCTCTATGGTCTTAAACAAGCTCCAAGGGCTTGGTATTTTCGGTTGGATGAGTACCTTCATCAACAAGGTTTTGCAAAAGGATCAACAGACAGCAATATGTATATAAAGGTTGACAATGAAAGGTTGTTAATACTTGTTGTGTATGTTGATGATATCATCTTTGGCAGCAATGAAGAAGACATGAGTCAAAATTTTGCCTTGGTAATGCAAAAGGAGTTTGAAATGTCCATGCTTGGTGAGCTCACATATTTTCTTGGTTTACAAGTCCAACAAAATAAAGACGGCATTTTTCTATCACAAACCAAGTATCTCAAGCAGATCTTGAAGAAATATGGGATGGAGGATTAGAAACCAGTATGTACTCCTATGGTTAAGTGATGCAGTCTCCGCACAAATGATGAATCAGCAGCTGTACATCAACCTACCTATAGATCCATGGTTGGTAGTCTACTCTATCTAACAGGTACCCGACCAGACATTATGCATGCAGTAGGGATAGTTGGAAGGTTTCAGGCAAATCCAAAGGAAACTCATCTTCAGGCAGTCAAGAGAATTTTCAAATACCTTCAAGGGACTCAAAACTATGGTTTATGGTATCCTAGAGATACAGATATCACACTTCATGCATATACAGATGCAGATTGGGCAGGTAGTGTGGATGACAGGAAAAGCACTAGTGGTGGTGCATTCTTCATGGGTCCTAGATTAGTATCATGGTTCAGCAAGAAACAAAGTTCCATTGCATTATCTACAGCTGAAGTAGAGTATGTAGCTGCTGCATCTTGTTGCACACAACTCCTTTGGATGATGCAAACATTGCAAGATCTTCAAATCACTTGTACTCCACCTATTTCCATTTTTTGTGATAATACAAATGCAATCAGCATTTCAAAGAATCATGTCATGCATTCGAAGACCAAGCACATACCTATCAAATACCATTTTCTTCGGGAACAAGTGCTTGAACAAAAGGTCAAGTTGGAGTATGTTCCCTCTAAGGAACAAGTTGTTGATATTCTCACCAAACCACTGGCCAAGGAGACATTTGAATACCTCAGACAGAAGTTGGGGGTAGTTGATGCATCATCTTGCTGTTGAAACCTGTCTATTTCAGAGAAATATGGTTGTACGCGAGTTGCATGAGGAGGATCCGCGTACATACGTCGATTTATGGAGATATAGTCGCGTATATGGTGGTTTGAAGGAAATCAGTGGGGACAAAATCTGGTTGAAAAGAGTCTGATATGGGTCTGACGAGATACCATCTGGCACAGGTTCAGGGGGAGCAGATAATCTTCTAATAATGCATTGTTGGCATTACATTAGAAGCTCTTGATTCGAGTACACAAGCTGTTTTGGGTTCAGGTGGATCAGCTGCAGAAGGAGAACAGAAGGAGAACATGGTTGCTGATCTGAATAATGCTGTTGATATTAGTTATTAATGACCTTCATAGTCTTGCTCTAAATTTTTCGTCTCTATGTCATGTATATCTTTTATTATCAAGGTCATGTAACGGCCTATTTTTGGTTTCCCCACTATGCCTGGGATGAATAATGTAATGTACTTGGCTGTCATATGTAAACTTCTGATGTATCCCCACTTGGCTGGGTGGATGATCCCCACTTGGTTGGGTGAAGAATGTTTGTATAGAGTCTTTTGGTGATAGGAAGGTCTTTTATGATGTATAAGTCATGGTTCTTGAAGAACATCTTTTTGCAGATCTTGCCTACAGTCAGGGGGAGCATGGTCAGCTCAGCAGAGCAAAGATTCCAGCATGTACTCAGGGGGAGCATAACCCTTTGCCCTTGATGACAAAGGGGGAGAATGACTTTGAGGATCTTGGGGTTGCCATCAAGTCCAAAGGGGGAGATTGTTTGCATTATGACACAGGTTTGGCGCTATGGCACAGGTGTTGTCCTTGATGGCAACTCACTCTAGTGACAGATCTCGGTTAAGGCTCTCAGAATGAAGGAAAACTATGTATATGCAGGTTCATTGTGACCAAGCCATGTATACACGTGGGTTAGACATTCCAAAGACACGTATGCGTATACACGCACTTTCACATAAGGAAAAGCGTGCATATTTCGGAGAACTTATTTTTGGTCCGTGGTATTTAGTCCTTGGTATTTGAACCTATGGTTTTGGACCATAGTATCTCGTCAGATGTGTTGATCCTAAGTATTGGGTCCATGGTATTGTTTTGTTATGGTTTTGGACCATGGTATTGTGAAAGGCCTAAGACTATAAAAGAGGAAGGAGATCGGCCGTGGGGGTTTGGTCTAGTGGCAAGCGAACGATTTGTTAAGTCGTTCGTGCAGCTATGCAGGTCACGAGTTCAAACCCCAAGAAAACCCGAGGGACGTTCAAGGTGGCCTGGGCGGACCCTCCTAGAGGTTATAGAGGTAGCCGATGGGATTCGACCCCATGTAACGCGAGTACGATACCATCGATGTTGCCGATTCCTCTAGTATAAAAAAAAAAAAAAAAAAAAAAAAAAAAAAAAAAAAAGAGGAAGGAGATCATTAGGCAAGGATCATTTGATTCATTGAATATCTAAAGACGTGCAAGTGATTGGTTTGTGTGGCTGGATCTAAATCAAGGAGGAACCTGAGCATTACAAGATAGATAAGTTCTATTGATGGATCGAGATCTCAAGGCTTGAATAAGTAATATCTTTCTGTGATTTGATCTATTATAATCGGCGCATAATTAGATCTATAAATCTGATAATCTGAGTATAACTGAAGTCTGTTTAAGTGTAAAGGGTGAATTGTCTTTTATAGATCTATATGCAAGTTCAGCTCTGCAAAGGCGCATTGGTTTCACTGGGTTTAGCATTGGTGTTTAGTTACTAGTATTGTTTTTCTGGTTACAACATTCTGAGTAGTTATTGGTTGATTCAGTAGTTGTTTGTGGAAAGGATATTGGTTGATGCACATACACTTGATGTTTGTTTGATATTCTTGGATCCAGTCTAAAAATTGATGAAACGTGGTCCCTGGAAGAGAAGAGAAGGTTGTAGCCTTCTGTAGGTCAGCACCTACGTACTAGTATCTCAGCTAGTACAAGAGCTAAGGGGGTTGTAGCTCCCTTCTAGGAGAAGCTGGAGAACGAGAGAGGGTTGTAGCTCTCTGCAGGTTGCAGCCTGCGTACTGGTATAAGTCTGCACCAGTACAGAATCATTGTAAAAAGAAGTTTCTAATTAAAAGAAGATAGAGACGAATTGCAGCAGGTGGTTTTCACCCACATTGGGTTTCCACCTTATATCTTGTGTTCTTGTGTGTGATTGTCTTCTACTCTGTTTTTACTGTTCCTGGTTACTGTTTATATGAATCTGATGCACAAATTAATGATCAACATCTGTAGAATACATTAAATTATAAGTCTGCATGGTATACACTGGTTTTCTTATCTGAAGTTGCGTATATATGCGGTTTTCTCTAACTGAAGTAGCGTATATGATCTGGGTGTGAAATAAAAAATATTTGACTTAATAATACTGATTCACCCACCCCCCCCCCCCCCCTCTCAGTATTATTTCCAACATCATCTTCCACTACCACCACTGAAACTGCCCATACTCATTCAAAAATCCCAAAAGGAAAGACTCCATTACTGAAATTGGACATAAAATTCGAACTTCCCATGTACAATGGAGAGGTGAATGCAGAAAAGTTGGACAATTGGATTCAACAGTTGGAGGTATACTGCAAAATTCAGAACCTTCAAGAAGATGACATAAAGATCCAGTTGGCTTCATTGAGGCTAGAAGGAGCTGCATTAGTTTGGTGGGAAGAAAAGACTCAAGAGGAAATGAGAATCCATGGTAAGATATCCATCACTTGGGTTGAATTTGTTTCTGCAATTAAAAGACAATTTTATCCCTTAGCCTATATGCAAAAAGCCATTATGATTTGGCAAAATTTTAGGCAACTTAAAGTCCAAACAGTCCAAGATTCTACACAGGAGTTTAGGAAAAGAGCTTTGTCATTAGGAGTGAATTTGAATTCCCAAGATACACTGCTGAAATATATTGGGGGTTTACATTCCTATTTGAAACATAATATCCTTATTTTTAATCCAAAGCAATTTAGATGAGGTGTGTGTGCAAGCCACACACATTGAATCTAGGGGAAAGAACATCTAGGAAGAGGGTAGTAAGAGGAATCTACTCAAGGGTAAAGAAAAAGAAAAGTGTGGAAAAGGGAAGGGAAAGAAAAATGCAAGTGTGAAGAAATAAGGGAGAAAAATAACATGCAAATATTGTTCCAAAAAGGAGCATGATGAAGCCCACTACTGGAAAGTGCATCCTGAATTAAGGCCTAAGAAACAAATGTTGATCAGTGGTTGTCATTGATGTCAACCCAATCAGCACCAGGGGCTACCCCGATCTTGAAACAGAATTTTGACTTGACAAATTACTCTATTTTGAGTCAAGTATCTTCTATATGGATTCTACTCGTGTAGATGTTTCCGTTGATATATGGCACGCCAAGTAATTCTTCACGGTTTGAGAGATATTCATGTTTGAAGTTAGTAACCCTAGTTAGTGGGCAAAAACCATATGGGGTTGTGGCATGGCACTCATAATTGTTGTGGTAATTGAATAGTCAATAATTAATAAATATTTTTTGCCCCTAAAATCCCTCCAACATTCACTTGTTTAGGACCCTATCAACTCAAGACATTCATATAAATAATGACCCTCATGTCCTCCTCTAGTAGGGATTTCGTGGCTTCAAACAGGTCATCCTGGAATTTTCGCTATAACTTTTTTTCTGTGAAGCTTAAGAAGCTGAAATTAAAACCCATTTGATCCGAAATCTTGATGCACTGTGTGACCAAATTTCAAATCTTGTTTAGCAATAGTTTCGGAGCTATGATCTAAGGAAGTTAGGGTTTTTGAAGGCTCCCCAATTCCATGTCAAACATGTGACGTTGGGAAAATCGTCATAACTTTCTCTCTAAGCATGGGATTCAAATTTCGTGAATAGTCACAAAACGAGGACGAACTATAGTTTGTTTAATAGCATTTTAGGGCTGAAACGCATAACCGTGATACATGGCACTTCGTATAAGTTTGCTCTAATGAACTAGTATATAATCATGTCATTGTGGGAGATTGGGCATAAATTTTTCTTGAAGAATTCAATATTGATAAGACCTGTGGGATTGGAAAGAGAACTCATAGGGCTACCACAGTATGAAATTCCATACCCTGGAGATCCAAAATTACATATATACAACAGATTCAATATCTAGTTCCTAGAAGGAAAGAAACAACATGCATTCAAGGATCACTGCAGTAAGGACCACACATCAACAGTCAAGGGTAAGTCTCCTATAGAAAGGTATGTATGATTAGTGTTTACATTTGAAATATGAGTATCATCTCTGATATATGTTTTTTCAGGACAACGTAAGTACATACAAGGTCTCGGTTATATCTCCATGTCTCTATATGTCACAGTTAGTTTTGATACCACATTTTGGATGTCCTATTCTTGATACTACACATTTGATGCTACATATTCTTGATTCTACACCAAATCTGTTAAATCTATATGATGTTGTAAGTTCATGTTACTTGTCTTGTCATAGTTGATAGAATCGTCTCTGTTGTTGTACTTAGAACTTGGCCCATCACAAGTCTAGGGACTGTCATCAATTTTTATTGTGTATATCTTTAGGTCGGTTTTGGATACAGTCTTACATAGAGTCCAAACCTATATCAAGAGTGGGAGTCTTTGTCTACTACTGCAACAAGTCAAAAAGAAAAAATTGAAAAGCACACTTCAAGTACGCATTGTAATTTTAATTTGTATTTATTCATTATTATGCACTTACATGTGTTTTGTAGGAAGAGTTAAGTTGAAGGGTATTTTGTTTTTTATGGGATTGGTTTCACTGGGAAAATTTTGCATGCAGGTAGAATAAGATTCAAGTACAACTTCAAGAAAGAATTCAAGAGAAGAAGTATCAAATCAAAGGAATCATTGCATTGGGACATCCTTTGAAGACATGATAGCCATCCGTATATTGTGAAGAAGTTTCAAGGCCAAAAGTCATAATTGTAAAGCTGTAAAAGAGTCATTTGTAAAAGTTTCATCATTGAAAGAGTCATTATTGTAAAAGAGTTAATCTTCCTAGAGTTGAAAAGGCATTATTGGGAGGTATAGGAGTCTTTGTTGGGATGATGTCATGGTTGGGTTGCAAGTCATCGTGTCATTTGGTGTTCAGTCAAAATCATTATAAATCATATTGTACTATGGATCGTTGTCCCTGATACGAGAATCCACACTCTTGTCTCATTTCAGTTATTATAGGGTGGCAGGGAGGTGTGAGACTGGTGCATGAAGTCGCCTACAGGTTGGAGCCTATGAACACTTTAGGGTGGTAGGTTGGTCTAGGATGTTGGGACATCCATTCAATTGACTACTAAAGAAACTAGGGCATTGGGGCGTCCTTCTAGTGGGAGCTGGAGAATAATGCTTTTCTAGAATTATAGGAAGTTGTTGCTTTCATTTCAGTTGGGGCTGAAGATTAAAGAATTTATTAGAAAATCGTTTGGAGGTTTTTGACCCAGAGGGGGTTTTCCACCTAAAATTATTTTGTCTAATGTGTTCTTTTATTTACTGTTATTACTGCATAAACATCAATAATAATTGAATATTAACTAATGCTCTGAAAATATTTAAAAGTGCTAATTGCTAAAGAAAACGGATTCACCCCACCCCCCCCTCATTATTTCCAACAATTGGTATCGGAGCTTGATTCCTTCAGTAACAGCTGAACCGCTGGAAGTCAGTTTTCATAGCATATAAATGGGAAATTCAAAGAAGCAGGTCACAAGGATTTCAAAGGAAGGTACAGGTACAACCAAATCTGAAGAAAGTGAGTATTGTGTACCAACCCCTAATTTGGATGTAGATAATTACTGGATATGGGAATCCTGGATGGAAGTACATTTGTAGGCACATGGAGAATGGGAATCAATTGTTTATGGAGACACATCTACCGACGAAGCTAAAAGGTACAATTCAAAGGCCATGAATGTAATTTTGAATGTTTTTCCAAATTCTGTGAAGACAAAAGTTGGTCAATGTTCAACTGCTAAAGTTCTTTGGGAAAAGCTTGATAATCTTTATTCAACAAAGAAATCAGGTCAAGATGTTATTGAAAATTCGGATCCTTCTGACTATGATGAAGAAATGGGAGAAATAAGTAAAACAGAGTGTTGGGGCTTGGTTTTGCTCGATTTTGACACCTTTTTCCATACTTTATCTCTCCCATTTTGAACTATCTTTAACCCCTACTATGCTTAGTTTGGTTATAATACTTTTTTTTTTGCCAAAAGGGTTTCATATGCTGAAGGCATGCAAATTAACACTAAAAAGTGTCTTTTGCCTTAACTTTGAGAATTCCTTAGCTGGTTGTTCTTTATTTAATTACCATGCCAACTAATCTCGAGTTCTTGTACAGATTTGTTTTAATTCAGAAACAGAGCCACAATTCATGCAGACAACTGTGTAATTCTATTTCTCGCAAACACTTCGGATTTCCTGCAGTCGCGGATTTCCTGCAATGCCCGAATTTTCTGCAGCAACATCAGAAGTTAGCCATGTTCCACAAATATCTAAGTCAAACAGGAACATGGGTTTTGTGGGGAATATATCACATATGGTTGTTATCCTATTGGTCGTTTCAGATATGCCAACAACACCACCTAGATTCAGAAGCCTTCTCTCGTTGGCCATTTGAAGGAAATCTATAGCCATGTAACGAGTTTTGTCTAATCCATGCTTTCAGTCATGGATTAGACCCAATATGGCTAAAACCGACATTTTCTAACAGTTCTGTTAGTCGATGGCTTAGATTAGTAGTCTCCTTTATTTTGAGCCATATATGGGCTTTGTAAATGTATAAATTTTGTCCTAGTTTCGATGATAGGGGTTGTTAGAGTGCTGGGTTGGTTTAAGCATGGACTGTGTATCAGATTGTACTCGACTGTATTTTTCATATTAATATAAAGATATATGTTCTGTCTATTGCAGTGAGCAAGCTCTTCTAATTTGAAGGGGTTGTGAGTAAGGGAGGGCCCCCTTTTCTCACAACTCCCATAGTTTAGTCTTTATGCATTTTATTTCTTTTATGTAGCAATAATTTATTTTTATAGCTAATGCACTCTTTCTAATATATCAGCAGCACTAGATTAAATGAACTAGTTTTCTGTTCATGTGTGGAATTCAGTTAATGAAGATTTGATTTCTAATGTTGATTGAATTTCTGAATTTGTTGTAAGTTGATTTCTATATCTTTTCTTAATCATCATCAACAATCTTAAGAGTTGTAGAGGGAATTTTGATCCACTCTATAGCCTTTGTTGCTAAGTGATTGATGCAGGAAAGATTTGTTGATTTTATGTGATTAGCTAGTTAGATTAATTAGCACTTACAGTGTTAAGCCTACATATACTTTGCATGCATCTCACAAGCTTACCTACTCGAGTTGATGATTTATGTTAATCAAATTATAAGGCTATAATCTGACTCAACACAGAGTTTCAAAATCAAGTGATCAATGTGATAAAGGAACTCAAAAGTCAAAAGGAAAAGACAAGACTTTTGGAAGAAGAATTGAAGACAACAAAAGATCTCATCAAAGAAAATGAAGAGTCTGAGAAGATGATTAGTAGTCTTAAAACTCAATTGAAAGAAATCAAGAATACAATGACAGGAGACCTCAAGAGAGAAGCCCAACAGAAGCAACAAAAATTCGACACAGCGTTTGCAGATATTTGTAGGATCACACAACAAATGCAGGAAGCAGAAATTGAAAGGAAGGAATCTGATCAAATATACATATCCATTGTTGACCAAAAGCAAAAGGAATTAGAAACATCTTCAGTATAAATAAGCAGGCTTGGGATTGAAAATGAGAAGCGGAAGGAACAGATAAAGGTTCTCAACAGACAAGTAGAGAAGACCACTCTTCTCAAGCTACAGGTTGAGGAGGTAGAAAAAATAAGGAAGATCTTGCTCAAAAGCAAGAATAACTTGATGCAACCCGTGATGAAATCAACAAACTCAAGGGATCGCAAAAAGAACACTTACAAGATAAGACATATGAAGAAGTAAAAATGAAGGCAATTAAAGATGGTAAAGCTCCATTTGATGAAGGTACAAGCTCCACATCTTCGCAGGATGATTCTAAGAAGGATGTTGATCAAAGTGAAAAGCCAAAGAAGAATGTTGCAACTCCAAAGAACAAGACCAAAGAAATCAAGAGCAAAGGACCACAACAAACTGCAACACCGCCTCCAAAGAAGAATGAAAAATATTCTAGATATGTTCGTTTATTTAATGGTTATTGTTTTTCATGCATTAACTATGGACATATGGCCAAGGATTGTAAAGTTATTGATAGGTACAACTATCAAGTACCATCGCATCCGAATGAACCATTTAGGTATGCACATTTATTTAATGGTTATTGCTTTTTATGTGCTAACTATGGACATATGGCTAGGGATTGTGAAGTTTTTGACAGGTACAATCATTATTTGTAAAACTCTAGAAGCAAGTTTGTAGGATCACGAGACAAGTTCCACGATGATTTTGTCAGAAGAGAATACATGCTAGATGGGCCAAACATTGAATGCTACAAGTGTAATAACTATGGGCACATGGCTCGAGATTGCAGGAATAAGACGGTTTGGAAAAGGAAACAGGTATAGGAAGACAAAGCAGATAACAAGGTTTTAACAGTTATGCTTTCAGGATTTGTAAAAGAAAAAGGTCATGAGGAATTAGCAGTTGCTTCAGATAATGATTGAAGCCAAGATGGCTTGTTAGGTGACTCACTATTTTGAAAAATCTAGCTTGTTGAGTCCTTAATGTTTGTAGAGGAGTTTATGCAGCAGTATATGGCACAAGTCTACGATTTACAGGAAGGTAGTTTGAACAAAATGGCAATTTCATTATAGGTTAAGGGAGAGTAAAACAGTTGAAGGATTATAGGTTACTAAGAACAAAGAAATATTAGTCTACAAAGGATATACACAAGTTGAAGGAATTGATTTTGAAGAAACATTTTCTTCCGTTTCCATAATGGAAGCTATCAAGATGTTTCTCGCTTATGCATTCTCAAGAAAAATCAAGGTCTACCAAATGGATGTTAAGTCATCCTTTCCAAATGGTGAATTGGAAGAAGAAGTTTACATTGAATAACCCAAAGGTTTTTTGCTCACTGACAAAGAAAACTATGTTTGCAGATAAAAGAAGGCACTATATGGTCTCAAGCAAGCTCTTAGGGCTTGGTATGCTCATCTTGATAGGTATCTACATCAACAAGCATTCAAGAAAGGAAGTGATGAGAGCAATCTCTATGTGAAAGTGGATCAAGATAACCTAACTATTATCGAGGTATATGTGGATGATATAATCTTTGGAAGAAATGATGATAAATTAAGTAAAGACTTTGCCACAAAAATGCAAAGTGAGTTTGAAATGTCTATGCTTGGCGAGATGACATACATTTTGGGGCTTCAGATTTCTCAGTAGGATAAAGGAATATTCATATATCAAACCAAGTACATAAAGGAAATGCTAAAAAAATTTCAGATGGAAGATTGCAAGATAGTCCTTACCCCCATGATAACAGGTTGCAAGTTAAGCTTAGAAAATTCATCAAAGGATGTGGACCAAAGGTTTTATAGATCCATGATTGGTAGTCTCCTATATGTGATAGCCTCCCGGCATGATGTGATGCAGGCAGTTGGACAAGTAGCAATATTCCAAGCAACACCAAAAGAATCTCATATTATTGTCATTAAAAGAATTCTTTGGTATCTTAAGGGCACAACGGAATATGGTCTATGGTATCCCAAAGGAAATGATCTGGTTATCCAAGCTTATACAGATGTAGATTGGGGAGGAAGTGTTGATGATCGTAAAAGTACCAGTGGAGCAGCATTCTATCTAGGTGGTTGTCTTGTTTCATGGTTAAGTAAAAAGCAGTCTTCAATCTCGTTATCCATAGTAGAAGCAGAATATGTCATGGTAGAAGCTTGTTGTACTCAAGTTCTCTGGATGAAGCAAACTTTGCAAGATCTTCAAGTCAAGTTTGATGAGTCTATTCCCATGTTTTGTGATAACACCAGCACCATTAGCATCTCCAAGAATCCTATGATGCATTCCAAAACGAAGCACATTCCAAATAAATATCATTTTTTTAGGGAGCAGGTCACCGAAAATAATATTAAGATTGAATATGTTGGCACAAAGGAACAAATTGCTAACATCTTTACCAAACCATTACCTCATGAAGCATTTGAGTATCTTCACCAAACGCTTGGGATTCTCCCAAGTTTTCATTAGACTCTTTCTCTTATCTACTTGAGTAGAAAGGGGGAGTGGAGGTGTGTACAGGTCCACAGGATGGTTTTTTTTCAAGGGGAGCTACCCTTTGCCATTGATGAGAAAGGGGGAGAGAAGTAAGTAGGAAGAGGTGTCATGATCGCAAGGGGAGTACTTGTGTTGCCATCAATGCCAAAGGGGGAGATTTTTTATCAGTGGTTGTCATTGATGTCAACCCAAGCAGCACCAGGGGCTACCCCGATCTTGCAAGAGAATTTTGACTTGAAAAATTACTCTATTTTGAGTCAAGGATCTTTTATATGGATTCTACTCATCGAGATGTTTCCGTTGATATATGGCACACCAAGTAATTCTTCACGGTTTGAGAGATATTCATGTTTGAAGTTAGGAACCCTAGTTAGTGGGCTAAAACCCTATGGGGTTGTGGCATGACACTCATAATTGGTTGTGGTAATTTAATAGTCAATAATTAATAAATCTTTTTTCCCCTAAAATCCCTCCAACGTTCACTTGTTGAGGACCCTCTCAACTCAAGGCATTCATATAAATAATGACCCTCATATCGTCCTCTAGTAGGGATTTCGTGGCTTCAAACAGGTCATCGTGGAAATTTCAATATAACATTTTTGCGCTGAAATCTTGATGAACCTCGTGACCGAATCTCAGATCTCGGTTCGCTATATTTTCAGAGATATGATCTAAGGAAGTTAGGGTTTTTTCAGGCTCCCGAATTCCATGTCAAACATGTGATGTTGGGAAAATCATCATAACTTTCTCTCTGAGCATTGGATTCAAATTTCAAAAATAGTCATAGAAAGAGGATGGAATGTAGTTTCTCAAGTAGCATTTTTAGGGCCGAAGCTCGCAACAGTGACATGTGGCACTTCACACAAGTTTGCTCTACTAAATTAGTCTATAATCAGGTCATCATGGGATATTGGACATAGCCTTTTCTTGAATAATCCAATATTGATCAGACCTGTGGGGTTGGAAAGAGGACTCAGAGGGCTACCGCAGGCCAAAATTTTAGACCCTGGAGATTTGCAATTACATAGATACAACATATTCAATATCGAGCTCCAAGAAGGCAAGAAAAAGCACGCATTCAAGGATCACTGCAGTAAGGACCACACATCAACAATCAAGGGTAAGTCTCCTACAACAAGGTATGTATGATTATTGTTTACATTTGAAATATGAGTATCATCTCTAATATATGTTTTTGCAGGACAATGTAAGTACATACGAGGTCTCGGTTATATCTCTATGTCTCTATATGTCATAGTTAGTTTGATACCACATTTTGGATGTCCTATTCTGGATACTACACATTTGATGCTACATATTCTTGTTGCTACACCAAGTCTACTAAATCTATATGATGTTGTAAGTTCATGTTCTTGTTTTTTCATAGTTGATAGAATGGTCTCTTTTGTTGTACTTAGAACTTGGCCCATCACAAGTCTAGGGATTGTCATCAGTTTTTATTGTATATATCTTTAGGTCAGTTTTGGATATAGTCTTGCATAGAGTCTAGACCTATATCAAGAGTGGGAGTCTTTGTCTACTGCTGCAACAAGTCAACAACAAAAGTGACAATCACACTTCAAGTACGTATTGTAATTTTAATTTGTATTTATTCATTATTATGCACTTACATGTGTTTTGCAGGTAGAGGTAAGTTGAAGGGTATTTTGTTTTGTTATGGGATTGGTTTCGCCAGGCAAATTTTGCCTGCAGGTAGAAGAAGATTCAAGTACAACTTCAAGTAAGAATTCAAGAGTATAAGTATCAAATCAAAGGAAGCATTGCAGCGGGACATCCTTTGAAGACATGATAGCCATCCGTATATTGTGAAGCAGTGTCAAGGCCAAGAGTCATCATTGTAAAGTTGTAAAAGAGTCATTTGTAAAAGTGCCATCATTGGAAGAGGCATTATTGTAAAAGAGTCAATCTGCCTATAGTTGAAAAGGCATTATTGGGAGGTATAGGAGTCTCTATTGGGATGATGTCATGGTTGGGTTACAGGTCATAGTGTGATTAGGTGTTCGGTCAAAATAATTGTAAATCACATTGTATCATGGATCATTGTCCTTGGTATGGAATCCACACTCTTGTCTCATTTCATTCATTATAGGGTGGTAGGGAGGTGCTAGGTTGGTGCATGATGTTACCTATAGGTTGGAGCCTATGAACACTTCAGGGTGGTAGGTTGGTCTAGGATGTTGGGGCATCCATTTAGTTGACTATTGAAGAAACCACAGCGTTGGGGCATCCTTCAAGTGGGAGCTGGAGAATAATGATTTTCTAGAATTGTAGGAAGTTGTTGGTTTCATTTCAGTTGGGGCTAAAGATTAAAGAATTTATTACAAAAGCGTTCTATGGTTTTTGCCCGGAGGAGGTTTTCCACCTAAAATTATTGTTTCTATTGTGTTCTTTTATTTACTATTATTACTTCATAAACATTAATAATAATTGAATATTAACTAATGCTTTGAAAATATTTAAAGGTGCTAATTGCTAAGGAAAAATGATTCAACACCCCCCCCCCACCCCAAGTATTTCCAACAACAAAAAAATAAGGGAAAAAAAGACGACCACTACCACACAACATGACCTTGGTTCAGATTTTGGTGATGAGACCAAGATTTCAGCCATGGTTACAAAAGGAAAAGAAACTGTTGCAAGCACTAGTTCATCACATAGTCAAAATAACACTCCAAATGAAGAGTCAAGAATAGAGTTGTTTCATGTTATCGTGATTTCAAATCATACAAATATTGATGCATTATTTGATAGTGGGTCACAATTAAACTTGAATTCAGAAGACTTGGTTCAAAAACTAAACCTTGAAATTGTACCTCATCTTAAGCCATATCCATTGGGTTAGTAAACAATGCAAACTTATAGGTTACAAGGAAGTGTTTATTCAAGTTCGCCATTACTGAAAAGTTCATTGATGAAGTTGAGTTAGATGTAGTTCCACTTGACATCTCAGGAATCATTTTGGGTAGTCCTTATTTGTATGATAGAAAAGAAGTATTTTATCACCATGACAACAAATACATATTGCTCAAGAATGGGGTGGAGTACATAGTGAGAGCCCATCGCAAAAAGCTGAACATTTCTTTGGTTAATGCAAGGAAGATGAAGAGACTAGTAAATGCAAGTAAAAATTTTGTGCTTCTCATGATCAAGAAAAAGAATGATATTGATTATGAATCTTCTGAAGGTTGTGATGATAAATTGAAATCTGATTTGTTTGATGTGGTAAGAAACAATGGCGAGATGTTTCAAGAACCAAAGGGGTTGCCTCCCAAGAAGGGAATTCAGCTTGAGATTCAGTTGCAATAGGATGTCCACTTCTAAACATTGGCATGTATCGCATGTCTATTATGGAAAGATTGGAAATCAAAAGGAAAATTCAAGAATTTCTGAACAAAGGTATATACGGCCATCTACTTTGCCATGTGGTTCACCCATTGTCTTGGTGCCAAAGAAGGATGGAACTTGGCGCATGTGTGTGGATTTTCGTGCACTAAAGAAAATCACGGTAAAGAATCATTATCCACTCCTAAGAATTGATGATTTGATTGATTAGTTGAGGTATGCAAATTATTTCACTAAGTTAGGCTTATGGCGTGATTATCATCAAGTTAGGATAGCAAAAGAAGACATTTGGAAAACTACATTTAAAACTAAACAAGGATTGTTTGAGTGGCTTATTATGCATTTCGGTATTACAAATGCTCCAACTACTTTCATGAGGGAAATGAATGATGTGTTGAGACCATTTTTAGATGATTTTTTCATTGTCTACTTAGATGTTATCCTCATATACAGCAAGTCAAGAGATGAACATGTCATGCAAGTAAACAAAGTACTTGATGTCTTGAGAAAAGAACAGTTGTTTTTAAATATGTCGAAGTGTGAATTTGGCAAGACTTCTTTAGTGTATTTGGGACACATTGTTGGAGGAGGTGAGTTGAAGATAGACCCCTCTAAGCTTGAGGTCATTCTGAATTGGTCCAAGCCCAATACAGTTACAAAGGTAAGAAGCTTTTTAGGGGCAGCACAATATTGCAGAAATTTTATTGCTAATTTTTCTTCCATTGCAGCTCCATTACATGCATTGACAAGTGTCAAGAAAGTCTTCCATTGGGTAGATGTATAGAAGAAAGCATTTGACTCTTTGAAGCAAAAGATAAGTTCATCACTGTTATTAGCACTTCCAGATCTTAGACAACCATTCGAGATTCAGATGGATGCAAGCGATTATGCCATGGGAGAAGTTTTATTGCAACATTGTAAGCCTATTTCATTTCATTATGAGATATTTAATGGAGTTGTAATTAACTATCCCACATATGACAAAGAACTTTATGCATTGGTACAAAGTGTTAAGAAATGGAAGCACTATTTTATGGGGAAGGATACCATCATCCATGTCGACCATCAACCATCGCGGTATTTACAATGACAGTCAAAGTTGCAACAGTCACGACATTTCAGATGGATGGGTTTTCTACAACAATTTCATTTGGTTATTAGGTATAGAAAGGGAATCTATAATAAGGTAGTTGATATTCTTTCAAGGCCTATTGTAATTCATCTGTTATACTCAAGCATAATTTTGTTTTGCATGAAAGTTACATAGAAAAATATGCAAATGATAGGGACTTTCAAGAAGTATATGCAAGCTTGAGTCAAGGAAATCAAATTGGAGGGTTGGATTATCATGTACATAATAGTTTGTTGTATCACTTGGGCAAGTTGTGTATTCCACATGGAGAAAGAAACACTATCATAAGGGAGGCACACACTTCATTGATTGCTGGACACTCTACTATTAATGTTGAGAATTTGAGATTGTTTGAGCCTCCTTTGATTGATGATCAAGGAGAGCATGTTCAGCTACCATCAATAGATGATTTTTTTCCAGAATATCTTGATGAACTTTAGCAGGATCTCATACTTGACAAGAGAACTAGGACTTCAAAGAGAGGGGATGTTGAATACCTTAGAGCAGGACTCAAGGGAAAAAATCCTTCTCAAGCCAAATGGTTGCAGACCAAGAAGGTGAGGGAGTTGTACCCTCACTTATTGAACAATTGATAGTATCTTTTGGGGTCCAAAAGGCTTCTAGTGGGGAGGAATGATTAGGTGCTCAGTATTTAGCTCAAAAGTCAAAGTTCTCAGATTGGCTTGAAACCTAAACAACCACGTCCATCTCGTAAAAAATATCCTAATTCAACTCATTTCGTCGAAAACCGAGTTCGCATGAGAAAGTTATTGTGTTTTGATCGCTTTTCTAAACAGGCGAAATTTGCAAAAAAAAAAAATGCCCAATCACTGCACAGTCAGCAGTCCATACTGCTGACGTGGAAGGTGACTAGGCATGGTCAATGTTGGTCAATGGCGAATCAGGATTGGACTGGTTGGATTGTATAGTGGTGAATTGGCGTGTTTTTATTCGGTTGGTTTTAGACCAATGGAAGAATTCCATGTGGCAAGCCCGGAGGCCACCATGTGGCACCTCCCAAGGATTGGATTGGTGTCTAACTATGGAGAAAAATTTATTGGCGATAGTTGGGGTCAAACCCATGACCTATTGTATACAAACCTCATGCCTTAACCGCCTCCTCTACACCATGTCACTTAACCATAGAGTTCACGGTTTATATTTTAATGTGTAATGTTTGGAGGCTGGCGGTTAGGGGAGGGCCAACCTACAAGCCAATCCTCTCCCCATGTGAACACAATGCAATAAACCACAAGTGGTTGCAGTCTAGTCTGACGGCTATCCACCAAGCACCAAACCGTTAACATGTGAACATACAGGTTGCAATATGAAACGATTAGAATGACGGCTTTCCAAACCACAACGCCAATGGTTAGCATGTGAACGACGGAGCATAATGCCTAACGGTTAGTTGGCTCTAACGGTTCCGACAAACCCTAACTGCAACATTTAATGCAACTTAACCATTCCATGTGAACAATCCACCATTGCCGCTGAAAGTCTCGGTTTAAGTTAGCGCTAATCTCGTCTTAACTCTAGTTAAGCGCAGTTTATATTAATTAACTACAAGTTTAGTCTGGCAGTAAATTTGGCGATGCCCCCAAATTTGGGCCTACCACCAAAATTAGCAGTGCTAAGTGGAGATGTTCTAGAATTCGAGGAGAAAATGTAGGAAAACACTGGCTCAACTCTAGAGAAGTCAATTTTCGACCAAATTGAGCTCAGAAAGAGGTGTTATTGGCTAATTTGGACATTCTAAACACAATGGTGCAGGTATCAGGAGCCATAGAGATATCTAAATAGTATTTTTTCCACATTGAGCTAATACATAGGCCCAAGCCATGGAAGCTGGACCAAGGAGATGTAGCCCAGAAGGGGTGAAGTCCTACATCAAAACACTGTGTTAATGTGTCTCTTTGATGGTTTGTTGCAGTGTGCATATTTGTTGTTCAATATTTTTTTATGAAGCTATTTTTCTCATGAATGTATTTTTAAACTTAAGGAAATTTACCTGATTGTAGGCACAAATAAGTAAGAAAACCTTAGCACAAGAAGAAATAAGAAAGCATATGTTTATAAATATGTAGTTCTTATTAGCAAAGAAAAACTAATAATAAAAAAAATACATCAGCAACCAACCAACCCGGGTAAACATGCGAAGAGAGAGGGCACTATGAAGGGATTCAACTTCCTTAGTGACCTTAAGGAAATGGAATTGACGAAACACATCAAGCATACCTTCCACATCAACAACAACACCCCCTTGAGACATCTCAGCCACTCAGACATCCTGCCCCTAGGTCCCACTGATCTTTTAGACCTCTTGACCTATGGATGCTCTCATCCTATGGGCATGCTAGCGTCCAGGTACCTCTGGACGCTCTCACAGGCCTGCAAACTAACATCCAAGGACTTTTCCCAGCAGACCTGTTCTAGCATCCATGGAATTCAAGGAAATTTCCTAGCCCAAAATTCCAGCCACTACCCAAAACTTATTATAACTTTAAAAATCCATCAAATACATGATGACAAGACTAATAATCCAAAAATCAACCTCAGGACTAGGCCTGACTATCCCCAACTGGGACTAACATTCTGTCAAACACTTGGCATCAAAGTAACCTAAATGTCTAGGATACAAGATAGAGCATGAATGACTAAAAGCTCCTATGAAACATGACAAGAAGGATCACCAACTTCTCCATTGAAATGTTATAACATCAATTAGGTCTTGCATCCATCATCTAACAATTACAAGGGAATACAAGAAATAACCATGACATGAACCAGTCAATTAACCATGCTTATAACCAGCATAAAACCATGTAAATAAAAGAGATATAACAAACATTAAATACACATACAAAC
Source organism: Pinus tabuliformis (assembly GCA_031772625.1). Lineage (NCBI taxonomy): Eukaryota > Viridiplantae > Streptophyta > Pinopsida > Pinales > Pinaceae > Pinus > Pinus tabuliformis. The sequence goes on along the minus strand of CM062816.1, from coordinate 160,977,038 downwards.
AAGTGTAAAAGTAAGAGAACTTAGCTTTCATTAATCATAGGAAAATCTTACCAAGTTTGAGACTTCCACGTACCACCCAACAGTAGACATGGCTGAACCAAATATTTCTTTCAATCAGTCACCCTCGTTCCATATTCCAAGAATGAATGTGGGATCTCATGGATAAACCAATCCAAAAAAACTAAGGGAATCCAGAGGTTGAACCACTTCCACCCTCACCAAACCATGATCACACCAAAAGCGGTGCTCCGATCACAACCGAACCAAACTTGGAATGCCATCCGGAATCCATCACTATCCTTGAGGAATTTTTCGTCTCCTTGTCACTCTGGCTTTACTGCAATGATCCAATACTGGATCACTAGGCCCTAAACCAAGACCAGTCTCTTAGGCTTTACCCCAATCCAAACTCGGATCAATAGGCCCTAAAACGAGACTTCTCCCTAAGGCTTTACTGTGTATCCTTCCAAAACTGGTCAAGGGATTCCTAAGCCTTTGCCAATGAACCTTTTGACCACCTCTACCCCAGATACCTTCGATCTCTACCGCAGGTGCCAAAGGAGAATGAAAAGAAGCCCTATAAACTAAATCTCAAAAGCAAGATAAACATCCCAACATACCATGGCATCTGGAGAAAGTCAAGGCTAGGATGAAAACCATTGTCATAACCCGAAAAAACCATGCCACCCACAACAAGAGAACCATACACCAACATGCAAAGCTATGCATGTCAAAACCAAATAGGAAATCACACATGCAATATGTTACCTACAAGTATTCCTATTGAACTTGTCTGATCCTTCTCTTCCTTCCTTGATCCTTTCTTTCCTTCCTTTCCCTTTACTTTTTTTTCCTTCCTTGATCCAAAGCTAGAGTGCTCCAAGAAAACTCTAAGTGACCAAGAGTGAGAGAGAGAGTAATGAGAGAGCTCCAAAACTTGAACTAACAAAAGGTTACCAACTGATCCTCAGAAACCTTTTTATTAATGAAACCTCTAATTTCTTCATTTTCCATTATTTTCCTTCAATTTCCTCCTCACATGCAACCTATGACCTTTCACCTTAATTTTCCCCTAATTTCCTTTAAATCATAAATAAATGTGCCAAAAATGCCTTTTTGTCTTTTAATGTCTTTTCCTTTGCCAATTTCCTTAGCCATAAATAGATCCAGTGACACCCACTAGGATATATTTTCCCAACATTCATCTTGGAATAAGTGTCCCTTAATTGTGGTCTTATTTTTGCCTTTATTAACTTTTATTACATGAAATTTTCACCAGGGTTGTTACAGAACCCTCCCCCTTGGGGAACACCTTCCTCGGTGTTAAACCACACATATACCTCAGCCGACCACTGAAAATAATACATACTACCCATTGAGCTTTATAACGTAGCTCGATGCAGTATTTACAATGATCACCCTGCTTAAAAGAAAACCAACATGACAACATAACAAGCATAACATCATAATGACATGTCATGTATACCGCTTATTGGAGCTCTATAACATAGATCACGACGGTCTTTACATCCATATACATATGTACATATACCAAAACATATACCTAAGACATATACCAAAACACAATACCAAAACGGCTTTGCCTCAACCAACAAACAATGAAGGATACATGGCCTACATCTGATCTACCATCTCCCATGTAGCTTCTTCAGGACCAAAGTGCTTCCACTGCACTTTAACTTGATCTACGGCTATGTTACTGAGCATGAGCTTATTTTGCTACAATATGCACTAAGGCTCCAGCTGGAACTCTCTTTCTTGCTCCACTTGCAATACATATGAGTCAATAACATGATCAACATTCTTTATATACCTCTTAAGCAATGAAATATGGAAAACATCATGCACTCTCACTGTTGGAGGTAGTGCAAGTCGATAGGCCACTGGTCCAATCTTCTCAAGGATCTCAAAAGGCCTACAATATCGTGGTGCCAACTTGGCACATGATCCAATCCTCAAAGATCTCTTCTTGGGCTTGATGCACAAATACACATGATCCCCAACCTAAAACTCCTTGAACACCCTGTGTCTGATCCGCATAACTCTTCTATCTATCCTGTGCTACCTTTAGATTTTTCTTTATAACCTGCATTTCTTATTCCATGTCTTCCAACATATTTGGTCCAATAAGTACTCTGTTCACTTATTCACTCCAGCTGATGGGAGTATTACAACTATGTCCATAGAATGCCCCAAAATGACTCATCCTCAATGACTCCTGATAACCATTGTTGTATGCCAACTGAACCAATGGAATATACTCCTCCCATATCCTTTGTTGGTGCATCACATACATCCTAAGCATATCCTCCAAGATCATGTTGAACCTCTTTGTTTCTCCATCTATCTGCGGATGAAAAGTTGTACTGAAGGCCAAATTTGTACCCAAACCTACAAGTAACTCCTTCCAGAACTTTAAGGTGAAAGTTTCATCCCTGTCTAACAAAATCTTCTTTAGAACACCATGTAATCTAACTATATCTCTAATGAAAACTGGTGCTACCTCACTCGCTGAATATGCAGTCTTCACTGGAATGAAGTGAAGTACCTTGCTCAACTTGTCGACCATGACCATAATAGAATCATGTTATATTACTATCCTCAGAAGAAATGTAATGAAATCCATGGAAATGACCTACCATTTCCATTCCGTAATCGCAATAGATTGTAGTATACCACCTGGAATTTCTATCTTTATCTACTGAAAATCTAAACATCTAGCCATGAACTTTGCCGCTTCCTTCTTCAGGTTCAGCAAATATCCTGGGTGACCCGAGTATGGATTGACGTGAAACTTCCTCAAGATAAGATTGTTGAACTCACTGCAATTTGGTGCATAAATCTTGTCCCTAAATCTCACCAAACCATATGTTGTGAGATTATAGTCTACATCCTGATCACCTATACTTGTACTTGTGCTTGTACTTGTACTTGCACATATACCTGTACTCTGTTGTAACCTGTGCATGATCTCCATGTACTTGTCATCCCGCTGTCCTGCCTACAAGATCCTATCCTATAACTCTGTCCCATAAGAACTCATAGGTGCTATATGATTTTCCTATACCTTCCTGCTAAGAGCATCTACAACCTGGTTCTCCTTTCTTTTGATGTATCTATTCTCAAAGTCGAACTCATTGAGGGTGGCAAGTTATCTAGCTTGCTTGACATGTAGATTTGGTTGGTCAAACAAATACCTCAACCCACTGTAGTCGCTCATCAGTACAAACCTCTTACTAAGAAGATAGTGTCTCCACATCTTTAATGCATGTATAACCGATGCTAGCTCAACGTCATGGGTTAAATAATTCTTCTCATGCTCATTCATTTTTCATGACTCATAGCACACTACCTATCCTTCTTGCATGAGAAGTCCACCAAGTCCTCTCTTGCAAGCATCTGTACACACTACAAACTCCTTGTCTGGATCTGCAATCTTTAACATTGGTGCATGTGGCAACAACTTCTTGAGCTGCTCAAAACTAGTTTCACATTCTTTTGTCCATTTAAACTTCTTACCTTTCCTCTGTAATGATGTGAGAGGATATGCAACGTGTGAGAAGTTCCTAATAAACCTCCTGTAGTAACCTGCCAATCCCATAAAGGATCTCACCTCATCTACATTCTTAGGAGCTGCCCACTCCATGATGGCCCTTATCGTTTTTGGATCTACTGCTATTCCTTCCTTGGAGACAACATGCCCCGAGTAATGTACCTCATTCTGAAAGAAGTTGCATTTGCTAAGCTTAGCATACAACTGATGCTCTCTTAGCAATCTCAACAATGCTGCTAAATTCTCGACATGTTATTCCTCATTTTTAGAATATACCAATATGTCATCAGTGAATACAATAACAAATTTGTCTAGATAAGGACGCAACACACTATTCATCAAACACATAAGTTTATATGGAGCATTAGTCAAACTGAATGGAACTACAACAAAATCATAATGCCCATACCTGGTCCTAAACTTAGTCTTGAAGATATCCCCTTCCTTTATGAGTACTTGATGGTATCCTAATCTCAATTCAATCTTAGAGAACACTATTGATCCCTTCAACTGATTAATCAAATAATTAATCCTCGACAATGTTTACTTGTTCTTAATCATTACCTTATTTACCTGGCTATAATAAATGCAAACTTTGAGAGTACCATCCTTCTTCTTTACGAAAAACACTAGTGCACCCCAAGGCTATACACTTGGCCTAATGTATCCCTTGTCAATGATCTCCTTTAACTACAACTTCAACTCTACCAACTCAGGTGTGCTCATCTGGTAAGGTGCATTTGATGCCGAAGCTGCGCCTGGAACCAACTCAATAGAAAAGTCTACCTTCCTGTGAGGTGGTAAATCTATATTTTCCTCAGGAAATACATCTTGAAACTATTGTAGAACTGGGTATCTGCTCAAAAAATCTTCATCCCCAACTTCCTTACCTTTGCCACTAGAAATGTGAACTATAAACATCACACAACCTTTTCTACAACTACGCTTAGCCTGCATCACAGTAACCATCCTAACTGATGTAGTCTTCTTCTTCCCCTTCAAAGTTCAATTTTCCCTACTATCATCCACACACTCAATGGTCTTGTCAAAGAAATCCACTTCGGTCCTGTGATGGTACAACCAATCTGTACCCAAAAGCATACTATACGAACCCAATGGCAGTACATTAAAATGTGTTGCTGTAGGCATATCATTTAACTCAAATTCACAAGTTCTTACCCAATGGTGAACTCTCTTGTTTGTACCTGTAGCCAACTGCACCAACCAAGATTCTGCATGCACTTTTTTTCTCAAACCACACTTATCCACTAAATCAGGATTAATATAACTATAGTTAGATCTAGGATCAATCAAAATAGAAACAACTTGATGAAAAAGCTTACCATCCATCTCAATGATAGATGTTTGATGATCATCCTGCCTGTTGTCCACAACTCCATAGATACGAGGAATTTTATGGCCAACATCACCAACTGTATGCGCCTCCTGAGCACTATAGATCTAGGGTCTACCACCAATCTGAGACTGTGGAAAATCCCTCTTACAATTATCCTTACCACATATCCAACAGTACAATGGTTCCCTACCACCGCCTCTAGCCTATCACTCTCCATGCCCTTTCTCAGTTGTATTGGACCTCTTGTAAGGAACTACATTTTCTTTCTCACTTGCAACTTGACGTCTTCCTCTCTTTGGTGGCCATTTTCCTTTAGCTTTCTCATTTCTTTTCAAGTCACGCTTCGGCTCGACTTTGTGCTTCGACTGCTCATAACAATGTTTCAACTTTTGGATGGCCTCCTCCAACAATCTAGGCTCATCCAAATCAATCTAGTATGTGTATTCTACTAATAGTCAACCACTGACAAATCTATGAACCTAGGCCTTCTCCTCCTTAAGTTAAGAAACATATCTCAACATTTCCAAGAACCTACTAGTATACTCATCATTTGTCGTGGAACCCATCCGAAATTCATAAACTCCTTAGCTTTATCATCAAAGTATCTTTCTGACAAATACTTCTTCTTGAAGATCCTCTCAAACTCATGCCAAGTCAAATCATCCTCATCTATACCTTTAACATTCTTCACATATTCCCACCAAATGGTATTGAAATAAATGAAATCATAACATCACACATCACATATAGAAAACAAGCAATACTCCTTTTAATAATATAAATGGAGAGTGTTACAAACAAAAATAGGAGTTGATCTTGTAGAAGAGCTCCTCCAAGTTGACTTGTCCTTCCTTGTCACAAAGTGTGCCTCTATGTCACCCTAATGCATAGAGTAATGACCCTCACAACAACAGCATGAGAGTGGAATCTATCTCCAAAAGCTAACCCCTAGCTTGTGGATGGCAGTATATATATAGAAGAGGATGGTAGGTTAGGAATTCTTATCCATTTACCAATCTAGGCTTGAGATCCACTCTTGATGGGAGGATGAGATCAAGGGATAAGGGGTGAAATCTCCAATCTAGTATAGCATAGGATTCAAGACTTTCATCCAAGGTATATGGTTATAACAACTCCTGGAAGCTTTTGGAAGATGAAGCTTCAGGATTATTTTTATTTTTCGTGAATTTCTAGAATCAACACACCCTCGGTAAGGGACAACCTACTGGTGATCAACGCAAGACCAGAGAGAGTCAACCTACTGGTGATCAACACAGGTCTAGACAGAGTCAACCTACTGGTGAACGAAGTCTCTCAAGGAAAAAGGATGTGTTGGGCCTTAAAATCACTAAAATGAAGTAGTTAAAGGCATAAATTCAGGGATTAGGGAGAGTCATGCTTAGGGATTTGTGCAATGTTGATGAAAAGGGGTAAAAGGATGTTGATTGATCCAGCTAACATGCCTATTGACCAGATGTGACAAAATGGCCTATAACAATGATATTATAGTAGATGACTTTCCTAATGAGTTGCCACCTATGAGGAGTATAAGTCATCATATTGACTTGATACTAGGAGAAAGTATACCAAAAGAGGTCACATACCAAATGAGCCCTCAGGAGAATGAAGAAATCATAAAGCAAGTGCATGAATTGTTAGATAAGAGACTGATCAGAGAGAGCCTTAGTCCATTTGCAGTGTCAACAGTGCTAAGTTCTAAGAGATATGGTGGTTGGGGTATGTGTACAAACTCCAAAGCATTCAGATACAAATTTCCTTTACCTTGCATAGATGACTCGTTCGAATTTTTAAGTGGTGCTAGTTGTTTCTCTAAGATTTATATGAAGAGTGGGTACCATCATATTAGGATTATAGAAGGAAATGAGTGGAAGACATCACTTAAAAACAATGACGGGTTGTATGAGTGGTTGGTTATGCCATTTGGTCTGTCTAACGCACCTAGCCTTCATGAAATTGATGAATGAGGTGTTAAAGGAATTCATAGGGAAATTTGTGATTGTGCATCCTAGTGTGTACAATCAGTCTAAAGAAGATCACTTGAGGCATTTGAGGTATGTTTTGGAAAATTTGCAACAAGAGAATTTTCTTATTAGTTTCAAGAAGTGTTCATTCCTAATTACATGTGCTTTTCCATATCTAAAGACAGCTTGAAGATGGACCCTAAGAAGGTAATAGCTATTGTTGAGTTGCCCTCTCCTAAAAGTATTTTTTAATTTAGAAGATTGTTTCATTGTGTCCATAATTAATGCATTTAAAACAATAGCTTGGAAATATTCCATCATACTTGGGAGAAAATCGACTTCTAAACATTTGTTGGGCTACATTATGTGAATTTTGTTTTTATTTTCCAACATTATTTGTCTTTTGATAGGCAAAATTCCTCCTTTTATTGCACTGTTGCTGATTTGTCTCACTGGTTATTGGGCTATGTGTTGCTTTTGTCTCCTTGCTATTGCATTGACTCTTATTTTGTTGCTACGTTGTTACCAATTTTGGTTGCTTTCACAAAGGTAATCGACCTATTTCCCTTTAACTCCATTGTTGAGCTAGACTCTGCCTCAAATCCAATACTAGTTCGATTAGTGGAGATTTTATGTGGTTCTAGAAGCTCATTTAGATTTTCTCTTCCCTTTTCAAACTTTTTATTAAAGCTCAACTGAGCTTTTGCCTTCTCTAATTCTTTCCTTAGCAAAACAACTTCTCTTTCAAGCCTTTCTAATGATTTATTATTCTCACTGATCTATTGATTTTAAGTTTCTTGTATCCTCTTACCTTCTTCAATTTACATGAGCAATGGTTCAACAACTTCAATTTTATCCTTGATCAACAATTCTTTCTGGGTTTTAATTTTCTTTCTCATCCTTTCAATCTCTTCAAGTGCACTGTTTAGCTCTCCTTCTAAATCTACTTTAGTCTCTTCACCATCATAATTAATAGCTTTTATTTCCAAATTTCCTATAGCCATGAGCATGAATTCTTTAGGACCTTCATCTTCTCTATCCTCATCACAAGATTGGTTGCCTTCACTTTTAGAAGAGCTAGATTCTTGGGTACAGAGACTTATTTTCTTAGTCTTCTTTCTTTCCTTTTGCACTTTCCTGAACTTCTCTCTTAGATCGTACTCCTTGTTCTTCTCAGGACACTTGGAAGCATAGTGACTAACTTTGCCACAATTAAAGTACCTAAAAGGTAACTTACCTTTATGCTTTCCTGAGCCTCTCTTGAGCTTCCTCGCAAGCTTGGCTTCTTTTTCCTCTGATTCACGACATGAATCATCATGATCTTCCTTGGGCTTCTTATTTTCTTTGAAGGCTGAATCCTTTGCAACAGGATTTCCATATGAAATTATAATCTCATAAGTAGTGAGTGGACCAAGTAATTAGTCTAAGGTGTGAGTCTTCATATTCATAATCTCTTCAATAGTTTAAATTTTTGGATTAAATCTCTCAGGGAGAGATCTCAACACCTTTTAAAATAATATAGGCTCTTCTAATTTTTCATCAAGGCCTCTTATAGTATTTACAACCTCATAAACACTTAGGAAGTACTTCACAATATCTTCATCATCATGCATCCTTAGAGACTCAAATTGCATTCTAAAACCTTGAAGTTTATCTTTCTTTACCTTGTTGTCACCTTCATAGTAGCTACTCATATTGTCCCAAAGGGCTTTTGTAGTTGCACAGTCAGTAACCATGAATGGTTCTGATTCAGGTAGGCAAACATGAAGGGAATTCATATCTTTAACATTGCTTGTGAACTCCATTTTTTTATCTTTAGTAATCACTTTTGGAGGCTTTTTATATTCTTCTTCCACAACATCGCATACATCCGTTCCAAGTGATTGAACGTAGGTATTCACCCATACTTTCCAAAACACATAGTTTGTTCCATTGAACATAGGTGCCATATTGGTAAACCCTCCTTCTTGGTTTTCCATTGCAGGTCCTTGATCCTTCTTCCAAATATTAAATTTATTCGATGTAACCGGGTTTGCTCTGATCCCAATTGTTAGAAATCAGGACAATACTGAGAAGGGGGGTGAATTAGTATTGTAGGAATTTTACAACATTCTTTTACTTGCAATGATATTAGGACACCAATTAGTACTTTATCAATTAATTCATATGAACCTGGTAAGAATCAACATAAGACACCCTATTTATCACATATAGATTCTTTAAAACATTTTTTCAATATTTTCACAAGGAAATCTACTACTTCTTGTTATGAAGTTCTCTAGCTACAACCAAAAGGAAGAAACTACTCCCTGATTTATCAGCTACAACTGAAAGGATCTATGACCCCTAAGTTTATTAGCTACAAATGAAAGGAGCTACAACCTCTAGTATTTACCAACAACTATTGGGAAGAGATACAACCCTTGAAATGCAAGCTACTACTTGTATGACGCCAATGATTCAACTTTCATACAATTTTCATACTTAAATCATGAAGCCATTTCCTTTAAAAAAAAAAAATCCAATTGTCACTTAAAACAATCACCAAAACCACCATTACAAACACCTTCAACAATCTCTTATCACTGAACAATTCACCATACATACCAACAATAATCCATCACACACGAACAACCAACAAAATTGCACTATTGCATTATTTCACCTTGCAAATTCAATTATGTTTATAAAGGAATTTGGACTGTTATTTTGGAATTAAAACTTTATTTCTCTTGCACTTAAAAGATTGCATGAATATTTTATTTTTTCCTTTGTCTTGCTTCTATCAAGTCTTCAATTCTTCAAATACTCATGTTTCTGTTTGAAAAACTAAGCTTCACTGCTCAATTTCGTTATTTTAGTATTTTTATAGGATTTAGCAATGCTCCTAATTCTGACGCTTCTCCAAATTTAGTTGAACTGCCACATATTTCCATTGCAACTAAACTTGTTTCCAACTCGTTCATGTCTATTTATATTAATTTTTAGTATCGCATTGTTATATTTGCCATAAATTCCAAATTCCAAAGCTGCCAAGCCGCTCATACTTAAGCCTTTAATATAGGCCAAAATATAGGCCAAAGCACTTTTAAACAAATGGACTTTTGAATATAACTCCACTAGGCTCGAGTGCTTTTATATAAAACTCATGCATATAACATTTTTATATCCCCTTGCGCTTTAGTTCCCAAGGGCTTATTTTACATTGCAAATCTATGTGCCCTTGGTCTCGATGTACACATAGAACTTGGCTATAGTGCTTTAAGCTTTAGCCCCCCGACCTTATTTCCAATTTGATTTTAAAATGATTTTGGGGTCAGCTCCTTTAGGATGATGTGTCCTAGGCAAGTTGCTATTGGTTCTTTGTTGTTGCTTTGTACATTGTCGTGTCTCAAAACATTATCATCCTAAAGCACCTCGTTTACGCTAAGTTAAACCCTTTTGGGGTCTACGATTTGGGATGAGTTTTCCCAGTGGGTACCACCATCACACACTTGGACCAATAAATGACAAACCAGGATAAACTTTCACTAACCATTTCCACCATTTATCAAAGCCTATTTAGGTCAAAGTATTTTTCTTGTGCTTGCTTGAAATCTTTCGTGGTCCCAAGACTAGGATGACATCATGCTTACGTCATAGACCCCGTGTGATGCCTCTGAGTAGTGACATGTGTCGCTCAAATTTGGCCCACGAGACCACTGAAAAATGTTGAATCATCCTACCACATGCCCCCCATAATGATGTCATCTCGAATCAATAAAATGATGCCACACACCTGTCAGAGAGGACAGAAAAAAGAGTTCACGAACCTTGGTTTTTCAACAAGTTTCTTTGTTAATTTTTATAAGGGTATACTGCTTTTTACACCTGTTATTCTTCTCCTTGCACTACGTTGCCCGGTCATATGTCACCACAGACCATCACTTCTGCACACACCTTGTTTCTTCAGGGGAAGACCTCCTGGGTTGAGCTGTTACATATGGCTTAGCACTTTAAAAAATATACCAATCAACTTTCATTGTTTCTTTCTCTTCTATGCCTTTTCCATCCAAGCCTATGTCAGCCCGGGCACTCCCTTTGTGCACTACTTTTTTTATGTCTGGGGAATCCCTTTCGTGATGAGCTATTATATGATATCCACCGACAACCAATAGAAGCTACCTCCAACACTACACTTTCTTCTCCATGTCTGTATGTCTCTCCTTTAGTGGCTCTGCTAACAGTTCTACCAACTCTATGTAACTACCAATTCTATCATCAATTATGGCCCTTCTCTACATTATGGCTGCAACTTTGACTTTTGGGGATACCAGATTTTGGCTGGAAATAACTTGTGGTCTAGAGGGCCATTTGTAGACTTCTATATACCACTAGGAAGATCTTTCATAGCTGTATTCATTTAAGTGTGTTCCAAAAGAATTTGAGGTGTTGTACTATACTAAAAATTATCTCCAAGTCTCTACACCTTAAGCAACTTTGGATTTTACATATCTTGAGTTAATATTCATACTTCTTGCAATCACTTCTGCGTTTACCTTCATCCAAATGACCTTTTCCATCAATCACAACACATTTATAACATTAAATAGTTGGAATCATATCCAACTAATTCTAATATGGGAGATTGTGGTTGAAATAATATCTCAATAATCTCCAACAACCCAATCCAAACCGATAAACCAATTCTAATGTAAGCACAAAACCCTTAATGTTTACATTACAAATAACAATTCTAGAATCACAAATTACAATATTGAAATTACAACACTAATGCCTGTCTGATTTGGTCATCATTAGCACTTTCACCCACTCTAGCATCTCATAGAATATGCTCATTCTCCACCACAACTTCGAGCTTACCACTTGACCCATTTAAGATAAAATTTCCTCTAACCATCGTTGACATATTTGTAGGATTGACGCTTCTTAACATACAATTGTCTAATGACAAACTCCCATATGACGAAGACATAACACGTTATGTTCACCAATTACATAGTAGTGTTATCTAGATATTGAATGTGTCCAACAATCAATCTTACAAAGTAACCTGGTTACAGCTCTCAAACAAATAACATAACCTATAGTTGTTGTTCTTGGGTCGCCGCATCCTCCAAGAACCACATATTGTAACAAAGTGTAGACATAATTAAAGCAATGTTGTGTTCTTGTGGCACCACATATAGCAAGAACCACCAAATTAAATTATGTTACTCTATTCTATGATTGGTTCTTCATTATATGATGCAAGATCACAAATCCATACTTTAACTTGAAAAAATATTTATACCTCTAGTGAGCAAACTAAGGATATCATCCTCATACATACGAGAAAAATTTGGTGCTTCTCTTCAAAATATAGCAGTAGTACTATACCACGATCTTGATAGTTCCAATCTATCAAAGAATAGATAAAAATAATTGAAGCATAGACTTACAACCCAGTTGGAGAAAGGTGATATCATTTGTTGAAATGGACAGTCTTGAAAAATAACCACACTTCAAATATGACCTTTCATGCTTTTCCTAAAGTTCCTCTTTGAGCTCCTCAGGAGGCTCCAAATGTCTTGTGAAAAAGGGTTGACATATACCATCGCACATTTTCGAAACATACTAGTTGGTTAGCATAAGACTTGTATGACAAATAACATCACAATCCCTGAGTAGATGAATTTCCCTCAGTGTATCGATGAGGCAGTCCATGATCCTAACGTAACGTGTCATAGAGTTGGGATGAGTGGGCTCGTTGAACTCCAATGCAAGCATATTCCTCAAGAACACTTCTTTGTGGATGTATATATAGTGGTTTGTGAAAGGTAGAATGTGCCCAAGTATTTATTGAATCGGATTTGTTCCCATGGGTGCAAGAAGGATTTGAATGCCATTCTATCCTTGTACAACTAAGTTTTGTTGTACACCATGAGAAAATCATGATTACCTCTATTGATTGGATGAGTGGTAAAAATACCACATATCATTGCAACAAAGTATACGAGACAATGTTTTGTTGTTTAAACTATAGGCATATTTGGCCAGTTGTCCTTCTTGTTAGCTTTCATATATAGGAAGGGCAAACCGATTGCCTGCATACAGTCCAACAAATGTGACTTCGTTGCTACTCCATAATCCACAATTAGGTTAATATCAAGCTTAGCCACTTCAAAAGGAGACAACATTGTGTACTTATTCTTTAATAGGTAAGAGAACTCGTGTTTGTGTTCGTATGTCAAAATTTCTTTCCCCTTTTCAAAAACTTGTTTGATTAGAGGCAATGAGATTTGATTATCCAGTTTCATAATTTCACACTTTATGTAGACTTGAAGTGCACTTAAATTGACCTCAATGTCATGTGAATAGAAACCACTAGGAGAAGGAGCACCCACAGGCTATGACCAATGAGGGCCAGAAGAAGATGTCATGGGTTGTCCCTACTCACGACGACTGCTAGGAGGCTTTGCTTGATAGTTGAGATTTTTATATGTAGGTTGTGGATGATCTTCAAAAGGATGAATCCACCGCCATCATCAAAGTGAAGTTCTTGCAACACTGGCCATATTCTATTTTCCAATCATATAACCACTCAACATATGACTTCATCCCTTCATTAGTTTTAACTATGGAATTTAAACTCTTGCCATGTTTCCACATCTTTTGTGAAATTTTCATTGTAGAATTGAATTTGTACTCCTTCAATTTGGAGACTGCAACCCTGATAAGTGAAATAAGTATTATTTTCACAATGCTATACTGCTTTATGTATCCACACAGATCCACGATCCAAAAAAAACACATGGAACAGTGTTATGAATATAATTCATAACAAGTAAATAAATAAAATAAATGTAAATATTAAATAATCAAATATTGATTATGTTAAATAGCCATTAAGTTAAGTGAAAAGGCATGTCTAAAAGGCATGCCCAATCACGAAAGAACACCTGCTTAGGTATATATATGTGGGTACTCATTGTAACATTCATCACTTGTACATTTTTATATATAATAAATTATTATTACAAAATACCTCTTGTGTATTTTTACATTAATTCAACAAGCTATCAGTTTTTATGCTTCACACAGGGAAAAGTCACACACTAAAATAACATGATCTCACTTGCTCTATGTTAATTATGTATAGAGAAATAACACTCAATGCTCCTTCATCTTCCTAGCCCTCCTATCATTGACTTGAGCCAAACCCTGCATTGATACAATGAAATAATTAATGTTTGCACACCATAAAATATAATTTTTTCAAATCTATTCAAACACAAATATGATACATTTAAATAGTTGGAATATCCAACTAATCCTAAACTAGGAGATATGGATGAGAGAATATCTCAACAGTCTCCAACAATCTAATGCAAACCAACAAACTAATTTTAATGTAAGCATTATTTCTAACAACAATAACAATTTTATTTTTTTCACTTTGTATATTTTCTAGTCAAATTTAAAGGGAGGAATGTTAAGTAAACTTGACTAGTGAAAGACTCAAAGTTGTTAGGTCCATAGTGGTAGTTTTGGGCACATGGTTTTTGGTGGCCTGTGGTATTAGAGTTCATGAATTATATGTGATGAATTCTTTTAAAAGCTTAAAAATTCTCCATTAAAATGTTATTCAAAATTGGCTTTCCCATAAAGATTTATAGAATAAAATATCATACACATGTTATTTTTGTTATGCATTTATTTCTTTGTCAGTTTTATTAACATTGTCATTAGTAATGCTCAAAATTAAATATGAATAAATGAGATGTTAAATTACACAAGAAAAGCATTGAATGGCCCATTAACCATTGGTCCCATTGCTGTCATTGTTCCACACTTTCAAAAGTTAAGGGTCAACAGACTTAAAGAGGGATTGGGCTGAAAACTTAAGGGTCTAAGATTTCATAAGAATTCAAAAGGAAAGGAAGCATGCAATGGAGCAAGTATAGGAATTATAGGAGGAGGCGCAGTTGTTACAACAAGGGAAGGAATATATGTATGAGATTATTTAAAGTTTATTGAGCTGTAGACTCCCTTCCCCATCTTATCCTTTGTACTTGCAAGAGAAATTCTTTCTTTTTCAGCTGATAGCCCTTAAGGAAAAGCAACGACATAAAACAAGGAAAATTCAAGATTTCTAGGAAACTTTTGAGAGTGATAATTTTTTAGAGCGACATTTATTTTGCAAGTTGTAATTGCATGATCTTGCTTGTTTTGGGGAGAAATGTTTTAATTGGAGACATTATGTGGGGGATGTTCAATTGAGAGCTTTTGTATCTCTTTCTCAAAATGAGCTAAGCTTGAAAGTTGCATATGACATTGTAATAGTCAATAAGGAATGAGAAAAGTTGTGCATCAGAAATGATCTTGACTTTGCTGATGTTGTTGCTAGGGCATATAACTGGATATGGAGAGTCTTCAGCCACCACAACATTAGTAATGGGGCATCAAATCTTGGTTTTGCAGAGATTCATCAGGAATATTCAGGGTATGGAATAAATTGCATTAGAACGGAGTAATTTGAGATGGAATGTATATCGATAGGAGTTGACAGAAGAGGACCCCTATTGTTATCAAAAATTTTATACAAGCTCTTTACAGGGTTCCTCGATATGTGGATTGCATTAAGAGCAATGGCCTAGGATGGTTTGGACTTAGGTCTAAATTTCCTCTTGTTTGGATTCTAACTTATCAGTATCAACACCCATATCATTTTACTGATCCTCTCTAAGAGATGGAGTTGGTCTTCTCCTAAGGCTATAGGGGTAGAGTAGAGGATGTTGTAATCTATTACAATCTCTTAGAACTACACTCTCAACATGTTAGGAACTATTCACAAGGGTTTTCATGAGGACATGGAGATGCTTAAGGTAGGGGGTATATTGGGCCATGGAATTGCTATCTTTTTGAACTCATTTTCCTATTCCTTTTTCTCCATTTTTTACCAGCAAGACCACATTTCACCACTGTAACAACCATTATTCACTTAAGTATGTCCTTTTTCCATATGTCACTTTATTAGTCTAATTTTTCTTATAATGTGGCATAGGAACTACTATCTTAAGCAATTTTTATTATAAAACTGACATATGGATTTTTTTAGATTAAAGTGGTTTGTTGAAGTTGTTGTTACATGATTGCACTAGTAGTTTCCTTTATCAATCTGGACAAAGGCTCCAAGACATGTTGTTGATACACGAAAATTTTTCCTTGGGCATGTTGATCTTCTCTAATTTGTCACATGGACTGAATCTAGGAGCAAATATAGTCAAATCCAGCTGAACCACCAAGAGATATTCATGAAGTATACAAATCGAGTAGTTGATATTTTCCACAAAGATAATTGTAAATAAAGGAAGTTCTTACAACTTTACCCTTACCATGGAAATTATTATGAATTATCAAAATGTATTCTTATTTTAAGATCACATAAGAATCAAAATATTCTCATGATGATCTTCTTGTTGTAATTGAAAAATTATAAAGAAGAGAGTTCTCTGCCTGTGGGTGGGGGGGGGGGGGGGGGGGGGGTGGGGGGGGGTGGGGGCAAAGGGAATTTGATAGACAGGATTGGAAAGAAATGAAAAGTGCCAAGCTATATAATCCTAATTTTTTATTATTGTAAATCTCAACCTTGTGGTATTATATATTCCTCTGAGTAGTCTGTGTGTTATTTACTACATTAGCCCCTGCTGAGGAGGAAGGGCCCTCCTTCTTAGTATAGATCATTGGTTAAGTAGAATTTAGTAATTATTTGCACTAATTCTTCTTATTTTTGTGATTGTTGTTACTTTCAATTTTATTTGTGAGTTAATGATTGCAGAGATATTTTGAATGGTGTGACAACATAGTCCTCGACCAGTCCCTCTTAGTAGTGTAGCAGCGAGTCATTTACTTTTTTGTTATAGATTGGATTGCACTTTCCTTAAATGTGTGTGTTCAACATTGATTGATAATTGAAGGGTTTGTAGGTTTTGTTTATGAGTGAGAATGGTAGTGTAACATAGTGGTTTATTTTCAATTGTGTGACTCTTTTCTAATTGTGTTGAAGAGAGTAACAACTTGAATGGTTGTTGAGAGTGAGTTTGTAACGACCTTGGATTGAGATTCATTTTTCTATTCATAATTTACCTTGCATATATTTTGCATGATAGCCTTAAATATAGCCTACCCAGATTGATAATTAATGTGAGAGTGGAGTTGTTGCTTTGATTTAAAATAACACTTGTTTCACCTGACAACAATTTTGCAATGCTCTCATGTATTATGTAACCAAGGCTCTAGTGGGGAAAAAAATATGATTTGTGATGTGTACAACCCTTTGGGCTTAGGCGAGGATTTATGGGTATAAGCACCACAATCATATATTTCAAAGGGCCATGTGTTCTGTTAACACTCGGGTTGTCCCAAAGCTCCTTAAGGGATACGGCCGAGGTAACCACAAACCAATCTTTGGATTGCAGGTCCTAGCCTACCTACAATCAGAGAGGGCCCTCTCTTTATAATTTAGCTTTGTTTTGGGGTGATTTTAGGCTAGATATGATGTACAAGGGTTTTGTTTTGATTTTGCTTCGTTGGTTGATTTGTTTCAAGAGAGACTCGCACTGTATATTTGAGAACTTCTATAATCAAAGATAGTTGAAGAACTGGTTGATGGACTCTCTATTGGATGTGTTAATGGCTGAAGAGTGACTACAGGATTCTCGTGCTTCCACATGGCTCAATAAGTCTTCCTTGTCTCTGTTTATTTCAATTTATATATGTTATATCATCTATATGTCATGATCCAAGTTGCAGAAAGAAAGATTAGCTTAGAATTTGCCTAGCAGCAATCTATGCTCAGTTCCTGTGATTTCTATATGTTTTCTTCTGATTTAGGCATAAATATGAATACCTCATGGCTCATATTTGGTCTATTTCATCCATGTATGACTGTTATTTAGGAATCCTTGACTGCTCCTAGATAAGTTTCATTCACTTTTCCCTCTATAGTTAGATGAAAGATCCTTAGTTGCCTTTCATTTCTGACTTCCATTTCACCCTTATTTCAGCTTGGTATTGTTTTATGTGTAGCTATCCTACTCTGTATTCCTCTTGTGACCAAGAAAACGCACCAGCAGCCCTAAACCATGACTCCATGCCCAATGGTTTGAACCTCTCACACTATGCATGCCTCCCTACTTGAAAACATCAATCATCCCACCAAAATCAAAACAAAACCCTTGTACATCATATCTAGCCTAAAATCAACCCAAAACATAGCTAAATTATAAAGAGAGAGCCCTCTCTGATTGCAGGTAGGCTAGGACTTGCAATCCAAAGATTGGTTTGTGGTTACCTTGGCCGTATCCCTTAAGGAGCTTTGGGACAACCTGAGTGTTATCATGTTCAAAGGCTTGAACGGGTCAGCAACTTTGACATCACACCACTATATTTGGCAACTATGTCATATCTGAATTTTCACTAGAGTTGGAAAACCTTTGATAAAACCTGCTAGAGCAATTAATGGTGACTGGAGAGAATTGATAACCAAGGAAACAAGGACCACAAAAGTTATAAAATTAATGGAACATCACCTAGATTAAAGAGATCCATCCTTGATCACAATAATTATACATCAGTTCATTTAATGAGCAAGGATAGCCATGCTGTGAAATTAAAATCTCTAATAGTGTGCTAACATATATGGAGAGTCTTACAATGAAACAATGGATACCATTCTTGTGCTTGTGGATTGAGTAAATTATGACATACTCACATTATTAATTGAAGGCCAGTAATTTATTATAGGACGCATGAGCGGAATGATCAATTGACAGACTACATCATTCATTGTGTAACCGTGGAATAAAAAACTCAAGAAACTTTGGGTTAGAAGTGAGTCATAGAGTTGATTTGTATGTAATGTGGAGCATATCTATGAGTTGTGTGTGAATTTTGGGGTGCACATGCTAAGGAGTTATGAAGAGCAGTTTGTGTAGCAGATCTAAAAAAAATAGAGAAGAGAGCAACTCAGAGTGTGAATGTAGAGCAGAGAGGAAGGAGTTGTAAGAGATAACAAACAAGGTTCTTCATGATTTTTGTAATTATAGTAGGTAATTGTGTAGAAATAACTTGAAATGTGTATCTGATAATAAAATCACACTAAAATCAATAGACACAAATTTCCTCTACTAATTATGCAAAAGGAAAACTAACAATAGAAACACATGCAATCATTCAATCGCAATGAAAACAGTTTTTACGGGGGAACCCAATTTGTAAAAACCCCTCCTCTGTTTGCATTATATCTTATGATAATAATGATTTGTTACAATGACAAATTCAATGCTTGAATCTCAACCTACACTACAATACTAATCTCCTTTTGTACCTGCACTGGCCAATACTTAGCCGAAATAGGCCTCCTACTTCCTTTCGCATTTGTACCTGCACTAGCCAATACGTAGCCAAAATAGGCCTCCTACTTCCTCCTATTTCCTTGCCCAGTTCCTTCTCCTAAAGAATAGGGAAGCTCCTATTTCCTTGCACAAATCCCAAGATAAATGGCTCACCTTCTACATGCAAACACTATACATGCACTAAATAGTATACAATGATAATTACAATGTACCTTCTCTCTCCAACTTCACTAGGAAATTCAAATTGTGTTGTAACATGATTAGTTTCGATAATTTAAATTTGCTGATATAATAGTTTTTAGTAGTTTAGAAATAATAAATGGGTCTGCAAGAGTAAATTCACCCTCAAAATGTAAATTTAAGTTTCATTAGCTAGTTGATTTAGTTAATCGTGCATTTAAGCATGATTAAATGATGTAATAAAGTAAATTCAAACATGGCTTACAAACAACTGAGAATGCATTTTCAAAAACTGAAAGAGGCTTTTGTTGATAACATCCTCGGGTAGAAAAACCTCTCTCATTTTTGTAACAGATATTATGGTTTGGGAGATGCAAATGCATATTTGAAGGCATGTTTTCCAGAAATTTCATGTTTTAGTCACCGTTTTGTAGAGGATATTGTGACTAAACAAACAATGAATATTTGGAAACTAGAAGAGTTTTTGGTTAATAAGATTCCAGAATACAAAATCCTATCTCACATTTCACACAAGTGTCAGGAGTTGGGAGATACACTCTCATCATGTTTAGCCTATTTTTTCGACTGTGCAATGTCCAGTTTAAGCCACCTTTTTGCATTAAATATTGTGGATAATCAGAGATGAATATTGGGAAAATGGAGGAGTTTTTTGTTCCTAATATACTATAATACAAAAACCTCTCTCACTTTTCACACAACTAGATCGGATTGAGATATTCTAAGGGATGACTGGACCCTATTTTTCAGAAATTTGGGAGGAAAAATCTCAAGACAATTAGTGACTTGGAGGCCACCTCATCAAATATGAGTTGCAATCAAATTCGAATTTCTCTTCTTTATCAATAGAAATCCTAAAATATAGTACAAGAACTCTTCAAATAGTTTTATTTACCTTTATTTGTGTTCTATTTTTGTAATACAATTTTCAGATATTTGTAATAGCTCTTGATATTTTTATCAAGATATTTTGTGAGGAAATTGTATAAATACTTCATCAATTGAAGTAATATGGGTTGTATTTTAATGCCAAGGCTCTTAAACTATGTAATATATTCTCTTGTAGAATTCTAATGAAAGCCTTCAAGCTCTAGTTATGATAGAATTTTGTGTTTCTCGTATGTCTTTCTGGTGTTTTCATAACTTGTTTCTACATATGTTCAAAGAAATTGTAGGAAGGTCTGGGTAAGGTAGATTAAGTCTTAATCTCTTTATAATTCCCTGCAAAATCATAATCTTTAGAAAGAGATTAGCTTATTGGACTATTTTTCCAAGATAACTCCTCTTTGACTAGTTTTTGCTTTATTTTTTTTGATAGCCATTAAAAGATATTAGCTTTTTAGACTATCTATTTGAAATAACTCCTCTTGGAATCGGTTTCACTTTGGCCTTCTGTTACCTTTGAATATGTTTTTGTTGGGCTATAGAAATCTTCTACACGCATCTAAATTTCCCTAGTTGTTAAGTAGTCAGTCTGACTGCTCAATTATTAGGAATCCCCTTACATTCTTCTACCATAATTCTTGAAAAAGCTAAGTCAATCTGTCAGGCTTAAAGTTGACACTTTCAGTAGGGACCCTATGAGAGAAGCCTTTAATCATGATTAGGGGTTATCATTGATTGCAAACCATCCCCATTAAAACCATAAATCTGGCTAGTGTGCTTCAAAGGCTGTTGTTCAGTGATAGGTGAACAATGTTAAACAAAGCCTCGTAAAAACTAGGGGAGCCTCCTCCGGTTCAAGGGCCAGCTTGAACCTAAAGGCTGGTTGAGTTGGTTTCCTGGCGTAGTTTTTGCAACCAAGGAATTCCTATGGGAAATAGGTACAACATCTAGTGCCATTGCCGGGGAGTGAATTAATGAAGATATCTTTCTCCGGGGAACGATAAAGATTAGATCTATTCTTTGCTGGTGAATAAGGACTAGGCATTTATTATTGGTTGCATTGCTTTCACATGGCGACTCCACTTTGTCATATGGCGATTCCATTGGGTAACCGATCCTAGTGTTTCGAAGTTTTAGCTGCTTTATTGCTATGCAAGATTCATTGATACTTGTAATCAGCAATATATGTCTCTCCCTCTCAGCCATGGTCAGAAATCTAAAATGTCTACATAGGATGCAACTTTTAAAGTACACATGTGAGTATAAGTTTTCCATGGGATTTCATGTTCATATTGTATATATTCTTCAGATTTTCAGCTGCTAGAAACTTAGTTTGTCAATAAATCCACTCCGCACTTGGTTACATTGGAAAGAATATTACACCTAACAGTGTAAATTTTTTCAGTTCAGTTAGATAGAGGTGTGGGGATTGAATAGATATTCTGAGTTTCAATATGCAATAGATCAGCGTATTTGTTGTTTATGAGTGGTGTGATTTGAAGAGTATATGATAGATCAACTTATATTTTTAGTCTCTAGAAATTTTTAGTTTTCATATTTCAGTATGAAAGAGTATCTGAATTAGTGCAGGCATATGGTTGCATTTTACAGTTGCAGGTTGTAGTGTGTAGTAGCAGAGTATTCAAATAAAAACATTGATCCATGGGGATTGGTTATATTTCTACATAACATGTCAAATCAATGGTTTATGGTTCTATGGTATGACTCCATGCCCAATACTAAAGGCAACTGGTCTACTAGTTCGTTGCATCCCACAGGGGGAAACGGTCCCCATTGGAGCCGATGTTGTAACATGATTAGTTTTGATATTTTAAATTTTCTGATATAATAGTTTTTAGTAGTTTAGAAATAATAAATGGGTCTGCAAGAGTAAATGCACCCTCAAAATGTAAATTTAAGTTTCATTAGCTGGTTGATTTAGTTAATCATGCATTTAAACATGATTAAATGATGTAATAAATTAAATTAAAACATGGCTTACAAAAAACTGAGAATTCATTTTCAAAAACTGAAAGAGGGTTTTGTTGATAACTTCCTCATGTACAAAACCCTCTCTCATTTTTGTAACCACTATTATGGTTTGGGAGATTAAAATGCATCTTTGAAGGCATGTTTTCCAAAAATTTCATGTTTTAGTCACAGTTTTGCAGAGGATATTGTGACTAACAAAAGATGAATATTTGGAAACTGGAATAGGTTTTGGTTCATAAGATTCCATAATACAAAATACTATCTCACGTTTCACACAGGTGTCAGGGGTTTGGAGATACGCTCTCATCATGTTTAGCCTATTTTTCCGACTGTGCAATCCCATGTTTAAGTCACCTTTTTCCAGAAAATATTGTGGATAATTAGAGATGCATCTTGGGAAACTGGAGGAGGTTTTTGTTCCTAAGATACTAGAATACAAAAAATTCTCTCAATTTTCACACAGCTAGCTCGTATTGAGATATTCAAAGGGATCACTGGACCCTATTTTTCAGAAATCCGGAAGAAAAAGCTCAAGACAGTTAGTGACTTGGAGGCCACCTCATCAAATATGAGTTGCAATCAAATTCGAATTTCTCTTCTTTATCAACATAAATCCCCAAGGATAGTACAAAAACTCATCAAATAGTTTTAGTTACCTTTATTTGTGTTCTATTTTTGTAATACAGTTTTCAAATATTTGTAATAGCTCTTGATATTTTTATCAAGATATTTTGTGAGGAAATTGTATAAATACTTCATCAATTGAAGTAATATGGGTTGGCTTTTGATGCCAAGGCTCTTAAACTATGTAATAGATTCTCTTGTAGAATTCTAATGAAAGCCTTCTGGCTCCAGTTATGACAGAATTTTGTGTTTCTCGTATGTCTTTCTGGTGTTTTCATAACTTGTTTCTACATATGTTCAAAGCAATTGTAGGAAGGTCTGGGTAAGGTAGATTAAGTCTTAATCTCTTTGTAATTCCCTACAAAATCATAACCTTTAGAAAGAGATTAGCTTATTGGACTATTTGTCCAAGATAACTCCTCTTTGACTGGTTTTTTCTTTATGTTTTCTGATAGCCATTAAAAGAGATTAACTTATTAGACTATCTGCCTGAAATAGCTCCTCTCGAAATCGGTTCCATTTTGGCCTTTTGTTACCTTTGAATATTTTTTTGTTGGGTTGTAGAAATCTTCTACACACATCTAAATTTCCCTAGTTGTTAAGTAGTCAACCTGACTGCTCAATTATTAGGAATCCCCTTACATTCTTCTACCAGAATTCTTGAAAAAGCTATGTCATTCTGTCAGGTTGGAAGCTGACACTTTTAGTAGGGACCCTGTGAGAGAGGCCTTTAATCATGATTAGGGATTATCATTGAGCACCAACCATCCCCATTAAAACCATAAATCTGGCCATTGTGCTTCAAATGCTATTGTGAAGTGACAGGTGAACAACGTTAAACAAAGCCTTGTAACAACTGAGGGAGCCCCCTCTGGTTCAAGGGCCAGCTTGAACCTAAAGGCTGGTTGAGTTGGTTTCCTGGTGTAGTTTTTGTAGCCAAGGACTACCTACATGAAACAGGTACAAAAAATTGCATGAATGAATAGGGCTACTTTTAGTAAATTGACTAGTTAAATGAGAGTTAGTTGAGTTTACAACAGTTACAACTACTCAACTAAACTCTACTAACTCTATTCTATACTAGAGCTCAGATAACTGACTTTCACTAAATATAACACCTCTAGATAGTTAGATCTTAGCCACCAACTTGCACACAACTTTACTTCTATCCTATAAACTCAAATTGACTAATTTCATAGAGTGACTTGGCCATGTCACTCCTGCTAATTGTCTGACAAATCATCCTACTGAAGTGGAAATTTGAATTTCTCCATTTGACTAAGGAACAAGTCAAATGAAGCCTTTTCTTGCTACATTTTAACACTCCCTCTTAGCAAGGAAAGGGTTCTAAACAACCCCAATCCTACTCATGTGGAACTTGAAATTGCATCTTGACAAATCCTTTATCAAGATGTCAGCATCCTACTCCTCTTTAGGAATGTACTGTAACAAAATAATCCTCCTCTGCACAAAATCTCTTAGGTGATGGTACCTGATGTCTATGTGCTTGGACCTATCATGAAACGTTGGATTTTCATAGAGTTTTATACAACTCTAAGTGTCACATTGGATCAATGTAGGCTCCATCCCCTAACTGAAGAGACCAACTAGGATCTTCCTCATCCAGATAGCCTCGTATACTACTTGACCAGAAATCACATACTCGACCTCGACTGAGCTAAGTGCTACAAATCTTTGTTTCCTATTTGTACCAAGAAATTCTCGTTGACCCAACATTGAACACTAGTCCTGATGTGCTCTTCCTATCTAAGGGACTCCCTACCCAATCTGCATCTATGAAGCCTTGGCACTTCACTCCATCAGTCTTCATGTACCATAAACCAAAGTCTGTTGTGCCTATGAGGTATTGAAGAACATGTTTTGTTGCTTTCCAGTGAAGCTTGGTAGGCTCCACCATAAACTAACTAATCTAATTAAATGAAAAACAAATACCAGCCCTTGTGTTCACCAAGTACATCAAGGACTCAACCAATTGTCTGTACATAGTGCCATCTACTACCTCTCTTGTAGAAGCATCATATTTCCTCTAGTTAGTACCTAGAGGAGCGTTCATGGTTTGCAATCCTACATATGTAATCTCTAAAGTATTTCAGAGGTGTACTTTCCCTATCCAAAAAATATCTCTCCATCTCCCTGCCACACCTCCAAGCCAAGGAAGTAGTGCATCAAACCCATATCCTTCATCTTGAACTCTCTTGCAAGGTCCTCTTTGCAATACTAGATCAACCTATCATCTCCTACCAAGATCAAATCATCTACATAAAGGGCTAAGATGAGAAGACTGCCATCTACCATAATGTAGCAGTGTTGACGGTGCTAGACCCACCAACATGTCAAGGGGATCTCCCTGGTAAGAAGTTCCAATTAGACCTCAGACTGTTTGGTGTAGGAGTCCCAACAATGGGTTGTAAGGTAATTCCTTGACTGCGATGTTGCATAGAGGCAAGTAAGATAACTCTGTCAGTAGCAAGGGTATGACTGATGCTGTGAGTCAAGGAATGAGTATGAGAGGTTCCAACACTTCAAAGGGAGAGAAAGGTGAAGGTGAGTTCCAGGTTGAAAGGGATCAGTCCCAACTTGGCTAGGAACACACAATGCAAAGGACATGCACAGCTTCGGGCAGAGAAGTCGACACGAATGCGGCAGTCCCAATATACAAGGTAGGATAACATGAAAATCACTCACGGATCAGTTTGAGACAAGTGTGACTGTTGATATAACAAGGTTCAGAGAAAGGTATGTCTGGTGTCCGGAAGAGCAGTCAACACGGATGGTGACAACATTAACAACATGTGCAACACATTAACAACAAGATTCATATAATTGCATACAAATTAGTTCATATACAAGTACATAAGTTAAACAACATATATCATTAAGGCAACTGGAATAGTCCAACTACAATAACAACATATGCATGAAAATATGTTGGCTCTTATTATAAAAGAAGTGTAAGTCACAATCATACAATACACCATGTAAACTTGCTAGCCCCATCAGTGGAATGTTACTACCACATCTGCCTGCTCCTCCAAAGAGATGTGCTAGCTCCGTGTAGTGGAAAAGCCAAGGCACGCTACAATATTGTCCAAGCCTTCTTCAAGATAGCCTTAGTAAAAGCTTAGCTAACCAAAAGCCTATAAAATGAGTTATGAGGGACTATTTATAGCAAAGCGTGGGGTGACCCTTGACATTCCCCTTTGTGATAGTTCAACTACCCTCATGACTCTTCACCTACTCTATGGCTGTTGCATCCAACTATTGACACTCGACTTACACTTGACATGACTCAGCATTACAATGCACATGTGCTCATGTGAGACAACATGGCTTGAGCAAGCCTTGCAAGACATCACTGACACTCAGTCCGATGTGGTGAGACCAAATATTTGACATGCTTGTGATGGTGAAGCTGGTGAGCTAAGGCCAAGCTTGGTCATCCGTGATGGTGTCCATGTACCTCATGGTGACATCTTGTTGAAGTGAACTCTTGCCTCTATTGCAATTGGTGCATTGGTTCGGCCCCTTCATCCAACTCATCTACTAACATGTGCATGGTCTTGTTTGGTACAACTGAACCGGAAACACACTAATGAATAATGTCTATGCTGATATTCAAGTGTGTGCTGGTGGTCATGCGCATCAACTTTCCAAAGTACATGTTCAGCCCCAGTTGGACTTCCTTCTTGTCTTCACCTTGGTGAGTGTGTTGAATGGGTTGGATTACATGTGTGCGCTCAACGACATGCATGTTGTTGGGTCCCTTGCATGTGATCCACAACATTGCTCACCATGTTTTCTCTGTGTCAGCTGTTGGGATGGATCATTAACTCGTACTGGTGTAGTTTCATCCGTGATTGCATGTTGCACCGACTGTTGTTCATGTTCCTACTGCAACTCATTGGATTGCCTGTGCAGCTTAATGTTCTTCTTGAGTTGCTGCTTCAACACCTGCAACTCCTTCTTTGTTCCACCTTCTGCCTTCACACGATCTTCATGTCGCGCCGTCACTTCATATCCTGAGTCTCCAAATTTGCTTTCATTATCATTGGATCTGCTTGATCTTTCAACTTTGCTCCACCTCTATGTTGTCAACAACCTTCCTCTTACATTCCCTGCCTTCGTTGCATTCGCTGTATTTGTTGCGTTCGCTGCATTCGATATGCTGCCTTCAGCTACTGTTCATGATTCTACTCACTATGATGCTACTGCTTAATGTCCTTGTCCATGAACAACTTGATGTCTTCATGAGTAGGTAAGCCCATGGACACTTGATTAACTGCATCCCCAAGCGTGCTCTGAACAGTGTCTTCGTCTCTGTTCCCCTAGAAGCCATTGTACCTGTACTTCTAAGAGGCAGATGAACACCTACCATACCTGGAGACATGGAAACAACCATAGCAAGCAATCTGTCAGTTGAAAACTAGAATGAACATGAGAACTGACTTGCAACATACCTGGGTGAATGATCATGAAGGTTGCACAATTTCAGTCGGGAGGTCGAGAGATTGACTACTAGGATTACACAAGGCACAGTGTGGGTTGCTAAGAGACTTACTGACTATTGGAACTGCGCAATGCACAGTCCAGTTGGGCAGTTGGGTGCTTTGATTGCGCAATGAGAAATCCCAGCTGGGAAAGACTGTTGGCCCAGGGACAGATTTACGCAAATTTTTGGGCCAAGCAACCACTGACCTCCAGAAATGCACAATTCAGTCCAGGAGGCTAGTGCTGGGCCAGAATGTGAAAATATGGAGAGGAAGGTAGGCCTTCCTTCTCCAAATTTCGCAATGCAGCCTTGGTGAAGACAAAGACTAGACCAAGGCTGTCCCAACTCGCCGACAGGTAACTGAAAGCAAGTAAATTGATGAAATGCATGGAGACACTAAGTGATAGCAGAAGTGATAAATAGTGCATGCAAAACATGAGTGGAATATTGAGCAAACAGATCAACATGCATGTGAGTGAGGTCGTTCGCCAGTTGGGCGAACGTTCATGCAAAACAGTTTCATGCATGCGACAATAGTGAGATAGCAACGAAAATTGAAACAGAGCTAGGATAAGCTATAACATATGTAAATGACAATAGGCGTTCAAAGAAATCAAGCAAACATCACTCACACAAGCGAATACACAAAAAGCGACAAAAACACTAAAAAAGACAAGTTGAGGCCATTTACCCATAAATAGCTAAGTCGTAAGTGTCAAAGAGTCTTGAATGTGTTGTGGGATGTCAGAGCTCCAAGATCGATGTGAATGAATTAGCTTTGATGTGTCAAGTGAATAAGTTTGGTCTCATGACGTGCATGCCCAAATCTAGGAAAACGTGACACTTGGAGGGAAACTTCTAAAACAACTTTGCATGTAACCCCCGGTTGCTAAAAATAGCTCCCTAAATCATGGGATGCCTTTTTCATGTTGTCTCTTGCTATTCCGGGAAGATCAAGTCATGCATGCATGCAAGTCAAGTTTCCTCGGTCCCGGGTGGAACTAGTCAACTGGACTGTCCATGCATGCCAGTGCTCAACTGCTTGGGGAAAATGCGCATTCCTGACTGTAAGCTAGGTTGACTGCCCAAGGGGATTACACAATTTCTGGGCCCAACAGCTGACTGCTGCCCAGATTTGCGCAAATCCTGGGTTGAACTGCCTGTTGATGGGAAAAATTGCGCAATTCCTGCTGGGAGGGTTGGCTAGCAAGATTGCACAATCTTGGAGCCCGGCAGGTTGTCAGAGGGAATTTCACAATTCCTGGAGGGAAAGGATGGTTTCCCTCCAGAAATGTGTAAATTTCACTAGCAAGCTGCTCAGCCTGTAGCTAGACCAAATCTGGGTGAGCAGCCCGTGAAGGGAAATGTTGGGAACGGATCCCCTGGGTCAATTTTGGGGTTAAAATCCCAAGTTTTGTAAAGGAATGTAAAGTCTCTGCATTTTGTGGTCGCGGAGTGCAAAGATGTCAAGAGTCAATAAAGGGTTTCCACCTTCTTTTGTGTAAAAGCATGTCATCTTTAGAGATCTACCCATGGTCCGTGGAACATGGGAATGTATAAAAAGGTAGTCCTAGAGGAGTCTAAGATAGTTCAGTTCATAGTTGATACATGGTGTTAAGGAATGTAATGGGTCTGTGAGAGCTAAGAGCGAAGAGTCTTAGCATAGGAAGAGGCTCTGCAGCTGAGTGCGCATAGGCCTAGGGTAGAAGTCTATAGCTGAGTGTGCAGACCCCTGCAGTTGTTTGCGCAGGGTAGTCAAAGTCTGTACTAAATATTTGAATCAATAATAAAGAAGAGTATTCTGAAATTACCTGTGTATTTTACTTCTATTCATTGCATGCGATTATGTTATGTTGAGTACTGGGTTTATGTTTTAATGCTACTCTAATGCATGAATCTATATGTTCCTCTGTTTTATATGACCGCAAGTAGAGATATATGTTTACGCGAATATAAATGTAATGCATGATAAAGTTAATCAATATTTGAGCGAATCTGAGTAAATACAAAGGTAAGAGTAATTACAGAGGCACATAAGTGCCTGATCTATCTATTTAGGGCCCATGAAGGATGAACAGAGACTTTCGTGGAGGCTTCAAGGACGAATAATGGAAGTACTCTGATAATCCCTCAAGGACTTATTGATTTGTGCAAAGGTTAGGGAAAATAACTGACATAAAAACCATCTCAGGGTGCGGAAACATGGTTCCTACATCCCCCCATACTACTTCGAGTGAGACTTCAATTTGCACTCCACGGATTGATGCCGAAAGGGCCAGTAGTGTAGGGATTTGCTTGGCTACTTAACATTGAACCTAGGTCAGGGCCCATCAAGCCAACAAATGGTTCCGTTGCCAAGACCGGGATCTGCATAACGAGATGTGTGATATCGCAAAATTGGAATCCAACTAAGAAGGAGATTGAAGACTGGTTGGATGGAAAGATCCACGAATTCGTGGTGCAAGAAAAAAATAATCTGCAATTGACAAAAGAACAATGGTTGGACAGATATATGTACATAGAGATACGGGAAATCTTCTTATGTTGCTTCCTGGTTGAATTATATGAGTGGATTGCGAAGTTTGCAGACGGCCAAGGGAGGTGGAGGCTTAACGGTCCAATTGTTTAGACCTTAGAGTTAGTGTGTAAATTGGAAGCCTCTGAAGATAAGATCGCTCACGCTGTCAATCATTGGCTCGACCATATCATAGGAGGGTTTGTGACAGAGTTCATGGTTGATACTTCGGTCAGTTATAGCGAAGCAAAGTGCCACTTCTTCAAGGGGCTAGGAGGTAAGTATTTGAAATCATTAAATACTTGGATTAAGATGCACTTGTGTGAAAAGCATGTTATGCAGTTACCTTGATGTTTGGGGCTACGCGAAGTGGAAGGACTTTCAGGGATGGAGGAAGAAAATGCCCTGAATATAGCCTGTTGATTGAGCCTCCTCTGAGTGACGATGAAGGAGCATCATAGGCTTCTCTATTGAGCTCTGTTTAGTTGATAAGACAAGGGTTCCCATGAATACCTACACCACCTCCGTCCTCACCTCCACCGCTTACCACCTCACCCACACCACTGCCACCTCCACCACCGTTCAACATGGCGAACTCCGTAAAGCTACTTGTGTTCAAGGGTGTAGGAAATGAAGATCCGGACTAGTTTTGGTTCATCGCGAAGGCTATATGGGAAGCTCAGGGTATCACACATGATCAAATGAAGAAAGAAACATTGGTTAGTGCTTTCCAGGACCGCGCACTAACTTGGTACATTAAGTATTGCACTAATAATCTAACGTCCGCATTGGATGATATCCAGACCGCGCTGAATAAGGAATTTAGTAGACCTAAGTCTAAGGTGCAATAAATTGTGGGATTCAAGGAGATCATGTCTGCATTGGACGATATCCAGACTGCGCTGAATAAGGAATTTAGTATACCTAAGTCTAAGGCGCAATCAATTATGCGATTCAAGGAGATCATGATGAAGCCTGGAGAGACGCCCTAGGATTTGGATCAAATATTGAAGTGTACGATCCATGAAGCCAACATGAATCTAACTGATGGGGAGCACCGCAAATGGTTTGTGGCCTTGCTCCTGCCTCACCTAAGGGTTACGCTATCACAACAGAAGATCAGGACCTAGGAGGAAGCTCTGGAAATTGCAATGAGACTGCACGAGACACCAATACAGGATTCTAATCTCGAGGTTTAGGAGATTCACACACAATTGTAGAACCTTTTCTTCGAAATGCAAAGTCTGAAGAAAGACAGAATAGCTCGTCCAAAGGCGCGCGAAGAAATGTGGTGCCTAAAGTGCAAAAGCCAGGGGAATGACAAAGATCATTGTCCTGTGTTCACAAATTATGTTGCATCAGGGGGACCAATGCCTCTAAAGTCGTAGACTACAAAGGGCCAAGTATGGGGCCCGTGCTATGGTGTGCTATCTGTCAGGTAGCTGGGAAACATGCAACAGCCAATTGCCATATTGCTACAAAAATTCGTACAGACACCACAACAACTCTCCAGCAACTTTTATCAATCTGTGGGTCATGATGAGCGTAATTGCCGAAGTTACAAATTAATGATGGATAGGACAACTGCATACAAGGTGTAGGAAGAAACGTGACCCCCGGACCAAGGTGTTGGAGGAGCGCAAGCTCAGTATCAGGGGCACGGCCGAGGCCAAGGTGGAGGAGGACCTGGTAGAGGTCAAGGGCAGATTATTTATTACAATTATGGAGGACCAGGACACTATGCACTAGACTGCCTGAACCCGCCACGGCTATCATGCCGCTATTGTACTCAGTTTGGCCATGCAATGGAGGATTGCCTTACATTATTAGCCAAAATACATGAGAAGGGGGCGCACCCTCAACAGATTACTCAGAAACTGTAGATGATGAGGGTTGACCCTCGTGAGGAAGACCCATAGGTAAATATTATGCTGCGAAGTGGAGTGATGACTAGTGAGGATAAGGGGAAGCAGCCTCAAGAAGGCGAGTGGGTCCACAAAGCACCTGAAAAGGAGACCAGGTTTGATCTAGAAAGCATAAAAGAAACATCTATGGAGGAAAAGAAAAGTTTTGCTGAGACCTCTACCTTAGGGAGTCAGGAGAAAATGGTTGAAGAAATGGACCCGTCCATGATTACCACGTTCTTGGAGACCTGCATGAAACTGCTCCACGATAGTAAGGTTGTGAAGGGACTGCAAGCGCTGATCACTAGGTGAGCTGGCAAGGAAACCACTACTAATGGACTGTGCATAGTTAGGAAGCTTGGTAATAATAAGGCACGAACTGGATGTGAGATGAGACTCACTGCGTAGATAGGAGAATACGAAATGGACCAAGTTATCTTGGACCTAGGGTCCTATGCAAATGTTTTGCCAAAACAGACATGGGAAAGAATGGGGAGACTTGTGCTATAGTGGTCTCCGATTCAGTTAAGGATGGTGAATCAGCAGAAAATAATCCCAATGGGGAGGTTGCAGGGGGTAACAGTTGATATCGAAGGTGCGAGTGCACTAGCGAATTTTGAAGTGATAGAGATTGTGGATGACAACAATCCCTACCCCGCACTCCTTGGAATCGATTGGGCCACTAACATGAATGGGGTAATCAACTTGAAGAAGTGAAATATGATATTTGAGAAGAAATTGCTCTGCGTAGTGTTGGAAATAATACTGAGAGGGGGGGGTGAATCAGTATTATCAGATCAATCAAACTTTTCAATGCTCAGAAACATATACGCTACTTCAGTTAGGTGAACCAGCGTGTACACGCTACTGTGGTTAAGTAAAACAGCGTATAAGAAGAAAACTCATAATTTAGTTAGCTTATTCTTCAGTTAAGTTCATCAGGACATTATTCACCTCATTAACAGTAAGCAGGTACAGTATAACAGAACAGATCAAAAACCACACACATGAACACCAAGATATAAGGTGGAAACCCAATGTGGGTGAAAACCACCTGCTGCAAGTTGTCTCTATCTTTCTTTAATAAGAAACTTCAGTTTACAATATTTTGTACTGGTGCAGCCTTGTACCAGTACGCAGGCTACAACCTGCAGAAGGCTACAACCTTCTCTCGTTCTCCAAACTTCCTTGGAAGGGAGCTCCAACCCCCTTTGCTCTTGTACTAGCCAAGATACTAGTACGTAGGTGCTGGCCTACAATCTTCTTTCTTTCAGGTATCACTTTTCATACATTTTCAGACTGGATATTCCTGAAGCACATCAATCAATCTGTAGAACCCAATTCATTCAACTTTCATAACAGATCCATGAAGCATAAAACAACCAATACTAGAATTATCAAACTTTGAATCACTGAACCACTGAACCCTGTCAATCACCAGATACCAGAACCCAAAGCAGTCTACAGACTCTGCAATAACAGTCAGATCCAACTGCAAAACCCAAAAAATAAGCTTGAAGAGATATACGCTACTTCAATGAGCGAAACCCGCGTGTACACGCGCTTTTACTTAAGCCAACCTGCGTACATATCTAAAAATAGATTCTCTCAATTTGCAGCTGTACCAGACATCAGTTAGATCCAGAACATAATATTGCGATAGTATGCAGATCTAGAAATGCGCATAATCAACCATATCATAATAGAGCATTTCAAACCATTAGATCCCGATTTGTCCTTAGATCTAGTCTTCCATCCGCCGATGTGATTTCTCCTTAGCTCATATCAAGCAACCCGAACCCTGCATATCAGATCTCTTTCTCTCTTAGATATTCAAGCCTTGTCGAAAGATGATTTTGCCTAATGATCTTCTTCTCCTTATATAGCCTTAGGCCTTTCTCAATACCAAGAGCCAAAACCATAGTAACACAATACCATCAACTTTAAAACTAGGGATCGACACGCCCGTCGAGACATAATGATCCGAAATCATAGGCACAACTTCCAAGGACTAACCACCATGGACCAAAGGAATCTTTCCACATACACGCGCTTTTTATGAATCGAACTAGCGTATACACGCGACTTGGGCTTAACGAAACGGCGTGTATGAGCTTCCTTGGCATGCTGTACTGAGATCTGTCTTCTGATTAAGTTGCCATCACCTGTACCAACTTTGCCATCACCTGTACCAACTTCTGAGTGAGTTGCCATCAAGGACAACACTTAAATCATAATGCCAACAATCTCCCCCTTTGGACTTGATGGCAACCACCACACCAAGTCACTCTCCCCCTTTGACATCAAGGGCAAAGGGCTGTGCTCCCCCTGTGGACATGCTGATACCTCTGCTTGGCTGTGCTGACTCGTGCTCCCCCTGACAGTAGGCCAGATCTGCAAAAGATGTTCTTCAACAAGAACCAAGACTTATACACCATAAGGGACCGTCCTATCACCAAAAGACTCAATTCATACATCCATACTCCCTACCAAGAGGGGACATATCAGAAACAACCAATTATATTACAGCATTCATCCCAGGCATAGTGGGGAAACCAACATAGGCCGTTACATGACCTTGACACCATAAAAGAAATATGACAAGAGAGATACATGACATAGAGACAACAGATCTAGACCAAGACTTAGGAAAGGCACCAGCAGCATCTGATAAACATCTTGTTAGATCAGCAACCAGGATTTCTTTCTGAGCTCCTTCTCCTGAAACCAACAACCAAAACATCTGAATGCCAACAATGCTTTATGAGACTTTTAAGCTGCTCCCCCTGAACCTGTGCCTGTTGCACTCCCTGAAACTGTGCCTGAAGAATTTTGACATTCCCATTGCTGTTCAGAACTCCAGAGATTTCCCTTGCTGTTCAGAACTTCATATACGCGATTTTTCCTTTATAAAACGGCGTATGTACGCGGATATACTTTCTGCAACAAGCGTCCAACATATACGCGACTTACCCATCATGAAACCGCGTGTATACGCGTATATCCCTTCCGTAACCTGCGTATACCAACTTTTCTGTAGAACAAACAAACTTTAACAACAGGATGAAGCATCAACTACTCCCAGCTTTTGTCTGAGATATTCAAAAGTTTCCCTGGGCAGTGGTTTTGTGAGAATATCAGCAACTTGCTCCTTAGAAGGAACATACTCCAACTTGACCTTCTGCTCAAGCACTTGTTCCCGAAGAAAATGGTACTTGATTGGTATGTGCTTGGTCTTTGAGTGCATGACTGGATTCTTTGAAATGCTGATTGCACTTGTATTATCACATAAGATAGAGACAGGTGGAGTGCAAGTGATTTGAAAGTCCTGCAAGGTCTGCATCATCCAAAGAAGTTGTGTGCAACAAGATGCTGCAGCCACATATTCTGCTTCAGCTGTAGATAAGGCAATCGAACTTTGTTTCTTGCTGAACCAAGATACTAATCTGGAACCCATGAAGAAAGCACCTCCACTTGTGCTTTTCCTATCATCCACACTTCCAGCCCAATCTGCATCTGTGTAAGCATGAAGAGTGAGATCTGTATTTCTAGGATACCATAAGCCATAGTTTTGGGTCCCTTGAAGATATTTGAAGATTCTTTTGACTGCCTGAAGATGAGTTTCCTTTGGGTTGGCTTGAAATCTTCCAACCATTCCTACTGCATGTGTAATATCTGGTCGAGTACCTGTCAAATAAAGCAAACTCCCAATCATGGATCTATAAGTGGGTTGGTGAACTGCTGCTGATTCATCATTTGCACTGAGGCTGCATCCTGTAACCATGGGTGTACATACTGGGTTTGACTCTTCCATGCCATACTTCTTCAAGATCTGCTTGAGGTATTTGGTTTGAGACAAGAAGATACCTCCTTCATTTTGTTGGATTTGCAATCCAAGAAAATATGTCAATTCTCCAAGAAGTGACATTTCGAATTCTTTCTGCATAACCAAGGCAAAGTTTTGACTCATGGTCTCTTCATTGCTGCCAAAAATAATATCATCTACATAAACAACAAGAATTAGCAATTTGTTATTTTCAACTTTTATATAGAGATTGCTATCTGCTGATCCTTTTGAAAAGCCTTGTTGGTGAAGATATTTGTCCAACCGATAGTACCAAGCCCTTGGAGCTTGTTTGAGTCCATAGAGTGCCTTTTTCAATCTGCATACAAGGTTTGGGTCATTCCCAAGAATGAAACCATCTGGCTGCTCAATATATACTTCTTCTTCTAAGTCTCCATTCAGGAAGGCTGATTTCACGTCCATTTGAAATACCTTGAAATTTTGAAAGCTTGAGAGAGCAAGGAACATTCGGATGGCCTCTAGTCTTGCCACAGGAGCAAAGGTCTCTTCAAAATCTATTCCTTCTTGCTGTGCATACCCTTTACAAACAAGTCTGGCCTTGTTTCTAATTACTTCTCCATTTTCATTTAATTTATTCTTGAAGACCCATTTTGTTCCTATTACATTCTTATCTTTTGGTCTAGGAACTAATTCCCAAGTGTTGTTCTTTTCGATTTGCTCAAGTTCTTCATCCATTGCTTTGACCCAACATTCATCTTTGCATGCCTCTTTCACATTTTGTGGTTCAATGGAGGAGAGTAGAGCCAAGTAGCTTGAAGCTTCTGCAAGTGTCCTTCTTGTTTGTACTCCTGTTTCTTTCTGCCCCACAATCTGAGTTTCTGGATGATTCTTTTGGACATATCTGGATGGAGTCTTCTCTTCTATTCTTGTCTGCTCCTCTGGTTCTTCTTGAGATTCTTCTTCTTCTTGAGGTTCTTTTTCTTCATTATTTCGCCTTTGAGAGTAACCTTCATCTTCTTCAATATCTTCATGATGAACTTGCCTAGGAATATATCCCTTCTCATCAACCACTATATCAATACTGTCAACAATTCTGCCAAGTCTTTTATTGTAGCACTTGTATGCTTTGCTATGTGGAGAATAACCAAGAAGAATGCCCTCATCTGCTCTAGGTTCAAGTTTGCCAAGTTGCTCATCAGTATTCTTGATATAACATTTGCTCCCAAAGATTTTGAAGTGCTTCACGGAAGGAGTTTTACCACTCCAAAGCTCATGAGGTGTTTGAGTGCTGTTTACTCGGACATTTGTTTTGTTAAGAATAATAACAGCAGCATGTGCAGCTTCACCCCAGAAGGTTGCAGGAGTACCTGATTCATCGAGCATAGCACGAGCCATTTGTTGGATAGTTCTGTTCATTCTTTCCACAACCCCATTTTGCTGAGGAGTTCTAGCTGTAGAGAATTCTCTTCTTATCCCATGTTCATCGCAGAAATCGAAAAATTCATTTGATGTGAACTCCCCACCTCTGTCAGATCTGAGGCACTTAATTTTGTGTCCTGATTCATTTTCAGCCAATGCTTTGAAGGATTTGAATTTTTCGAATGCTTCATCTTTGTGCTTCATAAGCCCTAACCAAACAAACCTTGAGAAATCATCAATGAATAATATCAGATATTCTTCTCCTCGAGGTGTCCTTTTCCTAAATGGACCACATACATCTGTATGGACTAGCTCAAGAGGCAAGCTAGCTGATCCTTCCTTCTCTGGAAAGTTAGTTCTGGTTTGCTTTCCAAACTGACAAGATTTGCATATGGTGTTGTCTGGAATTTTGATATCTGGAAGATCGCGAACTGCCTGATATTTGCATGCTTTCCTTATTTGTGAGAAACTTAGATGTCCCAACCTTCGATGCCATAACCAGTGCTCTTCATCCTTGCTAAGATAGCATTGTTTTTGTCCTTCTTCAAATATGTACAGATTATTTGGAGTTCTTTTGCCCTTGAGAACTGTTTTTCCTGTATCAAGATCACGAACAAGACATCCATTCGATCTAAAAATAACCTCGGTTTTTTGATCACACATCTGGCTGACACTTAGAAGATTATGCTTCAATCCATCAACATATAAAACATTTCCAGCCTTGACCTTTTCTTTCAAAGGAGCAATACCTTTTCCTTTTATAGTTGCAGGAGTATCATTTCCAAAAGAAACTTTCTTTCCCTTTTCTAAAGTAGAATAAGATTCAAGTTTTTCTTTATCACCTGTCATATGTTTCGAACATCCACTGTCAATGTACCATAGATTTTCCTGTCCTTCTGCATAAAATGCTATCCCACATCTTTCTGTTTGAGGTTCCTTTATTCTCCATGTTTTGGTGCTTGTGGCTTGTTCCTTTTTCTCCTGAAACCTGCTCCTGCATTCAGAGTCTTTATGACCAAAATTATTGCAAATAGAACATTCAACTTCATTTTCAAGAACCGAAAAGTTGTTATAGGTCCTTTTTGTAATCCCTGTCATACTTCTTTGTTTTTGAGCTTCCCTAGTCATGATTGTTTTATATGCAACACATTGAGCTGCTTTGTGACCAAAGTTGTGGCAAGAAAAGCATTGTCCATTGAAGAAGCTTCTGCGGTTATTGAATCTACCAGCCAACTGATTGTAATTTCTATTTTCATCTATTCTTGAGCCAAACTGAGAAGATTTTACCTGTGGTTGGTTGTAGCTTTTGTTCATCCTTAAGGAGGATTGTCCCTGATAGTTTCTGTTTGTAATTCGTCCCTGCTTTACCTGATTATCTTCATTGTTCTTCCGCTCATTTCTTCTTGCTGCATCAAGATAACTTTTTGAGGTGGATGCTTGAGAGGTTTCTCCATTATAGCCCAAACCTGTCTTGTTTAGAGGAGACCGCTGCACACTGATAATCTCATCCAAAGTTTCAGATCCTTTGACAAATTTAAGATTAATAGCTTTTGTTTTCTCAATTTCTTTTCTAAGACCAACAATTTCACCTTCTAGTTTTTCAAGATGTTTTTCCTTTTCATCAATCTGAAATTGCAAAGTATCAATGATCACATTCTTTTCTTCTATGCCTCTCTTGAGTCTAGTGATTTCATTATAGAGATTATCCACATCTACAGCATCCTCATAATCATCATCTTCAAATGCCATTAACAGCTTATATTTATTACCTTGTTCATCTTCATCACTGTTTGATAAGCCATCACTATCTTCATGGGTGTAGTAGCTTTTCTTATTTGCACTTTGTTTCTTGTTCCATCTAGCAGGTTCTTTTCCTTTATCCTTATAAGGACATTTTGCAGCATAATGACCTACTTTCCCACAAGCAAAGCATTTGAAAGGTAGCTTACCTCTGAACCTTCCAGAACCCCTTTGAAGATTTCTGACAAAATTTGATTCTTCTTCCTCTTCTTCTGGAACATGGCTTGCTTCATAGTAATCTTCTTTTCCTGATGCCTTAAAAGCAGCTTCCCTTCTGTCAGATGGACCTCCCTTTCTCATTTCATAAGCGGTTAGAATTCCATGTAGCTGAGACATAGTGAGAACACAGAGATTTTCTTTTTCTTCTATTGCAGATACTTTAGATTCAAACTTGGGGGATAATGATCTTAGAATCTTTTGAACTACTATAGTTTCTCTTATTTCTTCACCCAAATTTTTCATACAATTAACAATCTCATCTACCCGAAGAAAATAATTAGCCACACTTTCATCATTATACATCTTGAGAGTCTCATATTGAATCCTGAGAGTTTGAAGTTTAGCTTGCTTTACCTGTTCATCTCCTTCATAGCTAGTGATCATTTTGTCCCATATTTCTTTTGCTGATTTGAAGTGCATGACCTTCATGAATTCTATTTGAGATATACTTCCTAATAGAGTACTGACTGCTTTTTCATTTGTTTCATACTTCTTTTTCTCAGCTGGATCTGTAGGAGTAGCTGAAGGAAAAGCATAGCCTGTTTCTACAATGTTCCAAACTTCTGTACCAAGAGATTGAAGATATGCAGTAACTCTTACCTTCCAATAATTGAAATTTGTCCCATCAAAAATCGGTGGCCTGATTGATGCTTCTTTCTCGTAGCTGCTCATGATGAATGATCTACCTTCAAGCGATCAAGCTTCTCTGAAGGACCTGCTCTGATACCAATTGTTGGAAATAATACTGAGAGGGGGGGTGAATCAGTATTATCAGATCAATCAAACTTTTCAATGCTCAGAAACATATACGCTACTTCAGTTAGGTGAACCAGCGTGTACACGCTACTGTGGTTAAGTAAAACAGCGTATAAGAAGAAAACTCATAATTTAGTTAGCTTATTCTTCAGTTAAGTTCATCAGGACATTATTCACCTCATTAACAGTAAGCAGGTACAGTATAACAGAACAGATCAAAAACCACACACATGAACACCAAGATATAAGGTGGAAACCCAATGTGGGTGAAAACCACCTGCTGCAAGTTGTCTCTATCTTTCTTTAATAAGAAACTTCAGTTTACAATATTTTGTACTGGTGCAGCCTTGTACCAGTACGCAGGCTACAACCTGCAGAAGGCTACAACCTTCTCTCGTTCTCCAAACTTCCTTGGAAGGGAGCTCCAACCCCCTTTGCTCTTGTACTAGCCAAGATACTAGTACGTAGGTGCTGGCCTACAATCTTCTTTCTTTCAGGTATCACTTTTCATACATTTTCAGACTGGATATTCCTGAAGCACATCAATCAATCTGTAGAACCCAATTCATTCAACTTTCATAACAGATCCATGAAGCATAAAACAACCAATACTAGAATTATCAAACTTTGAATCACTGAACCACTGAACCCTGTCAATCACCAGATACCAGAACCCAGAGCAGTCTACAGACTCTGCAATAACAGTCAGATCCAACTGCAAAACCCAAAAATAAGCTTGAAGAGATATACGCTACTTCAATGAGCGAAACCCGCGTGTACACGCGCTTTTACTTAAGCCAACCTGCGTACAGATCTAAAAATAGATTCTCTCAACTTGCAGCTGTACCAGACATCAGTTAGATCCAGAACATAATATTGCGACAGTATGCAGATCTAGAAATGCGCATAATCAACCATATCATAATAGAGCATTTCAAACCATTAGATCCCGATTTGTCCTTAGATCTAGTCTTCCATCCGCCGATGTGATTTCTCCTTAGCTCATATCAAGCAACCCGAACCCTGCATATCAGATCTCTTTCTCTCTTAGATATTCAAGCCTTGTCGAAAGATGCTTTTGCCTAATGATCTTCTTCTCCTTATATAGCCTTAGGCCTTTCTTAATACCAAGAGCCAAAACCATAGTAACACAATACCATCAACTTTAAAACTAGGGATCGACACGCCCGTCGAGACATAATGATCCGAAATCATAGGCACAACTTCCAAGGACTAACCACCATGGACCAAAGGAATCTTTCCACATACACGCGCTTTTTATGAATCGAACTAGCGTATACACGCGACTTGGGCTTAACGAAACGGTGTGTATGAGCTTCCTTGGCATGTTGTACTGAGATCTGTCTTCTGATTAAGTTGCCATCACCTGTACCAACTTTGCCATCACCTGTACCAACTTCTGAGTGAGTTGCCATCAAGGACAACACTTAAATCATAATGCCAACACGTAGTGGTCCCACTAGACCCTGCAAAAGGATCGCGCTATACTGAATCAGTCCGCGATTATGAAAGTGATGACAATTTGGACCAGATTTACAAGATAACGATGCGAGATCAGGATTGGGTGAATCTGACAGCATACGGAAGTATTGCATGGGACCGCGAGAGCTCCTACACATCAGATTCAGATGAAGAACTAGATCACTAGCATAATCGACTGCATGAAGTATCTACACTGCGCTGTAATATGATGGCCAAGTCGTTACACTGTTTATCATTAGAGATAATAAATCTGCCTTACTATGATAGGTTAACTGATGTTGATCACTTTTTGGATGCATTTGAAAGGGAAGTAACGAAGAAGCATCACTTCCAAGCATTAGATTGGGCATTGCGCGCTACACCCGTAAGATGGTGGGGTATACACAAACATAGTTTTGATGATTGGTGCGAATATAGGAGGATGATGAGGGTATGCTTTGGCCACCCGAAGGTACATTAACAGAAAAATATGATGGGAGAAATGATCCGCGCAACCATTTTCCCAAATGGAATAAAGTGTAAGGAGTGAAGCCTCAACTACAATGGGTCCATCTATTTTGTCATACCTTGGATACTATACCAATGAATTGGTACTTGGAAATGGAACTCCGCCATGGCACCAAATAATGGAATATTTTGTGCTAGGGATTTTTTATGACGTTCATTTTTGAGGATGGATTTTAATATATTGACGAAGCATTATAGGAGGTTAAGATGGCAATCCTCAGGTTACCGCAGGATCCTATAGATTTGATTCAACCTGATTGGACCACCCAGTTGAGCCATGCATTGGAATGCTACAATGTCATAGTGGAAGAAGAAGACGAAGACCCGAGGAAGATTAATATTCCAGAGACTGAAGGACACCGCAAAGTTGAAGGACCACAGCTAGAGAACCCAGACATAACTGAGCCGCTCAAAACTAGGCAGGTGAACATTGGAACAGAGGCAAAGCCGAAGTTTGCAAAGATTGGGAACTACTAGAATGACGTGATAGTAGATAAGGTTGTCGAACTACTCTACGAATATCCAGATCTGTTTCCCACAAATTTTTCAGATATGAAAGGGATAATAGGGGATCTAGATGCCATGAAGATCACCCTAAAACTAGATGTGAAACCTGTGAAGAAAAGGCCTTACTGCCTCAATCTGAAGTACAAAGAAAGGGTCTGCTTAGAGTTAGACAAGATGCTTGCGGCAGGTATTATTGAACTGGTGGAAGAATCTAATTGGGTAAGCCCAATGGTGGTTTAGGAAAAGAAGCAGAAGGAAGAAATAAGGATATGCGTAGATCTCAGGAAATTGAATGATGCCTGCGTGCATGATCCCTTCCGAACTCCGTTCACCGATGAGGTCCTGGATAATGTTGGCAGCTAGGAAGCATATTCATTCACTGATGGGTTCTCTGGGTACCATCAAATTACGATCGCACTGAAGGATAGAAGTAAGACAACCTTTGCGACTGAATGGGGATGCTTCTAGTATACGGTGATGCCTTTTGGGCTGAAGAACGCGTTGGCGATATTTTCGCGCGTAGTCATCGTGGTGTTCAAGGATTTCATTCATAAATTTCTGGAAGTATACTTTGACGATTGGACAATGTTCGGACTAGTGAAGCGCCATGTGGCAAGTCTGCGCTTGATGCTAGATACATGCCAGAGGTACCAGATCACACTCAATCTGAAGAAATGTTTGTTTTGTGTCCCTTTTGGGATCTTTCTGGCCCATGTGCTATGCAGACAAGGCTTGATGGTAGACCCTGCGAAGATCGCGGTCATAATCAATTTGGAGGTGCCAAGGAGTGTGAAACAGCTGCGCAATGTTGGGGCATACTAGATACTATAGGAAATTCATCAAGGGAAATGCCCAGATCACCACGCCAATAGAAACACTATTAAAGAAGGATGTTATGTTCTATTGGAATGAAGAATGCTAGAAGAGCTTGGATGTGCTGAAGGAGAAAATGGTCACCGCGCCGATCCTAGTCTTCCCAAATTGGAAGAAAGAATTTCATGTGCATGTGGAAGCATCATGTATTGCACTAGGAGTAGTACTGACACAAGCTGGTGAAGGGGACTTGGACACCCTATAGCATTCACAAGTAGGAAGATATCTAAAGATGAGAAAAATTATTCCACGACAAAGCGCAAAGGACTAGCTATGGTGTACGTGCTCCAGAAGTTTAGGCATTATCTGTTGGGCAGACATTTTAAGATGTATACAAACCATTTGACATTGAAAAACTTGGTCAACAAGCCTGTGTTGGGGGGAAAATATGTAGGTGGATGTTGTTGTTCCAGGAGTATGATTTTGAAGTTATTGTGAAACCAGGCTGCTTGAATGATGGACTGGATCATCTCTCACACATTGAAATAGGAGAGGGACCTACGAATTTGGAGGAATGACTAACCGATGCACAACTCTTTGCATGTACATGTCGTGGAAAACCAGCGGAAAACCACTTTGAAGATATTATACACTTCCTAACGACAGGTATAGCTCCAGAAGGATATACTAGCCAACAGAAGAAGGAACTAGTGGTGCATGTGGCAAACGTTTCTATCAAAGCAGGGCACTTGTACAAAATGGGATCAGATGAAATATTGCGACGTTATGTGCCAGAGTTTGAACGGAACAACATACTCACTAAGGCTCATGGCAGAGTCGCAGGAGGTCATTATGCAGGAAACACAGTAGCGTAGAAGATTCTATGCATTAGGTTATGGTGGTCGACCTTGCATAAGGATTCAAAAGTGTATTGTAGGGCATGTGACACATGCCAAAGAATGGGCAGACTCTCACGTTGGGATGAGCCACCACTGAATCCATAGATATCACTACAACCCTTCGAGAAGTGGGCGATTGACTTTGTAGGACCAATTCAGCCTCCAGGGAAGAAGACGGGTGCACGGTACATCATCACCGTGACTGAGTACTTAACCAGATGGGCGGAGGCGCAACCTATGAATGACTGTACAAGCGCAACAACAGCCAAATTCATTTTTGAGTATGTACTGACAAGGTTTGGTTGTCCAAAAATTCTAATGAGTGATCATGGTACACACTTTCTCAATGAGATGATCAGCGCGATGACAAAAGAG
This sequence comes from Pinus tabuliformis, assembly GCA_031772625.1. NCBI lineage: Eukaryota > Viridiplantae > Streptophyta > Pinopsida > Pinales > Pinaceae > Pinus > Pinus tabuliformis. The sequence continues at coordinate 160,932,496 of CM062816.1, read as the reverse complement.
TTTCAGGTTTACCATCAGAAGAGCACACCCTATCATCCACAGGCTAATGGAATGATAGAAGCTTTTAATAAGATACTAGAGAACGTGCTAACGAAGGTTTTCAATGCTCAAAGGAATGATTGGGATGTGTGTGTACCTGTGCTACTTTGGGCTTATAGAATGACTTGCAAGAAATTGACTGGAAAAACGTCATTCAGACTGGTTTATGGAGTGGAAGTTGTGATGCCGATGGAGTACATTATACCTATTCTATGCATAGAGGCACTCACAGTAATGGCATATCGTGGAGCCCTGGAGGAGAGGTTCGCATAGCTAACAGAGCTTGAAGAGCATAGATTTATAGCTGGATTCCATCAACAGGTTCAAAAGGAGCGTGAAAATGCATGGCACGATCAGCACATCAAACTACGCACCTTCAAGGTAAATGATTTAGTTCTATTATATGATAGCAAGTTTGATAAATTTCAAGGAAAATTTCAGATGCATTGGATGGGGCCCTATGTCATCAAGGATATTACTGATGGTGGAGCAGTTCAATTGGTAAAGTTGAATGGGGAACCATTCGCAGGGTGGGTGAATGGCAGCCAATTGAAGCCATACACCGGCGATCCAGCTAGATGACTACATGGTGGAAGCATAGTCTTAGCACTCCAGGCAGCTAAAAGGAGGCACGGGACTATAAACTACACTGCCCGAGTTGGGGAGCTACGCGATTGGGGAACTGCACGAAATGAAGGAATGTCACAGTGTCAGCAGAAACGTGTAGGGAGCTATGCTATCCAAGAATGGACCACGCGGGGTAGCTAGAAAGTGACCGTTATGGCCACTGTTTATCATTTGATAGTGGCAAAGTGGCCAAATGGAGCGGGGGGCCAACATTTAAGTAAGAATTTAAGGGAAAGATCTTTGAAAATCTACTACCAATCCAGCGTTTATGAACGAATTATGGGGGGGAATGGTCGGATTTGAATTCAAAAATGCTTATAAATTACAAATGGCTGCCCAGAGAAAAACACTTGGCATTTTGAGAATTGAGGTGTTGAGCTCTCAGGCGCGCATGAACCGTGAAAACTTTGAAGTTTTTATAGTGAGTTCAGTGTTTGAGAGGTTTCCAAAAGAGACACAGGAGTTGTTGTCTAGTACTATGTTGGTGCCCGCAAAAACCGTGAGTGCAGGAGAAGCAATGGCAGCTGAGGGAACTGCCCCAGAGGTAGCAATGGCAGTTAAGGAAGCTGCCCAGGAGGTTGAAAGCATCGAAGTAGCAGAAAAAGTGCCTAAATCACCGAGGATGCCCAGGCTGAGGGCTACGCCAACCCAAGAGGGTCCAAAATCAAAGAAAGATAAGCAGAAAGTGCCACAGCCGGTGTGCGCATCAACCAAAAGGCACTCACGGAAGGAAAAGCCCACCATGCAGGAGAAGGGAAAGCTAATTTACCTTGAACCTGAAGAGGATGTTGAGAAAATCCTTATGGATGAGGAAGACATTGACATGGGGACAGATGATGTTGACACTGAGGGGTTCGATCCTATCTGTAAGCTTCTTAAGTGCATTTCTCTGCGCAGAAGCAAGATAAAGGTTCCAAATGACATTGACGAAAAGAAGGTCACACTCCATACACCTTTGCTACCAAAAAAAATCGCCTTTGAAGGACCGCACCTGGGGGCATCCCCCTCTTAAAATTGGAGGATTGGGATTTGGCTGATACAGAGTGATTTCCCCACTTAGCCACAGATCAAGTCATGCACTGCATATTATACAAAGACTCTGGTGTGACCATGCTGGAGCCAAGAAAGTGGGTAAAAGGGGTGGATAAGGCTAGTCTGTTAAACATGCTGTGGGTACCGCATTACAACTGCACACCCATAACCATGATAGTGATCAAGCAGTTGTTGTGCTTGGTGCACGATGGGTGCCTGTGGCTAGAGGAGCCGATACCAATCACTGACAGAAAATCCAAACATGGAATTTGGAGAAAAGGTAGGTGAGCGTGACCTCACCAAAGCAATGAAGGATAAATTTAAGCTCGCAAAGAAGTCACGTGGCTACTCCATCACTAGCATAACCAACCCCGTGGTCAAGGTAGTCGCTCAGATCCTGGCAGGAAATATTATGAGGAAGTCTCATGCAATTGAAGTGTCGGCACCAGTAGTATCATTAGCAGCCCAGTGTGCGAAGGGCATACAATTCAACTAGGCACGCTACCTTTGCAGCGAGTTCCTCGCGAACTACAGAGAGGTGCAAGATCAAAGAAAAACGTTTCACTATGCATGGCAACTGTTGTCTATAGTTTTGGTCACATGGGAGTTACCAAAGGATAGTCAATTTCCTCCGGTCGTGTAGGACCTACCGAAGGCATTGAATTTCACTCCACTCTGGGCTATGAAGGACCCCCAAAGGGTCAAGGACAACAAGATTTTGGATCTTGATGGAGATGAATATCCACATGGCCATCAACCGCAAGCTGCGATTGTTACCAATCATTTATGATCAGTTGGCAGAGCGTGTGGAGTTCAAGGCAGACTTCCACCAGTTCTCCATGTGCGCGTGGAAGTATCCTAGAGAAAAGTGGTATGACCTTCCATACCTAGCCACCGATAATGCGATGACAGTGGTCCTTGACCGCTAGCTGGCAGATTGGCACACCACTTCGGACTTGACAGCTGGGTCTAGAAAGTCTACAGTGTAGCGAAAGAAAGAAGAGGCTAAGCAGAAGATGGAAGAACTATAAAAAATGAGGAGGAAGGAGGCTGAGGAAAAATCTAAGGCAGAGTGTGCTACCAAAAAATAGACAGAAGAGGAAGAGGAGCGTGACTCTAATAGGAGTCAAAGTCGCCTTCCCCTGAAATAGAAGAGGAGGAGGAACAACAGACAAGGCAGGGAGGAGAAAACCCGAAGACTACTCCATTCTGGATTAAGCGTAATAGGGAAGCAGAGAGAGTAGGGCTGTGGAAGAAGTCCAAGGCTAGCAAGACTTCCCTCGACTCGATCACCTTGACAGAAGGTGATTTGAATGACATTGGTGATACAGTGAGGGATGCCACGACAGATCTCCTACAACAATTCGAGCAGCAGCAGAAGCAAGCCTTGGGCTCCATTCAAACAGGTCTGCGTGAGCTGAAGATCCAGGCATCACAAGTGCATTCTGGTGTGGGTCGAAGTAGCGCAGCATCAACCAGCTTAGCACCTGGGACAGTTCAAGTAGCAAAAATGGTTTGCCCCTTGGACACCCGGTTTATTGTACTACCAGATGGAGCGTTGATGGTGGAAGTAGAAGATGATTGGGCCACTGTCCACGCCCTCCAGAGGGTCAGGCTAGACTTGGCTATGCTTCCAAGAGAAGCCCTTCACACCCTACATGATGGTGTGATCGTAAAACTTTAGGCTCGGGAATAGCGAGCATTGAACGTCATCTATGAGAAGAAGTTGAACAACGCCCAAATTGTTGTCGAGAAGACTTCTTCCATCGAGCTCTTTAAGGCTATCACCGCGAAGAATGAGCACACGGCCAAGGTAGTGGCTGAAGCATGCAAGTCTGTCCCGGAGATGGACATTCTCGATGATGAGCCAGTGGATGTACGAATTCGAAAGCTCGCTTCTGGAGTGCACGAAGAAAGGACAGAATTAGCAAAGGATCAGTTGGACCTAAACCTTAATATCACAGAACTTGTGTTGAGGGACTAGCCCTCGACTCTTCCAGAGGTAAAGGAGCAGCGTTAGGCCACTGTCAAAGATGCAGTAGCCACTATAGATAGTGCAGTGAAGGACTGCACAGTGCTTGTCGAGTACGTGCTCGAAGTGGTTACCAATTTCCAAGAAGATCCCACCTTGCAATGGTTGGAAACGGAGGCCTAAGAGCTACAACAGAGATATGATGAAGTTAAAGCGACGGCACACACCGTCACCCTTACGCAGAGGCTAGAAAAACTGCAGGAGGCAAAGGTGCTAAACGAGTAGCTAGATGCAACGCAGCACAAAGAAAGCATCCTCAAGGCTAGAATAGGGCCTCGGCTTGATGAAGCCTATGTGCTCATAGCCACCATCGAAGGAAAATTGGCTAGTCTGGAGGGAATGCAGTGGAAGGTATAGGCAAATCGCGTAGGGCCAGCAATGGAGCAGCTGGTCAAACAAATGAAGTAGGCGGCAACACAGTGCATCGCCGAAGTTGCAGTCATACAAGTGGAACTGGGAGGTCTTCACGAGAAGATCTTTATGCCAGCAGAGTGATGCGAGGGTGAGTCACTAGATTTTTGTTGTGGGCCTGTTGGGAACAGGTCCCCTGGGGTCAATTTTGGGGTTAAAAGCCCAAGTTTTTGGGCTAAAAGCCCAAGTTTTGTAAAGGAATGTAAAGTCTCTGCATTTTGTGGTCGCAGAGTGCGAAGATTTCAAGAGTCAATAAAGGGTTTCTTCCCTTATTTTGCATAAAATCATGTTAGATTTAGATATCTACCCATGGTCTGCGAACCATGGGAATGTATAAAAATGGAGTCTTATAGGAGTCTAAGATAGTTCAGTTCATAGTTAATACTTGGTGTTAAGGAATGTAATGAGTTTGTGAGATCTAAGAGTGAAGAGTCTTAGCATAGGAAGAGGCTCTATAGCTAAGTGCACAGAGGCTTAGGGTAGAAGTCTGTAGCTGAGTGCGCAGACCCCTGCAGCTGTGTGCACAGGGTAGTCAGAGTCTGTACTGGATATTTGAATCAATAATAAAGAAGAGTATTCTGAAATTACCTGTGTATTTTACTTCTGTTCATTGCATGCGATTATGTTATGTTGAATACTGGGTTTATGTTTTAATGCTACTCTAATGCGCGAATCTATATGTTCCTCTGTTTCATATGACCACAAGTAGAGATATATGTTTACATGAAGATAACTATAATGCATGATAAATTTATCCAATATTTAAGTGAATTTGAGTAAATACAGAGGTAAGAGTAATTATAGAGGCGTGTAAGTGCCTGATCTATCTATTTATGCCCTGCGAAGAACGAACAGAGACTTTCACGAAGGCTTCGAGGACGAATAAGGGAATTACTCTGGTAAGCCCTCAAGGGATTATCGATCTGTGTGAAGGAAGGTTAGGGCAAATAACAGACATCACAACCATCTCAGGGTGCTGAAACTTGGTTCCTGCATCCCCCCATACTGCTTCGGCTGAGACTTTAGTCTGCACTCTGCAGATTGATGCCGAAAGGGCCAGTAGTGTAGGGATTTTCTTGGCTTCTTAACATTGAACCTAGGTCAGGGCCCATCAAGCCAACAGGAAAATATCAAACTATGATTGACATGCTGCCTTTGAGCAAGAAAGACACTGAAGCTTGAGGACTTGATGAAGCAAGGCAAGCCGTTGTGAAGGTTGGTAGGGAGGCTCTAAAATAGGCTAAGGCAAAATTTTGGGGGGTTGTTGTAGCCACTACAACACTTGGCGACACACTGGTAGAACTCCAACTCTCTGAATGGGCCTTGTTTGTGAAAAGCAAGTCTAACACCTCCGGAAGTATTGTTCAGTCCTTAGCTCATCCTGGTTTCACACTAACTTGATTGTAAGATGTAGCATCTGCCAGACTCTTGGTCGATTGACACACATTTCAAGTGAAGGCAGCACAGTTGTTTCAATTGGGGTTGAGGGGTATATAGGTGCATAAGCAGTATAGTCATAAGAGTCTTAGTTTCATCTCTGTTGTTGTTCCACTGCTAGCAAGCCTGGATAGTACCCCGGTAGAGTCACATAGGAACACAAGAATGGCTCCAATGCCAACGTGCCTGGTTAGTAACCCAGCAGAGTTACTTTCATCACCTCCCTGCGTAGGAAGCCTTTCTCTTCTTTCACCTTATTCATTTTGAATTTTGAATTTTTTGACTTTCCATTTTTTTCATTTTTCATATTCACTGTGCATAGCACTTATTCATTTCAGAGGTAGAAGGGGGATCCTAACTTATTGAGAGTAGAGGAGGTTGTTCCAGCAGAGAAGTATTTTATTATATCTCTGTCGTGCCTAATAATATTTTCCCCCTCACCTTACTCTACTTGACTGATATGACAATGGTTAACCCAAAAACAATCGACTAGAGAAGGTGACACTAGTTAGCACGTAAGCATTGTGTTTACACCAAGGTTCACTTTGAAGAGTATGTATTTTCCTTCGACATATCATGGACTGAGTAACAAGTTCATCATATAGAGGAAAGATGACAAATAACCAAGTAGCGATAGTTGTACAAACCCTCTTGTAATTTACCCAACTCATTTCATGAGTCACACATGGTTTCATGCAAGCTAACCTACGAACGAATGAAGCAAACAACAAAGCAAGCAAGAGAAGAAGTAAAAGTGAAATAAAAACAAGTAAGCAAACAAACAAGCACACAAATAAGCAAGCAAAGCATGTAAGCAAACAATCATGCAAGAAAAACAACTGAAAGAAAACACTACACCTACTCCTATACTAACAGTGCATGGACCTGATCACGTGAATTGATACTTCCAATGCACCCACCGACACATTAGTAGACCCATGTGGGTGAAGGCTTGGTCTGTGAGTAACCCAGTTGTGCAGACTAGCATAGAAGAAAGAATATGATAGTGAAGACAGCCACACTTTGTGTTTTAAGGTGCCCATGGGACATAAGTGAGTGCATGCGCATAATATACAGTACATGGACTTATCATGGTGTTGTGTGAGACTACGTGCAACTTTGAAGCAAAAGCACACTCTTGACTAAGACGTGCAAGCAAACAAAAGAAACAAAGATAACTTGTTTCGCACATGAGTGCTTGCAATGTAAGACTCCTCCAATGCATGAGAAATGGGATCATGCAGTTCGAGTGGAGGAAGTGTGATCTGTGTGTGAGATGGATCTTTAATGCATACAGATGAGTGGTGAGGAGCCTTGGGTGACTGAACAGTTTCATGATTGGAAGTGAGACTGGCCCTAAGAGAGAGAGGGCTTGACATAACCATCAGCTCAGGCAAAAGTGCCTCGACAATCTTGGATGTCTCAACTTCATCATCAAGTAGATCATCATAAACCAGTGGCTTCGAAAGATCAACTGTGATAGATTCATGATCGTGATAAAAAATGGAAGCAAATGGATCACGACCGCCATGATTAGAAAAATCAATGAATTCTTGGACATCCTCATGATCATATTAATGAAATAGAGGGGTAGATGAAAAGAAAATGAACTCATCCTCTGTGTTTCCGGAAAAGACAGATGAAGGATCAAGTGGCTCTTCAATGAATAGCTTATCCTCTCCGTTGTCAAATGATGAACTAGCATCTGGTGAGTCTTGTGAGTGATCAACAATGGGTGCATCTATGGATGAAGACACACATGCAAAATCATGGATGGCAGGTTCACCAAAGAAGCTAGGAAGGAACGGAGGGGGCTCAAACAAAAGGGATTGATCCTTTACTGAGTGTTGATGTTCAAGCTCCCACTCATACTCTTCATGAATGACAGCACATGTTGGTTGTGCAACACCAACTCTGTTAGTGGGTTGTTCCTTGTTGACAACAAGTGAAGATCCCAGAATGGACAAAAACAAGACAACATCATCCGGAGGAACACCTAGGTGCAAAGACGGAAGTCAAAGAAAAGAATGCATATGGGAACTTGAAGGACTAACAATCAAATCTACACAAAAATTAAGTGGAGTGATGTTGGGAGGGTGTGAAGGATGAACAGATGTGTAAATATGATCCTCAGCATCAGTGGGCGATGGTGGAAACGTTGAATGAAAGGGAGGCGAACAATCTGTTGAGGCAGTGCCTGCCCCCGCATGGGATTGTTCAGTTCCATCAACGAAGAAGGTTGAGAGAGGCTTGACATCAAGGTTTCTCTTGGGATGGGAATATTTATTAAGACAATACTTGAACCAGTCCCAAATATAAGCAAACTTCATCTGGCTCTTCGGAGCTTGAAACTGTAAGTCATGTAAGTGCTGCCAAAAATCAATAACGGATTCATGCGAAGCCCTCCGTTGCTGTAACAGTTTCTGGTCAAGATGGTCTAGATCAAAATGATGGAATGTGTCTTCAATAAGATCACAAAAGTGATCACATGAGTGCACGATGTCAGCCAGTAGGCTGAGCACCCAACGAAATGGGGATTCACGAAGTGTGAATGCAAGTAGTAGACCGGTCTATTCGTCAGTAAACTCATCTTCCTCATAAATCATGGAAAGGAAGTTATGTAAGTGCTCACGCTAGGCCACTTCGCCTTCACCATTGTACGTGTGAGTGGAAAAGAGATTGAAAAGCTTCCCTGAGATGGAGACATCTTCACGATTCGAAAAACACCTCGGGGGAAGAAGAATGCAAGATTCCATGAAAGATATGCAAAGGTTCAAAACTGGATGAGAGGACATTACTTGTCATCAGGCCCTCCTTCTAGAGCCAGAAATGTTGACGGTGCTGGACTCACCAACATGTCAAGGGGATCTTCTCGGTAAGAAGTACCAATTAGACCTCAGACTATTTGGTGTAGGAGTCCTATCACTGGGTCGTAAGGTAATGCCTTGACCGTGATGTCACATAGAGACAAGTAAGACAACTCTGTCAGTAGAAAGGGTGTGACTAATGCAGTGAGTCAAGGAATGAGTATGAGAGGTTCCAACACTTTAAAGGAGAGAAAGGTGAAGGTGAGTTCCAGGTTGAAAGGGATAAGTCCCAACTTGGCTAGGAACACACAACACAAAGGACATGCACAACTTCTGGTAGAGCAATCGACACAGATGTGGTAGTCCCAACATACAAGGTAGGATAACACGAACAACACTCACGAATCAGTCTGAGACGAGTGTGATGGTTGATTAACAAGGTTCAAAGAAAGTTTTGTCTAGTGTCCGGTAGAGCAGTCGACACGGATGGTGAAAGCATTAACAACATATGCAACACATTAACAACAAGATTCATATAATTGCATACAAATCAGTTCATATACAAGTACGTAAGTTAAATAACATATATCATTAAGGAAACCAGAATAGTCCAACTACAATAACAACATATGCATGAAAATGTGTTGGCTCTTATTATAAAAGAAGTGTAAGTCACAATCATACAATACACCATGTAAACCTGCTAGCCCCATCAGTGGAACGTTACAGCTACATCCGCCTGCTCCTCCAAAGAGATGTACTAGCTCCATGCAGTGGAGAAGCCAAGGCTCGTTACAACACTATCCAAGCCTTCTTCAAGATAGTCATAGTACAAGCTTGGCTAACCAAAAGCCTATACAATGAATTATGAGGGACTATTTATAGAAATGGATAGGGTGACCCTTGACATTCCCCTTTGTGACAGTTTAACTACCCTCATGACTCTTCACCTACTCTATGACTGTTACATCCAACTGTTAACACTCGACTTACACTTGACATGACTCAACATTACAATGCACATGTGCTCATGTGAGACAACATGGCTTGAGCAAGCCTTGCAAGACATCATTGACACTTGATCAACTGTGGTGAGACCAACTCTTTGTCATGCTTGTGATGGTGAAGCTGGTGAGATGATGCCAAGCTTGGTCGTCCATGATGGTGTGCATGTACCTTATGGTGACATCTTGTTGAAGCGAACTCTTGCCTCTGTTGTAACCGGTGCATTGGTTCGGCCCCTTCATTCAACTTGTCTACTAACATGCGCATGGTATTCTTTGGTATGGTTGAACTGGAAACACACTGATGCATAGTGTCCGTACTGATATTCAAGTGTGTGTTGGTGGTCATGCGCATCAACCTGCCGAAGTACATGTTTAGCCCCAGTTGGACTTGCTTCTTGTCTTCACCTTGGTGAGTGTGTTGAATGGGTTGGATTGCATGTGTGCGCTCAATGACATGCATGTTGTTGGATCCCTTGCATGCGATCCACAACATTTCTCACCATGTTTGCTCTGTGTCAGCTACTGGGATGGATCATTAACTCGTACTAGCACAGTTTCATCCATGATTTCATGTTGCACCCACTATTGTTCCTATTCCTACTGCAACACATTGGATTGTCTGTGCAGCTTCATGTTCTTCCTGAGTTGCTGCTTCAACACATGCAACTCCTTCTTTGTTCCCTCTTTTTCCTTCGTGTGATCTTCATGTCGTGTAATCACTTCATAGACTGAGTCTCCAAAGTTGTTTTCATTATTAGTGGAACTTCTTTATCTTGCAACTTTTCTCTGCCTCGATGTTTTCAACAACCTTCCTCTTACATTCGTTGCATTCACTGCATTCATTGCATTTGGTATGCTGCCTTCAACTATTTTTCATGATGCTACTCACTATGATGCTACTGCCTGATGTCCTTGTCCATGAACAACTTGATGTCTTTGTGAGTAGGTAAGCCCATGGACACTTGATCGACTACATCACCAAGCATGCTCTAAACGGTGTCTTCATCTCTGCTCTCCTAGAATCCATTGTACCTGTACTACTAAGAAGAAAATGAACACTTTCCATACTTGGAGACATGGAAACACTCATAGAAAGCAATCTGTCAGTCGAAAACTAGAATGAACATGAGAACTGACTTGCAACATACCTGGGTGAATGACCATGAAGGTTGTGAAATTTCGGCTAGGAGGTTGGGAAACCGACTGCCAAGACTGCACAAGGCACAATCTAGGCTACTGAGAGACTTACTGACTATTGGAACTGCACAATGCACAGTCCAGTTTTCTTCACTCTTATTGAAGCCCAAACAACTAAGATAAGAATTTATGCAAGTGTTCCAAGCATAAGGTTCCTGATTGACACCATAGAGGGATCTCTAAAGCCTACACACATGTTTCTACCTGCTAAAGGTCTCAAACCCCTCAGGTCGCTCAATGTAGATATCTTCCTCAACCACTCCTTTGAGGAAGGCAGTTTTAACATCCATTTGCTGGATCCTCCACCCCAACTGTGCTGCTAATGCAAGTATGGTCATGATATAAGTGTATCTTGCCATAGGGGCAAATGTCTCCTCATAATCAATCCCCTCCATATGCGAGAAACATTTGGCCACAAATCTAGCCTTGTACTTCTCAACACTGCCACCAATTGCATGTTTCACTTTATACAACAACCTGGAACCAACAATTGACTTGTTCTCAAGTATGGTATCCACCTCCCAAACATTGTTCTTCATGATGGAGTTATACTCCTCCACCATGGAATCCAACCAAACTTGTTGGGAAGTTTCCTCTTCAAAATAATATGGCTCAGAATCAATCAACTCTAACATGAGTGCCATATATCCTGTATATTTATCTATTGATATCTTATATGTGTGCGAGGAGCTAGGAGCTCCAACCTGATCTTGAGTCTCCTACACTAGACTATCAACCATCTTGGTCCTCTTCCTCCATTCTTTGGAAGGCTTTGTGTGAGTGGGTGCCTCCACTTGTCCTGCTCTCTGCCCCTCCACATGTGGTTTCTTCACATCATCATCCTGGAATGTCCTCTTGCCTTTGAGAAATATCTAACTTTGTGGATCTAAATGAGGCTCCTCCTTTGGAGCTAGAAGCTCCTCCTCAGGTGGTATGCTTATCTCCCTCTCTAGAGAGCTCCTCATGGCTTTATCCTCATAAAATATCAAATCCCTCCTCATAACAATCATCTTGAGTGAGGGCATGTATACTCAGTAAATATGAGGTGTCTGAGAATAGCCCACAAAGATCCCCCTCTTTTCAGTGGGCTCCAACTTTTTCCTACTGTCTTTACAGACATGAAAATAGACTAAGGATCCAAAAATGTGAAAGTGGGAGACATCTGGCTTCCTCCCAGAGAAAGCCTCTTTAAGCGTAATCATTCTAAGATTTTTATGAGGGCTTTTATTCTGCAAGTAAACAGTTGTATCACAAGCTTCTTCCCATAGGTATAGTGGCAATTCCTAATTATGTAATATTGCTCTAGAAACTCCTACAATACTTTTACTTTTCCTCTCTACAACCCCATGTTGTTGTGGGTTGTGGGGTGCAATCAACTCCCTTCTAATACCCTCCTTAGCACATAATTATTTGAAGGCATTTGACACATACTCTCCTCCATTATCCCTTCTCGGGGATAATTTTTCTTTCAAGTCTCATTTTCAACTGAGACTTTAATTCAAAAAAAATTGAATAAACCTCATCTCTCTTCTTCATGACAAGATCCAATATTTTCTGGAAAAGTCATCTATTAAGATCACATAATACTTGTGCTTTACAGTTGAGACTATGGAAAATGGTCTGCACAAATATGAGTTAACTCGCTCAAATATGGCTCCATCTCTAGTATATCGGCCCTCGAAGGAATATTTAACATATTTTCCAATAGCGCATCCCTTGTGAACATCATGTTGATCAAGTGTGCATTTTGGAAGTCGAATGGTGATCTACTACATTATTTTCAAAGCTCCATGATGTAGGTGTCCTGGTGTGCATTTCAATTGGTCAAGGTTGTGCAAGAGCAGTGAAATTTGGAGCCACTGTCCCAGGCCACAAAATATCTTAGAGCAATATCAACCCCCCTCCAATTCCTTGTGCTCATAAAAAGCTTCCCAATGGTATTTAGAAGTCCAAAAATGGACTCCTAGAACAACAATTAAGAACTTTGAAGATTACCATGAAAAAACCCAACAAATAAAGAAAAATGGCTAAGTATAAAGGTTAACTCACAATCGGAGGTCAGGGAGCCCCACACACAGTGAATCCCACAATCCCTCATCATCGGAACACCGACGGATCCATGCGCTGACACTCTAAAACATTTGCGGGGACTGATTTGCAATATAACATTGTAATCGCCGGGGAAGGGCTAAAAGAGTTCAATGTAGGAAAGGCGGGAAAAATAGAGCCAAGCAGCCCCCCTTCTCTCTCCTCCACATGGCGGGTTCCTACATCCCAAATACCCCACATCCTGCAATCCCTTAATATCTATGGATCGATAGGGTTCTGACTTCAAAGAATTTGCGGGGGTTGATTTGCGATATAATGAGAAATCAGCAGGGGAGGGCCAAAAAATTTTAACATAGGAAAAGTGCCAAAATAGGAGTGGCCACCTCCCTTCCCTCTCCTCCACATGTTACAATCCTGCATCACAGCAGTCCCACAAATAAGTGTATCGGTAGGTTCTGAACATGAAATAGCATGCGGGGGCCGATATTTGGATTTAGTGTTAAATCGTCGGGAGGGCCGAGAAAAACAAATACAAATGAAATGCTTTGCAAAACAAGGGTCGGGCCTCCCCTTTCTCTCTCCTCCACGTGGCATCAATGATCAGCGATCAGTGCGGTCACAGGTCTGGAACTATAAAAAAAATTGTTGATATTGCGATATGGACCAAAATCGTCGAGGAGGGCTGATTTTTAAATACAAAAGAAAGCATGGAAAAATAGAGCTCGGCAGGCCTCTTTCTCTCCTCAAGGGGGGCCATGTGGCAGCCTCTGATTGGTCCATTGAGCTGACATGGTAGCTGACGTTAGCAAAGACGCGGCAAGTATGGATGCTGAGGTGGCGGGTGGACAGGTGTCACTCAGTTCTAGGTTTTTCTGGAGTCAAATGGGGCCATTTCCAGGTGACACATGTCACCTCTCACAGGGTGACACGTAGCATTGGTGACGTCAGTAAGTTCATCACAATCGGTGATTGCACAATGTGAAGCTTCTCTTTTATTATGTTTCCTCCCCTGCTGTGATTACGATAAGGAAAGGGACCACCCTGGATGCGATAGGTGATGTGTTTTATTGTATTAGGACCTCCAGTCCAGACTATCAGCCGACTCCAAAGAAAAGGGTAAGGGGCCTCCTCCTCCAGCATGCGATTGCGATATGCAGGCACTCCCTCCAGATGCAATAAAGTATTAAGGCATGGTTTATAGGGACCCCGCATCTAAACTATTGGCCCACACCAAAGAAAAAGTGTGGAGCTGGATAAAATAGTGTTGAAGAGTCGATATGCGGGAATTGGTAACAAAGGAAAAGGACTCCAAACATGGGTCTGAAGAACTTAGCGCCTGAGGGCTCAGCCCCTAGTCCCAGCTCTCGGTCATATGAGGAAACGCACACGAAGGGATACGATAAGGGGGGCTAAATGAGGAATCCAAAAAATGCTTATTTTCACCTGTTTCGGAGGAAAAATCCCACATCTATGTGAATGTGTTGTTTCCATGGAACGCAGCTCACCCACCATGTCAAGGCACTGGTTGTCCAATAGATAGGCTTAATGGTTGGACGGGCCGGCAGCTAGGAGACTTTAAGGGAGCATGGTGCAGTGATGGAGCGATACATGGGATTCAGGAGGATTAATATTTTAGCATGGTGCCTCGTCCCTCTACACAACAAAGGACTGCAAAGGCAAGCGCTTTCAGTTGACCCAACCCCCACTTCATAGAACAAGGCATCTCAGCAGTAAAGGCAGAAGAGATGGGGTAGTTGAGCAGCACAAGAGGCCATACCATGAACAAATTACAGCCCGAGGTTGATGCGATCACAGGATGGGCACATTGAACTTAATTTACTATTTTGTTCAATTATTTACTTAGTCATGTCCTATAACATGCCTTCCTTCCAATGAGGCATTCATTTCTGTAATACCTTTTTGGGCCACAAATCCATTAAGGACTAATACAACTAGTCGACTTGACAGCTAAGTCTCGGGATATATATTTTTGTTGTAATGTAGCTTCTTGCTCCCCTCTGATAAATAGGGGAAAGCAAGACTTAGTTCAGGTTTAGAAATTCTAGAGAAAACACTGCATGTTATAATTTTAGACTGTATTTCCTTTGCAATACAGATCTTTTCAGAATATCAAGGAAATAGTGGTGATTCCCTCTTCGAAGGATTATAGTATTTGTTCCCCTTTGTCTAACTCATTTTATGTTCATGCTTCTTCCTCAAATTCATGTAATTATTGCTGCTAAATGTATTTCAAGCTCCCTCACAAATTCATTAATAGTTATATGTTAAAGCAAATGTTTGTAGATGTTTCACAGATTCATTTGTCTAAACATAGTTTATGTATATGCCTATGAGGACTATTGAGATTATATATTTAAATCTATAGCACATGCATCATAGCTTTCAGTTCTCCCTTCATTCATTATTTCTTCTTGTAACCCAAATAAGAACAAAAATCCTTACTGCCCAAAGCTCTGTGTGTTGAATATAGAAGTTTGGAAGCATTATGCTCTATGTGATGGGTTACTCTTCTCTCTTATTCTCTCTCACCCACTCTACAAAATATTATTAAGCTGTAAGACCTTGAAGCTCTTGGCCTCCACTATTTTTATGCTTATTTTTGAGATCTGAACTAGTGAAGAAGTATCACAAATCTATGTTTCATTTCTTTGGATTAAAGAACCAACCTATTTCCTATATACATATGTATCCATAGATCATAAGTGTTGTCTCCAATTTCTTGTAAATCATTTGAGACACACCATTTTAGATGTGTCGAGGCACTGTTCTTGAAGTAATCCAAGGTTGTCTCTGGGAGATACAACTTTTGGCATCGTTGTCGGGGAGCTTATTGAAGGATTCTTTCCCCTGGGATACGACAAGCTAAAACACTCTTTGAATAGGTGATCAATATTTGTTATGATTTCATCCATATCACCTTGGTGACTCCACACCCCACTCATTATCATTCATAACCCTAGCTTTTAAAAGGCCTCATACTCGCTCAAATACATCCCAGTAGAAAGCCCCATTTGTATCTGACCTTGAAAATTTGATTTTTAAGAAAGTCTGGAAAGAGAAAACTCCCCCAGACTGTGCTACGATCTCATCAGCCTTTGAAGTTCCCTCTTCCAGTTCTTAGCCTATTGTTTCTCAGTATTTAGGACTTACTCCTAAGGCCCTAACATACCCTCCTTCCCCCACAACCCCTGTGGTCTTAACCTCAATCCCTCAAGTAAATTTGAATCTCCCTCCACTAGTCGAGATGGCTCTCCCAAGATTTTTGCTCAATAAATATGAACCTCTTGATCTACCCCAACCTCTAAGTGCAATGCCCCAAGACTACCTAAAGCATCTACCTAGGTTCAATGGGGAATATGATAGCATGACACAAAGTCACATTGAAACCTTCAGTGCTTTTGCCGAAAACATAAATGTGGAACAGTTGGATTTGGTTATGATATTGTTTGTACAATCCCTCAATGGAGAGGCTAGAAAATGGTTCAAATCCCTACCTGATGCCTCCATCACTACATGGGAGCAACTTGAAAACTCCTTCACCCATAAATGGGGAGAAAAGAGGAACCATGAGTACCTCCTTACTGAGTTCAATGAAATAAGGAAAAAGCTGAAGGAGGATACTACATAATTTATCAAAAGATTCAATAAGTAGTTCAATAACCTACCAGCTGACATAAAGCCTCCCCCAGCTACAGCTCGAGTGGTTTTCTTGGGAGCCTTTGACTCCAATGTTGGTTTTACCTTGAGAGAAAGGAAATCTACCACTCTAGACCAACTTTAGATCGATGCTCTTGAAGTGGAAGCAAATCTGGCCTCGGCAGGGAAGTCGAGGGCAAAGCAAGAACCTGCCGAACCCAAAAGAGGAAAAGAAGAGGCATCCTCCTCTGGTTGAGTTGGGGAATCATCAGACCCAAAGTGGGATGATCTAGATAAACTCATCAAGAGCTTATCACAAAAGGTTTGGAAGCTTGAAATCGAGAACAAGAACCTCTCCAAGTAGAATGCTCAAGTCAATAACTGGGGCTATAACTAGCAATATAGAAGGCCTCCACTACAACTACTTCCAAGGGAAAGAAAGGAGAAGCTGGATCAAATTCATCACCCCTTATACTTGGAAGATAGTATCAATGAACAATCGTCGGATACACAGGAAATGCAAGGCAATATATATGTTGGTTTCGCTAAAGAGGAACATGAAAATATGGCCCACCAGGAGGCCAGTCATCATAAAGAAGTAGCAACAGAGGAAGAAGATATGGATTATTATTGTAGAAAGTTTGCAGAGTTCATGAAAACACATCCACAATGTAAATATAATCTAATATCTTCAAATAAGAGGACGAGAGAACCAGAACAACAAGGGGAATCTTCTCCCCCAAGTGGTTCCTCCAACCCCAGACAAAGGGAAGAGTAAACTGCATCCTAACCCACCCAAGACAAGAGTCTCTACAAATAAAGAGAGCAATGGTCCTAAGGGACACACAGAAAAAGAGGCACCTGCTCTGTTGATAACTGCCAGTGGGAAGGGAGAAGGAACAAAGCATGGAGATGAAGAAAAGGCCCAACATACGTTCAATCTCTAGAAGGAGTTGGAAAAGGTAAAAATTCATATTCCTCTGACTAATCTTTTAAAGCAATCTCATTACAAAGCTCAAGTTTCCAAATTCATGCACAGAACTAGCTCAGCACGATCCCATGATAGTTTGAACCTCTAGGAGGAGAGGTCGATGGTTTTTTTTGGGCTGCATGTGGAAGTGGATCCCTCTACTACACTGCTTCATGTGATTCTGGTGATCCATGAAATTTTGTTGCATAACTACATGCTGGATTCAGGAGCTTCACACAACCTCATGCCATTATCAGTAATGGAACAGTTGGGTTTGGAGATCACCAGACCATACAAAGACTTCTACTCCTTTGACTCTAAGAGAGTCAAGTGCTTAGGCATGATAAGGGGTCTAGTGGTAAACCTAGCTTAGATCCCAGTGAAGAGTGTGGTCATGGATATAGTGGTGGTAGACATACCTCCTCACTTTGGAATGCTCTTATCCTGATCTTGGGGTTCCAAGGTGGGTGGCTCTATCAAGCTATATCTTACTTATGCCACCATTCCCACTTTTGGAGGTGAGCAAAGAAGGTTGTACAGAGAATCCTGGTTTGTGAAAACCATGACCCCAGCTAAAGGCTCATAGAACTCCCCAGTGCATGGGAAAGATAGTGACATCTCCTGCCTATTCTTAGAAGAGGATGAGAAACTCTTAGAAGAAGCATCAGTACACTTGACAAGGCAGTTGAAATACCAACATTTAAATGAAAACAAGGTATGGAATTTATACTTCGATGGAGAAAACTCAAAAGATGGGAACGGAGCTGGAACATTGTTGGTATCTCTGGAAGGTAGCATGATACCCCTCTCTTTCAAGCTCGAATTTGAGGTGACCAATAATGTAGTGAAGTACGAGGCATTTCTCCTGGGGTTACAAACAATGAGAAATATGAACATTGAATGCCTATCGGTCTATGGAGATTCTGAGCTAGTTGTGAAGTAGATCTGAGACCAATGCCAAGCCAAACACCCTAGAATAAGGAGATATCGAAATGAATTTTGGGACTTAATCAAAAATTTATTCCTGACCTTTAACATCCAATTTCTACCCAGGGAAGAAAAAAGGATGGCTGACTCTCTTGCGGTAGCTGCAAGCACTTTCAGGCCCCCACAAAATCCACTCCTCAGATATGAGATAGAAGTCAGACACAGGCCTTCAATACCTGATAATGTCAAACACTAGTAGGTATTTGAAGATGATGAGCAAGTAAAAAGATTCATAGAAGTCATTGGGGAGTTTTCCCACTCCACCATCGATAAAGAAGAAGAAGAAGTAGAATAAGAAGCGACTCTATAGAAAGACACATTAGCTGGGCAAAAAAAATTGCAACTAAAAGGGAATGCCATCCCTCGTGGACTTGTTCCACTAAAAAGACCTTTTAATAAAGATGACATAGAATCCAATCCAATGGCCTTAGACAAGGATGAGCAAGTTGAAGACTGCAACATCGGATCAGAGGAGGAACCCCAAATGATCAGGTTGTCCAAAGGAGTCACCCCACAATATAGACAAAGGTATTTAGATATGTTCAAAACTTACAAAGATGTATTTTCTTGGTCTTATGATGATTTGAAATCATTTGACACAAATATTATTCAACATAAGATTCCTCTGAAGAGTGGGATAAAGCCATGTAAATAGAAACTCATACAAATAAACCCACTCTTACTCCCCTCCATTGAAAAGGAGGTAAGGAAGTTGTTGCAAGCCAAAATCATAGTCCCTCTAAGATACTTTGAGTGGGTGGCTAATTTTGTCCTTGTCCGGAAGAAGAACGGAGAGATAAGGTTATGCGTTGACTTCCAAACTTTAAACAGGGCTTCTATAAAGGACAACTACCATGTGCCCAAGATGGATAATATATTGCAGAAGGTAGTGGATGTGGCCAGAATGTCCATGATGGACGGATTCTCACGATAGAACCAAGTGGCGATCCACTGAGAGGACCAGAAAAAAAACTACTTTCACCACCCCATGGGGGACCTTCATGTACACTCGCATGCCATTTGGGTTAATAAATGTAGGAGCCACATTCCAGAGAGCTATGGACATAACTTTCGTGGGCGAGCAAGATAGATTTGTGGTAGTGTACCTAGACGACATCACAGTCTTTTCTAAGACTAATGAAGAGCATATCCTCCATTTAAATCTTGTTTTTGAGAAATGCAGAAGGTATGGTCTCTCTCTGAATCTGAAGAAGTCTCAGTTCGCCCTGAGTGAGGGGAAGCTGCTTGGACACATAGTAGCGCAGGAAGGAGTAAATATTGATCTTAAATGAGTCAAAGTCATCAGCCTCATTTCCTTGCCCACAAATAAGAAAGAAGTCTGGGCCTTTTTGGGAAGGATAAATTTCTTAAGGCGATTCATGCCCAACTATGTTGAGATAGTTAAAGGTATCACAAATATGCTCAAGAAGGAGAACAAAGTTAAGTGGAGCTCTGCCCCCCATGATTCTTTCACTAGGATCAAGCAAGCTTTGGCTAAGGCCCCAGTGCTAGCTAGCCTCGATTATTCAGTGCCCTTCTACATCTTTTCTTTCGCCTCTCCATATATCATTGCTGCTATGGTTTTACAGAAAAAATAAATATGGTTACGAGAAGCCTATTGCCTTTTTTAGCCAAGTCCGGAGGGACGTTGAGCTGTAGTATGATTTATTGGAGAAATAGGCTTACACACTGGTCAAGGCACTGAAGTCATTTCGTATGTATGTGTTGCAATCCAAAATCACAACGTTTGTAACAACGATTGCAATCAAAGACATTCTGGTGCAAGGAGAAAACGAAGGGAAGAGGGGAAGATGGATAGCTAAAATACAAGAATATGAGCTGGAAGTCAAGCCTACCAAGCTCATCAAAGGCCAGGGGTTGGCTAATATTTTGTCTGAATCCAACTACCAAGCTCTAGGAATAAGCCTGATCACAAAGGAGGGCAACCCATAGGATGAACATAGCAGAATAAAAATGGCTCAACAGAAGATCTATTCCAAATATGAGGGATCACCCAGGTATAAGAACATTGTTCATTACCTCTTATTCCTAAGATGCTCGTTGGGGCTAGATAGATCTAAATACCAGAGTTTGAGATTGCAGGCACATAAATACATTATATCTAATGGACTGCTCTATTGGAAAGACCCGGTGGGGGTATTGCTGCTATGTGTGGCTGAGGGAGAAACCCGTGAAGTGTTTGAGTTTTCTCATGGGGGATTCTATGAAGGACACTACAGTTGGAAGGAAAAAACACACAAAATCATGAAGGTAGGAATTTACTGGCCCATGCTATTTGGATATGTTTATTCTCAGGTCAGATCATGCCAAAAATGCCAGTTGTTTGCTGAAAGACAAAAGTTTGCTCCTCTCCCCCTGATTCCTACGCATGTAAAGGAACCCTTTAGACAGTGGGGATTAGACTTCATTGGAGAAATCAACCCACCTTATAGCAACCAACATAAGTGGATTTTAACATTCACTGACTATTTTACCAAGTGGGTAGAGGTTATCCTAGCTAGGAATGTTACTGATTCAGTGGTGATAAAATTCATGGAGGAGAACTTATTGTCCCGCTTTGGGTGTCCGTTTAATATCATCATTGATAATGCATAGGTCTTCAAATCTACCAAGTTCACCAACTTCTGCCAGAAACTCAACATCATTATTGGACACTCCACTCCATACTATCCTCAAGGGAATGGCTTGGTCGAGTCTTCTAATAAAACCATGGTGAGAGTTCTAAAGAAGACCATCACTGAAAATCAAAGGAACTGGGACTCTCAACTAAAGTTTTCTCTGTGGACCAACCGTGTAACACCCAAAAGATCCACTGGGAAATCCCCTTTTGAGCTAGTATATGGTAAGGCTATCATCTTCCCTATCCAATTAGCAATGCTAGTAGCTAAATTATTGCAAGAAGCTGACGAAGAGCCTAGCGCCTTGACTAGAAGAATAAATCCACTGGTGGAGCTTAACAAGAATAGAGAACAAGTGGGGACCAAACTGTTAAACTATCAACAAAGGATGAAATCTCTGTTTGACAAGAACGCTAAGGACAGACCTCTTCGGTAAGGAGATTTAGTGCTCAGATGGGATGTTAGGTGAGAAGACAAAGGCAAGCATGGGAAATTTGATCCACTATGGTTGGGCCCCTTCAAGATTGCAGAAGAGAGGGGAAACAACATTTACATGCTTGAAAACTTGGATGGTGAACTGTTGGAACTGCTTGTAAATGGTCAGTTCCTAAAATTTTATTTTCAAAATTAAATATATTTGTCTCTTTCTCATTGTAAATATCTGGTGTGTGTTGAAATTGTTCTTTTAGTTTTTCAGTTTATTATCAAAAATTCCATTTTCACAAAATTATATTTTGTTTAAGAATAACTCCATGCCCAATGGAAGGAAAGGCTACTGGTCTATAGGTCCTCAGTACCTTTCTAGCAAGGCACTGTCCCCAGTTGGAGCCAATGATGTCACTCACTGGATTTCAATTGGTCAAGGTTTCCTAAGAGTAGTGAAATTTGGAGCCACTTTCCTAGACCACAGAATATCTTAGAGAATTATGAGCCCCCATCCAATACCTAGTGCTTAAACAAATCTTTCCAATGGTATATAGAATTCCAAAAATGGACTCCTGGAACAACAGTAAAATCACTTTGAATATTACCCGGAAACAACCCAGCAAATGAAGAAAAATGGCTAAGTATGAAGGGTAACTCGCAATCGGAGGTCAGGGGGGCCTAGGCATAGTGAATCCCGCAATCCCACATTATACGGGCGGATCCATGGGATGACACTCTAAAACCTTTGCGGGAGCCCATCTGCGATAACATTGTAATCGTTGTGGAAGGGCCGAAATATTGCAACACGGGAAAGGATGGAAAAACAGAACCGAGCTCCCCTCCTTCTCTCTCCTCCACTCTCTCCTCCACGTGGTAGGTTCCCGCATCCCGGTAACCCCACATCCCACAATCCCACAATATCTATGGATCGACGGGGTTCTGACTTCAAAGACATTGCAGGGGCTGATTTGCGATATAATGAAAAATCATCGAGGGAGGGCCGAAAAAAGTTTAACATAGGAAAGGAGAAAAAACAGGAGCGAGTTGCCTCCCTTCTCTCTCCTCCACATGGTACAATCCTACATCTTGCATCCCACATCACAGCAGTCCCATAGATAGGCATATCAGCATGTTCGGAACCTTAAATACCATGCGAGGGTCGATATTGCGATTCAGTGTTAAATCATCAGGAGGGCCGAGAAAACCAAATACAAATGAAATTCTTTGCAAAACAAGGGTTTGGCCTCCCCTTTCTCTCTTCTCCACGTGGAATCGACGATCGGTGGGGTCACTAGTCTGGAATTATAAAAAATCATCGATATTTCTTTATGGACCAAAATCGTTGGGGAGGTCTGATTTTTAAATACAAAGGAAAGAATGGAAAAACAAAGCTCGGTGGGCTTCTTTCTCTCTCCTCCAAGGGGCTATGTGGCGGCCTCTGATTGATCCACCAAGCTAACATGGCAACTGACGTCAGCAATGATGTGGAAAGTACAGATTTTGACGTGGCGGGTGGACACGTGTCACTCAATTCTATCTTTTTCAGGGGTAAAATGGGGCCATTTCCAGGTGACACGTGTCACCTCGCACAGGGTGACACGTAGCAGTGATGACATCAGCAATTTCATCACAATTGGCGATCGCACAATGTAAATATTTTCTTCTGTTGTGTTTCCTCCCC
The DNA here is from genome assembly GCA_031772625.1 of Pinus tabuliformis. Lineage (NCBI taxonomy): Eukaryota > Viridiplantae > Streptophyta > Pinopsida > Pinales > Pinaceae > Pinus > Pinus tabuliformis. The sequence goes on along the minus strand of CM062816.1, from coordinate 160,909,498 downwards.
GACTACGATTGCGATAAGGAAAGGGACCCCCCCCCCCCCCCCCCCCACGATGCGATAAGTGATGTGTTTTATTGTATTAGGACCTCACGTTTGGACTATTGGCCCACTCCAAATTAAAGGGTAAGGGGCTTTCTCCTCCAACATGAGATTGTGATATGCAGGCACTCCCTCCAGATGTGATAAAGGATTAAGACATGGTTTATAGGGACCTCATGTCTGGATTGTCGGCCTGCGCTAAAGAAAAAGTGTGGAGCCGGATAAAACAATGTTGAAGTGTCGATATGCGGGAGAAATCGGTAACAAAGGAAAAGGCCTCCAAACACAGGTCCAAGGACCTTAGCACCTGAGGGCTCAGCCCTTGGTCCCAGCTCGCGATCATATGAGGAAAATCACATGAAGGGCTATGATAAGGGGGACTAAAGGAGGAATCCAAAAAATGCTTGTTTTCACCCGTTTGGGATGAAAAATCCCACGCCTACATGACTGTGTTGTTTCCATGGAATGTAGCTCACCCACCATGTTAAGGCACTAGTTGTGCAGTACAAAGGCTTAATGGCCGGACGGGCCAGCAACTAGGAGACTTTAAGGGAGCATGGTGCAACGCTGAAGCGGTACACGGGATTCGGAAGGATTAATGTTTTAGCATGGGGCCTCATCCATCTGCACAACAAAGGACTACAAAGGCAAGCAGTTTCAGTTGACCCAACCCCCACTTCACAGAACAAGGGATCTCAACAATAAAGGTAGAAGCGATGGGGGTAGTTGAGCAGCACAAGAGGCCATACCATGAACAAATTACAGCCTAAGGCCGATGCGATCACAGGATGGGCACAAAGACTTTCATTTACTATTATGTCTGGTTATTTACTTATTCATGTCCTGTAACATGCCTTCCTTCCAATGAGGCATTCATTTATGTAATAACGTTTTGGGACACAGAACCATTCAAGACTGATACAGCTAGTCGGCTTGAAATCTGAGTCTGGGGATAGATATTTTTGTTGTAATGTAGCTTCTTTCTCCCCTATGACAAATAGGGGAAAGAAAGACTTAGTTCAGTTCATAAATTCTAGAGAAAACACAAAATGTTATAATTTTAGACTATATTTTCTTTGCAATACAGATCTTTTCAGAATATCAAGGAAACAGTGGTGATTCCCTCTTCGAAGGATTACAGTATGTGTTCCCCTTTGTCGAATTCATTTTATGCTCATGATTCTTCCTCAAATTCATGTAATTATTGTTGCTAGATGTGTTTCAAGCTCCCTCATAGATTCATTAATAACTATATGTTAATGAAAATGCATGTAGTTGTTACACAGATTCATTTGTCTGAATATTGTCCATGTAGATGCCTGTGAGGACTATTGAGATTAGATATTTAAATATGCATCACATGAATCTCAACTTTCAGTTCTCCCTTCATTCAATATTTCTGCTTGTAACCCAAATTAGCATAGAAATCCTTACTACCCCAAGCTCTGTGTGTTGAATACAGAATTCTGGAAGCATTATGCTCTATGTGATGGGTTACTCTTATCTCTTATCCTCTCTCACCCACTCTGCAAAAGATTATTAAGCTGTGAGACCTTGAAGCTCTTGGCCTCCACTACTTTTATGCTTATTTCTAAGATCTGAACTAGTGAAGAAGTATCACAAATCTATGTTTGGATTCTTTGGATTAATGAACCAACCTATTTCCTATGTACATATGTATCCATAGATCATAATTGTTGTCTCCAGTTTCTTGTAAATCATTTGAGACACACCATTTTAGATGTTCCTAGACACTGGTATTAAAGCAATCCAAGGTTGTCTCTGGGAGATACAACATGTCCCATGTGCATATGCCATATCTCTCCAACATCTCTGCCTTCAATATGATCTTCCCTTCTACTCAATGCAGCACATGCATCCACTTCTAGTTTATAGATATTTTTAACCTGAAAACTAATTTGTTTTAATTTTCAAATAGAAACATGCTTTAGATATGCCTTCCCTCTACTGAACACCACATCATATCCTCTGTCTTCAAGTACAGCTACATAATCTATATTTTTATTCAAACTAGACACGTAGATTAAATTATTTAGGTGAAGATGGGAGTCTGAATCCCTCTCAAACGTGACAGTGCCAATCCATTTGGTACTATATCTTCCATCAACTCCAAGTTCCATGTGTACTTGTAAGTCCTTCTCTTCTAAGTTTCTAAGGAACACCTTATTTCCTTTCATATGAAATGAAGCACCAGAGTATAAATACCATACAGTACCACATACAGTACTTGCCATGCAAGAAATGAGGGTGAAATCCAACTCAAATTGTGATGTGAGAGCATCTCTTCTTGCTCCTGTTGCAGGATTTTTACTGGATTTCTTGTGTGGACACTTGGTTGCATAGTGTGCATACACATGGCAGTGAAAGGATTTAATTTTACTGAGGTCTTTCTTCTTGCCATGGTTCTGGCTAGATTCTTCCTTGCCTTGGTCCTTCTTGCCTTTATTTTTCTTTCCTTTTCCTGCTAAAGCAATTTTTTCTTACTCATCAGTTCTAGATGTGACACCATATCTAGTGTTTCTTCTAATCTTCTCATGCACCAAGTCAGAACAAAGTATCTCCTAATCTGGGAGCTTGTCTCTTCCATTAAATGAATCCTGATAGTTGTGATAGGACTTGGGAAGACCAAGGAGTGCTAAGATCACAAGCTCAGAGAGTGGCACAGCTCTCTAACTCATCCAAGTTCATCTCTCACCTAAGTGAATCTAGATAGGTATTGAGCAATAGTTTTATTTTTACTCATTTGAGTGTTCTTGTGCTTATATTTCAATGCCATCTTCCTAGCATCATTGTTTCTTTTGAATAGGTTTGTGATATTTTTCCACACTACAAACGCGGCCTGCTCTCCATGCAAATTTGAAACCACATGGTCTTTGACTCCCTCCAAGATAATCCTCCTGGCTTTTGTTGTATCTATCTTCCATTAAGCCAACTATTGCGAATCTGATGTTGTTTCTTTTGGAATATTTGTTTATGTGCACTCCAATACTCCATTGTCATGCAACAAGCTTCCATTATGTCTTTCCAAGCACAAAAATTCGAAGTTCCCTATAATGCATACTCAAGCCTCAATCCATTGAAAGACATTATTTCTACACTGAAGAAATACCTGCACCACAAATTTTGTTATTCAAAATTTCTTTGAGAGATGATCAATAACATGGTTTCTATGTAGTTTCTAGTAGCTCTAATACCATGTATAAATAATTTGTAGCTTCTATTGAAATCACACTGAAATCAATAAACAAAAATTTCTTCTACTAAATTCTACGGATTGAAAACTAACAATAGAAACACATGCAATCATTCAATCACAATGAACACAACTTTTACTAGGGAACCCAACTGGGAAAATCCCCTCTGTTTGTATTATATCATATGAGAATAATAATCTATTACAATGGCAACTTCAATTCTTGAAGCTCAACTTGCATTGCAATATAGATTTCCTCTTGTTCCTTCACTGACCAATACTTAGCAAAAATAGGCCTCATGCTTCCTGCTATTTCCTTGCGCAATTGTTGCTCCTAAAGAATAGGGAAGCTCCTATTTCCTTGCGCAAATCCCAAGATAAATGGCTCACCTTCTACATGAAAACATTATACACTCAGTAGTATACAATGATAATTACAATGTGCCTTCTCTTGCCAACTTCATTGGGAAATTCAAATTGCATGCATGACTATGTCTATTTTTAGTAAATTGACTAGTTAACTAAGAGTTAGTTGAGTTTACAACAATTACAACTACTCAATTGAACTCATATTGACTCTATTCTAGACTAGAGCTCAGATAACTGACTTTCACTAAAGATAACACCTCTAGATAGCTAGATCTTAGCCACCAACTTGCACACAAATCTACTTCTAGCCCATAAACTTGAATTGACCGATTTAATTGAGTGACTTGGCCATGTCACTCTTGCTAACTGCCTGACAACTCATCTTGTTGAAGTAGAAATTCGAATTTATCCATTTGACTAAGGCACAAGTCAAATAAATCCTTTTCTTGCTACAATTTAATAGTCTTTAGTTTGAAAATTTTATGAAAGTTAGGAAAGTTGGTTGAAGCAAGTTGTGGCCTGCATTCATAAAAGGTTGTTGCCTCTTGGCAAGTTGTGGCTTGGTAATTTGAAATGGGTTGGGGCCTCAGTTACAAATTGATGTGTCTGAGTAGCAACTTAGATTACATCATATTAACAACAATAATTGTGGTTTTTCCTTTTTAGTTTCCACGTTAAATTTATGTTTCCATGTGTGTATGTTTCTTATGATTGATGGTGTGTGTTCATGTGATTGGTTTACATTTTTGCTTATGTATTTAGCTATGAATGCTCATATGAGTGAGTTCCAAGTCAAGAGAAAAATAAGAATTGATATTTGTTGTTAAAATTAGCATGAGTTATTGATTCAATACCCCCACCCTTCCCCTAGTAATTCCTTATTTTAACATGAGCTTGTTTCTTTGAATATAGATTTGGAATCACAAACCTGGTAGCTTAGGCTACAAATACATGAAATTGCCAAAATTTGTCTATAGGTTAGACAATATTTTATCCATGAAAATATAGATACATATATAGTGTTTTGTGTGTGTATAATGTTTACTATTTTTAATATATTTTTACTTTGAGGAAAGCCAAAACTCCCAAAAGCAACTTAAGTAAAGAAGAACATAAAGCCTTCAAATCCTTGCGGAGCAATGACAAGGTCGTGGTTCTTAAAGCAGATAAAGGTGGAGCAGCGGTCATCTTGGACAAAGAAGAATATGTTCGTAAAATGAATGATCACCTAAATTGTGGCAGTTATAAGAAGCTGAACAGTAATCCCATCCCCAAAATCATGAAGGATGTAAAAAGGATCATCTCAGATTCCAACCTTGACGAAAAATTAAAAAAGAAATTAATCCCCTCTTGTGAAACTATCCCTAGAATCTATGGATTACCCAAGATCCATAAGGAAGGGGTCCCCCTTAGACCGATAGTTAATACTATTGGTTCCCCTACCTATGAACTTGCTAAATATGTTGCTAAAATTCTTAAACCCCTTGTCGGAAATACTGATTCCTTCATCAAAGACTCCCAGGATTTTGTGAATCTTATTAAAAATGAAAAGATGGAGCGTGATGACATCCTTGTAAGCTTTGACGTGGTATCGTTATTCACAAAGATTCCTCTCGATGAAGCCATTCAAGTTATAAAAGATGTTACTGATCCAGGGACTGCAAAGCTGGCTGAAATCTGCTTAAGGTCAACTGTGTTCACCTTCCAAGGAATATTTTATGAGCAGACATCTGGAGTGGCAATGGGATCACCCCTTTCGCCAATCGTGGCCAACCTATACATGGAATACTTTGAAAAGAAGGCTTTGGAATCATATCCGTTAAAACCAGCTTGGTGGAAGCGTTTTGTCGACGATACCAATATAAAATGGACTCATGGTAAAGCAGAACTTGACAAGTTTTTCATTCACTTAAATTCTATCTCTCCAGAAATAAAATTTACAATGGAGCTTGAAGAAAACATGAGCATTCCTTTTTTAGACGTTCTAATCATCAGGAAAGAGGATGGCTCGCTAGGCCATAAGGTTTTCAGGAAGTCAACCCACACAGAAAGTTACCTCCATGCTGATTCCCACCACCACCCAGCCCAGAAGTTTGGTGTTCTAAACACTCTTGCCATTAGAGCCCTTCGAATTTCCGACTCAGAGCATCTGATCGATGAAAAGAAGCATTTAGTTTCAACTTTTAAGAATATAGGCTACAAAGAGCAAGAAATTAAAAAAGCCATAGAGAAAGCTGAAAGAAAGTTGTCATCTCATGAGCCCAAAGCTCAGGACCAACCTCAGTATGGTAAGGTTTTTCTTCCTTATATCCATGGGGTTACAGACAAAATCGCAAAAATCCTAAGAAAGAAAAACATTGTCACTCATTTCTCAGCCCCTGGTACGATCAGGCAAGGTTTGAAGTCTGTAAAAGATGATATTGACAAGCATCAGCTTAAAGGAGTCTATAAAATAGATTGTTCCTATGGAAAAAGCTACATAGGTGAAACAGGTCGCTCCCTCCAGACAAGGCTCAAGGAACATGGCGCTGATATTAGAAATCGAAGATCTCGTACTTCAGCCCTGGCAGAGCACTCCTCAAAGACTAAGCACCATATCTGCCTAGAAAGCGCATCCATTATCGCAAGGGAAGAGCAACATCAGAGACGAAAGATCAGAGAAGCACTTGAAATTATCAAGCATCCTCAAAATCTGAACAGAGACAATGGTATGGAGATTAGCGGGAGCTGGCTTCCCTTGATCAGGGAAATCAAAAACGCCAAAGACGCCAACACATCCCCAGGTGAAGCATTCAACAGGTAAGTTATCCCTCTCCTTTTCTATTTCATTAGCCTGTACCTTTTATTAATATCAAGGTTGAAAAGTTAGCATAAAATTCTATAATATATTGATTTCTATATAACTATGAATTGATATATTAATTATTATATTAATTAATTATAAATATTAATTATTTATAATTGTTAATATGATTTGGTTTAATATATTAGTTTTATTTATATAGAAATTAATATAGGTTTCCCTAATATTTTTAATTAACCTCTTAATATAAGAATTGGCATTTTAATGCTTTGATATAATAATTTCGATATAACGATTAATTAATATATTAATTATTATATTAACCAATTATAAATATTTATTATTTATAATTGTTAATATAAAGTAGTTTAATATATTAATTTAACTTATATAGAAATTATTATATTAGTCTTATTTTTCTATTCCCTAATTTTATCTTTAGGTTTTGTATTAATTTATTAATTATTAAATTATAAGTAATTTATAAAAATAAAAGTAAAAATTTTAAATTAAAAATTAAAAATTAAAAATTAAAAATTAAAAATTAAAAATTAAAAATTAAATTATTATTCCAAGCCGACAGTATGTGGTTCCCTAAAATTTTCCTCATTATTATTTATTCTCAAAAATAGCTCTTCTTCTATCATCATTCTAAATATCCTGATGATGGATCCCATTTGGGATTTGAAACGTTGGTATAAAAATGTTCATACTGTGGATTCTCCGGTTATTGATTCAAAAAATATATCAGAATTTTAAAATACATCGCTCATTTATTTCCACTATTTTTTTTTTTAAAATATATATGGTGTACTAGAGGATAATGAGACCTACAATCTAGAAAAAAAAAATGTTTAAGTTTCACTAAAGGAAGGCCTTGTAATTTCAAGGATATATTGACTTTCATATATATATATGAAAGTCAATATATCCTTGAAATATCAAGGCCTATATATATATATATATATATATATATATAGATAGTTAGTTAATTAGTTAGTATATAAATTTTGAAAATATAGTTGTGGATAAGAACAATTTGTTCTATACAACTCTACAAATTTTTGTAGCAAGATTCCATCATTTATGTACTCAAAGGCTACACTAATAAAAACATATGTATTACATTTTGCATGAAAATTAACATACTAGTATTAGGAAAACTCAAAATTCACATAGTTAGACCCAATTTCTATTAATAAGATTATATATTCCGAAAGGTAATTTTATTTTCTACATTTCATATTTTTACACCATCCTTAAATTCATTGCATAAGAACCTCTAAAAATCCTTCTAATGTAAAATATTATTGTTTTTCCAAGTTAACATTGTCAATAACATGTCATGAGAAACCATCGATAATTTGTACCCACTCTTATCTAATATCTTCACCCCATATAATTCCATGATATTAATAGACATTTTATTTAATATCTCCCTCCACTCTCATAATAAGAAAATAAATATTCACTTATAACAATATTCCTATTAGATAAATAAATAAAAATAATTTGGAATAATAATAATAATAATAATAATAATAATAATACATAAAATTTATCCAAATTTTGGTGAATTAGTTCTCTCTTTTATGTTATGGTGCCATTTTTTAAAATGAAAATGAAATTAGTGAAGGAGAAGAGCTTTCAAAATTGATTTCATTTTTAAAAGTCACATACTCTCAGAATGCACACCTTGTTTTCAAAATTACCTGAGATCTATCTTAATCAGAAAACCTTATGCTTGTGTTGAATGGTTGCACACCACATTATTTAAAAGAGACATATTACCAATTATTTTACATTCACATTACACTCACCATTTACATCCAAACAACATCCAAACAATGCAAATGCATTTTCATTAATAGTACTCAGAAAATTGAATGGTCGGTAATTGTACACCTTCATAATCAAAATGAAATTAGTGCACTAGAAGTGCATTGAATCACTGTTAAGGATTGATATCATTGTTAAAACTCTATGTCGCATGAGTTTCTGGAACATGGAAATGTTCGGAACTTGGGTACAAGTATCCAGAACGGCTAGAGTGATCCAGGTGGATATTGGTGGCCAACTACCAAGTCCACTTGGACCCCCACCATTGTTTCTTTTAGCTTTATAGTTTCCTTAATTGTAGCACAGTTTACTATTTTTAGCAGTTTTTCAGGTCCTGAACTTCCGGATCCGTTTTGAGGCCCTACACGACAATTTTTGGGAAAAATGGGAGCAACATGGGTCCATGGACCGATGTTGCTCTTCCCAAAGTTGTAGTTCTCGGATAGATCTTTCTGACGAGATATTGTGTGCGTCAAATGGAGATTGTATGCCAAAGTTACAATCCCGGGAAGTTGATGTACCAATTTACCCAAATGGGGCCCACAGTTTGGTGTTTCATCTTCTAGGGTTAGGTTTTTGGATGTTTAGAGTTTTCCATTATTTCTCAACAATAAATAGGCCTTCGAGCCTCATTGTAACACAGTTCAGAGGCATGTAGCCACCACATCTCTTCTCAGAGATAAGCTACCATCGCCCTAGCTGGTTTATTTCCATTTCTGTTTGTAAGCATATTTCAGTATTTTACATTAATGAAATGAAGTATTATTTTCGCTGCATCTTTGTGTATATGGTTATCTCTGTATTTTGTTGCATTCCTGTTTAAATCCAGATCAGTGGTATCAGAGGGGTCTGCTTTTTTTCTCTGTTTTTCTTTGCATGTCCCCAACGAGGTCAGGATATAAGGAGTTAGGGCTTGAACTGGTCGAACCTTTGCAAGACTAGCCTCGCAAATCCCGATGGCCTCCCATGGCAGATGAAAAGAAAGATGAGGGGGTAGGAGATCCTATCAAAATCTTGCTCAAAGAAGCCCTCGAGCAACAAAGGAATGTAACGATGGACAACTTTGCCCAGATCCTTCAGCGGCTACCCATGGGCAATGCATCAGCTTCCAACAGCTACTCTGGAAACGCCACACCATTTAAGGTACAGGTTAATTTTGAAATCCCCATATTTGAGGGTTAGATAGACGCAGATGTCCTTGATAAATGGTTAAATCTGTTAGATGGTTATTTTTCTGTTCATGATTTTTCCAGTCGGGAAAAGATTATTTTCACTCTTCTCAAAGCAGCCCCCCACGTAAAGGACTGGTGGGAAACCTACTGCAAGCATAAGGATGAAAGTACAGGCTCACTATTTTCAGCCGCACCCACTTGGAATTCATTCCGGGATGCCATCAAGGAGCAATACTACCCTATCAGAAGCTATGAGGATCAATACATAAAGTGGACCACGCTGCGGTAGGGAAGGGACCAAGACGTGCCGGAGTTCACCAATATTTTCCATACCCTTCACACAAAGTTGGGTATCAAGGATTTGAAGCAGCATTTGGTACTCAAATACCACAGCTTCCTGCACAAATACATCCAGGAAGAAATAGAATTCCTGAACATCTCCTCGCTCGGCACTGCATACCGATATGCTGTCAGGGTCGAGAAAAAGTTTAAACAGAAGAAGCGAGACTTTTGATCTGAGAATCCGAAGCAAGGGAAAGGTGCCCCCAAACCACAGAACAAAGGACAAAGCCAAGTTGGGGAGGCCCAAGACAACCCGGCAAAGCTGCAAGCAAAGAACAACATCGTGAAGCCGAAAAAGGACACAGGAAAGTGGTGTGAGTTCCATAAGAGCTCCACTCACAACACAAGTGAGTGTCGGGCCAAGCAGTCACTAGTGGCTGAGCTAAAGGTTTTAGAATTGGATGCAGGTTCCGACTCTGAGTCAGAACCTGACAAGGGGAATGACAAAGGGAAGTAGATTATCGATGTGGAGCCCAACACCACCATTGCCACCACGAAGATCTAGAAGGAGGAACCCGAAGATCCAAAGGAGGAGGTGTGTCTCTTCCACTCCTAGATGTGGGTAAAGGGCTCCCCGCTACAGTTCATTGTCGACAGTGGGAGCCAAAGAACCTCATTTCAGCAGAGGTCGTGAAGCGGCTAGGCTTACCAACCACAACACATCCACAACCGTACACCATTGGGTGGCTTCACCAAGGACAGGATCTTTGCATGAGCCAGTAGTGTCGCCTTCCATACAACATCAAGCCCTTCACAGATGAGGTATTGTGTGACATTGCTCCCCTTGAAGTTTTTGATGTATAACTAGGACAACCATAGTTGTGGAAGCAACATGCTATGTATGGATCAAGGCCCCGTGCTGTTATTGTTACTTTGGGAACTAAGTTGTACAGGATACCGGAGGTAGCACCGCCTACTTCCATCTCTTTGATTACTACAAAAAAATGCAGTAAGCTCATTTCCAACACTGGGAAATTTGTTTTCCTGATGATACACCCTCAAGGAAAGAAGAAGACGGTGGCCACGACCGGGGTTCCTCTGCACTGTCAGGTCAAGCAATCCATCGATCTGACCCCAGGTACGTCGATGCCCAATGGACCAATCTATCAACGCTCTGTTCTAGAGAATGATGAAATCAAGAGGCAAATTCAGGAGCTGCTACAGAAAGGTCACATTCGTCCAAGTTCATCACCCTGTGGGAGCCCGATCATGTTGGTACAGAAGAAGGATGGGACTTGGAGACTCTGTATTGACTATCAGGCGCTGAACAAGATCACTGTCCATAATAGGTACCCAATCCCACGGATTGATGGCCTCTTGGACCAACTGAAGGGGGGAAAATATTTTAGCAAGATCGATTTGAAGTTAGGATATCACCAGGTACCAATCGAACCCTCCGATGTGTGGAAGACTGCCTTCAAAGCCAAGGAAGGCCTATTCGAATGGTTGGTGATGCCTTTCGGATTGACGAATGCTCCTGAAACCTTCATGAGGGTAATGGATGACATCTTGTGGCCATTCACCAACTCATTTGCAGTGGTATACTTGGATGACATCCTGATCTTCAGCTAGAGTTGGGAAGAGCACCTCCACCACATCCGACAGATTCTCCAAACACTGTGGCAACACAAGTTATGTGCCAATTTGGAGAAATGCACTTTTTGCATGACCCAGGTTTAGTATCTGGGATACATTATTGATGAACAAGGGGTGCATGTGGATCCATCCAAGATCCAAGTCATTCAAGACTGGCCATCTCCAACCACTTTGACAGAGCTATGCAGCTTTCTAGGTCTTGCCAACTTCTACCGTAGGTTTGTGTTGGGATTTTCTCATATCACTTGGCCCTTGAGTCAAGTCACCAAGGGAGGAGTGAAAGAAAAATTCTTTTGGTCTGAATCTCAACAGAGGGCATTCACAGAGTTGAAAGATCACCTCTGCATGGAATATGTGCTCGCATTACCAGACTTGCAACAACCATTTGAGGTCGAGACAGATGCCTCTGACTATGCTATTGGGGTAGTCCTTACTCAACACGGCCATCAGTGGCATATCACAGTGATACACTTTCAGACACAGTCTGGAAGTATCCCACTTATGACAAAGAGATGTATTCCATTGTGCAAGCCTGCCGACAATGGAAGCATTACATTTTGGGGAAGGAAACGGTCATCCACACAGACCATCGACCCCTGCAGTTCATACAGACCCAAGGGAAATTGCAGAATGATCGCCATCAGAAGTGGTCCACATACCTGCAACAGTTCCATTTGAATATCAATTATAAGAAGGGTAGCACCAATAATGTTTCAGATTGCCTCAGTCGACCACCAATCATGGCATTAACCACTGTGCTCAACTCTTGTGGGCACGAGGCTTCTGATTTGCCACTTCTCTACAAAAGCGACCCAGAATTCGGCCAGAAATACTAGACACTCTTGGAGGGTCATCATGTTCTGGATTTTCACCTCTAGGATTCCCTGTTATGCCACCTAGGTCACCTTTGTGTTCCTTCAAGCGAGCGTGCCAAGATGATTTGGGAAGCACATTACAGTCAGGCTGTTGGACATTTTGGGGTCAAGAAAATGGTGGCAGTACTGCAGAAGTATTTCTATTGGCCGAATCTTCAACATGATGTCAGGAAGTACATCAAATCATGCACTACCTACTCCATTGCCAAACCAACCATCAAGAAGCAAGAACTCTATACCCCGCTACCTACCCCTAGTCGACCTTTGGAATCCATCTCCATGGATTACATGTTAGGTCTTCCTTCCACTAAGCATGGAAATGACTGTGTTTTTGTGGTCGTCGATAGGTTCTCGAAGATGGCCATTATGGTCGCCTGCAAGAAGAATATCATAACAGAAGCCATTGCTAAACTCTTCTTTGAATGAGTGTGGCTAGACTTTGGGATCCCACAGTCTATCATCTGAGATTGGGACAGCAAGTTCCTTAGTACATTTTGGTCCAGTCTCTGGTCGATGCTCGACACCAAACTCACATAGTCCACAGCCTTCCATCCTCAAACTGATGGCCAGACAGAGGTTTTCAATAGGATGATTGTACACATTCTATGCATGTACAACTCAAAGCATCCACGCACATGGGACAAGACCCTCCTCTATGTTCAACACAGCTACAACTGGGCTCTCCACAGCTCGACTGGCCACAACCCTTTTCATGTGGGCTTGGGATTCCAGCCACTATGTCCCATTGATGTGGCCATGCCAGTTGCAGCTACTCACGCAGATTCGGCTCATCTCCAGTCTGAAACAGATAAGGCAAATGGCTTCATTGAGCACATCCAACATATTCACCAGCAAGTCCATGACATTCTGGAGAAATCAAATGTCAAGTACAAGCAGCGACATGATCAACATCAGGTGCCACACAAGTTTCACGTGGGCGACAAAGTCTGGTTTCATTTGCAAAAGGAACGTCTTACCGAAGCCTATCGGAAACTCAGACCACTCCGATATGGTCCTTACACCATTACCAAGGATGTGGGAGATAATGCATTTGAGCTCAACATTCCCCCATTCCTTTGCCTACACCCAGTGTTCAATGTGGACTGCCTTCGGCCATACTTTCCACCATTACTAGATGATGAGTCCCAGAAATGGGTAACTATATGGGCTCATTTTTCCTATTGTTTCCATTTAATCCACCATTCTCCATAGTTTTGTGCATGTTTTTGAATATATTTATGTCAATTGAGTGAATGGGGATAGTCACTTTTCCACATAGTCTAATGAGTGTTTATTGAAGATTTTTGGACAATTTTTGGACAAGGACTAGGCATTTATGAGCAGATTAGCAGCCAAACTCGAGGAAACAAGGTTGTGGACTTATAGGAAGGGTGTCTCCTACATTAATAACCCTTTCCTCGAGTTCTCCACTAGCAGCTCGAAGTTCAAAGGCCACCAAATCGATGATTCCAAGGGACAGCCGAGCAACTCAAGTGAAGTTGATGTTATTTGCAGTTTTAGGCAGCCGAGTTCCTAAATTTTAGGAGGACTGTTGGGAGCCCCCACTTGTATAAATAAGAATGCCTTAGGCCTCAGTGGGTTAGCCATTTCATAGTCTATTTTTGCACTATTGTGCAGTGTTGTACTCAACTCATTTTCAAGCTCCTTTTGCAAACAGTTTTGTGATGTAACTATTATTTTTTTATCAATGAAGATGAATCCAACTTTGAACCAGCACTGATCCTTTCTAGAGGGCTAAAGCTCTTGGGTTAGGGCCCAACGCAAGTTCCCAACACCTCCTTTGTGTATTTATATGGTTTTTTTTCTTGCATTCATAATCTGATTTCTGTTGTTTAGGCTTAATCTTGCTTTGGTAAAATAGGTTGCTTTTGATGATTAAATTAGTTGTTCTTGCTGCAAATTGTTTAAGTAGTTTTTTGTAGTAACAGAGGAAGAACCAAAAAGGCTACCAGTAGGCCTTGATTCCCTTTCTCCCTCCTTGGGACCATGAATTGAGGACGAGGCACTCTTGCTGCCCCAAAAACACTGTTTTTTTTCCTTTCATGCAATTGGTAGTGTGATGTTTCGAGTTGGAGAAGTTGATATTTGCTTAGATTCACATGCTTAAACCATTTCTTGATCATTTACCATGGATTTCTCACATAGTTTCCTGTTCATAAACTTCTGTTCAGCACTTTTCTATTTTTAGGTCAGATTTTAGGTCAAATTAGGAAAACTCTGTTTTTTCGGTTTTTACTTGGGTCAGTTTTAAGAAGTAGGAGTGCAACTCACTTGAAACACAATCCAGCTTGTCATCCTTCCACAGCACAACCTGTACTAGCTCATATTTCACAGAACCCTTCACTTGTTCACCACAATTCGCCAAACTGCCCTAATTTCTACGTTCTTGTGCAAAATTGCTTCCTTGACCTTTGAACAAATCCAACCATCTCTTCCATGTCTGATCTTCATTGACAGAGTCCTAGACCCTTTTACACCTCCATCTAGCCTTCATTTCCCTTTTCCTACTATTTTTCCACCTTCAAACCTCCAAAAACCACTTTCGGCCTCCCCCTGTAGAACTTCCTGTAGAATTTCCTGTAGATACCCTGCAGCCTTCTTGTAGAACTTCATGTGAGAGATTTTTTGAGGTTTGATCGCAATGGAAATCTCCAGAAGGGTACTAGGGACTTCTTAGGACCCCTCCAAACCTTCCTCATCATCTGCAAAATCCAACTCCATTTTACTTTGCCACCAAACCACTGCACAGTCACAAATAGTTAAAACGCAAGCATAATAATTCTGCATAAAATTGCTCAAAAGTACAAAAGGATGATCTTTCCACACTTTCCTTTAGAAGTAGCTTGAATACATGCATTTTACCTTTTCAGTAGTCAATGGCATCCATTTCAGTAGTTTCATCTCTTTTTCTTACAAAAGTAGGGTTAGTCGGTAAAACTAGGGTTTGTTAGGGTTTGTGTTTCCTTTCAGTTTTCATCTTCTTTTTGCAAGTAGAATAGCCTCTTTCAAGTTAGCTTTCTTCCATCACAGTTAAAAGTTTCTTCTAAGAACTCATAGAATTTGGCTTAAGCTCCTAGCGAATTTGAGCCAGCTGATCAAGTGACAGCCTGCAATAAGAGCTAATACTTGTGCATACAGCACCGTCGCTTTCAAGTTTGTTACAAACTACCAGGTTGATAAAAGTAAAGTAGGGAGTCCCAGGAGTTGCAGCATCATTGCTGCAATACTGAAGCTCACCATCTTTTTGGCGTTGTTGCCAGGGAAGCATTAGAGTATTTGTGATTACTACTTTTCTTCTATTTTCTACTACAACATTCTACTAAGTAGTTTATTTCAGCAAGCATAGAGTAGACATTTCTTGCTTTCATTTCAATTATGCAATTTCATTTTAGCAAAATAGATTAGTCATTTCCTACTTTTATTTCAATTTTGCAATTTCATTTCAGCAAAATAGATTAGTCATTTCCTGCTTTCATTTCAATTGTGCAATTTTCATTTCAGCAAGGTTTATTTTAGTTAGTTGCAATTTGTTGTTCAATCCACTTCAGTTTTTGTAGGTACAAGCAGAAAAAGAAACGCAAAAATTCAAAAAAAGAGATTTCCTTTCATGCCTTGTAGGAATAGAGACAATTAAGGAAAATTCCTACCCAACACCCCCAGCACATCACTGAGTCACCCTTCTCTCTTCTTTGGTGGCAGTGATCTAGAAGATCTTATAAGTGAACCTCTAGAGATATACGAATATCCTATAACAGAAGAAGAGTGAGAAAACATTCCTCCTAAGACCATAGCTGAAAACAGAAACATTAGAAGGAATGGGGAAAGAATAAAAGGTACCTTTCCTATCTGGGAGACCAATGGGGACACAAAAATGAAAAACATAAGTCCTTCAGCCTTACCTCACTTCCATGGCCTAACTACCAAAGATCTTGATACTTTCTTGTTTGAATTTGTTGTTCTCTGTCGAACCTATGACTATGCAGAAGACGAGCAGAAGTTGAAGCTGTTTCCTTCTACCCTCAAGGATGCAGCCTTGCACTGGTTCATGGGGTTACCTGGAGACAGTATCACAACTTGGGCTCAGATGCAGCAAGCCTTCAACAACAAATACCAGGACTATTGCAGGTCAAAGGAAACCAAGGAAGAAATCTTCCGTATGACCATGGGTAGTGATGAATCTTTAGAAGACTATGAAGAGAGGTTTCAACTCAGTTATAAAAGGGCTAGGTGCACACTTGACCCTGAATCTCTGAAGTTGGTTCTACTCAGAGGAGTCCCTGAAGACCTTCTAGATACCCTCCATTTGCTGGCTGGGGGGGACATCTATCAACTACCTTATGATGACATAAAAACTGTGTTTAGAAACCATTCTAGGTCAGCTAGGAAGAGAGGTAGGGGAAGTCAACCATTAGCCAGTACATCCTCATCTAGCTCATCCCTTAGAAACGAACTTGAAGATTTCAAGAGTGAGGTGAGGTAGACTCTTGCCATGCACATGGATACCTTGCATATCAAAAGAAAACAAGAGGAAGCCGAGAGAGCTCTAGCCATCTTCTGTCCTAGGTGCACGAGAAAGCATCCTAGGAACGAATTCCCATTGCACTCTATAGAAGTGTGTGTAGTCTATGAGCAAGACCATCCTACAAATCAGTGCCCTTCCTTGCCCGTAATCAAAGCTGCATATCAAGGGGCTGAGGGAGCCACTGAACCACTCCATTTCATGAACCAAAAGAGGCCACATGGGCCCAGACCTTACTAGCAGGGAATGCAAGGGACCTCCCAGAGCTATTACAACCCCAATCAAGCCACTTTCGTGCCTTCTTGGGGTTCCCCTACTCATCCTTCCTGGTCCACACCCCCTCTTTGGTCATATTCTCCTCAATACCAGGCTCCTCTAGCTACTCATTTGTTTCATCCTTATGCTCAACCACAACCTCAGTGGAGTGCACCTCATCAGGGGTGGAGGCCCTAGTATAACTCTCCCCCCACTCTTTTGCCTTCGCCACCTGTTCAAATGCAACCATTACCTCCTACTCCTCCAAGACAACCCCAAATACCTGCTCAACCGAACCCGAACCCCAACAACAGACAGGCCCAGCAGGTATATAGTGGGGAAACATCCTGTCCAACCTATGTTGTGGAGATTCAGGAGATTAACCTACGATCTGGGAAGGTTCTCCCAGATAGCCAACCTCCTCCTAAGGAGGATGAGGAAGAAAAATGGGAAAGTGAACCCAAGGTCATTCCACCCTTTCCTGAGAGACTAACTAGAACCACCCAACCGACCCCAGAAGAAACTGAACTTCTGGGAGAACTGAAACAGTTATGTGTAAAAATACCCCTTCTCCAAGCCATAAAGGATGTGCCTATATACAACAAGATGATCAAGGAGAAGTGCTTCAAACACCCAGGAAGGCAAAAGAGAGATGCCCCAACTATCAATGTCATAGGACAACTGTCTGATCTGATGTTGGGGCAGGTAATTTGTCCGAAATATCTAGAACCTGGGAGTCCTATAGTCGATGTCCACATCAATGGCACCATAATCCCCCATACCTTGATTGATCTAGGGGCTGCCATTAACGTGATGACCAGGGACATTATGCTCAAACTCAACCTTCAGGGTTCCCTAAGAAAGACCTCAACAGTACTGCAGTTAGCAGACCGCTCCACCGTGACCCCTGAGGGGATTGTGGAAGATGTCATGGTCTCTATTGATTCCTGGGAGTACCCTGTTGATTTCCTAGTTCTCCAACCAAAGGAAAAGCTCACTGGGTATCCTCTCATCCTAGGAAGACCTTGGTTGCCTACTGTAGATGCCTACATCAGCTGCCGAGCTGGGAACATGACAATCAAGAATGGGCATATGTCCAAGCAGCTAATCCTCTATCCTCCTGCGCAACCTCTACTAGAACATGATTTACCCCTCCGGTTGGAGGAGGAAGATGAGGATGAAGTCTATTCCGCACCATTGTGTACAGTCGAAGCTACCAAGGGGGGTCCTCAAACTGAGGATGATCTTATTGAGAATTTGATTCAAGATATGCCCCCCATTTTGTTGCCATTAGAAGAGTTGGTGGAGGAAATCCAAGCCAATGCTTTAGTTGATCTTTGTGTGGCTGATCCGCCCTCTCTCTGAGTCAAGAACGTGGAATTTGGCCCAAAAAAAACTTTGAAGATCAACTCATCCCTGTCCACCTCTCAGGAGAAAGAACTCTGTAGCTTATTGAAGAATCACTTGGATGCTTTTACTTGGAGTTATAAGGAGATGAAGGGAGTCCACCCTTCCATCTGTACTCATCACATTTACATTAAGGAAGATTGTAAACCAGTTAGGTAGCCTCAAAGGAGGATGAATCTAGCCCTTAAGGACATTGTCAAAGAAGAACTGCAGAAGTTGCTAGATGCAGGATTCATCTACCCCATCTCTGACAGCGAATGGGTTTCTCCTTTGGTGCTAGGGCCAAAGAGAAATTGGAAGTGGAGAATCTATGTAGATTATCAGGAACTGAACAAGGCCACCAAGAAGGACCATTTCCCTTTGCCTTTCATAGATAAAGTGTTAGATGGCCTGGCAAGGAAGAAGTTCTTCTCCTTCCTAGATGGGTTTAGCGGGTACAACCAGATCCAAATCATCCCAGAAGACCAGGATAAGACCACTTTCACTTGTCCATGGGGTACTTTTTCATATCGGGTCCTTCCTTTTGGGTTGTGCAATGCTCCTGCCACTTTCCAGAGAGCAGTACTGAGCATATTTGCTGAATTGGTTCATGATTCAGTGGAGATCTATATGGATGACTTTACCCCTTATGGTTCTAACTTCCAGGAAGCTTTGACTAACCTGGGAAAAGTTTTAGCCAACTGTATTGAAATGAACCTGTCTCTCAGTCCTGAAAAATGTGAATTCTTGATGACTGAAGGGACCATGCTAGGTCATACAATTTCTCAGCAAGGATTACAGGTGGATCCCAACAAGATTGCTATCATCCAAAGGGTCCCACCTCCTCAAAAGGTAAGAGATGTTCGGAGTTTTCTAAGCTTAGCAGGGTATTATAGAAGATTCATTAAGGATTTTAGCAAGCTAGCCTCTCCATTGTTTGGTCTTTTGGGAAAATATGTTGAGTTCATATGGACTGACAACTGTCAAGAGGCTCTAGATGCCTTGAAGGGTAAGCTGGTAATTGCCCCAATCTTGAGAGGTCCAAATTGGGCCCTACCTTTCCACATTCACACAGATGCCTCGAACAAAGCAATAGGAGCAGCCTTAGGGCAAGTTGAAGAGAAGCTGCCTTATGCCATATATTTTGTCAGTAAAAACCTGTCTAAGGCAGAATTAAACTACACTGTAACTGAAAAGGAGCTCCTAGCTGTAGTCCATTCCCTAAACAAGTTCAGACACTACATCACTAGTTATCAAACATTCGTACACACTAATCATGCTGCAATTAGGTATTTGATGAATAAACCAGATGTAAACGCTTGTATCATTAGATGGTTACTTTTATTGCAGCAATTTGATTTGACTATTGTTGATAAGCCAGGTAAGGAAAATGTTGTTGCTGATTTTCTGTCTAGACTAGATCTACCTACAGGTGAAGAAGGAATGGTGGATGATCAAATGCCAGATGAACACTTATTTTCTATTTCAATACTCTCTCCATGGTTTTCTGATATAACAAATTACTTGGTTTCAGCACAGTTTCCGCCACACCTGTCCTCAAAAGAGAAGAGCAAGATCGTGAGGAAAAGTGCCCCATTCACTTGGATTGGGGGCAATCTTTTTAAACTTGGCCTAGATCAGATTTTGAGGTGATGTGTCAGGGAGGAGGAAGTTTTCAACATCCTCCTAACCTATCATGATGGGCCCTGTGGGGGCCACTTTGCAGCAAAGAGGACTGCTTTCAAAATTTTGCAGGCAGGTTACTATTGGCCCACTCTTCATCAAGATGTCAGGAGATACATCAGCCAATGTGACCGATGTCAAAGGATGGGGAAACCGACTCCAAGGGATGAGATGCCCCTACAACCTCAAGTGACTTTTGAACCATTTAAGAAGTGGGGCATGGACTTTGTGGGTCCTATCAACCCTCCTTCAAAACAGAGATCTTACATCATTGTGTGTACTGATTATCTGACAAAATGGGCAGAAACAAAGGCGATCAAAGCAGCAACAGAAGAAAAAGTAGCTGAGTTTTTAAGGGAAAATATCTTCTACAAGTTTGGCTACCCAAGAGAGTTAGTTACAGATCAAGGGAGTCAGTTTACCTCCAATTTGGTTGAAGACCTGCTCACACACCACAAGATTAAGCACAGAACTTCCACCCCTTATCATCCACAAGCAAATGGATAGGTGGAAGTCACTAACAGAGCTTTGGAAGGGATTTTGACTAAGGTAGTGAGTAGCAGCAGAAAATATTGGGCATACCGATTGGTTGAGGCCACCTGGGCCTATAACACTACTTGGAAAACCACCACAGGTTTTACACCCTATGAGCTGGTCTATGGGAAGAAGGCTCTGCTGTCAATAGAATTTGAATATAACACATTAAGGATGGTAGCTCAGCTAGACCTAGATCTCAGCCATGCACAAAAGGAAAGATTACTTCAGCTAAATGGATTAGATGAACAGAGAATGCAGGCCCTACTCCACTCAGAGGTAGTCCAGCTTCAAAGAAAAATATGGCATGACCGACACCTCAAAGAGAAACAATTTCAGCTAGGAGATTGGGCGCTGCTGTATGATTCGAGATACAAAGATTTCAAGGGCAAGCTGAGGACAAGATGGCTGGGACCATATACAGTAGAAAAATGAAATGACAATGGTTCAGTCCTTATCCGGACCATTGATGAAGAAGCCATCCCCATGCTCGTCAATGGGCATCGATTGAAGATCTACAGGAAGCCCCTTTCCAAGCAGGAGTTCATTGAGACTGGGTAAATCAGTGTTGGTAGTGGAGTAGGTCCCTGTCTCCACTCCACCCACACCCTAAGCAAAACCAAAAAAAAAAAAAAGGAAAAAAACAAAAGAAAAAAACAGAGAAAAAAGAAAATGGAATAAAAGATCCTTGGGTGAAAACCTTCTGGAGTCGCCCAGGGCAGGCAGTGAGGGTGAAAACCTCCTGGAGGCGCCCCAACTGTCTCAAAAAAAAAAAAAAAAAACAAAAAAAAAAAAAAAAAGAAGAAAAACCTAACTTCTTTTGAATAAATTGCAGGTTGTAGGAAGGTCATTGCAAGTTGCAGGAGGGTCGCACCAGAGGAAAAATACACGGCCCAGCTGCATGCACCCTTCACAGTCCATCACCCCATCACCGTTATCATTTCCCAAGTTTTGGTCTCATTTGTTCTGAAATTTCGCATCCTACAGGAAACTTTGTGTATTCTAAAGGAGGATCCTGTAGAAACTACAGAAAGGCCAAAATCAATCTCAGAAAAGGACCCGAGGGTTGGAAAGTTGTTTATGCGGTCTGTGAACCTCCCTGCCACCATCCATCTTCCTATTTCGCCATTCCATCCCTGTACACCTACACTTCCACTCGTTTTTTCCTGTGTCCCTGCACAGCCACATACAGAAATTTGTTTCTTTCATTCTACTAACAACAAAGAAAAAACAATGATAACAAATAAAGGCAGCAACATTTTTACTCATTCCTACCTGATACCTTCCAGTTGTGATTTCTTTTCAGTCGAGACCTTCTTTGACTGCAGTACTCACCTGCACTTCCAGAGCAAAATCCAGTCAACCTCCGCCAATTTTCTGCCAGTTGTTTAAAACCCTCCTGTCTATTAGGCTCTATAGGAGCACTGCTGCATTCTACAGGAGCCAAAAGATTTCTACAAGAATATTTCTACAGGAGGGACAAAGAATAGGCCTGCAGAAGGAAAACCCGGATTTTTGTCAAAATTCAAGCTTGAAACGAGGTAGGCTCAGGAAACCTCTCTGCATATAACTTATTTGTATAAGGTGGTGGATTACAAACACAGCATTGGATTGAAAGAAAGGAGAGTGAAGCTTAAAAGTCTGCCTGCATATTTTCCCTGAGTTCTAAGTAGTTCTCTATTTTCTTCTCTACATTCGAAGTCTGTCTTCTTCTTTCTCACATTCTACTGTAAAGAAAACACATGCAACCATAGAAACCAACCTGTGTGAAAAAACCAAATTTTCATATCTGTCTACTCTCTGAAAAAAACCCTGTGTTATTTATCCTCTGTTATTTCAAAAACAAAAAATTCTTTTCAAAAGCAGAGAATCAAATTCAGGATAAGAGCAGTTTGAAACAAGGGAAATATTGCAATTTGATGTTGTAAGGAGAAAGCACACGGGAAATTCCTTATCTGGTTTCAGAAAAAGACAAAATTCAGCTATCCCTCTGTTTTCAGTTTTGCCTGCTTACTCACTTGAGCATTTTTCAAAAAAACACTCAACACCATGCCAGGAGGTTTTATAAGGAAGGAGCCTTTGAAATCCAACCAATTGCATGAACACCGTGAGGTGGTGACCCTCTTCACTAGGGAAAATTGGATGATTTTCTTTGAAATAATACATGGGTATGATGATGAGGTGATTGAGGAATTTTTTATGTCCTTAAGACCCCATTCAAAAACACATGCTACAGTCAGTTTTAGGGGTCTGACCCTAGAACTTACACCTAATTTTATCAGTCAAATCACAGGTCTTCCACTTGGGCTCCCTTGGAGCAAGGAGGAAAAAGCATTGGGACAGGTTCCCAAGAAGACATTTTTTCAACCTGGGGAGAATCCTGTAGAGGATAAAAATGGGGTCAGAAGGACAAGCTTACCTCCTCCATGGAGTGAAGTTAGCTACCAAATAATGAAATACATCACTTGTGAAGGAAGGTTCAGCATAATTTATGGTTATCACTTCAGGCTATTGCATGAATTGAGGTATGGGATGGACCTACCTCCAGTCAGGAAACTCAGTCTCCCATATTTCCTCCTCTAGTCTTTGATAGAATGTGGCACCAAGCTAAATGCAGGGGTCCCAGACCAGCTGACCCACCATGGGCTCATCAAACTGTTGGTAGAAGATGCCTTACACACATGTACCACTCCCATAGCTTGGGAAATTTTCAGGAATATGTCCAGCAAAGATGACATCAAAACTTTGACTGAGGATATCAACCCATCTGGCAGTGAGGAGGAGGAAGAGAAAGAGGAAATTGAGGAAGAAATGCATGAGGAAACAAAACATTCAAACAGAGGAAGAACAGGAAATAGAGGAGAAGCAAAAAGAAGAGGAGAAATCTGACAAAACTACTGCTGAGCCTAAGGCAAAAAAGAAGACAACCTCAAAATCAGAAAAGGGAAAAAGGACAAAGGCTAAGAAGGAAAAGCCCAAGAAAGCCCAAAAGAAGACTGCCATAAGCAAGGCAGGGACCCAGCAAGGAAAAGAGAAGACATTACCAGAGATAGCAGAGACACAAAAAAAAACAGCAGACACAAAAATATTGCAGAAGATGAAGGGCAACAATGGTAGGAAGAAACATCCCCTGAAACATTGGCAAAAGAAGCAGCAGTTGTGCTGGCTACATTTAGCACTCCAGCAAAACAAAAGGGAAAAAGAAAAAGAGAAACATCCATGTATTTCAAGGCCAGAAGGAGCACCAGGATAAAGGTGGGCAAGCCCTAGCCACCATCAAAAGAACCTATAATAATTGAGGATGCACCTACTGAGAAAAAGGAGGAATCCCCCTCCAAAATCTCTATCACTTATGAGAGAGGGAGTCCCAAAACTTCCACCTGGAAGGAAAGAATCAGACTAATGGACACCAAAATAGTTCTACAGGAAGCTAAGACCTCTCTACAGGAAACGCTGGCCAAGCTAAAGGAGACTGAAAAATTAGAAGAGGAGGCAGCAGAACAGTCACAAGAAGAAGACAAGACCGAAGAGATACCTGAACCAAGCCCTCAGCCTAATTTAGGCTCATATTACAATTTTCTAGAAGGTGGGAAGATCATCCCACAGAAATTCGTTGTGCCCCTTTTCTTTGAATTAGAACAAGAAAGAGTTAGAACACACACCTCGATGAAAATTGCTAAATCCAATGGAGTTGCAGATATAGGACACATGGAAGAACAGTTGAAAGGATTAAGAAGGGAGTTGGCAACAGTGAGACACACTGAGAGCATTAAAAGAGCATAGCTATAGGAGGAAAATGCACTACTGAAAAAGTAGTTGCAGCAACAGGAAACTCAAAGGGGATACATATCACAGATTTTTGAAGAACAACAACTACAGGAAGGTCCCCTAGCAGATAACGAAGCAGCAGAGAAACAGCAGCGCGAGGAAGAGCCATAGCCTGATGTTGAAATGATGATAAAGCAACAATAAGAAAGGGAGTCTCAAGCAGCAGCTGAAGTACTGATGTTGAAGCAGGAGTTGTACGAAAGGGAAGCCCAGATGGCTTGCATGGCCAGCTGGGCAATGGAGGCCTTACAGTGCCAGAAACCAGCTAGATCCTACGCACGATATCTCAAAGACCAATGCCTCCAGTTCCAGATTAAAACATTGGCCCAAAGGGGCACAAACCCATTCCAGAATTATAATCAGTTTATGCATTTATGTGATACTAGTTCAGCTGAGGATAAGGCCAAATTAGCATAATTCTACTTACACAATATGGCACTCCCTGATATGAACTTTTGGGATTCGAATGCTACATTGGGAGACCTACAGCTCATGGCTATGGCTTCTTGGATGAGCCATGAGGAAAAAAGAGCAGTGGAAATTCAACAGATCATGGCAAAAGAACTAGATGAGCCCCTGCTAATAAGGGCAGAACTGGAAGACCCCTCAACTCTCATATATTCTCATCACCACCTTGCAAGTAACCCTCAAGTTCTCCCTGATTATGTTGAAAGACAAGCGCAAGATATCACTCATTTTGAAGATATGGAAAGATTATTTGGCGATGATTGCCTTCATGCTTGCACAAGAAGATGGAATACATTGTCCCATAGCCTAAAGATAAGGGAGTATCACTCCCCAACCAGAATGAGGGAGGCTTTGGTGAGAGTGCCCCTCTACAAACAATCAATGCAAAATTTGAAAGCCAACTAGATTGGCCTTAAGTTCAGTCCTCCACTACTCTTAGGACTATTGGAAGGGGTTAAGGAAGAAGAAGAACAAAAGCAATGGGAGGAAGTGGACAGAAAGGCAAGTTTTCATGACAGGGAAGAGGACATCACCTCAGAAGCTTGGGATGTCAGGGAAGTTGTTAAAGCTATCAAGGATGAAGAACTGGATTAGTTGCTCAGAGGATGAGCAACCCATTCAGTAGGGGGGTGATGATGAGCCCCAGAAATGGGTAACTATATGGGCTCATTTTGCCTATTGTTTCCATTTAATCCACCATTCTCCATAGTTTTGTGCATGTTTTTTAATATATTTATGTCAATTGAGTGAATGGGGATAGTCACTTTGCCACATAGTCTAATGAGTGTTTATTGCAGATTTTTGGACAACTTTTGGACAAGGACCAGGCATTTATGAGCAGATTAGCAGCCAAAATCAAGGAAACAGGGCTGAGGACTTATAAGAGGGGTGTCTCCTACATTAATGACCCCTTCCTTGAGTTCTCCACCAGCAACTCGGAGTTCAAAGGCCACCACATCGATGATTCCAAGGGGCAGCCGAGCAACTCAAGTGAAGTTGTTGTTATCTGCAGTTTTAGGCAGCCGAGTTCCTAAAGTTTAGGAGGACTATTGGGAGCCCTCACTTGTACAAATAAGAAGGCCTCAGGCCTCAGTAGGTTAGCCATTTCATAGTCTATTTTCGCACTATTGTGCAGTGTTGTACTCAGCCCATTTTCGAGCTCCTTTTGCAGACAATTTTGTGATGTAATTATTATTTTTTGATCAATTAAGATGAATGCATCTTTGAACCAGCAATGATCCTTTCTAGAGGGCTGAAGCTCTTGGGTTAGGGCCCAACCCAAGTTCCCAACACCTCCTTTGTGTATTTATATGGTTTTTTTTCTTGCATTCATAATCTGATTTCTATTGTTTAGGCTTAATCTTGCTTTGGTAAAATAGGTTGCTTTTGATGATTAAATTAGTTGTTCTTGCTGCAAGTTGTTTAATTAGTTTTGTGTAGTAACAGAGGAAGAACCAACAAGGATACCACCAGGCCTGGATTCCCTTTCTCCCTCCTTGGGACCATGAATTGAGGACGAGGCACTGCTGCTGCCCCAAAAACATTGTTTTTTTCCTTTCATGCAATTGGTAGTGTGATGTTTCGAGTTGGAGAAGTTGATATTTGCTTAGATTCACATGCTTAGACCATTTCTTGATCATTTACCATGGCTTTCTCACACAGTTTCCTATTCATAAACTTATGTTCAACACTTTTCTGTTTTTAGGTCAGATTTTAGGTCAAAATAGGAAAACTTTGTTTTTCGGCTTTTACCTGGGTCAGTTTTAAGAAGTAGGAGTGCAGCTCACTTGAAACACAATCCATCTTGTCATCCTTCCAAAGCACAACCTGTACTTTCTCATCTTTCATAGAACCCTTCACTTGTTCACTACAATTCGCCAAATTTCCCTAATTTCTACGTTCTTGTTCAAAATTGCTTCCTTGACCTTTGAACAAATCCAACCATCTCTTCCATGTCTAATATTCATTGACTGAGTCCTAGACCCTTTGACACCTCCATCCAGCCTTCATTTCCCTTTTCCCACTAATTTTCCACCTTCAAACCTCCAAAAACCACTTTCGGCCTCCTCCTGTAGAACTTCCTGTAGAATTTCCTGTAGATCCCCTGCAACCTTCTTGTAGAAGTTCATGCGAGCAATTTTTCGAAGTCTGATCACAATGGAAATCTCCAGAAGGGTACTAGGGACTTCTTAGGACCCCTCCACACCTTCCTCATCATCTGCAAAAGCCAACTCCATTTTCCTTTGCCACCAAACCACTGCACAGTCACAAATAGTTAAAACATTAACATAATAATTCTGCATAAAATTGCTCAAAAGTACAA
Source organism: Pinus tabuliformis (assembly GCA_031772625.1). Classification (NCBI taxonomy): domain Eukaryota; kingdom Viridiplantae; phylum Streptophyta; class Pinopsida; order Pinales; family Pinaceae; genus Pinus; species Pinus tabuliformis. Next base: position 160,882,235 of record CM062816.1, on the reverse strand, counting down.
AAAGATGATTTTTCCACACTTTCCTTCAGAAGTAGCTTGAATACATGCATTTACCTTTTCAGTAGTCAATGGCATCCATTTCAGTAGTTTCATCTCTTTTTCCTGCAAAATTAGGGTTAGTGGGTAAAACTAGGGTTTGCATTTCCTTTCAGTTTTCATCTTCTTTCTACAAGTAGAATAGCCTATTTCGAGTTAGCTTTCTTCCATCATAGTTAAAAGTTTCTTCTAAGAACTCATAGAAATTGGCTTAAGCTCCTAGCGAACTTGTGCCAGTTGATCAAGTGACAGCCTGCAGTAAGAGCCAGTACTTGTGCATACAACACCGTCGCTTCCAAGTTTGTTACGAACTACCAGGTTGAAAAAGTAAAGTAGGGAGTCCCAGGAGTTGTAGCATCATTGCTGCAATACTGGAGCTCACCACTAGACAAATCCGACATTGCAGAACAACTCACACCCACATAGTTAAATTGAGATTGCATGGAACAAGCTACAACTGATCGGATCATGGACACATAGATCAAGCACACTCGCCAGCAGAATATCCAATCGTATCGAGTTGTCAAAGCAAGCCAACTCCTTCACCAGGGCAAGTGGCTCACCAGGGACCAAGTTCAGCAGAAGTTTCCTCATCTCACGGAGGAACTCAATGCAATGGGGACCATTTCTTCCTAAGGGGGGAGGAATGATCCAGGTGTATATTGGTAGGACCCCCACCATTGTTTCTTTTAGCTTTTCAGTTTCCTTAATTGTAGCACAGTTTACTATTTTTAGCAGTTTTCCGGGTCCTGAACTTCCGAAGCCGTTTTGAGGCCCTAAACGACGTTTTTTGGGAAAACTGAGAGCAACATGGGGCCATGGACCAATGTTGCTCTTCCCAAAGTTGTAGTTCTCGGATAGATATTTCTAACGAGATACTGTGCACCTCAAATGGAGATCGTATGCCAAAGTTACGACCCCGGGAAGTTGATGTACCAATTTACCCAAACAGGGCCCACAGTTTGGCGTTTCATCTTCTAGGGTTAGCTTTTTGGATGTTTAGGGTTTTCCATTGTTTCTCAACAATAAATAAGCCTTCGAGCCTCATGTAACACAGTTCAAAGGCATGCAGCCGCCACATCTCTTCTCAGAGATAAGTTACCATCACCCTAGCTAGTTTATTTCCATTTCTGTTTGTAAGAATATTTTAGTATTTTACATTAATGAAATGAAGTATTATTTCCACTGCATCTTTGTGGATATGGTTATCTCTATATTTTGTTGCATTCCTGTTTAAATCCGGATCATAGAGGTTTCCCCAAAATTTACAGGAAACGGCTGATCAGGAGTGGTAATATTATATAATAAAAAAATTAAAAATATAAAAATAATTTATTTTTTTTAGTTATATAATTTATATAATAATCAAAATTAATGTTGAATCAAATATTAAAATCAATTTAAAATTTCAATGGTGGAAGACATAGCAGAGGTAGTAGAGAAAGTGGTGAGCATGTCAGAGAACAACCAAAATAATGAAATGCAAACACAATTTGGCATAGTCTGATGCAATTTGAATTAGTTTGATCTAATGCCCACCCAAATTTTGGTAATATTATCTCGTTTTAATATAAATTTAACCTAGACTAATACAAAAGCAGCCCTTTACCAGCAAAAAATTAAAAAAATGCAAAACCTTGCAGGAACACATGCATGTTCTTAACTAAGGTTGGTTAAGGAACATATTGAGGTGATGAAGAAGAAAAAAAATATCGAACAGAAAACACTGAACAACAAACCTCAACCATTATTCGCTGGGTCAGCCATTCATTGCTCTCAGTTGTGCGCTCTCAACTGTCCCCCTCTCAACAGCAAACAACAAACCTCAGTGATGGAGTGAAGAGGAGGCCCCAGGAACCAACATCTAAGGAGGTTTGGGAGTCAGTTTCGCGGGAACTGGAGATATTTTTGGCACCAAAAAATAAATTCCTACCATTTTGTGTTAAGTCAGCTGTGGGAACACTGGGAACTCCACAATATCAGCTCCAAAGTTCTTGGTCTGTGTCTTAGAAGCTACCCAAACCGTAACTAGCTCCCATTGTAGTTCCTTTTCAAAATGGAACGTTCCCCTACAATTCCAAAGCTCGCGGGAGCGCGGGAAACATTGGAATGGGTTTCCGACTTTTCTGGAGTGGTTCCTGTGTAACAGAGTTAAAACTTCTACACACTCTCGAAATGAAAACACTTCGTTTTCAAAGTTATTCTCAAATTAATCTGAATGAAAAAAACCTTTGACTTGTAATGAATGATTGGACAATATTGATTTCATTATTCAAAAATCACATACTAGTTGTTTAAAAGTCATGCACTCTGAAATGCAAACACCGTGTTTTCAAACATACTCCACATTGATCTTAATCAAAAAACGTTAGGCTTGTATTGAATTGAATGGTTGTACGTTGTTGATTTCATTGTTTGGAAGTCACTTCCTCTTAGTTATCTCATATTTACAACACAATTAGATATTCTCATTTAATAATGTATTTTCTGATAAATTAATTTAAGTGAATGTGATTTGATCATACAGTGAATTTATCATTAGTTTTTTTGGGTTCTAAGTTTTGATCATTCGTGGTTTTTTTCCATGTTATTCTAATATAATGTAGCCTATTTAAAGAAGTAGAGACTCCATTGTTAATTTTCATTAGGCCAGGAATAGTGGATCTTTTATCCAGTGTTGGTATTCTAGTAAAGGTTTCCAAGGTAAAATATTGTGTCCATGCTTTATTGTTATTATGTATTTATTTCTCTCTAGTTTTTATTAACAACTAATATCAAAGAGGGAAGCTTGGACTGAAAACAAATAGAGATCTAGCAAAGTGAAATGCCATAGATGGGAGATCTCATGGGGAGAGCACCTCATATATGCAAACACGAAAATAACAATAAAATAAAATAAAAAAAATTGGAGATAAATTTGTAAATTACCATTATAAGACCTAGTTCAGCATGTGACAGGGTAAGACCTAGTTAGGCATGTGTATCCATGTTTGTAAAGTATTGGCGTAGACCTAGGTGATAGGGCAGGAGAGCATGTGGATTTCCTAGTCAAATTTAAAGGGAAGAATGTTGGGATAAACTTGATATGTGAAAGAGTCAAAGTTGTTAGGTTCACATTGGTAGTTTTGGGCACATTGTTTTGGGGGCCCATCATATTAGATTCCATGAATTATATGTGATGAAGCCTTTAAAAATTTTGAAAATTCTCCATGAAATGTTCTTTAGAATTGGTTTTCCCATAAGAATTTCTAGACTAAAATATGGTTCCATATGTAATTTTTGTTATGTATTTGTTTCTTTGTCATTCTTTATTAACATTTTTATAAATAATATTTAAAATTAAATATGAATAAATGGGATGTTAACTTACATTGAATGGTCGTTGTTTGTAAACCTTGTACACCTTCATAAATCGAAATGGAATTAGTACACCATAAAAGCCTTGAATGGGCCATTAACCATTGTTCTCATTGTTTAAAAGTCAGACTTTCAAAATGTAAACATTGTGATTTCAAACTTAATCCAAATCAATCTGAATAAAAAACCTTCCAGCTTGTTTTGAATAATAATATACTTTTGACAACTACAATTTGAAAATCGTAACCTTTCAATTATTTCATATTCATAATACAAACACAATATTTTCATCCAATTTTTATTAATCTTACTCAAAAAAATTGAATACAAGTGAGGTAATATCTTACATTGAACTAATGAGGTGTGAGGTGAATCTCCTAAATAGTTTGTGTTGACAAGATGGTGTTGGCATTGATGTCAACCCTAGAGCCAGTTGAGCTTAACATTGGTGTAAAACATGATTAACAGGCTTGTAATAATTCTTCGATGCTTGACAAAGGCTTACTGATGTGTTGTTGAAGTGTGCAAAAGTTCTGGAGGTGCCTAAGGATGTGTGGTATCATGTGGCAGAGTCTTGGATAGAGAAAGGTTGATTTCACAAGTTTAGAGGAATATTGCAGTTTATGAACTCTCACAGTGTAGCATTGGGCTAATGTTTCTCCCTTCCCATTCTATGCTTGAATATATTACTGTCAGGCTACTCATTTAGTGACAAAGAATATCGTTGTAGGTGATAGAAATAAAAACTCTGGGCTTTGCCATTGTTTCCTAAGGTAATTCACAACATGCATACGTCGACTTGAAATACCATCAAACATTACAATTTATTTTTCTCGTGGTAATTGAAGGGTCGAGAGCTATAAATTAGCAAGTCAATTTGACATTATGTGGCACATTTGAGTTGTCTAAGGATTGATCATTAGATATTCTTTGTTGTTCTAGCACTAATACTCATCCATTATTAATATGAATTTTGTTTTTCACATATCTTGTTTTGGCACAAGAGTTGATACGAGCTTGAGGTGATTTTATCTTATTTGTGATCTAAAGGTTGTGCAATGAAACTATTTATGGTATCTCACTAGAGTATAATACATATATTTGTGAATTGTTCTAGATCTGACGCTAGTGTGTAAGGAAGATTACTTTAAATGGTTCTAAATCTATGCAATAGTATGTGTAATGTTCTGATCCGAGGAAAGAGTGTGATCTACCACACCTGTATGCGCAATGCCAAAAAAATTGACCTGAATTGAAGACTAAATGAAGGATTATTCATATCGTAGGTTTTGATCCTAATAATGACAGTAGGCATTTCTTGATTTGCGTCGAAGCTGGTGGGATTGTTTAAAGTTTTGTATTTGTCATTGTTCAGTGATCATTTGATAAAATTGAGTACATGGCTTAACCTTGTCATTATCTATGTCAAAAATGGTCGATATGGTATTTATACATTATTAAATTTGTTGTGGAATCATTATGTCTGAAGTTTGAAGTATGGATGTGTGAAAGCTTGTATTTTCAAAATCTATTTGTAGTACCTTATCAATAAATTAGAATATATGTAGAAGGAAATGCACAGATTTGTGTTGAGTGCATTTGAAACTGAATAATTCGATGGAAATGAGACAATGCAAGCCATTAGGGGATTTTTGAGGTCTAAGATGGGCCTCCTATGGAAATTATAATATAATAGTGGAAATAATAAAATAATATTAGATTACATCATCAAATTTTAGAGGGAAAAAAGAAAAAAATATTGTTTCAACTCATATTTTCAACTTATCTCCCTATGGGTTTACTCAAATTTGGAGAAAAAACACTCGTTGGATGAAAAATTTGATTCTCATCTGAGGAGTACCCATGTTGCATATTATCGATGGACTCTACTACACAAAAAATGAGAAATACAAGAAAAACGTGATTGCAATCATGTTTTTTCATGTATTTCTCATTTTTCATGTAGCAGGGTACATCGAAAGTATGCAACATGGGTACTCCTTGAATGAGGAATTAAATTTGGCATCCAATCAGTAATACCGCTCGAAATTTGAGTAAAACATTAGGGAGATAAGTTGAAAATACGAGTAGAAAAAATAGTTTTATTATTTTATTATTTTTTAATATTTTTACCTTTCTACTCCAAAAATAGTGAATCATCCCCCATGGTTGACATCATCATCTTGAATCCTATTGGTTCTTATAAACTTTATTTTGGTTGTACAATTTTCTTAGGAGGCCCATTTTAGACCTCAAAATTCCCCTAATGACATATCCTCTTCCATGAATGTGACTAAGTGACCTGTGTGCATGACAGAGTCCAAGGCAGAAGTTTTGAGGTTGATTTGTTAACTAATGTGTATATGGACCTGAGAATACACATCTAGAGTGGTTGATAGAGGTCGATGGAAGAGATCACAAATTTATGCATGGTTTTTGTGTTATATGGTTGACACTTTGTTCTATAGAGGCTATCATGTGGATTTTTTCAGGGATTTGAGTGTAATGTGCCCATCCACTTAGGAGACACAAGGGATGAATTTGCTAGCCTAATTAATTCCCATAGGCTAAGAAGGGAAAATTAATCAAGGGAACACAATTCACCTAGGAGAAAACCTTATAAAATCGAAAGGGGGGAAAGGGAGACATGGGTCCTAGGCTAATGAAAATCCACTTTTTAATTATAAAGTGAGAAACCCCACTAGAGTGACCTTATCAAAATAAAAGGTAAAAATGTGGTAAAAGAGTCATGTGTGTTATAAAAAGGGGAAAATGAGGAGTATCTCCTCATTCTTGCATTTGTTCACTTCAAAAATAGAATTTTGGAGAGCTCTTGAGAAAGATACTAGGTTTTTTGGAAACTCTCATTCTGATTGTTAGTTTCAGTGTTGAAACTATACACCCTAGCTAGTATTCGAGCGAATTCACTCTAATTTGAACATTGGGCTTCATTATTGACAAAGGAGAAGGTATTAGTAGATAGGAGTAACTTAGAGGTGTTATCAGTTGATTTTATAATCTAACTTTTGGTATTCTATATTCTTCATATAGACTGAGTTTACATCCTTGAAGAGGCTGAGTCTGAGTACATCTAGAGAGTTGAGTTACTATTGTTTTGTTGGAGCATTTAGGTTGAGTTACCTTTTTATGTTTGTTCACCGAGTACCACTCAAATTTTGGCCATTAAAGGAATTCAAAGGGCAACATTTATAAAGGGTCTGAGAACCATCCTTATAGGCCAAGTTATGTCAACTTATGAGGTCGATTTTTGTCACCTTTTGTTGGTTGACTTCCTGTCAAGTATTATCATTATTCCATGGGCTAAATTGACTCTTTGAGGACCAAGTTGTGTTGGAAATCAAGATTGTCATTATACCAAAACCCACAGGTGTTAGTCAACAATCACATCACCAGAGATAAGGATCCACGAGAGGCAATTAGTCCATGTCGTGAAACACACGGGTACCATTGGTTTATCTATTGTCCAACAATCTCCCCCCCAACACTAGTCGAATTTGTATTGAACTCATGACTTACACTCTGATACCACTTGTTGGGAATCATGATTTACGCTATACCAAAACCTGCAGGTGTTAGTAAATGATCGCATTTCCAAAGATAAGGATCCATGAGAGGTAGTTAGTCCATGTCGTGAAACACACTTCTAGGGTTGGTTTATCCAATGTCCAACAACTTGGACTATTGATAAAATTATGGGTCAAGCGTATCTTTTTTGAAGGTTGTGCGAGTACCCTTGTCTGTTGTTGTTTTAATTTGGGAGTGACTACATTATTATAGTTGTTGGAGGAATCACAACCATCCTGAGAGGTGTATTGTTGGAATCTACATTATTGGAGCGACTAAAAGAAGTCTTTTTTATTTTGGAATATCATGTTGTTAGAGCTTACCCAAATTTCCTTATTCTTTTTTCATTGCAAGGTCTTTATATGAGTTACCAAATTTGTATTATATCGTTGTTGTAAATGTTTTCAGTGGATTGAACTATTTCTAAGCGCAAGATAAATTACATGTTGTTGATTTAGACTGTTTATTAGTAACATTTGGCACTGTGTATTTATATTTACAATAAAATACAAAGGAAATGAACCTACATATATATGCATGCAAATTGTTGACATAACACCTCAGTGAAGAAAAAAAAAACAAACTTATAAATTTTTAGTGGGATTTCAAGATATTCCTAGGGGGGTATCTTAAATTTGTTGTGGAATCACTATGTTTGAAGGTTGAAGTATGGGTGTCTGAAAGCTTGTATTTCAAAATATATGTGTAGTACATTATCAATAAATTATAAGATCTGTAGAAGGAACTGTATAGATTTGTTCCTAGCATATTTGAAATTGAAGAATTCGATGGCAATGTAATAGTGAAAACACATATCCTCTTCACTGAATGTGACTAAGAGATCTTGGTGCGTGACCAAGTCCAAGGCATAGTTTTTGAGGTTGATTTGTAAACTTATGTGAACATGAACCTGAGAATACACATCTAGAGTGTTCGACAGGGGTTGATGGAAGATATCACAAAGTTATGCATTGTTGTTGTGTTATATGGTTGTCACTTTATTTTGTAGAGACTATCGTGTGGATTTTTTCAGGGATTAGAGGCTATTGGCTTAACTGATCATATATAGGTGTGTGGTTTTATGTCTTAATTCAAGTAGTTTGTGGTGATGTGCATTTTATGTGACAGAGGGATAATTGACAAGTGTGTTGCAAGGGCTAGAAATCAGAGACAAAGGTGCTACTATGACTACTAATTGAAGTGTTGTTGCAGGGAGTTATCTTGTTGAACATATATTTATCTTAGTATTCTAATATATAATGTTAACCACCCTCCTCCCACATCTACCCAAGTAATGAGCCAACCGGGGTAAACATACAACGAGAGAAGCCACTATGAAGGGGTTCAACCTCCTTGGTGACCTTAAGGAAATAGAATCGATGGAACACATCAACTGTACCTTCCACATCAGCAACAATACCCCCTAAAGACATCTCAACCACTTAAACATCTTGCCCCTAGGTCCCAGTTATCTTTTAGACCCCTTGACCTCTGGACGCTCTCATACTATTGGCATGCCAGCATCTAGGGACATCTGGATGCTTTCACAGGCCTACAAGCCAGCTTCCAAGGCCATTTGGACGCTTTCACTGGCCTGCAAGCCAGCATCCAGGGAATTTTACTAGTAGAACTGTGCCCACATCTACGTAATTCAAGGAGATTTTCTAGCCCAGAATTTCGGCCACTACCCAGAACTTGTTATAACTTTCAAAATTCGTCAAAGACATGATGACAAGAATAATAAACCAAAAATCAACCTCAGGACTAGGCCCGACCATCACCAACTAGGACTAACATTTTGTCAAACACTTGGCATCAATGCAACCTACAAGCCTGGGATACAAGACAAAGCATGAATGACTAAAAACTCTTATGAAACATGAAAAGAAGGATCACCACCTTCTCCATTGAATTGTTATAACATCAACTAGGTCTTGCATCCATAATTTAATAATTACAAGTGAATACATGAAATAACCATGAAATGAACCAATGAATTAACCATGCTTATAACCAACATAAAACCATGTAAATAACAGAGAAACTTAACAAAGAAGTGCAAAAGCAAAAGAGAACTTAGCTTTCATTAATCATAGGCAAATTCAACCAGGTTTGGGACTTCCACATACTACCCGACCGTAGACATGGTTGAACCAAATATTTCTTTCAGCCAGTCACCCCCGTGCCATATTCCAAGCATGAATGTGGGATCTCAGGGATAAAAAAATAAAAAACAACCAATGAAATCCAGAGATTAAACCACCTCCACACTCACCAAACCGTGATCACACCAAAATTGGTGCTCTGATCACAACCTAATTGAACTTGGAATGCCATCAGGAATCCATCAGTATCCATGAGGAATTTTCTGTCTTCTTGTCTCTCAAGATTTACCGCAATCGAATCCCAGATAACTAGGCCCTAAACCGAGACTTCTCCCTCAGGCTTTGTTGTGTATCCCACCAAAACCATCTAGGAAATCACACATGCAATATGTTACCTACCAGTATTCTTTCTGAAGCTATCTAATCCTGCTCTTCCTTCCTTGATCCTTACTTTCCTTCCTTTCCCTTTCCTTAATTTTCCTTCCTTGATCCAAAGTTAGAGTGCTCCAAGAAAACTCTAAGTGACCAAGAGTGAGAAAGAGAGAGAGTAACGAGAAAGCTCTAAAACTTGAACTAACAAAAGGTTACCAACTAATCCTCATAAGCCATTTTATTAATGATTTTCATTAATGAGGCCTCCAATTCATTCATTTTCCATTATTTTCCTTCAATTTCCTCCTCACATGCAACCTGTGACCTTTCACCTTACTTTTCTCCTAATTTCCTTTATTTTCATAAATAAATGTGCCAAAAAACCTTTTTTCCTTTTAATGCCTTTGCCAATTTCCTTAGCCATAAATAGATCTAGTGATGCCCACTAAGATATCTTTTCCTAACATTCAGCTTGGAATAAGTGTTCCTTAACCGTGGTCTTATTTTTTCTTTTATTACTTTTATTACATGAAATTTTCACCAGGGTTGTTACAGAACCCTCCCCCTTGGGGAACACTGTCCTTGGTGTTAAACCACATATATACCTCAACAAAACTACTAAAAATAAAATAGACTACCCATGGAGCTTTATAACAAAGCTTGATGCAGTATTTACAATGATCACCTTGTTGAAAAGCAAACCAACATGACAACATAACAAGCATAACATCATAATGACATGACACCCATATCGATTATTGGAGCTTTATAGCATATCTCATGGTGGTATTTACATCCATATACATATGTACATATAACAAAACATATACCAAAGACATATACCAAAATGGCTTTACCTCAACCGGAAAAGAATGAAGGATACATGGCCCGCATCTGATCCACCATCTCCCATGTAGCTTCTTCAAACCCATAGTTCTTCCACTGCACTTTAACTTGCTATGTGGCTCTGTTCTTGAGCATGAGTTGCTTCCACTACAATATGCACTGAGGATTTGGCTGGAACTCCCCTTCTTGCTCCACCTACAACACAGACCAATAAATAACATGATCAGCATCCTTTATATACCTCTTAAGCAATGAAATATGGAAGACATCATGGACTTTCACTGTTGGAGGTAGTGCAAGTCGATAGGCCACTAGTCCAATTCTCTCAAGGATCTCAAAAGGCTCGGAATACCATGGTGCCAACTTGGTACATGATCCAATCCTCAAAGATCTCTTCTTGGGCTTGATGCATAAATACACATGCTCCTCAACTTGAAACTCTTTGAACACCCTGTGATGATCCACATAACTCTTATTTCTATCCTGTGTTGCCTTCATAATTTTCTTTATAACCTGCATTTCATGTTCTAGGTGTGCCAACATGTCTAGTCCAATAAGTATTTTGTTTGCTAGATCACTCCAGCTGATGGGAGTATTAAGACTCCATCCATACAATGCCTTGAAAGGACTCATCCTCAATGACTCCTGATAACGATTGTTGTATGTGAACTCAACCAATGGAAGGTACTCCTCCCATCTCCTCTTTTGGTGTAACACATTCCTTAGCATATCCTCCAAGACCCTATTGACCCTCTCTTTTTGTCCATCTAACTGCGGATGATAAGTTGTATTGAAGGCAAACTCTGTACTCAAACCTACAAATAACGCCTTCCAAAACTTGGAATTGAATGTTGCATCCCTGTCTGACACAATCTTCTTTGGAACACCATGTAATCTCACTATCGCTCTGATGAAAACCTGTGCTACCTCACTAGTTGAATATGTAGTCTTTACTGGAATGAAGTGGGCTACCTTTCTCAACCTATCAACCATGACCATAATAGAATCATGTTGTATTATTGTCCTTGGATTACCTGTAATGAAATCCATGGAAAGGACCTCCCATTTCCATTCCAGAATCATAATAGGTTGTATTAGACCACCTGGATGGTTACATTTTTCCTTTACCTACTAAAAATCTAAACATCTAGCCATGAACTCTGCCACTTCCTTCTTCAGGTTCAGTCAATAATAAAACTTCTCCACTGCCATCAATGTTTTATGATATCCTGGGTGACCTGAGTATGGCTTGACATGAAACTCCCTCAAGATAAGCTTCTTTAGCTCACTGCAATTCGATACATATATCTTGTCCCTAAATCTCACCAAACCATCTATCACAAGATGATAGTCAACATCTTGATCACCTATACCTGTACTTGTACCTGTATCTGTCCCTGTACCTATAACTACACCCACACTTGTGCTTGTACCTGTACTTTCACCTATACCTATACTTTGTTCTAACCTGTGCATGATCTCCATGTAATTGTCATCTCGGTGTCATGCCTACAAGATCCTGTCATGTAAATTTGTCCCATAAGAGCTCATAGCTGCTATATGATTTACTTATACCTTCCTGCTAAGAGAATTTGCAGCCCAATTCTACTTTCCTTTGATGTATCTGATCTTGAAGTCAAACTCACTGAGGGTGGCCAACCATCTAGCTTGCGTGGCATTTAGATTTGTCTGGTCAACCAAATACCTCAACCCACTTTGGTTTCTCATCAGTACAAACCTCCTGCCAAGAAGATAGTGCCTCCACATCTTCAATGCATGTATGATTGCTACTAGCTCAAGATCATGCGTCGAATAATTTTGTTCATGCCCATTCAGTTTCCGTGACTCATAAGACACTATCTGTCCTTCTTTCATGAGAACTCCACCATGTCCTCTCTTTCAAGCATATGTACACACCACAAACTCCTTATCCAGATCTGCAATCTTTAACATTGGTGCATGTGTCAACAACTGCTTGAGCTGCTCAAAACTAGTTGCGCATTCTTTCACCTATTCAAACTTCTTACCTTTCCTTTGTAATGATGTGATAGGATATGCAATACATGACAAGTTGTTGATGAACCTCCTATAGTAGCCTGTCAAACCCATAAATGATCTCACCTCATCCAGATTCTTAGGAGCTGCCCACTCCATGATGGCCCTTATCTTTTCTGGATCTATTGTTATGCCTTCCTTGGAGACAACATGCCCCAAGTGATGTACCTCAATCTGAAAGAAGCTAGACCTGCTAATCTTAGCATACAACTGATTCTCTCTTAGAAATATCAACACTGCTGCTAAATTCTCGGCATGTTCTTCCTCATTTTTAGAATATACCAATATGTCATAAATGAATTTAATAACAAACTTGTCCATATAAGGACACAACACACTATTCCTCAAACACATAAATGTAGCTGGAGCATTAGTCAAACCGAATGGAAATAAAAAAAAATCATAATGCCCATACATGGTCCTAAATGCAGTCTTGAAGATATCCTCTTCCTTGATGCATACCTGATGGTATCCTAATCTCAAGTCGATCTTATGGAACACTCCTGCTCCCTTCAACTGATCAATCAAATAATCAATCCTCAACAATGGGTACCTCTTCTTAATCATTACCTTGGCCAGTTTTCTATAATCAATGCACAATCTAAGAGTACCATCCTTCTTCTTTACGTACAACTCAATAGAAAATTATACCTCCTTGTGAGGTGGAAAATTTGTATTGTCCTTAGGAAATACATGCTGAAACTGTTATAAAACTGGGTATCTGCAACAAAAAATTGCATCCCCAACTTCCTTACCTTTGTCGCTAGAAATGTGAACTACAAACATCACACAAACTTTTCTGCAACTACACTTAGCCTGCATAGAGGTAACCATCCTCATTGATGTAGGCTTCTTCTTCCCCTGCAAAGTTCTATTTTCCCCACTATCATCCACACACTCAATGGCCTGGTCGAAGAGATCCACTTCGATCCTGTGAAGGTACATCCAATCCATACCCAAAAGCATACTATACGAACCCAATGGTAGTACATTCAAATGTGCTACTACAGGCTTCCCATTTAACTCAAATTCACAAGCTTTTACCCAATGGTGAACTCTCTTCTTTGTCCCTGTAGCCAAATGCACCAACCAAGATTTTTGCATGCACTTCTTTTCTCAAACCACACTTATCCACCAGGTCAGGATTAAGATAACTATAGTTAGATCCAGGATCAATCAAAATAGAAACAACTTGATCACAAACTCTAAAAGACCCTCTCAAACTCATGCCAAGTCAAATCGTCCTCATGTATACCTTTAACATTATTCACATCTTCCCACCAAATATCTTCTTTACCTTTGAGACTGAAAGTGGCTATCTTTGCTTCCATGTTTTTGGAATAATGATGCAATCTAAAGAACTTCCTCATATCAAGAAACCATGCCTCTGCATCCTGTGATTTTGTCATATCTCCATCAAAGGTATGTGGATTTTCCTTCTTAAAATCATCTGGAAAGTGTCCCCTATCACTCCTCCTATAAGGAGATAACGATGACGGTCATGATGCCTGTCTAGACCAGAAATGGAATAATACCTGTGTCCATCACCTCTCCTATCTACAGTGTCCAACAACCTGCCATCTCTAATCATGTCATCTCTGTGTGAGATGTGCCCACCATAAGACCTATTTCCATATGCCCCATTAGTTATGTCTTCCTACTCATGCGTGATCCGAAGTGCTCCCTATCACTGCAATTCTGACAACTCTGAAGTAGTATTGCATTAATCTTTACTTTTTTCTCTTGTCCCTGCATGATTTTGTCATTGTCCGCCTTACAACTCCTTATTTCTTCCTTCGAGCTTCTCAATGTATCTTCCAAATAAGAAGAGAGCCCAGCACCACGATGCTCATCTGATTCATAGGGAGAGTCTTTGTAGTCTACCATCTTGCTAGCCATTTGATTTCTTTCCTGCAAGGAATATTATGTCAGCTAAACCAAATCACAATTAACCAACATACCTTAGCATAGTTCGCGGAGGATATCTCATCTACAAGATCATCAAATCAACATGATACATGCATAACATAATCGTAACATGATATAGACATATGATACATAAGCACATAACCATGTAACAATTAGTCTAGCTATAGTCCAGTCATCAATGCATGACCATATCAAATAAACACAGACCATGACTACATGCATAACAACAAAAACCATAACACCATTGTATACTTGACCACATACAAACATTAACATGCATAAGCAATGCGTAATCGACCACATGCACGCATGAACACATATGATCAAGCATGAACGACGATACTTGTAACAAAACCTACAAGAATTATACATGTAACCAAACATGCAAGAATGTAAACAAACATATGAGAATGTAACCAAGCGTACAAAATGACACATGTAAGTGACATATAACAACATTTAACCAGTCATACACTCATGACAACATGCTTCACACAATTATATCCTTATTCCCATGGCGACATGATTACGACCATGACCAACACTATGCATATGCAACAAGCACATAGACCACAAGGATGAATGACACATATGAAACCAACATGCATGCATGAAAACCACATTCACCCAAGGAGAGTGCAACTGCACTCTGATACCAATACGTAACTACCCTCCTCCTACATCTACCCAAGTTAACATCCAACCGGGGTAAACATGCGATGAAAGAGGCCACTATGAAGGGATTAAACCTCCTTGGTGACCTTAAGGAAATGAAATCGATGGACCACATCAACCATACCTTCCACATCAACAAAAACACCCCCAGGAGACATCTCAGCCACTCAGACATCCAGCCCCTGGGTCCCACTAATATTGTAGACCTCTTGACCTCTGAACGCTCTCATGCTATGCACATGCCAGTGTCCAGGGATGTTTCCCAACAGATCTATGCCAGCATCTTCGGAATTCAAGGCACTTTTCTAGCCCAGAATTCTGGCCATTGCCTATAACTTGTTATAACTTTCAAAATCCATCCAAGACATGATGGCAATACTATTAAACCAAAAATGAACCACATGACTAGGCCTGACCATCCCCAACCGGAACTGGCATTCTGTCAAACACTTGGAATCAATGCAACCTACATGTCTAGGATACAAGACAGAGCATGAATGATTGAAAACTCTTATGAAACATGACAAGAAGGATCGCCACCTTCTCCATTGAATTGTTATAACATCAAATAGGTATTGCATCCATTATTTAACAATTACAAGTGAATACATGAAATAACATGACATGAACCAATGAATTAACCATCCTTATAACCAACATAAAACCATGTAAATAATAGAGATATAAAAACCATTAAATCCACATATAAACAAGTGCAAAAGAAAGAGAACTTAGCTTTCATTAATCATAGGCAAATCTAAACAGGTTCGATAGTTCCACGTACCACCCGACCACAGACATGGCTAAACTAAATATTTCTTTCAGCCAATCATCCCTGTGCCCTATTCCAAGCATGAATGTGGGATCTCATGGATAAATCAATCCAAAACAACAAAGGGAATCCATAGGTTGAACCACCTCCACCCTCACCAAACCGTGATTACACCAAAACCAGTGCTCCGATCACAACCAAACCATACTTGGAATGCCATCCATAATCCATTACTATCCTTGAGGAATTTTCCATCTCCTTGTCTCTCAATATTTACTACAATCCAATCTTGGATCACTATGTCCTAAACTGATAGCAGTCTCTCATAATTTACCACAATCCAAACCCAGATCACTAGGCCGTAAACCGAGACTTCTCCCTCAGGCTTTACCATGTATCCCGTCAAAACCAGTCAAGGTATTCCTATGCATTTGGGAATGAACCTTGAGACCACCTCTACCCCAGATTCCAAAATCCATCTGGTAAACCAAAGCTGAAAACCAAGATAAGCATCCCAACATACCATGGCATCCGGAAAAAGGAAAGGCTAGGTTGAAACCCATTGTCATAACCTCAAAAAACCTTAAAACCGACAACAAGAGAACAATACACCAACATGCAAAGCAAGGCATGTCAAAACCAGCTAGGAAATCACACATGCAATATGTTACCTACAAGTATTCCTGCTAAGTTGCTTGATCCTTCTCTTCCTACCTTGATCTTTACTTTCCTTCCTTTCCCTTTGCGCTCTTTTCCTTCCTTGATCCAAAGCTAGAGTGCTCCAAGAAAACTCTAAGTGACCAAGAGTGAGAGAGAGAGAATAATGAGAGAGCTCCAAAACTTGAATTGAAAAAAGGTTACCAACTGATCCTCATAAGCCTTTTTATTAATGAGACCTCTAATTTTTTCATTTTCCATTATTTTCCTTCAATTTTCTCCTCACATGCAACTTGAGACCTTTCACCTTACGTTTCTCCTAATTTCCATTATTTTCATAAATAAATGTGCCAAAAATGCCTTTTTTTCCTTTTAATGCCTTTTCCTTTGCCAATTTCCTTAGCCATAAACACATCCAGTGATGCCCACTAGGATATATTTTCCCAACATTCATATTGTAATAAGTGTCTCTTAACCGTGGTCTTATTTTTGCCTTTATTAACTTTTATTACATGAAATTTTCACGAGGGTTGTTACAATAACTACCACGACCTATGTCGTTGATACCACTTGTTTGTCAGTATATAATTAGTCAGAGGAATATGATGTTGACCAATGTATTGGTCAAAGAGTTGAGATGTTGATGTTGTATGAGCATAGAATGATTGTCATACTGTTATGATCATGTGATTGAAGTTGAGAGCACGATGTTGGTTTGAGAATATTTGACAAAGTATATGATAACATTTTCTATGTTTGTAGAAGTTTGTTGTGGTATAGGGAAATGACAAATGTATTTACATTGTTATGTATCATACGAAGATTTGTATTGTCATGTCCTTGAAGTGAAGTAGTTTGTTGTGTATGTATAGTTACTATAATCATTAGAGTATTTATGCTACTGCCATAAATTTATATTAATAACAAAG
This sequence comes from Pinus tabuliformis, assembly GCA_031772625.1. NCBI lineage: Eukaryota > Viridiplantae > Streptophyta > Pinopsida > Pinales > Pinaceae > Pinus > Pinus tabuliformis. Next base: position 160,864,917 of record CM062816.1, on the reverse strand, counting down.
CCTTGTAATGTGTGAGTTGAATCAGAGTGTTGAGTTTCTAGGGTTTGAGCAAATTTGTTTGCATTAGTTGAGAATTTGTTGACATATGTTGTTGTTCATTGAGAGTATGGGTGAATTTTGGGTTAGTGTTCGCTGAGTTGATTAAAGTTAAGAGAGAATTTGTTAGTGGGTTTGAGTGATTTTTTTTTATGTTTATATGGTTTGAAAAGTCAATGGTTTATGTATTTATGTGTATGATCAAAGTTTGTTTTCACTAAGGGAATATTGTTTTATAATGCTACTGGTAGATACTACTTGTGAGTGGTTTATGTATACTTGACCGAAAAAGAGAGTGTTGTTGATGTTCAGAAAAAGAGATTGTCGTTGCTATGGTTTATGATAGAATATGTATTACAAGGTATTGACAGAGTCTTGTTGCTCCAGTACTTGGTTATTAAATTTCCTAGAGTGTTTTCTTTTTTTTAACAAGGTCGGATAGTTGATATACTACCAAAAGCTTTGATGGAGCAAGCTACTATTACAAACGACTGTAAAATGATAAACATCTAAGCCATGATATAGGAACGCAGTCACTTCTCCTAGGCTTTTGTTCAAGGCTTCATGTATTTTTATGAGTATTCTAGTGTACTGCCTAACAAACGGGCCTACTAGAAAGAGAAATTTACATGTCATGGATTCTCTGACAGTTTTTCATGGCTTGTAGACTGATTGCTCCTGAGTTGGTTGGTTCTTCTTATCATAATTGACCGAATTCTCTCCTTCATTGCTTGTGCTGTTGTTTTTGTAATATGCCACTGTAATTCCATTTGATTTATTTTCATGTTCTTCCTTTGGCTCTGCTTACTTCTCCTTGTTTTGTTGTGCTTCCTTGAATTTGTATTGCCTGAGGTACTTCTTCTTCTGTTGATGTTGACCGCTTTCCTTCTGTCGTACACGGGAACCGTTGGATATCAGAGATCAACGAACGAGGTTGTCAGATTAATAGCAGCCAAGATTAAATCGCATATTTTGGAATCATGGGATGAACGGTGGAGATTAACCAAGGCGTTGGTGGAAGAGGAGTCTGGAGGAGCCGTCGTAGTCGTTGATGGTTGAAATCTACAGTCATCGAGCGCGAACAAGTCCGGACGTTAACTAAGAAAAGAGGCGGTTTTATAAGCAGAGATGGTATTTCGGGCAGGGTAGAAACCGTAAGTGGTAAAAAAGGGTGGTCGCCCGATTCCACTGACCGAGCAACACGTAGCAGCGGAGGAGAGAGAGAAAACTGCTTTTCGGGTGGGTATTCTCCGTGCTTAATGTCGACCCGAGAACCATCAGATCCATTGAGTACAGATCGACAGTGGAGGAGTGTCGTGTAGTTTTGAATGATCTGGTTGAGCGACAATTGTCGGATCGAGTGCTAGATCAACGGTCCTGATTTGATCAGAGATCAGAGAAAGGAAAGAGTAGTGCTGCGGAAATGGCTTGGGAGAGCAGACCCGGTGATAATTATAGTTGCGAATGAATGATTTTTTGAAGTCCAGTTTAAGCGCTCGGTCTTGTTTTTCTGGTGCATTCCGATAGAGATGAAGTCCTTGAGAACGAAAAAATTGAAGGAAGACCAAAATCTGGATATAACAGTCAGGGAGGAGGGCTGAGTTAATGGGAGGGGTAGATGGAGGGCATGGATGCTCAGAAGGGCTTTGCACTGCAATGAATCGCTGAGTGGAGGGAGTGAAGGGAGTGAAGGGATACGGGGTGAGCGAGCTGGGTAAGAAGAAGGGTGGGGGCTTAAGATGAAGTCTACGCGCTGAATAGAGGAAACACTGCGGGCTATTATAGAAGGCAGGAAGGGGCTTTGAAACCAAAGTAGCACTATACTAACATGGAAAGTGAATATTTCTTCGCTAAGATTGCTGCTGCGATTTTTGTGAATGCACCCTCTATTCTTAAGTGCTTTAACACAACCTGAAACCTACCTTCGATGAGATAGTTTGCAACGTGGTTCTTGTGACCAGGATTGCAATCGTCCTTCCTGCTATTGCTCATACAAGAGTCTAAAGTTTCATGATTTTTCCTTTGCATTCCCGTGATTTCCTGGCTATTAATGCAGTGATGTGTCCTTTGTTGTTTTTTTACTGTTGTTTTTTGATTTATTGCTTTTATCATTGGGATTTTTCCTTTGATTTTGGTGAGCTTTATACTTGTGATTTTTTGCTGCTCATTAAAGAACAAAGTTGTGATATTCCTCCTAGTTTTCACGAACATGCCCTTCATTTTTTTCCACTGCTTGGTTTGAAAAATAATTCGCCTGTTGATTGTGAATTCTCAATACATGTCTGAAGATTACGTCGCCAGAGCCTTCTAAGTTCTTCCTGATTCTTCTAAGAATTATGTTCATGAACTCATTGCTTGGATTTTTGTTTCTTGCCATTGCTTCTATTATTATGGCTAAGTCTCCTATTATGATAGAATTTTGAATTTCTCTTTCTTTTTTTTATTCTTGTTCCCATCAACAAGCTGTATGCTTATGCCTTATTATTTGAGATTTGTCCCAATCCCCATTCATATGTGACAATTTCTTTCCCATCAGGATCGAGGATTATTCCCCCGCCCCTACCTTTCCTGGATTATGCTTTGAGGCTTCATCAAAGTATAGACAATATCTGTTCTGATTTTTCCTCCAGTTTATCAGTTCCTCTTCACTCATTCTTATTTTCCATATATTTCCTGAGTTTATCTTCCTATGTCCTTTTTGTCCATTATTATTTATTATGGCTTTGCTAAGCCAATCTATCTCTTCTTATTGAAGAGTGTTATAGTATGTTGGTGTTGTTCCTTTGACATTGAGGATTTCAAAAGTTAATCCTCACGTTTTTGAGAAGGTCTTCCCTATCCTTGGAGTTTGATTCTTGTAAATGCACAGTTTCGTGTCAATCAAATTTGCCAGCATAGAACTACTAGAATACACTTCCATATTCTCTGAATTGTGACTTTCTTCTTTGTTGTGTATGGATAGGCCTTCTCAAGGGTCTAAAGAAAATTCAGTAGGGGCTTTTCAAAGTTTATTCTTATTTCCAATGGACTTAACAGCTACTGCCAACATTCTTTGGCAAAACTGCGTTCTTGGAATAAGTGTTGTATATTTTCTTCAGCCTACATGCATAATGGGCATCATGTTGGACCTTGAAAGCCTTTTTTTTTAAGTTTTCACTGGTCAATATTCTCCCTTTTAAAAGAGTCTAGATGAACATTTTGATCTTAAGCAGACTTTCTAATTTCCATGTTATTTTCCAAGAATCCTAGTGTTGTTGATTTGGTTGTTCTTGAAGGATTTTATATCCAGTCCTAACTGTGTAATGTCCACCGCTTGGGTCCCAGAGATAATCATCTTCCTCATCATAGTGGATTGGCACTGCCCCTTTTATGAGCTGCCTAATTTTGCTCCATTGCCCTTCTAGATCTGTCGGAATTGCTAAGATTTTCCAGTCTTGCCATTCCTTTTGATTCCATAGTGAGATTGAGTGTAAAGTATTGAAACCTTTACCTTTCATCCACTCTTGTATGTCTTCAATTTCTGGATGAGTCTGTAGTGGTTCTTTTCCCATGATTCTGTCCTCCCAAATTGAAATTGTTTTTCCATTGCCTAGGATTTTAGAAATGTATCTACTCATTAATGGAATTGTTTTTTTAACCAACTTCCATACTTGGGTACATTGTCTTATTGGGATATTTCCATTAAGCAGTCTTTTCCTGGTGCCATCCATATATTTTGATATAAGAGTGTTTTTCCACCAGCGCTCTTTTCCTGTAATTAGTCTTCATACTATTTTCATTCCCAGTGCTGCATTCATGAGCCCAGGTATCCATATTGATAGGCCTCCTTGTTCATAAGGTAGTACTACTTGCTCTCACCTAACCAGGCTAAATTTTTTGTTTTCTTCCTTCCCCCCTGCCACAAAAAGCTTCTTAAGATTAACTCCATTTGTTTGTGGGCACTTGCTGGGGCCATGATTATTGCATATTGGTAGATAGGTAGTGTTGCAAGGAGTGCTTTGATTAGTATTACCCTTCCTTCCATATTCAGCCACATCATACCCCAGCTCTGTATTTTGTTTTTCATTTTTTCAATTTGTTTAGTCCATATTTCTATCTTCATGTTCTCTTTTGATATTGGAAGTCCCAGATAAAAGAAATGTGTCCATTTTTCTTGTACAGGGATGTCTGAGATTTGTGAGATCCTTTGCATAGTTATGGGAGGGGTATTCCATCCATATATCCTGCATTTTGTATTGTTTAATAGCCCACCTGAAACCTGTAAAAAATCATCTAGAACTTTTTTGAACCTCCTTGCTATTATTGTTGATGCCCCTCCCAGCAGCAATGTGTCATTAGCAAAGAATGAGTGGTTTATTGTTTTTACCCCTTTTGCTATTCTGATCCCTGTGATATTTCTTTCCTTTCTTTTCTTTTCCAGAGCCCTGCTTAATGTTTCTGCCATTATAATATATAGGAAGGGAGAGAGAGGACAACCTTACCTAAGGCCTCTTGTGCTTTGAAAGAAGTCACTGGGCCTTCCATTTATGAGAGGGGCAATCCATGGAGTAGAGATGCATGCCTGTATGACTTCCATTATTTCTCTTGAGAAACCAAGTTTCTGGAGGATAGCCATTAGATATGGATGGCTGGCCCTGTCAAATTCCTTTGCCATGTCTAGTTTGATTATGAGGCATTTTTCTTGCCTTAGCATACTAGAGTGTATAACTTCCTGTACAATAATTCCATTCTATGATTTGCCTGTTGGGCAAAAATCCTCCTTGATTTTCAGATATGATTATTGGAAGTCCTTCCTTGATTCTATTTGCAATTATTTTTGTTATTATGTATAAGATGAATTGCAAAGAGAGATAGGGCAAAACCTGTTGAAAGTTGAGGGGTTTGCTTCCTTTGGGATTAGAGCAAGATAGGAGGATTTTGTGTTGCCTCCTATTTTTTTTTTTGAAAACATTCTTCACCATTCTTAAGAAATCCTTTCTGATGGTATACCAATGAAATCTGTAGAATGCTATTGTGAAACCATCTAGCCCTGGGGCTTTGTCCGAATGCAGGCTCCATATGGCCATCACTACCTCTTCTTCTATGGGATCCTTGCACATTGCTGCATTTTGTTCTTTTTTAATTTATTTTTTTGTGTGCTTTAAGAAATCTTCACTTTCAGCCATTTCTTCGTTGGCTGAAAGTAAGTTTTTAAAGTGTTGATAGGCTACTTTTTTTAGTTCCTCCACTCCTTTGACCTCTTGGCTTTTGACTTGTATTTTTTCTATTTGGTTTCTTGCTCTTCTTATCTTCATTGTGTTGTGGAAAAAAGATGTGTTTTTGTCCCCTGCTTTGAGCCACAAACTTTTGGATTTCAATCTTGCCTCTTCTTCTTCTTTCCTGTTTTCCCTATATATTTCCCAAAAGATTTCCTTCTCTCTTAGATAATCTTGCTTGCTTTCTTCTTTACTTTCTTTTTCAATTTGCATGCTGTCCATTTTCTGCTGTAAATCTTTTTTCTTTTCTTTTTTTTTTATTTCATTTGCTCTTGCCCATTCCTTTAATTTGGTTCTTGCAGTTTTTAATTTTGTTTCCCAAATATACTGTGGTGATCCTGTTACTCTTGGCTCCCATGCTTCCTTGACTAATTTGTTGATTTCTATGTTGCTATCCCAAATTGAGTTGTATCTAAATGGGAGCAGTCCCTGGTTTTCCATTTTGCCCATGACTATTGTTACCGGTTTATGGTCAAATGTTGTGGTGTGTAAAAATTTTTATTTTATGGAGTTGTGCACTGCTGCTATGCTTTCTTGTATCAGAATTCTATCCAGCCTTTCTTTTATGTTGCTTTTGCCCACTCTTTTATTGCTCCAAGTGTATTTCTTGTTGCTTGGCGGGATGTCTATTAAATTGTGTTGTTCCATTATTTCTTCTAGAATATCCCTGGATGGGTCTGTGTGATATGTTCCTCCAAACTTTTCTTCTATGCTTCTTACCAAATTTAAATCTCCTCCTAGTATTATTTTCCCAGCTTGCATTTCTTTTAATGCTTCTTTTATGGTGGCCCAGCATTGCTCTTTTTCCTTGTAGTGATTTGGGGCGTATATATTTATGACACTATACTTCTCTTTTGTACTGTTTTGCATTAGATCCGTTTGGATCCAGTGGTAATTTTTTTTGTATTTTATTAATTCCTAGGTTCCTTTTTTCCATATTGTGCAAATACCTCCTGACACTCCTATTGCCTGTATTGATTCCCCTTCACAGTTTCTGAATTTTTTTATGATATTTTTAGTTTCTTGGCCGTTTGTTTTTGTCTCCTAAATCATAAGGATGTCTGGGTTTTCTTTTGCCATAATGTCTCTTATGGCATTTTCTTTGATGGGTGATCCCATTCCTCTACAATTCTAGGAGACCATTATCATTATTTGCTTGTTGGGTGGTGCATGGCTCCTTTCCCTCTTTGCTGTCTTTTTTCGTTGTTTCCTGTACTCCTTCCTAAGAAGGTTTCTAGAGGTTGTTGCAGTCCTAATGCCATTTCCTTTACTGCTGCTTCATCCTTGAGTTCTTTGTTTGTCTTTCTTCCTGATTTTTTTTTATATTCTACATTTGGGGGTGGTTCCTTTGACTGCTTTCTGGTTAGGATTCTGTCTACTGACAGGGGGGGGTAGGAGTGTTTGATACCAGAGGGGATGAAGGGGGGTTGGGGGTATGTTGTGGGGATCTAGATCTGGATCTGGATCTTGGTCCAAGGGATGGGGGGGCTGAAGGATCCAGAGGCTCAAAAGGATTAAGGCTAGCAAGAGGATTATTATCTTCTTTTGGTGATGGAGGATGGAGATCAGAGGATGTGGAGGGCTGCGAGGAAGATAGATTTGGTTGTTTGTGGACTGTCTTCTTTCTTTTAACCTGTTCCCATTTGTTTTTCGGATCTTCACTCTTTTCATTTTCATTTTCTTTTTTTTTTGTACATCTATTTGAAAAATGACCGTATTCGTGACATACCTTGCATTTGAAGGGGATTTGTTCATAATCTAGCTGTTGTATGTGCGTCCACTGGTCCACTTTGATTTTGATGGCTTCTGGTATCCCTTTCCCAAGATCCACTTCTACATAGATTCTGGCGCATGCATGCATATTTTCCTTTGGCTCGCACCTGTCTATATATTTCCCAACTGCATTTCCTATGGCTTTGACTGAATCATCCCCCCAACAGTGAAGGGGAAGGTGTGGCAGTCTGACCCAAATGGGGACGGCATTGGGTACATCCATTTCTGGATCGAAATCTGGCATCCATCTGTTTAGATACAATCCCCTTGTATCCATAAAATAAGGTCCATTCCTAAATATCAGATCTCGATCCTCCTTGGTTTCAAAGTGAAAGGTGTAGTAACCTCTTCCACAAAACCTGATTGAGATTTTCCCATCTATTGACGCAGTCCAATTCCTTTCTACCCATTTTTGCACAGTTTTGGGCGATGGCCATAACCCAGTGAACTGCCCCACTAATCCACGCTCTGCCAGAGAAAGTGCTGCTCTACGGGGAAGGGTAGGAGGGAGTGAGATTTCAAGAATATCTTCCAATCTTTTAACAAACTTAGTGACTGATGGTCTGTTCTTTGTCGGGCCCATTGCAGAAATGAGAGAGGCAAAAGCTTTTGTTGTTCCTTCATTTTCTTGTTGTTGATCTAAGAGAGGCTCTCCATCCTCTAATGCATCCATGGTGCTCAGTCCCCAGCAGCAGGAGGCCGCTGAGGGGCAGCTACAAGCTGCTGCGTGCTTCTTGCTACATTTTCTGGCTAGGGCTACGCAGCTCCTTCAGCAAGCAGCGAGAATTTTTTTCTCGAATTTGATATATTAATTTCCTAGAGTGTTGTTGCAGGTGCCTTTTGTTGGGGCATATATTTTTCTTGATATATCTAATGTATTCTATTATGATTGTCAGAGTATTAAGTATTAGGCAGAATTGTCATATGCCAAGTTTGATGTGTGAGATTCCATGTAATTGTTATTAATGAGTTTTATGAGGAGAGAGTGTTTATTTGTGCTTTTGTGTATGGGTTAGATATTGATTGAATGTTACTAGGTTTTTTTATAGATTTGTGTTGCAGAGAGAGGTTTGAGACAATTTGAGCAAAAAGCTATATGTGGGTCCAATATGAAAATGGACGAAAGGTAGCATACAATGTTTGAGTTTGTTGTAGGTGGATCTAGTGTGAAATATTTTGAAATGAGGTTCACAAGAGTGTGAATGTTGGGACCTTAAGTAAGGGAGTGGTAGATTCCTTCTGGTGGTGGTTGAAGAACTAGCTTAGGGAGTGGTAGATTCCTTCTAGTGGTGGCTGGAGAACTTCCACAGGGGGTGGTAGCTTCCTTTCAGTGGTGGCCAGAGAACATGCTCAAGGATTTGTATCTTTCTTCTGGTGGTAGATAGAGAACTTGATCAAGGAGTTGTAGCTTCCTTCTAGTGGTAGCAAGAGGACTAGCTTATGGAGTGGTAACTTCTTTCCAGTGGAGGGTAGAGAACTAGTTTAGGGAGTGGTATATTCCTTCCAATGGTGGTCAGAGAACTTGCTTAGGGAGTGGTAGCTCCTTCTGGTGGTGGTTAAAGAACTTTCAAAGGGAGTGGTGGCTTCCTTCAAGTGGTAGTTGGAGAAACAATTGGAGGTGGTTTCCTCAAGAGGTTGGGGCTTGCACATTGTTGAGCTAGTGTAAGATGTAAAAGATGAATTTTAATATTAATAACAAGAAGACAAAGAAAACAAAAATAGTGATTTTTCCTAGTTGGGCTTCCACTTAATAATCAATGTCTATGTGTGCTTGATGGTGCTCTCATGTGTTTTTTGATGGTTGCTTGTTGAATTTATACTCATAGCTTATGGTTGATAAAATTCATGGTTTCTCTTATATAGTTGGCGGTGATATGTGAATGTTTACATGTATGCTACTAATTGATCACTAATACAATTAATGATTTGTAAAGAAGAGAAAAAAATGGGAAAATTTTGATTTATCACTAAATATTAATTCACTCCCCCTCTCAGTATTTCTAGCAATTGGTAGCAGAGATAGATTCTTTAGGAAACATTTTGAAAGCTAGAAGGAGATCTAAGGGCTATGGAAAAGAAGCAGAAGAGTAAGACAACTCAAATGAAGTAAATTATAGAGAATTGTGACTCTGAAAGTGATGTATCAATTGTAGTGGCAATGTCAACAATTGTCGATCCAAGACAATTACTAGTTGGACAAGTAATGTAAAAAAATATAGATGCAAATATAGTTGCTCAATGATGCAAATTATCAAGTTTGAAAAGAAAATATGAATTATGGATTAATATCTTTTAATCATATGTTTGGCATCTAGTATGTAATGAATATTCCAAAAATCCCCCATCAAGTCAAGAACTATAGAAGAATGATCAATCAATAAATGAAATTTACCATAGCATGCCTAATTCATAACTTGAGAAATTTATGCACTATGAATCTGCAATGTATGGGATAACCTGCAAGCCATCCATGAAGGAGATATAGCTGAAGAAGAAGTCCATTCACTAGGTAAGCTAATAGGTAGTATTACTTCTTGCTTTTTCATAATGAAGAAATGTGTAGATTATCAAAAGATAAGTGTGGCCATGAATTAATTTCCATCATATCATATGGAGTTACATATTCAAAAGAATAAAGGTTAGATAATGAATTTTTTTCTTAGAAGAAAATTTCTTTGCCTTGATAAAGATTTAAAGCCTCATGGAGAAGTTGCAGGTGTTGAAGAATCTAGGGCAAATACGTGTAATGTGATTCTTCGTTACTTGATAAAAAATTGTGAAGTCTTTTTACTTTTTTCTTGTTAGCTTAATCTTCTTCTTATTATTATTAATACATGTGTGGGTACTTCATCAAACTACAACCAAAACATAAGAACAAGAACACAAGATGTTGGCTCACTGCCAGGGCCAAAACCTCTCCTCTTGAGAAGAAAACCCTTTAGTAAGTTTCTCTTATTGAAGCTTCTTATTGATCAATGCAAAACCCTAGACCCCTGACTTGAATATCCTCCAAGAACAAGTCAAGTCCTTCCGCTACTTGGATTCCTCGACACATCCTCCTTCTGGCACTTTGACCTCCTTCTTTCGACACTTCGTTCTTCTCTCAATTGTTGATAGACCTTTTTTCGCTTGCTCTAGAAGAGACACCTTTTGATAAGTCCATTTTCTTATGATGATCCCTTCCTTCTACTTGATGAAATGAGCTCTTTCTTCAAGGTGTAGGTGTAGACTTGATATGACTGTCCTGCAGCCCTAGATTTCCACATGTATGGTGACTTCCTTTATATGGTAATCTCCTTTCTTCCTTCGCTTGATTGGGAGACCTTATAGGTCTAGCTTCCTAGTCTAATTAGGTAGACATGCCAACAGTGATTTTCTACTGATATGGTCATAGGAAGACCCTTCCCCTTTTGTACGTGTGGCTGTGTGTTCACCCTAGAGATATACCTTAATCTTCGGCTTCTTTCTCTCTTCCTTCGTTGCCCTAGAAGACCTCCTTTTCGTCCTTTTTATTAGCCTCTTCTTCCCTCAAATTTCAGATTTCTTTCTTGCGTTGTAATGGAGTGGACAACCTCTATTTATAGAGGATTTCCCCTCCTTTTAGGAAAACTAGAAGGCTGACATGTTAACTATTTGTAGGCTGACTTGTTGAGCAGACTTCGGATGATTTCTATGGTGGTGTAACATGCTTGAAGGAGCTTCTTTAATGGTGCCTTTGCATAGGAGGAGACTTGACTTTGCTTGGAGGTATTCTCTTGACTTTAATACATAATCATACATGGTGTAACATTCCCTTAAGGCCTTCAACATTTCCTTTTGACTATTTGACTCACCTATAGCACTTAACATGTGCTAGACCTATTTCAATGAGCAAGAAACTCATTGTCATATATTATAAAAATAATATTTCTTTTCTTAAATAAAGAAAAATATCAAAAGTACATTTATGAAGACCAAACCTAGTTAAATTTCCTTCAACACTCCCTCTTAAGTAGGGAGGTATTCATACAATATTATAAGGTGTTTGGCTATTATCAATTTCTGAAGAATTCACATAAGAGAAACTGGATTTGCAATCCAACTGTTATAGCATCATATCAATCAGCATTGTCATAGTGCAAGGCCTTGACTAACAGCTCCATCTCTTCATCAGAAATAAGTTGCAATGCTGGTGATACCAATGATTTATAGACGCCTTCATCATTGTCTCTCAAGGTACATACCCACCCAAGGGTTCTCTGAGTATGACCTTCTAGGACTATTCTTATCTTGGGTTCCCATCTCTCAAAGAATATCGGTCCTCTGGCCTACTCTTGTTGTGGATTCCCTACACATCCTCAAAGAGTATCAGATGTCAGATGATTACCTAATCATCCCATTCTTTCTTCCCAAGTGAAGACAAGAATATTGTGTCTATCTTGCGTCTATATTTCCATTCATGGCCTTCATCTAGACTTATGGCTGTTAGTCCTGGTCTAGTGCATGACCCATGAAATGGAAAAACACAATTGTCACTCCTTTGTAATCAGGGGTGATCCAAAACTCCCTTTTAATCAGGGACTTGTCAGAGCTCCCTCTTAACTAGGGACTCTTTCATTCATCAACAACTTCTTCTTCGTGGGTCCTTCAGCTACTTGATCTCCTTCCTTTCTTTGATTTCATTAAGTCTTTGTTCCAACTTATTCTAGGTAGGGCACCATCCATCGATCACTTTCCTTCTTGGTTTGTCATGCCATTGCTTCCTTCGTGGAAAGTGTCTTTCTTGCCATACATCAGGTTTTCTTGTCATCTAGCTACTCCTTTGTCATCTGTCCATTCTTTGGAATACTCTTCTCATGGATGCTTCGTTATACTTTCTTGTTTACATGCTTCGACCTAGTAGCCCATCATGAATTCATCCTAATATTTCTTTCAACACTTCTTTTTCTTTCGTTGGATGGATTCTTCATCACGACATCTTTGTAGAGTAGAATTAGTTATATGCATCTTTTATATATCCAAGGCCTTCATAGGTGTCAAGGGCCTTTCCTTTCTTTATCAGAGTTGTCCTACCTTCTTTAGGGAGATATATTCAAAGTATCTTATCAAATAATGATTCTCAGTGATCATGATGTTCTTCACATGCTTGATCTCTTTCTTCATTTGCTTCTTCTTAGATAGATGGGGCAACCATCTTATGCTTCTTGTGAGAGCATTTATTCATTGCTTGCTTCCTGGACTAGTCAACATTTATTATTTCTTCTTAGTCATCAATCTTATACTCCTTATGTGAGCATATTATTTTGTTGACCTTCATTGCAATGTAGTACATGCCTTCGAGCATTTTCTTAGTGAAAGAGAATCTTTCATACTTGATCATGTTTATAAAACTATTCCCATGACTCAATAATACACAAAAGATAACATGACTAAACTTTAATGCATACATACCTCATCTTGATTCTCCTTTGATCATCTTAGCTTCATTTGGTTGTCCTTGGTGTGTCCCTTCTTGGTTCATCTTAGCTTGCCTGCATATCATCCTTTTCTTCAATCCCATGAATGAGATTCCCAATTAGACATCTGCTTGGGTTTATGAACCTTCTTTTGAATATTCGATCATAGTATCTTAAAGACCCTTTCCTTGAAAAGTTTTCTTTTCTTTTGATGATGGAGGTCTTAAGATTATTAATCATGATCAATCTTCTTTTATCATGGATGAGATCCTATACTAGGTATGATCCTTCTATATGAATATCTTGAGCTATATCTACCATGCTTCTATATTCTAGAAGATATTTTTGACCACGCATTTTATTCTTATTTATAAATGTTCTTCCTACATGAGTATCTAGAACTCCATGTACTTCATGCTTCTAGATTCTAGAAGATGTTTCCAGCTAAGCAATTTTTTTTTTTCTATTCCTATGTGCTCCTATCCTACTCAAAATTTTGAAAGAAGACTTGAAGTAAAGAGTTTGACCTAGTCATAGTAGAGATCCATAGGATCTTCCTTCTTTTTCTTCTTGTTTTCTTCTTTCATTTCTTGAGTCACATGAGCTTCTTCCCTTTTCCTTTTGTTTTTGTTGTCCTTCTTAAGGTTAGGACAATTCCTTTTGTAGTGTCCATATTCTTGGCATCCAAAACATTTGATTTTGGACATGTCTTTGTTGTTTGTTCTTCGTGGACCAATTTTCCAAATTTACCCTTTCTTTTGGCCATGGTAGCAAATGCTTTCTCCTTTGATCCCACATTTTCCTTTGCTTTAAATCTAGTTTCCTTTGCCCTGCATAGATACCACATTTCACTAAGTGTGGTTGATTCCTTATTGGCATATATGCTTGATGTGAAGTTTCCCCAATCCCCAGGTAGAGCATTCAGACTACAGTGTCATCTATCTGTCAGACATGACTTCCCCAAGCTCTTGAATTTGATCTCTCATTTCAGAGATTTTTATGAAGTACATAGTTATTCCTTCCTTTGTTATCGTCATCTTGTACAATTCATTCCTTAGAGATATTACTTCTCCAGTTGTGGATACCTAGAATAACTATACTATCTTATCATAAATTTCTTTTTATGTTTCAAATTTGGAGACATAAGGAATGAGAGAGTCTTTGATTAATTCTATTAGAATCCTTTGAGCTCTTGTCTCATCCTTATTGTACTTAGATAAGGCTTTAGTTTTTTCCTTAGTAGGGATAGATATATTCCCTTTGACATGTTCTAGAAGTTCATTCTCCTTTAGAATTAGATCAATCCTCTTCTTCCATGCAAGAAAGTTATTGGTACCTACCAATTTGTTGTTTTGCTTGCAAAAAGACATTGATGTATATTCATAAGGGGACATATACTTACTTGATAGATTTTTGAGATGTAATGGATTTGCTTCCTCCTTTAAGACTTGATGGCTTGCCTTCCTTGGATCTTTATTTTCTTCAAGTTTCCTTCTCCAAGTGGACTTACTTGATTATGAAATTTTCTTGATGACTTGTAGCTTGATGCAGGTCCTGCTTCGATCTGATCTTCTTTGTAGGTGCCTTTATGTAAGGTTATTCTTGCTATGTAGACTTCCTTGATGAATGATGGATTGGAGACCTTCTTGTCCTTGAAGTGATTGAGACTTCTATGCTTGATGCTTCAACCTTGTAGATTTCCTTCTTTGATAAGTGTTCTTGAGTTTCCCTTTAATTAATGTGTCACCTTAGCTCTGATACCATGTTGAAGAATCTAGGGCAAATAAGTGTAGTGTGATTATTTGTTACTTGATAACAATTTCTGGAGTCTTTTTAATTTTCCTTGTTAGCTTAATATTCTTCTTCTTATTATTAATGCATGTGTGTGTACTTCATCAAACGTCTACCAAAACATAAGAACAAGAACACAAGATGTTGGCTCTCTGCCAAGGCCAAAACCTCTCTTCTCTTGAGAGGAAAACCATTTAGTAAGTTTCTCTTATTGATCAATGCCAAACCCTAGACCCGTGACTTGAATATTCTCCAAGCACAAGTCAAGTCCTTGTGGTACTTTGTTTCCTCGACACTTCCTCCTTCCGGCACTTCGACCTCCTTCTTTCGTGTTGGGTCCCTATAATACTAGTGATTACCCCATTACTATTGTAGTTGCATCCCTTATTAATATTGTTGTGCCCCTATTATCCCCATATTGTTATTACTGTGCCCCATAGAATCCCTCTATTGTTATTTTTGTGGCTTTATATTATTATTGTTAGGTCGGCTGGGTTATATTGTGACTCCTTAGACTCCTATATATAGAAAGGAGGTTTTGTCATTTGAATCATCCAAGAATTGTTCATTTATGTAATGTAAAGGAGGTTTCCCCCTCAAAGAGGTTGAATTATAAGGCGTTGATTTATCTTTTCTATCTTTTTTTGAGCTGGTTTCATAACATTTGGTATCAAAGCTTTGGATTCTAGGGTTTCGCTACTCCAAATAGGTCATGGTGGCATTTTCGCTATAACGTTTTTTCTGCGACATTTCAAAAGCTAAAAAAAAAACCCATTTGAGAATAAATCGCATCGAACCTTGGATCCAAATTTCCGAGCTTTTCGCACTATATTTGTGGAGATATGATCTGAGGAAGTTGGTCTTTTTGCAGACTCCTGAATTACATTCCAAATAGGTGACCTGGGGAAAATCATCATAACTTTCTCTATGAGCATCAGATTGAAATTTCGTAAGAAGGTACAGAAAGAGGATGGACTGTAGTTTCTTGTATGTATTTTTCAAAGCCAAAGGTCGAAACAGTGACTCGTGGCACGTCATACAAGTTCGCTCTACTGAACTAGTCTATAATCAGGTCACTGTGGGATATTTCACATAACTCTTCATTGGAGAATCCAAATTGGATCAGACTGGTGGCATTGGAAAGAGGACACAGAGGGCTACTGTAGGTCGTAATTTAAAAACTGGATGATCTAAAAGTACAGAGATACATCAGAGGCAATATCGAGCTCCTACAAAGTGAAAAAAGGTGTGTAGATTCTTTTAAATTTTTGCTTAAGATTGGTTTGAAAAATTATTTTGAAGGAATTCAAAGGGCATAGTAGAGCATTATTATTGGTAACTAATGCCTCGAGGAAAGAAAATGCAAACACCTAGTAAGCAACTTGAAAGCTCTAGCATGACTCATGAAGAAGAGGAAGAAATGTTGCATCATATATCAAAATTACAAGAACAAGTGCAACAAATGTCACTCTCACAAAAGCTAACAGAAGCTAAGATAAATGGCGTGGAATCTAAGATAAAGGGCGTGGAAGCTAATATGGATTATTTGAAGATAGATTTGAAGACAGATTTGAAGAGAGACATGGCAGATTTGAAGACAGACATGGCATATTTGAAGACAGATTTGACAAATTTTCTACAAGAAATACTTACTAATGGTGAAAAGGTAGTAAAGGAAACTCATGATGCGAACAAAAGAAATGTTAATCATGATTTCATATACTCTAATGTGGGATCGAAGACCCACCATATTCCAAAAATCGATATGAGGAAGTTTGATGGCAAGGATCCCGCAACATGGATATTACAGATGGAGCAATTTTTCGATCTCAATAATGTGCAAAACACACAAAAGGTACGTATTGCAACATTATATTTGGAACCAAATCAGTTTGTATGGTATCAATGGCTTTGATCTCGTAAATAAATTATCACTTGGGCAATTTTTACGGAAGAATTGACAGCACATTATGAGGATACAAAAAGAAACACTTTTTTAAGCCAATTGATAAGTCTCAAACAAAAGGGTTCAATAATGGAGCACATTGAGGAGTTCCAAAAATTGAACATAAGGGTAAAAAATATTCCAGAGGAGCATAGGATTGATGTGTTCATAGGGACTTTAAAGGATAATATCCAACATGATGTTCGCCTTTGGGAACTTGATTCATTAGAGAAGGCATTCAGGTTAGCAAGAAAAATGGAAAGCAAAATTATGGCAACCAGGAAGCATACCACTCACAACTATAAAGATGGAAGTGTTGTTGCCCCTAGTCTTCCAAACCTATAAGGTTGACACCACAACAATTGGAAGAAAAAAGAGCAAAAGGGCTTTGTTACAGTTGTGATAGAAAATACACTAAAGGTCATAAGTGTGCTGAGAAGAAATTATTCTACATAGATTGTGAAGAGGAAGAAGAAAAGGAGCAAGAAAGGTCAAAAGAAGAGGATATACTCCAGGAACAAAGCCTAGATAAAGAAGAAATGAATCCGACCATATCTTGTAATGCATTGGTGGGAATTACCACTCCTCAAACCATCAAGATAGAAGGACAAATCAAGAAGAAAAAGGTAATAGTGTTGATTGATTCAGGAAGTACCCACAATTTTATTCATTGTAAGGTAGCAAAAGAATTGAATTGCTTCTTATATCCAGCACCAAAGTGTCAAGTGATGGTTGCAAATGGAGGAACAATAAATTGCTTTGGAAAGTGCCATAATATCAAGCTATCCATGGGAGAATATGTATTGACTAGCCCAATGCTTTCCATTCCAATGGGAGGTGCTGATGTTGTACTAGGAGTCCAATGGCTACAATCCTTGGGTACAATAGCTTTTAAATTTCAAGAACTTTTCATGAAATTTTTTGTGGAAGGAAAGGAAGTTGAATTAAGGGGTATTGCAGGAAAACTGGGAAAGATAATCAGCTCTAACGGTATGACAAAGCTTCTAAAAAAGGAACAAAGGGGTGTAATTGCACAATTATGTTCGCTAGATGTTTCCACATTGGAATCATCTATTTCTCCAGATCTCCAAAATGTCTTGGACAATCATTCCAAGGTATTTGAGACTCCCAAAGGTCTCCCACCTATTCATGATCATGATCATGCTATTCATCTGATTCCAGGAAGTGTTCCTCCAAACATCAGGCCGTACAGATATCCCTATACCCAAAAGAGTGAAATTGAACGTATGGTTGCAGAAATGCTAGAGGCTGGTATAATTCAACCGAGTCAAAGTTCTTTCTCTGCTCCAGTAGTATTAGTGCACAAGAAGGATGGATCATGGTGCATGTGTCTAGATTATAGGGAGCTCAACAAGCTCACTATTAAAGATAAGTTTCCCATTCCTGTCATTGATGAATTACTAGATGAATTGCATGGATCAATTTACTTCACCAAGTTGGATCTTCGTTCAGGATATCATCAAATCAGAATGAAGACTGAAGACATTCCGAAAACAACATTTAGAACTCATGAGGGTCATTATGAATTTTTGGTCATGCCTTTTGGCCTTACCAATGCACCTTCAACATTTCAAGGTTTGATGAATTCCATTTTCAAACCATTCCTTAGAAAATTTGTGTTAGTATTTTTTGATGATATACTAATCTACAACAAGTCTTGGAAGGATCATGTTGAACATGTTGACAAGGTGCTACAACTATTGGAGGAGAAACAATTATATGCAAAAAGATCCAAATGTTTCTTTGGAGTACAAGAGGTGGAATATCTGGGTCATATTGTATCTCATGAAGGAGTTAAGGTAGACCCTAGCAAAATTAAAGCCATTAAGGAATGGAAAATCCCCACATCCATAAAGCATCTGCGAGGATTTCTCGGGTTGACAGGGTATTATCGCAAGTTTGTTAAGAATTATGGGAGAATAGCAGCACCTCTAACAACATTATTGAAGAAAGATGCATTTTCATGGACTCCAGAAGCAACAAAGGCCTTCGAACATCTTAAAGAGGCAATGTGCCAAGCACCAGTCTTAGCTACACCAGACTTCACAAAAACCTTTATTGTGGAATGTGATGCTTCAGGAAATGGAATTGGTGCTGTTTTAATGCAAGATGAAAGACCCATTGCTTTTGAAAGTCGTCCAATCAAGGGAAAGTTTTTACACAAAGCTATTTATGAGAAGGAAATGTTGGCAATACTCCATGCACTTAAGAAATGGCGACCCTACCTAATGGGAAGACACTTCAAGGTAAAAACGGATCATGATAGCCTTAAATACTTTTTAGAACAAAGATTATCCTCTGAAGAGCAACAAAAGTGGGTCACAAAGATGTTGGGTTATGACTTTGAAATCATCTACAAAAAAGGGAAGCAAAATGTGGTGGCAGATGCACTCTCAAGAAAGGATGAGGATGTGGAAGCATTGTTGTGTGCCATTTCTATTATCCAACCAGATTGGATAAACAAAGCAAGGGAGGAATGGAAGAATGACGAAGAAGTGTGGGCACTTATTCGAAAGTTACAACAAGATTCCAGTACATCTGATACATTTAGCTGGCAAAATGATTCTTTATGGTACAAAGATCGCTTATACCTCTGTAAGAATTCCCAACTAAAACAAAAGATTCTTATGGAATTGCACACTTCTCCCTTAGGAGGGCACTCAGGATTTTTAAAAACTTACCACAGGGTTAAGAAGGAATTTTTTTGGGATGGCCTTAAATCAAATATTCAAAAATTTGTGGCGGAATGTTTGGTTTTCCAACAAAATAAAGTTGAAACAATTAAGACACCTAGTCTATTACAACCTTTATCCATTCCAAGCCAACATTGGGAGGAGGTTTCAATGGATTTTATCACAGGTTTACCCAAGTCTGAGGGAAAGAGTGTCATCATGGTGGTAGTTGACAGACTTACCAAGTATGCACACTTTTGTGCATTATCACATCCATTTAAAGCCAGTACAGTTTCTACTGCATTTATGGAAACAATTCAAAAGCTACATGGAAACCCAAAGATTATTGTAAGTGACAGAGATCCCATTTTCACTGGAAATTTTTGGACAAAATTATTTTCTTGTCTTGGTACTCAGTTAGCTCATAGCTCATTTTATCATCCTCAATCTGATGGGCAAACTGAGATAGTAAACAAATGTTTGGAAGGATATCTTTGTTGCTTTGTATCTGATAAACAGACACAATGGGTCAAATGGTTGCCTCTGGCTGAATGGTGGTATAACACTTCCTTCCATACAGCAACAAAAATGACCCCATTTATGGCACTTTATGGATATCAGCCACCATCCATCACATCATATTTAAGAGAAAATTCTAAGGTTCAAGCAGTGGAACATCACATCGAACATCAACAACAAGTCCTCCAACTCTTAAAGGATAACCTCGTGTTGGCACAGAATAGAATGAAACAACAGGCAGATCAACATCGCAGTGAAAGAAGTTTTGATGTAGGTGATTGGGTATTCCTACAGCTACAACCATATAAGAAAATGTCCCTCAAGCAAGCTAAGAAGGATAATAAATTATCACCAAAGTATTATGGTCTGTACAAGGTGTTGCAAAAGATTGGTACTATGGCATACCAATTGGAGCTTCCTGCAGCTTCTCGATTGCAACCAGTTTTCCATGTTTCATGTTTAAAGAAGGTTATAGGCGACAAGCTCCCAGTTCAAACAATATTGCCAGAACTTGACGAGGAAGGAAAAATTATATTGGAACCAGAAGCAGTCACAGAAACAAGAACTCGACAGCTACGAAATCGATCAATTTCGGAGTATCTTATCAAGTGGAAGAACTTATCCGCTGAAGATTCCACATGGGAGGATGAGAATTTTATACAGAAGCATCCAGAACTACTCAAGCGTTGAGGACAACACTTTTTTGAAGGAGAGGGTCATGTTGGGTCCCTATAATACTAGTGATTACCCCATTACTATTGTAGTTGCATCCCTTATTAATATTGTTGTGCCCCTATTATCCCCATATTATTATTACTGTGCCCCATAGAATCCCTCTATTGTTATTTTTGTGGCTTTATATTATTATTGTTAGGTCGGTTGGGTTATATTGTGACTTCTTAGACTCCTATATATAGAAAGGAGGTTTTTTCATTTGAATCATCCAAGAATTGTTCATTTATGTAATGTAAAGGAGGTTGCCCCCTCGAAGAGGCTGAATTCTAAGGCGTTGATCTATCTTTTCTATCTTTTCTTGAGCTGGTTTCATAACATTCTGGCACATCGTTCTTCTCTCAATTGTTGATATACCTTGTTTCACTTGCTTTAGAAGAGACACATTTTGATAATTCCCTTTTCTTATGATGATCCTTTCCTTCTACTTGACCAAATGAGCTCTTTCTTCAAGGTGTAGGTGTAGACTTGATATGACTGTCCTACAACCCTAGATTTCTGCACATGTGGTGACTTCCTTTATATGGTAAGATCTTTTCTTGCTTTCCTTGAGTTTCCTTCTCCATCACTTGATTGGGAGACCTTATAGGTCTAGTTTCCTAGTCCCATTAGTTAGATATGCCAACAATGAGTTTCTTCTGCTATGGCCGCAGGTATACCCCTCCCCTTTCGCACGTGTGGTTGTGTGTTCACCCTAGACACAATCCTTAATATTCGGCTTCTTTCTCTCTTCCTTTGCTGCCCTAGAAGACCTCCTTTTCGTCATT
Organism: Pinus tabuliformis; assembly: GCA_031772625.1. Taxonomy (NCBI): domain Eukaryota; kingdom Viridiplantae; phylum Streptophyta; class Pinopsida; order Pinales; family Pinaceae; genus Pinus; species Pinus tabuliformis. Next base: position 160,843,971 of record CM062816.1, on the reverse strand, counting down.
TTTCTTAGCCTCTTCTTCCCTCAAATTTCAGAGTTCCATCTTGTGTTGTAATGGAGTGGACAACCTCTATTTATAGAGGATTGTCCCTCCTTTTAGGCTGACTAGAAGTCCGGCATGTTAACTATTTGTAGGCCGGCTTGTTGAGAAGACATCGAATGATTTCTATGGTGTTGTAACATGCTTGAAGCAGCTTCTTTGATGATGCCTTTGCATAGGAGGAGACTTGACTTTTCTTGGAGGTATTCTCTTGACTTTAATACATAATCATATATGGTGTAACATTCCCTTAAGACCTTCAACATTTCCTTTTGAATATTTGACCCACCTATAGCACTTAATATGTGCTAGATCTATTTCAATGGGCAAGAAACTCATTGTCATATATTATAAAAATAATATTTCTTTTCTTGAATAAGTACAAATATCAAAAGTACATTTATGAAGGCCGAACCTAGTTACATTTCCTTCAAAAGTAGGTATATGAAAAACATGGACCATGATGTGGATGAATCATAGAAGATTGCAATAGTCCTATAAGCACAACTAGAAGAAGTTCAAAGAATCAATAATGAAGTGATTGCACAAATTAACGAAAGGAAAATAAATTGTCAAGGACTTGATTCTAAAAGGAATGGTGGCATAAGTGCCATACAACTCAAAGAATTATTGTTCGTACACCATAAAATACTTTTCACATCTATGAAATCACAAATATGATACGTTTAAATAGTTGGAATCAATTCCAACTAATTCTAAACTAGGAGATTGTGGTTGAGAAAATATCTCGACAATCTCCAACAACTCAATCCAAACAAGCAAACCAATTCTAATGTAAGTACTATTTATAACACCTTCCCTTAATGCTTACAATACAAATAATAATACTAGAATCACAAGTTATAATATTGTAATTACAACACTGATGTCTATCTTATTTGGCCATCATTAGCACTTTCACCCACTATGACAAGGAAATAATCTCAATGCAAAATCCCATATGATGAATACATAGTAAGCTATGCTCACCAATTATATAGGCAAGTTGTCGAGATACTGAATGTATCCAAAAATCAATCTTACCAAGTGACATTTTTACACACACATAAACAAATCACATAACTTGTAGTTGTTTTTCATGGGTCACCACATCCTCCAAGAAGCACAGATCATAACAGTCTATAGACATAATTAAATTAGTGGTGTGTTCTTATGGCACCACATATAGAAAGAGCCACCAGTTTAAATTATGTTATTTTGTTCTATGATTGGTTTTTTGTTATATAAATAATATTGATACACACTTTTAGATCAGATAAACCAAAAGTCGCCCATGATGGAAGATCACAAATACATGCTTTCAATAAAAAAATTATGTATACCTCTAGTTAACAAACTAAGGATATCATCCTCATTCATAGGGGAAAAACTTGGTGCTTCTACACAAAATACAATAGCACCACTATACCAGACTCTTAATGGTTCCATTCTGGCGAAGGATAGATCTAAATAATGGAAGCAGAATAAAACCCACACAGTTGGAGAAAGGCGATATCATTTGTTGAAATGGATAGTCTAGACAAATAATCATGCTCTAATCATGGGTCTTTCATGATTTTCCTGAAGTGCCTCTTTGAGCTCCTCGGGAGGCCCCAAATGGCTTGTAAAGAATGACTGACACATACCATCCCACATTTTGGCAACATACTAGTCATTTAACATAAGGATTGTATGACAAATAAAATCACAATCCCTGAGAAGATGAATTTACCTCAGCATGTCGATGAGGCAATCCATGAGCCCAATGTAACACCTCACAAAGTTGGGAAGAGTGGGATAATTAAACTCCAATGCAATAATATTCATCAAGAACACTTCTATGTGGATGTACATATAGTGATCTGTGGAAGATAGAATGTGCCCATGTATTTATCGAATCATATTTGTTCATGTTGGTTCAAGAAGGATTTGAACACAATCGTGGCCTTGTCCAACTACTCTGCGTTATAAGTAGTGAGAAAATCAAGATGGCCTCTATTGAATGGATGAGCGATTAAAAATACCACATACCGCTACAACAAAGTCTTCGAGACAATGTTTCACCTTTTGAAATATAAGAAAATCTAAATGGTTGTCCTTCTCATCATCTTTCATTTGTAGGAATGGAGAAACAATTTCTTGCATACAATCCAGCAAATGTGACTTCGTTGCTACTCCATCATCCAAAATTAGGTTAATATCAAGCTTATCCACTTCGAAGGGAGACAACACTACGCACGTCTTCTTCAACAAGTAAGAGAACTCCCATAAGTGTTCGTATGCCAAAACGTCTTTCCCCTTTTCAAAAACTTGTTTGAGTACAAACAATGGGATATGATTCTCTAGTTTCAAAATTTCACACTTTATGCAGACTTGAAGTCCACTTAAATTGAACCCGACACTGTGTGAAGGAAAGCCACTAGGAGAAGGAGCACCCCATGGGTTGTGGTTAATGAGGGCTAGAAGAATATGCCCCAGGTTGTACCTGCTCATGGTGGCTTCCAGAAGGATTTTCCTAATAGCCAAGAGTTGTATACCATTTGTATACGCAGGCTATGGTTGATCTCTAAAAGGACGGATCCACCACCATTATCAAAGAAAATTTCTTGTGGCACTAACCATATTCTATTTTCCAGTCATAGAACCGTTCAATATATGACTTCGTCCCTTCAATCATTTTAACTATGGAATTGGAAATCTTTCCATGTTTCTACATTGTCTACGAAATTGTCATTGTGGACTAGACTTTGTACTCCTCCACGGTTGAGATCTAGAGACTACAACATAGATAAGTGAAAGAAATATTATTTTCACAATGCTATATTACTTTGTGTCTCCACACATATCCATGATCCACACAAAACAAATAGGCACATGGAAATCTCATACGCTAAATGATCCGAAATGGATACTAAATCAAGAAGAAAAGATATTACAGACTCATGTGCAGGAATGCCTATATTATTTAGTGCAATGGATCGAAAAGATTGCAAATAATACAGACATTTAACAATTGGGAAACATAACAGACACACATCAACACAGTCAAAATAATAAAGGAGTTCACCAGACCCCCTAGCTACATCCCCTGATCCATCTTTCTGTGTCGACCTCTATATTATGTCTTCAAGAATAGATTATTACAAGGGCGAGCTTAACAATAGAGTCTCAACCAACAGTAACATCAAAGAGGGATCTTCTCGAAAACCTCGAGTCTAAAAGAGTGCACAGACTCTCCCTCTATCATGTTCCTCTATTCAATCTGCCTTGATCTGATTGACTGACTGTCTTTCTGTGACTGTCTTCCACTGACTTATTGTTTTCTGTCCTGCCATGGGACGGATTTTTAAGCTTAACAGTGCTTGTCTGTTCATTTCCCTTTTCGAGCTCTCTGGCTCCCAGCGTTGTCCCTTCATCTCCCTACTGAGCGCTTAATACAATCATTGCAAAACACTTAAGTCACAGAGGCCACCTGTTCTACCTGTTTTACAACGGAAAGGGCCACTGGCACGGGTGAAATACCTGGGAATACACTTCTCTGTTTACACAGAGAAATACACTAAATAGTGGAAAATCTTACCAAAACACCAAAGCCGGACTTCAAACGATATAAATTCCACCCTATAATCCTCTCGGGTCTGCAAGTCGCATTGGCTACAGGTCATAATCCCTTTGTATTCCCCACCGTTGATCTGCCTTCAATCTGACGGTTCGCATCCAACCTGAAACATCAAGTAGTCCGCTCAATCTCCACCGTTGATCCACGATCTCCAATCCAATGGCTAACAGCCATTTCGGGTGGCCTATTTGCACAGAGATTATCCGCCCGAAAAAGTATTTTTCTCTCTCCTGCGGCGTGCTACGTGTCGACCAGTGTATGGAATCGAGCGGAGCCTCTCCAATACTACTTACCGCCTGAAGCCCACCCGAAATACCATTTACCATGGAAATCAAATTATACAAAGCCACATTTATAAACCCTTTCGAGTCCGCGCATATCGCATAGTCTTCGGCCTGCGGTAAGTCCTCCCTTTGGCAAATCTATGATGTGATATGTAATCTCCGCCGTTGATCTGTGCGCTTGATCAACGGTCCATGTTGTCACAGATCACAGTCACATTTCCCTTAGGGCCGCCTCCGATATACTCCGCTGGCCTCCGCCAATGCGATATCAGTGATTTAATCCGGGCCGTTGATCTGGCCGATCCGACGGCTCCGGTGCAACGTTACTTCAACCTTCGCTTTACTTGGGTTTTTGCCATTCTTTAGCATTTTCCTCTACGATAGTGTTTTTTGATAGTTAATATATATGAAGACATAGACTTAGAGGTTTGATACAAGATCCATTTTGGATCACGCCTTCCCACTGAAAAGCTTTTGGACCACCAAAATTTGGTTTTTAGGCATCGATCAAGTGAGGATACTGCTCCTTCACCTGTCTAACTTCTATCCATCGTGTTTTGCTTGGATTTGAACCTTTGAGTCCTACTCTCAGGTACTCAACATCCCCTTGAAGCGTAGTTCTTACCTTCCTGTCTAGAACTGTGTCCTCCTGTAACTCATTAAGATACTCAGGCAACAAATCCCCAATAGAAGGCAACTAACTTTGCTCTTCAGGATCTTCAATCAATGAAGGTTCATATAATCTCAATTTTTCTGCATTAATGACTTAATAGATCTGCATATAAGCTGGAAAATCAAGGCGAAAAGAATTTTCACCAATTTTGTCAAGTATCTTGAAAGGTCCATACCTTATTGGTTTTAGCTTCTTACCTTCACCCTACATTCTATCTTTGCAAATGTACAGCCAGACTTGATCACCAATTTGAAAACTATGCTCAGCTCGATGCTTGTCATGTCTTGCCTTGTACTTGGCTTGACTTCTTTCCAGCTGTTCCTGTACTGCCTGGTGAATTTCCTAGATTTGTTCAATGAACTTGGTCGCTTTGTCCACATCACTCTGTCCATCAACTACTATGTCTTTACCAAAGACAAAATCCAAGGGAGACTTTGGTATAAAACCAAAACAAGTCTCAAAAGGAGATTTCTGAGTAGAAGAGTGTTTGGCACGGTTGTAAGCATGCTGCACATAACACAAATGCTCATCCCAAAGCTTGGGATGCTTGCTGCAATAGCCTCTAAGAAACTGGATCACTGTCCTATTGACCACTTCTGTCTAACCATCTGTTTGTGGATGAAATGTTGTGCTCTTCTTCAACCTAGTGTCCATCAACTCCCATAAACTTGACCAAAACTTCCCAACAAATCGAGAATCTCGATCAGATACAATAGAAGTGGGTAACCCAAAATGAACCCATACATTCTGAAAGAACAACTTTGTTGTTTGTTCAGTTGTAACCTGCTTGTTACATGGTATCAAAATACACATTTTACTGAACCTATCCACAACAACATACAAATAATCATGACCTTTCCTAGATTTTGGAAATCCCCCAACAAAATCCATGGAAACACTTTCCCAAGGATGAGAAGGAATTGGAAGTGGAGTGTACAAGCCTAATTTCCTATTATTGGGCTTGCTCGTAGCACACATTATACACCCTTTTATATATCTAGAAACTGTCTCATGCATTCTTGGCCAATAACAGAACCTTTGCAATTGTGCAACTGTTTTACTTACACCAAAATGACCTGATATGAGAGAAGTATGTGCTTCTCGAATTATGTTAACTCTTTCAGTTTGTGGAATGCATAACTTTCCCAAATGATATAAGAGTTGGTCCTTTACATAATAATCCAATTCTTCTACTTGCTTGCCATGACCTAAAGTTGCGTATACATCTTTAAAATCTACAACTTGAGCATATTGTTCAATGTAACTTTCATGCATTACTGAGTTATGCTTAAGTATAGTAGATGCATTTATGATTGGTCTTGATAACATGTCTGCAACCTTATTGTGTATGCCCTTCTTATATCTAATGACGAGATGAAATTGTTGTAGAAAACCCATCCATCTATAATGCCTTGATTGTTGCAATTTAGTTTGTGAGTGTAAATATTGAAGTGATTGATGATCTGTATGTATGATTGTTTCTTTACCCATTAGGTAATGTTTCCACTTTTTCACACTTTTTACTAATGCATACAATTCTTTATCATATGTGGGATAATTAACTACTGCAGAAGTAAATGTCTCAGAATGATAACATATGGGTTTTCCGTGTTGCATCAACATTGCTCCCATGGCATAGTCACTGGCATATGTCTCAATCTCAAATGGATGTTGAAGATCTGACAGTGCTAGTACTGGTGTTGTACTGATTTTTTCTTTTAAGGTGTCGAAGGCCTTCTGCTATTTGCCTCCCCACTTAAACACTTGTTTCAATCCTGTTAAAGCATGTAATGGAGTTGCAATCAATGAGAAGTTAGCAATAGACTTTCTCCAGTATTGTGTTGCCCCTAGGAAACTCCTAACCTCTGTAGCAGATTTGGGTTTAGGCCAGTTCACAATGACTTCAACCTTAGAGGGATCTATCTTCAATTCACCACCCCCTACAATATGACCCAAATAATTTAAAGATGTTCTGCCAAATTCACATTTTGATAGTTTTACATAGATATTTTCTCTTTTTAAAATATCTAAAGAATGCTTTATATGCTTTACATGGTCTTCCCATGTCTTACTAAAAACAAGAATGTCATCTAAATAAACAATTACAAAATCATCAACAAATGGTCTGAGTACATCATTGATGACTCTCATAAATGTAGCGGGAGCATTAGTTAAGCCAAAAGGCATAACCAACCATTCATACATCCTTGCTTTGTCTTGAAAGTAGTCTTCCATGCATCCTGTTCTGCAATTGTGACCTGATGATAACCACTTCGCAATTCTAACTTAGAAAAGTAAACTGCTTCTTTTAATTGATCTAATAAATCATCAATATGAGAAAGAGGATAGCGATTCTTGATCATTATTTTATTTAGTGCTCTATAATCAATGCACATTCTCCACGAACCATCTTTCTTTCTCACTAGCACGATTGGAGATCCACATGGTGATGTACTTGGTGTATAAACCCTTTATCAAGCAATTCCTGTACCTGCTTCTTTATCTCTACATTCTCTAAAGCTGACAACCTGTACATTGCAATGTTAGGTAATGGAGCATCTTGCTGCAAATAAATATCATGTACTATTTCTCGCTTGGGTGCCAGACCTTGTGGTTCTTGAAATAGAACATCATACTCTAAAACAACTTTAACTAAATCAGCTTTCTATCTAGAATCATAGCCTTCAAATGCATTGTATTTTTCAGGATCCTTTGCCTTTACAACCATTAGTAAAAATTGCTTACTTGAATTCACAATTCTTTTCATCTATCCTGAATTTATGAGAGAATAATTACCTTTGAGTTTATGATCTCTTACAATATATTCTATTCCATCTTTAGTGAGTTGATACTTATTCTCGGCTCTATAAAAAATATATTTTCTATCATACAAGTATGGACTTCCCAAAACAATACCACATATATCCAATGGAACTATATCTAACTCAACCTCATCTACAAATGTTGATCCAATAGAAAACCTAAGTTTACATTGTCTCATTACTTGTAGCTTTGTTTTATCACACACCCAACCTAATGGATATGGCTTCTCATGAGGTTTTGTTTGTAATCCAAACTTCTTTACAATTGTTTCAGAAATCAAATTTACTTGTGATCCACTATCAAATAAAGTATCAATCTTATTATGCTTGGAAATTACTCTAATACGAAAAAGCTCATTTCTTTCCCTCTCATTATTTTCATTATCAACAGATTGTGCAAATTACTTGTGGATGCTTCAAAATCTTTACCTTTAATACCTGTGCCTGTAACTGTTGTTTCATCGCCTGAATCTGATCCCAAGTCCTTCTAAATAGCAGTAGCATTCTTTTTCTCCTTTCCATCGAACTTTTTAGGTTTCAGTTCTGGATGCAAAAACCAGCAGTGTGCCTCATCGTGTCCTTCTTTCTTGCAATGAGTGCATGAAGGTTTATCCTTCTTTACAGTGTTTGCTTTCCTCTCCTTCCATTTCAATTTCTTCTTTTCCTTGCTCTTGCTTACAAAATATTTAGATGATCCCCAACCTCTGGGTTTACATTCTTACCTCTAGCTTCTAGATGTGTGGCTTGAACTGATACATCATCTAAGCTAGTGGGATTAAACATGAGAATAATATGCTTTAAATAGCTATGAAGACCACCTATATACTTCAATAAAGTCTCAGGTGAGTCCAATGATATACCTAGAGTTAAAGCTCTCTTTATGAATTCCTGAGTATAACTTTGTACACTTTGACCCTTCAACTGACGAAGAGTTTTCCAACTCATCATTGCCTGCTGCATGTAAGCTAAAGGATAGAATTGCTTTTTGATAGCAGAAACAAATTCATTCCAGGTAGAGATGATTTTACCATGTTTTTGCAGATTATCTTGTGTCTTGCCTTCCCACCATAATAGTGCAGTTCCTCCAAGTCGAAGGCTAGCCAGTTGAATCTTCTTCCTTTCTGAATCAATGTTTTGTACCCTGCAATATACATCAATTTGTCTTATCCAATTATCTAGCTTTTCTGCATTGAGTTCTCCATAATAAATTGGAAAATAAAACTTCACATCTAATTTGATTAAGGAAGTTTTCTTCTTCTTCTTAGAAGAGCTAGAAGATGATGATGATGAGGATGATGATGGAGGAGATGGTGGAGGAGTCATTCCTCCTTTTCCTTTGCCTTCTGGAGGGGCAACTAGAAAAGGTTCCTCTGCTCCTTTTTCTGGTTTAGGTGTTGAAGTGCTTCCACCTCGACCCTTCTTAAATTCCAAATACATTTCTTCCACCATGGTTTGGAGTGTCTTAAAACTCTCTATAAACTGAGATTCTGATCCCAATGGAGCTTCTTTTGCCATTCTCCTCTGAGAATAGACTCTTCCAATCTCTATATTAGCCTCAACAAGTTCTCCTTCTCCTAGTCTGAGCTTTAATCTAGTTAGCATTCAAAATCCAGCACAAGCTTGTCTAACCTTAACAAAACCAAAACCAAATGCTCTGATACCACTTGATCCGAAATGGATACTAAATCAAGAAGAAAATGTATTACAGACTCATGTGCAGGAATGCCTATATTATTTAGTGCAATGGATCGAAAAGATTGCAAATAATACAGACATTTAACAATTAGAAAACATAACAGACACACATCAACACAGTCAAAATAATAAAGGAGTTCACCAGACCCCCTGACTACATCTCATGGTCCAGCTTTCAGTGTCGACCTCTATATTATGTCTTCAAGAACAGATTATTACGAGGGTGAGCTCAACAATAAAGTCTCAACCAACAGTGACATCAAAGAGGGATCTGCTTGAAAACCTCGAGTCTAAAAGAATGCACAAAGTCTCCCTCTGTCTTGTTCCTCTACTCAATCTGCCTTGATCTGACTGACTAACTGTTTTTCTGTGACTGTCTTCCACTGACTTATTGTTTTCTATTCTATCATGGGATGGATTTTTAATCTTAACATCGCTTGTCTGTTCATTTCCCTTTTCAGGCTCTCTGGCTCCCAGCGTTGTCCCTTCATCTCCCTACTGAGCGTTTAAACAATCATTGCAAAACTCTTAAGGCACGGAGGCCACCTGTTCTACCTGTTTTACAACGGAAAGGGCCACTGGCATGGGTGAAATCCCTGGGAATACACTTCTCTGTTTACACAAAGAAATACAATAAACAGTGGAAAATCTGACAGAAATGCCAAAGCTAGACTTCAAATGATATAAAGTCTGCCCTATAATCCTCTCAGGTCTGCAAGTTGCATTGGTTACGAGTCATAATCCCTTTGTATTCCCCACCGTTGATCTGCCTTCAATCCGACGGTTCGCATCCAACCTAAAATATCAAGTAGTCCGCTCAATCTCCACCGTTGATCCACGATCTCCAATCCAACGGCTAACAGCCATTTCAGGTGGCCTACTTGCACGAAGATTACCTGCCCAAAAAAGCATTTTTCTCTCTCCTGCGGCGTGCTACGTGTCGGCCAGTGTATGGAATCAGGCAGAGCCTCTCCAATACTGCTTACTGCCTGAAGCCCGCCCGAAATACCGTTTACCACGGAACTCAAATTATATAAAGCCACATTTATAAACCCTTTCGGGTCCACGCATATCGCATAGTCTTCGGCCTGCAGTAAGTCCTCCCTTTGGCAAATCTACAATGTGATATGTAATCTCCACCGTTGATCTGCGCGCTCGATCAACAGTCCACGTTGTCGCTGATCACAGTCGCATTTCCCTTAGGGCTTCCTCCGATATACTCCGCTGGCCTCCGCCGATGCAATATCACTGATTTAATCTGGGTCGTTGATCTGGCCAATCTGATGGCTCTGGTGCAACGTTACTTCAACCTTCGTTTTACTTGGGTTTCTGCCATTCTTTAGTGTTTTCCTCTGCGATAGTGTTTTTTGATAGTTAATATATATGAAGACTTAGACTTAGATGTTTGATTCAAGATCCATTCTGGATCACTAAACTAATATGATTTCACATGCTCTATGCTAATTATGTATAGAGCAACAACACTCAATTCTCCCTCATCTTCCTAGCCCTCAGATTTAAGCTAAAACCTGCTTTAATACCATGAAAGAATTATTGTTTGCACACCCTAAAATATTTTTCACATCTATTTAATCACAAATATGATACATTTAAATAATTGGAATCATATCCAACTAATTGTAAACTAGAAGATTATGGTTGAGAGAATATCTCAACAATCTCCAACAACCCAATCCTAACCAACAAACCAATTTTAACATAAGCATTATTTCTAACAACAACAATAACAACAACAACAAAAGTACTTTTGAGATTGAGGAAAATAGTCAAATTTGTTAGGTCCATAGTGGTGGTTTTGGGCACATGATTTTGGTGGTCTGTGGTATTAGAATTCATGAATTATATGTGATGAAGTCTTTACAAATCTTATAAATTCTCCATTAAAATATTATTAAAAATTGGTTTTCCAATAAAACTTTCTACAATAAAATATGATACGCATGTTATTTTTTTTATATATTTATTTCTTTGTCAATTTTTATTAACATTGTTATTAATGATACTCAAAATTAAATATAAATAAATGAGATATTAACTTACACAAGAAAATCATTGAATTCCCTTTAACCATTGCTCTCATCCCTCCCACTTTCAAAGTGATTTGGAATAAAAAACTAAACACCTTTAAGCTTGTTTTGAATAATTGTACACTATTGAGAATTACAATTTGAAATTCACAACCTCTCAATTGTTTCATATTCACAATACAATCACAAATTGAATGTCAATAACTTACATTGAATTAATGAGTTGTGAGGTGAATCTCCTAAATATATAGTTTGAAATTAATTCAAGAATGCTAAAATGCATAGACTCAATTTACAATTATTGACAATTACAATTTGAAAGTCACAACCTCTCAATTATTTCATATTCATAATACAACTATAGTTTGAAAGTCAATAACTTGCATTGAATTAATGAATTGTGAGGTGAATCTCCTAAATATATAGTTTAAAATTAATTGAAGAATGATAACCACATAGAATCAATTTACAATTATCTCATTGTTTAAAACTTATACTCTCTCCAACCACAAAATAAAACAAAGTTTTCATACTAATTCCCAAGTAATCATCTTTTTTTGGGTGCCCAAACAAAGGATTGTGTGGTGTGAACCTTAATAAAAAATTATTAGAACAAATCAAAGATCTAAAAGATGAAAAGCTTAAAAGTCAAAACACTGAAAATAAGGTTGATAAAAAATAAAGCAAAGAACTTTTACGTCTAACAAACCATAATCAAAGTCTACTCACTCAAATTAAGAAACTTAAGGATGATAAGAAATCATTAAAAGAGAAGTTTGAACAATTTTCTCAAGAAGAAGTATTGAAATCTCCAGTTGTAACAGTCCAAGTTAAACATAAGGGAACGAATGTCGATCTAGTGAATATGACAACTCAAGAAGACAAGTCAGTTGAAGAAACGACACACTTAGATGTTGAAGTTCATATGATAAACATCCCAAGTGAAGGTTTTGTAACTGACTCAAAAACATCGTCCCCTCAAGTAAATAAAAAAAAAAATCAACACACTTAATAAAGGAATGTCAAGCCAAAAAAGTTCCCTATCGACATCTGAATCATGAGAGTAGACAACTCAACCATGATGCATATTGGGACCATTTAGAACAGAAACAACAAATTGGTGTTCCAGAGAATAATGATGTAACCTCAATCCAGTGCTATGATGACAAGTCGTTACAAAATTCCAGTGATCAGAATATTACATAGAATATTAATCTAGGATGGTTTAATCCCTTCTCTGTGCAACAATTTTGTTTGTCACTTGGAAGATCATATCAACTTGTATCGACAAAGATGATTGTTCTGAGACGAAAAGAAATTCATAACCGAAAAAGAGATCAAGCCTTTGTTATCGACAAGCTTTGAGGACAAATCTTTTTGAGGAGGAAGGCAATGGTATGAATAAATATATAGCAAATAATGTAAATGATAATAATCATAAATAATAATTAGTTATCTAGTAATTAGGTTGAAGAGTCATGTCTAAATGAGACGTGACTGTCCATGAAGAGACACCTGCTTGGTATACAAGCAAGCCTCTCACTCTCATTATAACATCATTCATTCATACATTTTAATATATATATTATAATATCTTCAATGGAGATCTTTATATTCCAAGTCTTCTGGAGTAATTAATCTGTAGAAGGAACTTTGTTCGATTCATTTGGTATCAGAGGAGTTCGATCATGTAGCTGCTTCACCATTGCACAGAGCCACGTTGAGCTCTTTGTATCTGTGTTATTTAGTGCATTAATCCCTGCTAAGGAGGAAGGGCCCTCCTTCTTAGCAGGGATCACTGGTTAAGTAGAATTTAGTAATTATTTGCATTAGTTCTTCTCAGTTATGTGATTGTTGTTTCTGTCAATTTTATTTGTGAATTAATGATTGCATAGAGATTTTGAATGGTGTGACAACATAGTCCTCGACTGGTCCCTCTTAGTAGTGTAGCAACGAGTCATTTACTTTTTTGTTATAGATTTGATTGCACTTTCCTTGAATGTGTGTGTTCAACATTGATTGATTAATTGAAGGGTTTGAAGGATTTTTGTTTATGTGTGAGAATGGTTGTGTAACATAGTCGTTTATTTGCAATTGTGTGACTCTTTTCTAGCTGTGTTGAAGAGAGCAACAACTTGAATGGTTGTTGAGAGTGAGTTTGTAATGACCTTGGATTGAGATTCATTTTTCTATTCATCATTTCCCTTGCATATACTTTTCATGATAGCCTTAAATATAGCTTACCCAGATCAATAATTAATGTGAGAGTGGACTTGTTGCTTTGATTTAAAAGAACAATTGTTTCACCTGACACCAGTTTTGCAATGCTCTCATGTATTATGTGACCAAGGCTCTAATGAGGCAAACAATATGATTTGTGATGTGTACAGCCCTTTGGGCTTATAGCGAGGAGTTGTGGGTATAAGCACCATGGTCATATATTTCAAAGGGGCATGTGTTCAAAGGCTTGAACAGTTCAGCAACTTTGACATCACACCACTATATTTGGCAACTATGACATATCTGAATTGTCACTAGAGTTGGAAAACCTTTGATAAAACCTGCTAGTGGATTTAATGGAAACTAGAGAGAATTGATAACTAAGGAAACAAGGACCACAAAACTTATAAAATTAATGGAGCATCACCTACATTAAAGAGAGAAATCCCTTATCACAACATTTATACATCAGTTCATTTAATGAGCAAGGAGAGCCATGCTATGAAATTAAAATCTATAATAGTGTGCTAACATATATGGAGAGTCTTACAAAGCAACAATGGATACCATGCATGTGCTTATGGATTGAGTAAATTGTGCCATACTCACATAATTGAATACTAGTAAGTTATTGTAGGATTTATGAGCTGAATGATCAGCTGATAGCCTACATCATTCATTGTGTAACGGTGGAACAAAAAACTCAAGAAACTTTGGGTTAGAAGTGAGTGAGAGAGTGGAGTTGTATGAAATGTGGAGTGTATCTGTGAGTTGTGTGTGAATTTTGGGGTGCATGTGATAAAGATTTATGAAGTTTGTGCAACAGAGCTAAAAAAGTAGAGAAGAGAGCAATTGAGAGTGTGGATGCGGAGTAGATAGGAAGGAGTTGTAAGAGACAACAAACCAGGTTCTTCTTGCTTTTTGTAATTATAGTAGGAAATTTTGTAGAAATAACTCGAAATTTGTAGCTGATAATAAAATCACACTAAAATCAATAGACACAAATTTCCTCTACTAATTATGCTAAACCATCGGTAATTTGCACCCACTCTTATCTAATATATTCACCCCATATAATTCCATGATATTAATAGGCATTTTATTTAATATCTCACCACTCTCAGAATAAGAAAATAAATATTGACTTATAACAATATTTCTCTTAAATAAATAAAAAATAATAATTTGGAAAAATAATAATAATAATAATACATAAAAGTGATCCAAATTTTGGTGAATTAGTTGTCTCTTTTATGTTATGGTGCCTTTTTTTAAATGAAAATGAAATTAGTGATGGAGAAGAGCTCTCAAAATTGATTTCATTGTTTAAAAGTCACACACTCTCAGAATGCATACCTTGTTTTCAAAATTACCCGAGATCCATCTTAATCAGGAAACCTTATGCTTGTGCTCAGTGGTTGCACACCACATTATTTCAAAGAGACATATTCCCAATTATTTCGCATTCACATTACAATCACCATTTACATCCAAACAATGCAAATGCATTTTCATTAATAAGACTCAGAAAATTGAATGGCCATTAATTGTACACCTTCATAAATTGAATCAAAATGGAATTAGTGCACCAGAAGTGCATTCAATCACCGTTAAGGATTGGTATCATTGTTAAAAATCTATGTTGCATGAGTTTATGGAAAGTGTGAACGTTGGGAACTTGGGTACGGGTATCTGGAATGGCTAGAGGTTTCCCAAAAATTTGCAGGGAACGACTAATTAGGAGCGATAATATTATATAATAAAAAATTTACAAAATTAAAAATATAAAATATTTTTTTAATTATATAATTTATATAATAATCAAAATTAATATTCAATCAAATATTAAAATCAATTTAAAATTTTAATGGTGGAAGACATAATAGAGGTGGTAGAGAAAGTGGCAAGCATGACAAAGAGCAACCAAAATAATAAAATGCTAACACAATCTGGCATAACCTGACGCAATTTGAATTAATTTGATATGATGCCCACCCCAATTTTGGTAATATTATCTTGTTTTTATATAGATCTAACCTAGACTAATACAAAAGCGGCCCTTTACCAACAGAAAATAAAAAACGCAAAACACTGCAAGAACATGCACATTTTCTTAACTAAGGTTGGTTAAGGCACTTCATGAGATTATGAAGAAGAAATAAAATATCGAACAACAAACCTCAACCACTCATCACACTCAACTATCTTGCTCTCTAAAACAAACAACAAACCTCAGTGATGGAGTGAAGAGGAGGCCCGAGGAACTAGTATTTAAGGAGGTTTGGGAGTTGGTTTGGCGGGAACTGGGGATATTCTTGGCGCCAAAAAATAAATTCTTGCCATTTTGTGTTAAGTCAGCTGTGGGAATGTTTGGAACTCCACAAAATCAGTTCCCGAGCTCTTGGTATGCATCTTAGAAGCTCCCGAAACCATGCCTAACTCTTGTTGCAGTTCCTTCTGAAAAATGGAACTTTCCCCTACATTTCCAAAGCTCCTGGGAGCGTGGGAACTATTGGAATGGGTTTCCCACCTTTCGGGAGTGGTTCCTGTGTAATGAAGTTAAAAATTCTACACACTCTCCAAATGCAAACACCACACTTTCAAACTTATTCTCAAATCAATCTGAATAAAAAAATCCCTTAGACTTGTAATGAATGATTGGACAATATTGATTTCATTATTTAAAAATCACATACTAGTTGTTGCTTAAAAGAAATGCACTCTCACATGCAAACACAGTGTTTTCAAACTTACTCCACATTTATCTTAATCAGAAAACGTTAGGCATGTATTGAATTGAATGGTTGTATGTTAGTGATTACATTATTTGGCAGTCACTTCCTTTTAGTTATCTCATATTTACAATACAATTAAATATTCTCATTTAACAATATATTTTCTGATAAATTAATTTAAGTGAATGTGATTTGATCATACAATGAATTTATCATTAGTGTTTTGGGGTTATAAATTTTGATAATTCATGGTTTTTTCCATGTTATTCTAATATAATGTAGCCTATTTAAAGGAATAGAGACTCCATTGTTAATTGTCATTAGGCTAGGAATAGTAGTTCTTTCTATCCAGTGTCAGTATTCTAGTAAAGGTTTCCAAGGTAAAATATTGTGTCCATGTTTTATTGTTATTATGTATTTATTTCTCTCTAGTTTTTATTAACAACTAATATCAAAGAGGGAATCTTGACCCGAAAGGAAATAGAGATCTAGCGAAGTGAAATGCCATAGAAGGGAGATCTCATAGGGAGAGCACCTCATAAACGCAAACACGAGAGAATGACAACATAAGTACCATATGAAAATAACAATAAAACTTTGGAGATAAATTTGCAAATTACCGTTATAAGGCCTAGTTAAGCATGTGATGGGGTAATACCTAGTTAGGCATGTGTATCCTTGTTTGTAAAGTATTGGTGTAGACCTAGGTGATAGGGGATGAGAGCATGTGGATTTTCCTAGTCAAATTTAAAGGGAAGAATGTTGGGATAAACTTGACAGGTGAAAGAGTCAAAGTTGTTAGGTTCACAGCGATGGTTTTGGGCACATTGTTTTGGTGGCCCATGATATTAGATTCCATGAATTATATGTGATCAATCCTTTAAAAAACTTGAAAATTCTCCATGAAATGTTTTTCAGAATTGGTTTTCCCATAAGAATTTCTAGACTAAAATATGGTACCATATGTTATTTTTGTTATATATTTGTTTCTTTGTCATTTTTTATTAACATTTTTATTAACAATATTCAAAATTAAATATGAATAAATGGGATGTTAACTTACATTGAATGGTCATCGTTTTTAAACCTTGTACACCTTCATAAATCGAAATGGAATTAGTACACCAGAAAAGAATTGAATGGGCCATTAACCATTTCTCTCATTGTTTAAAAGCCAGACTTTCAAAATGTAAACACTGTAATTTCAAACTTAATCCAAATCAATCTGAATAAAAAAACTTCAGGCTTGTTTTGAATAATTATACACTATTGAAAACTACAATTTGAAATTTGTAACCTTTCAATTATTTCATATTCATAATACAAACACAATATTTTCATCCAATTTTGATTAGTCTTACTCAAAAAAATTGAATATAGGCGAGGTAATATCTTACATTGAACTAATGAGGTGTGAGGTTGTGTTGACAAGATGGTGTTGGCATTAATGTCAACCCTAGAGCCAGTTAATCTTAGCATTGATGTCAAACAAGATTAGTAGGCTTGTAATAATTATGTGGTGCTCGACAAAGGTTTACTGATGTGTTGTTGAAGTGTGCACAAGTTTTAGAGGTGTCTGAGGAAGTTTGGGAGCATGTGGCAAAGTTTTGGGTAGAGAAAGGTTGATTTCACAAGTTTAGAGGAGTATTGCAGTCTCTGAACTCTCACAATGTAGCATTGGGCTAATGTTTATCCCTTCCCTTTCTATGCTTGCATAGCTTAGTGATAGGCTACTCATTTAGTGCCAAAGAAGATCATTGTAGGTGCAAAAATTAACAACTTTGGGCTTTACCATTGTTTTTTCCTAAGGTAATTCACAACGTGCATACGTCGACTTAGAATACCATCAAACATTACAATTTATTTTTCTCGTGGCAATCGAAGGGTCGTGAGCTATAAATTAGCAAGTCAAATTTACATTAAGTGGCATGTTTGAGTTTTCTAAGGATTGACCATTACATCTTCTTTGTTGTTCTAGCACTAGCACTCATCCATTATTGATCTGAAGTTTTGTTTTTCACATATCTCATTCTGGCACAAGCATTGATACAAGCTTGAGGTGATTTAAATCTTATTTGTGATATAAAGGTTGTGCAATGAAACTATTTGTGGTATCTCACTAGAGCGTAATACATATATTTTTGAATCGTTCCAGATCTGACACCAGTGTGTAAGGAAGATTATTTTAAATGGTTCCAAATCTGTGTGATAATATGTGTAATGTTCGGATATGAGGAAAGAGTGTGATCTACCACACTTGTTGTTAGGATATTCCGACACATAGGAAATAGTTAAGTATAACTTGGTCTAGTATAGAGTTAGGTAAAGTGTGTTTCTTTACTATGTACATTTTGTAACTTACAATCCGACGGTCACGATATGTAGTGATCTGATAGTTCATTCTCTCCTCGGTATTACCGACACTTGATCCATGGCTTAACACCCGATTCGTCCATGATCTCTAATTAAAGAGCATGGAGGGTCATTTGTAGGGTAACCGTCCATGAGAGAAGCTTATGTAAATTTTCATTCTTTTATTAATAAATTGCCTGAAGTGGCTGCGTTGGCTCAGGCCGTTGACTGTTTCCCTCTTTGAGGGTTTTAACCACATCAAAATACTGGTGTATTGATCTGTGATCTATTTTTGAGCGATGTCCTTTGGTGTTCTGTCTGAGGAACTTACCCTGTAAATTCCTACATGGTATCAGAGCTATTTGAGGGCCGCGTCCGTTGGTGATCCAAATCTGAAGCCGGTAGAACTGCATCCGACTGCCATTTCCTAGATCTACTGTTTCTGACAACTTTTGGGCCGATAGGACTGCTTTATTGTGTTAGGAGCATCTGTTCTAGTGAAGAACCCCTTTCGTTTCATGCAAAAAGGTTTCTGGTAGCCCTAGCTACATCATTTTTAAGATCTAGAGGTATATAGTGTTTATTTGCAGTTTCTAGTTATTTTCTCTCTGTTTATTATTTCGGTTTATTTAGCTTTTTTTATTACCGGATCTATACCTTTCATTTCTGTGTATGCTCTTTGCCTGCGACTCTGTGCGATCTGGGCAAATCAGAAACAAAGAGGAAGGATTTTCTCATGTGTATGCTCTTTTCCACTGCGCCTTAGTGTGATCTTGGAAAATCAGAAACATTGAGGAAAATATTTAGTTTCCGGGTAAAGCTAACCTCAAGCCGTAAGGCTTGTTTGTGTTTGTATGTCCGTGTTTGGGTTTTGTGTTTTTTTTGTTTTGTAGGGAAAAAATATCTTTCTCAAGCAAGCACGCACCCAAAGCTTCAGTGACTAAAACCCCCCCTCAGAGTATGTGTTATAACTATACATTAATTATAGAAACATCATAGGTTTTCATCAAGTAGATGGGTTTCATAGTACCAGTGAGCATCATTACTTACATAAGCTCCTGTTATGGAGTAATCTAACCTGTCAAAGTCCCTGAATAAGGAGAATGATTGACGTGTAATCTCATATCATTGATTTCACTAGGTGTGAAAGAGTACTCATATTACTGGTATGATAAAGATTATGTAGAATACTCTCTCTCTCTCTCTCTCTCTCTCTCTCTCAAACTTTTAGTTTAGCTCACTTGGTCCAAAGCTAATTTATGAGAGTAGAGGTCTTGAGTTCAAGTCTCCTTTTTGTGGGGGCGGATTTTTCATTTCCACACATTCCCGCACTTCGTCGACATCTTCATCAAATTTTCTTCAAAGAGCCATAACTTCTTCATCCGGAAGTCGTTTTCAGAGCCATTTTTTTTTAACCAACCTAATTTGTC
Source organism: Pinus tabuliformis (assembly GCA_031772625.1). Lineage (NCBI taxonomy): Eukaryota > Viridiplantae > Streptophyta > Pinopsida > Pinales > Pinaceae > Pinus > Pinus tabuliformis. Next base: position 160,824,057 of record CM062816.1, on the reverse strand, counting down.
GAGATCTTTCCATTGGAACACTTAGTTTCAGCATCTATAGCTTTAGTTTCTGCCAAGTCCATGCCAAGTTATTCTTGACAGCACCAACTACTTCCAATGGTGGTCCTACATTGTGGATTTACTTAGAAGTAAAGGTCTCTACAGAATAGCCTCAGGCCAAGAAACCAAACCGAAAGATGAAGATAAGGCAGCTAAATGGGAAAATAGGTAAGATCAAGCATGAGGGTTGATAGGGATGTCTATTTCTCCAGATCTTAGATTCCATATTGCAGAACTTGATACTCCTGAGGAAGCAATGAAACAGATCACTAAAGTTTTTGGAATTAAAAATGAACTTAAAGCCCATCAACTCGAAAATGAGTTGCTTACAATGGACCCCAATAATTTTTCTTGCATTGAAGATTTTTTGTCCAAGTTCAAGACCCTTAGACTTCTCTTGGAAGGTGTTAAGGTTAAGAAAGAAGATAGTAACCTTATCTATTCCATTCTTACTAAGTTGGGACCAGCCTATTCTATGTTTGTTTCCACCTTCCATTCTACAAGAGAAGCCTTCATTTCTCAAGGACAAGCCTACAAGTCCCCTTCCTTTGATTCCTTTTGTGATTCTTTAATAAGAGAACAAGAAAAACTCTTACACCTTGGTCTTCTTCATCTTGGAAACTCTTCTAAGAAAGCGTTAGCCGCCCAACAGCAACCAAATTCAAAGAATCCTAAGAAGTTGTATCCTAAAAGGAATGGTCCTAAACCAAACAAGGGTCCTAAGCAATTTCAGCCTCAAAATGAAAAATCATTTCAACAAAATGATAAGACAAATAAAAACAAAGGGAAGAAGACTGATAGACATTGCAACTTTTTTAATCGAGATGGCCACTTAGAATCCAAATGCTTTAAGAAGATGGAAGCCTTGGAAGCAGCAATGAAGAAGCATAACATCCATTTGGAGCACTCTTCAACTTCAACTTCATCTTCAGGAATAGCACTTTCTGCATGTGGTTGTCAAGCATCTCGGTCTGGCTATGCACTAAATGTATCTTCTTCTTCTCATTCTCATGAGTGGCGCATTGATTCTGGAGCTTCTTATCACATGGCCAAAAACAAAGCCATGTTTTCTTCTTTAAATGATTGTAACACCAAAAATATATATGTTGGTGATGATAGATCTCTTAGTGTTGTAGGGACTAGAACTGTTCATATAGACAATGGTCAATTTAATGATGTATTATGTGTTTCAACCTTATCCTGCAACCTTCTATCTGTATATCAGATAACTCATTTAGGTGAAGGTAAAATCGTTGAATTTTCACCTCACGATGTTGTAATTAAGGACCTAAGAGATCCTAGACAGATTTTAGCTACTGGCATTGCTGATGATTCTACAAGTTTGTATAAGTTTCACAACTTTGGGTCATCAAATCTTCCCTTGGTATTTTTTGCTCATAATGATGAAGTGAGCAAACTTTGGCATGAGCAATTTGGTCACTTAAACTATCGCTCCCTTCAGAATCTATGTAAAGAAAATATGGTGACAGGTCTTCCAATGGTATCTTGCAGAGATGGTGTTTGTTCTGGATGTGTACTCGGAAAACATCATCGGGACAGTTTTGAAAAATGTGCCTCTTGGCACGCCTCAGCCCCTTTACAGCTTGTGCATAGTGGTTTATGTGGTCGACTTCCAGTTGTTTCATTCTCTGGCTACAAGTATTTCTTAACTTTCATTGATGATTTCTCCCGACGCACTTGGGTATACTTCTTAAAACTCAAGAGTGAAGTATTTAACATGTTCTTGGCCTTTAAGGCCTTTGTTGAAAAACAATCTGGACATCAAATTCTTAAGCTAAGGTCTAATAATGGCGGAGAATATGTTAACAACAAATTCATCAACTTTTGCACTGAGAATGGAATTCAAATGCAACATACTGTTCCATATACTCCACAACAAAATGGTGTAGCTGAAAGGAAGAATCGCACCTTAAAGGAAATGGCTAATTGTATGCTTCAATCTAAAGGACTTAGTCTTAATTATTGGGCAGAAGCAATTAACTGTGCAAATTACATAATAAATCACACTCCTACTAGGGTTTTAAATAATATCACTCCAGAAGAAGTATGGAGCTCAATTAAACCAGATGTAAGTCACTTTCGTGTTTTTGGAAGTGAAGCATGGGCCCATATTCCAGATGAGAAACATAAAGCTTTAGAACCTAAGAGTGAAAAATGTATTTTTTTTGGATATTCTGAAGATGTCAAAGGATATAGACTTATTCCACTTAAGTCCAAAAATGTTATCATTAGAAGAGATGTAAAGTTTGCTGAAAATATATCGGCCTACGAGCCTAGTTCGGCGGATGTGCCACCTCTCCCTATCTCTTCTACTTTTGAAAATATTTCTTCTTCAGATGATGAAAGCAAGGATGAAAATCCTCCCCCACCTTCTCAGGATCCTCCTTCAGCTCCTCAGCTTCCAAAATGGGTCCGTGCTACTCAGGATGCAGCAGGTGATCTTGCCGGTGATCCTACAGATCAATGACATACACGTTCTCAGTTTGATAGAGCCTCTTCTTTACTGGCTCAAGCTTCAGTGAATTATGATCTTGACACCTTTGCAGAAGCTTCAGGCCATCCAGATTGGGAAGCAGCTATGAATGAAGAATATCATTCATTATTGGCAAATGATACATGGGATCTTGTTCCTCTACCAAAGGGACGAAAACTTGTTAGATGCAAATGGGTTTACAGAACCAAGTATGGACCAGATGGGAAAGTTAATAAACATAAAGCTCGTCTTGTTGCTAAGGATTTTTCACAAGTTGAAGGCATTCACTATACTGAAACCTTCTCCCCTGTTGCCAAAATGAACTCTATCCACCTTGTTCTTTCCCTTGCTGCCTCTTTCAAATGGGAAGTCCATTAGATGGATGTTAAATCTGCCTTCTTGCATGGGGACTTGCATGAAGAAATCTATATGGAACAACCTATTGGCTTTATACAAATAGACACCAGCCTTGTATGTCGACTTAAGAAATCCCTTTATGGTCTCAAGCAAGCTCCTCAAGCTTGGTATGCCAAAATGGATAACTTTCTTTTAGAAAATGGCTTTTCTAGGTGTCATTCTGACAATACTGTCTAGACCAAGAAAGTGGGCAAGTCTCTTATCATTCTTGTTCTTTATGTTGATGATCTTATCCTAACTGGTAGTGATCCCAACCTTATAAACCATGTGAATTCTAGCCTTAAAAGGAAGTTTGAAATGACAGACTTACGACACTTACATTATTTTCTTGGTCTTCAAGTCTTGCAATCCAAGGAAGGTATTTCCCTTTCCCAGTCTAAGTATGCTTGTGATATTCTACGCCATTTTCACATGGAAGACTGTAAGCCAGCCCCTTCTCCCTTTCAGTCTGGAGTCAAACTTTCAGTCACTTGTACTTCTCCTGAAGTTGATGCTACCTTATACCATCAACTTGTAGGAAAACTTTTGTATCTAACCCATACTCGTCCTGGCCTTTCCTTTTCCGTTGGCCTTGTTTCTCGGTTTATGAAAAGCCCACATGAAAGTCATTGGAAAGCAGCTAAAAGAATACTTCGTTATGTTTGAGGTACAGTTCAGTTTGGGATTCATTACAGTGCCGAAGCATCTCCTCTATTGGTTGGTTTCACTGATTCCAATTGGGCTGGTGACCCTGATGATCGGAAGTCTACTGCAGGTTATGTGTTCACTCTTGGCTCAGGACCTATTACATGGGCTTGCAAGAAACAAGGTTCCATTTCTCTTTCTTCAGCAGAAGCAAAGTATCGTGGTGCTGTAGAAGCTAGTAAGGAAGCCTTGTGGCTTCGTCAGATCCTGTCAGAGTTTGGCTTTCAACAGCAACATCCGACTACACTTTGGTGTGATAATCAAAGTGCCATTCAACTATGCAAAGATCCAGTCCAACATCAGCGCAGCAAACACATTGAACTGCACATGCACTTCATCAGAAAGCTCATCCATGACCATGTTCTTGAAGTGAAATATTGTTCAACAGATGATCAAGTTGCAGACATCTTTACAAAGTCTCTCACAGAGGCGAAGTTTACTAAACTTCGATTTATGGTTGGAGTTCAGGAAGTTGTCACTAAGGGGGGATAGGCTCTAGTGCCTCCTTCCTTCTCCTATTGTGTCATATTTGTAAATCCTTCAATCCTATCCCAAGTTGTTCTTAAGGGGGGATGTTAGGATATTCCGACACATAGGAAATAGTTAAGTATAACTTGGTCTAGTATAGAGTTAGGTAAAGTGTGTTTCTTTACTATGTACATTTTGTAACTTACAATCTAACGGTCACGATATGTAGTGATCCGACGGTTCATTCTCTCCTCGGTATTACCGACACTTGATCCATGGCTTAACACCCGATTGGTCCATGATCTCTATTTAAAGAGCATGGAGGGTCATTTGTAGGGTAATCGTCCATGAGAGAAGCTTATGTAAATTTTCATTCTTTTATTAATAAATTGCCTGAAGTGGTGGCGTTGGCTCAGGCCGTGGACTGTTTCCCTCTTTGAGGGTTTTAACCACGTCAAAATACTGGTGTATTGATCTGTGATCTATTTGTGGGCGGTGTCCTTTGGTGTTCTGTCTGAGGAACTTACCCTGTAAATTCCTACACTTGTACGCAAAATGCCAAAAACTTCACCTAAATTGAAGATTAAATTAAGGATTATTCAGATCGTAGGTTTTGATCCTGATAATGACAGTAAAAATTTCTTGATTTGCATCGAATCTGATGGGATTGTTTAAAGTTTTGTATTGGTCATTGTTCAATGATAATTTGATAAAATTGAGTACAGGGCTTGACCTTGTCATTATCTATGCCATCAATGGTCAATATGGTATGTATACATTATTAAATTTGTTGTGGAATCACTATGTATAAAGGATGAAGTTTGGATGTGTGAAAGCTTGTATTTTCAAAATCTATTTGTAGTACCTTATCAATAAATTAGAATATTTGTAGAAGGAAATGTGTAGACTTGTGCCCAGTGTGTTTGAAATTGAACAATTTGATGGAAATGTGACAGTGTGAGCACATATCCTCTTCAGTGAATGTGACAAAGTGGCCTGTGTGCATGACAGAGTCCAAGGCAGAGGTTTTGAGGTTGATTTGTTAACTAATGCATGCATGGACCTGAGAATACACATATAAAGTGTTTAAGAGAGGTCGATGGAAGAGATCACAAATTTATGCATGGTTTTTGTGTTATATGGTTGAAACTTTGTTCTGTAGAGGCTATCATGTGGATTTTTGCAGGGATTAGAGTGTAATTTCCCCATCCACCTAGGAGACACAAGGGATGACTTTGCTAGCCTGATTAATTTCCATATGCTAGGATGGTACAATTACTCAAGCGAACACAATTCACTAAAGTGAAAAACTTATAAAAGCTAAAGGGGAAAAAGGGGTGCATAGGTCCTAGGCTAATGAAAAGTCACTTTTAAATTATAAAGTGAGAAAACCCACTAGAGTGACCTTATAAAAATAAAAGGTAAAAATGTGGTAAAAGAGTCATGTGGGTTATAAAAAGGGGAAAATGAGGAGTATCTCCTCATTCTTTCATTTGTTCACTTGAAAAATAGAATTTTGGAGAGCTCTTGAGAAAGATACTAGGATTTTTGGAAGCCCTCATGGTTGTTAGTTTCAGTGTTGAAACTATACACCATAGCTAGTCATGAAGTGAATTCACTCTAATTTGAACATTGGGCTTCATTATTAACAAAGGAGAAGGTATTAGTAGAAAGGCGTAAGTTAGAGGTATTATCAGTTAATTTTATAATCTAACTTTCGGTATTCTATATTTTTTATACAGACTAAGTTTACATCCTTGAAGAGGTCGAGTATCAATACATTTGGAGAGTTGAGTTACTATTGTTTTGTTGGAGCATTTGGGTCGAGTTCCCTTTTTATGTTTTTTGGCCGAATACCACTCAAATTTTGGCCATTAAATAAATTCTAAAGGAAGCATTTGTAAAGGGTCCGAGAACCATCTTCATAGGCTGAGTTATGTCATCTTATGAGGTCGAGTTTTGTCACCTTTTGTTGGTTGAGTTCCTGTCAAGTATTATTATTGTTCTTGGGGCTAAGTTGACCCTTTGAGGACTGAGTTGTGTTGGGAATCATGATTGTCGTTATACCAAAACCCACAAGTTTTAGTCAACGATCACATCGCCAGAGACAAGGATCCATGAGAGGCGATTAGTCCATGTTGTGAAACTTACAGGGAGCGTTGGTTTATCTAATGTCCAACAATCTCCCCCCAACGCGAGCCAGGTGTGTATCAAACTCATGACCTATGCTCTGATACCACTTGCTGAGAATCACAATTTCCATTATACCAAAATCTGCAGGTGTTAGTGAATGATCTCAGTAGTCCATGTCGTGAAACACACGAGGAGGTTTGGTTTATCCAATGTCCAACAAGTTGGACTATTGATAAAATTATGGGTCAAGCGTATCTTTTTTTAAGGTTGTGCGATTACCCTTGTCTGTAGTTGTTTTCATTGGGGAGCCACTACATTATTATAGTTGTTGGAGGAATCACAACCATCTTGAGAGGTGTATTGTTGGAATCTACATTGTTGGAGTGGCTAAAAGAAGTATTTTTTATTTGGAAGGTTGTGTTGTTAGATATTACCCCAATTTCCTTGTTATTTTTGCATTATAAGGTATATATATCATCTACCAAATTTCGATTATATTGTTGTTGTAAATGTTATCAATGGACTAAACTAGTTCTGAGTGCAAGATAAATTACATGCTATTGATTTAGAGTTTTTATTAGTAACTTTTGGCACTGTGTAGTTATATTTACAATAAAATACTAAGGAAATGCACCTACATCCATATGCATGCAAACTGTTTGACATAACACCTTAGTGAAGAAAAAAAACAAACTCAGAAAATTTTAGTGGGATTTCAAGATTTTTCTAGGGGGTATCTTACATTTGTTGTGGAATCACCATGTTTGAAGGTTGAAGTATGGATGTCTGAAAGTTTGTATTTCAAAATCTGTTTGTAGTACATTATCAATAAATTAGAAGATATGTAGAAGGAAATGCATAGATTTGTTCCTAACATATTTGAAATTGAAGAATTCGATGGCAGTATGACAATGCAAACACATATCCTCTTCAGTGAATATGACTAAGTGACCTATGTGTGTAACAAAGTCCAAGGCATATCTTTTGAGCTTGATTTGTTAACTGATGTGCACATGGTCCTGAGAATACACATCTAGAGAGTTCGACAAGGGTTGATGGCAGAGATCACAAAGTTATGCATTGATCCAGGAGGATCTTATCAAATCATTGCACAAGTGTTAAAGTTTCATCATCAATGTTCAGAGTCGTTGTCAATTCAGTTAGGTGTTGTCAGCTTCGACAGTAATGGTTATGGATCAGGGTATTCAGGTAATGTTTATGGTTTTCATGGCATTCTGTTGATACGGGTTTGTACCTGGCTGTCGACTTATGTTCATCGATAGTTCTGCCAAGATTGGTCGATGACATGTGTTTTGTCGTTCGGCTTCACAGGTGTTGATATCGACAAGTTTTTCATCATGTGACAAATGTCACTAATGTCGCTTCGTGACGATAGATTGTAAAAGGGTTGATAAACTTCATGTATTAAACCATAATCTACATCTATAACACCTAATACTATCAAACCTATCTCCTAAGTCATAAACCTTAATGCATTAAAAATTTATTAAAAACATTATAAAACCTAATACTAAAGACCTAAAGCTGTGATCCAACCATCGCATTCAAATGGTTATCAAACTATGTCAATACATAAACCTAACCCTAAACCTAAGTTCTAAACTTAATTAACTCTCAGCCTAAATACATTGTAAACCAATGCAAATTCAATACACAGTTAACTGCAGCCTAAACCATCAGCTTAACCGCATCAGAAACATGTGACCAGATGTATGGTTAACCGTTGGGGTCTTCGGAACTGGAGAGTCTTGGGGTTAATCCACAGGTGGAAATCGTGTTAGAAGTTGCATGTGAATGCTGTAGCCGCCAGGTCTCCGAACCGCAACCGTCGAAGTTAGCAGTCAGTGCAAACCATGTCGGAAAGTTAGCATGTGAGCATGTTGGAAGTTCACTATGTAGTCAGGGTTAGCCGCAGCGGGGACAGTCACCAGAACTGCTAGCATGTGACAGGTTGGAGTTCACCGGTTAGTGAAGTTGTCACCGAAACCGCCGGAGAAGACCGCTAGGTGGCATCTGGTGGTTAGACCACTAGTGATCACATGGGAAACCTCAACCTCTGCCCAGTTAAGCTGACCACCAATAGTTTTATGGTTGTTCTAATTTTTATTTTGGGTTTTTATTAAATATTTGTTAAAACAAACTTGAAATGTCACTAAGTGACACACCTAAAACCCTAAATCATACCCTCAAAGGCAATTCATGCTTTCCCAAGTTATCCATAGTGGTTATGATGCATCTAACCATTGTATAAATGTACATTTGTAGACTTTTAAAGGGTAGTGAGGATTTTGAGTGTTTTTGGAACTTGTCATTCAGAGGCTGAGACAGAGAGGTGGTCAATGTTTTAATCATATCTTGGGCATCTGGAGTTGGATTTGGAATCCGTTAGCAATGCTGGAAAGCTAGTTCAAAGAGATTCTAGGTTATATAGGTTAGAATTTCCTATGTGCAAGTTTAGTCTGACATAATCACTGTGTAATCAACTCCTTCTTTTCATTCCTAATAAAAACGGATGCCCATGTTGAAAGCGGACCCGTAGACGTACTCCATCAGGGATGAACTCCATCATAAAACTCATTGTCTGGTATAACTGTGTTTTTACAGTATATTGCTTCATTTCTTATGCATCCTAATAGTGTTTAATCAATTGTTATGAAGTCTTCCTTTCAAGCAGTTTTCCTCGATTTACGCACTTTGAGCTAACATTCAATTCATTAATGGTTAATCGATTCTACATTAGTTTAAGTCTATGATCACATTCAGATCATATAATTTGGTATTGGAGTAGGTTGCATTTGTCTAATTTTCCATTGAATGTTAACCAGGTCAAACTCGCAACGAGGAGAAGGAATCCTTGAGTAGATTGATCCCGAGATTGGAAAGCGACGACTCGTTCATAAATCGACCATGTCAGGACCCGATGCAGGTGAAAACACTGAAACTAAGATGAGTGAAGAATAGTTTCAGCAAGCATTCTTGACTATGCAGCAGATGTTTGGAGAATTGTATGAAGACAAGAAGGTGAGAGATGCAGCTTCTTCTTCGAAGGCATCGAAGAAGGACAAAGGTAAAGGGAAGACCGATAAACCATCTTCACCTCCATCATCTCCATCATCATCTTCTTCTTCTTCTTCTTCTTCCATTGCAGAATCTGAAACAGAAAAGAAACTTAAGTCAACATCTCTTTTGAAACTTGATGTGAAATTTGAGTTACCTATATATGATGACGAAATTAATCCCGAAAAGTTAGATAACTGGATTAAGCAGTTAGAAGTGTATTGTCACATTCAGAACATTTCTAGCGATAAAACTAAAATTCAATTAGCTACACTTAGAATGGGGGGAACAACTTTAATCTGGTGGGAAAGTAAAACTCAGATAGATGTAAAGCGTAAAGGAAAAGTCATCTCTTCATGGTCTAAGTTTTTAAAAGCTCTTAGGAAACAGTTCTATCCTTTAGGATACATGCAGCAAGATATTATTGATTGGCAGTATCTGAGGCAAGATAAAGGGTAGAATGTTCAGGAGTTTACTCAGGAGTTCAGAAAGAAAGCATTGGCGCTTGGTATTTCATTGGATACACTTGAAACTTTGTTAAAATACATCAGAAGTTTACATTCATATTTGCAGCATAGATTATTGATGTTTAATCCTGATGATTTTGATGAAGTGTGTGTTCAGGCCATACATATTGAATCAGGTGGCAGAGAATTCAAGTTTTCATCGCAGTCATCCAAAGAGTTGGAAACCAAAGATTCCAATGATAGTAAGGGGAAGAACATTTCGAAGAGAAAGAAATTAGCGATAGCTCAGAAGGAAAGACCTACTTGTTCTCATTGCCAGAGAATTGGTCATGATGAATCTAAGTGTTGGAAACTTCATCCAGAATGTAAGCCCAAAAGGTTCCTTAAGGGGAAGGATGAAAAGAAGGCCATTGTAGTAGTCTAGGAAGATCTAGGTTCAGATTCAGGTGATGAAAGGAGGATAACCGCCATGGTTACGACAGGTAAAACTTCTGACACTAGTTCAAGTTCGAAAACTATTGCATCTTCTTCAAACATAAATCCTTCACATGAGGATAAAGGAGTTGAATTGTTTAACATAAGGATAACTTCTAAGCATACAAAGATAGATACAATGTTTGACTGTGGATCACATGTGAATTTAATCTCTGAATATTTAGTTAAAAGTTTGGGTTTGGAAACACGGAATCATCTAAGACCTTACCCATTAGGATGGCTAAATAAATCAACTCAGATAAAAGTCACCAAACAGTGTTGATTAAGATTTTCCATTACAGCTAATTACATTGATGAAGTGGAATTAGATGTGGTTCCAGTAGACATATGTGGAGTTTTCTTAGGAAGTCCTTATCTTTATGATCGTGATGCAATATTTTACAAGAGAGAACATAAATATAACCTCAAGAAAGATGGGGTTGAATTTATTGTAAGGGCACATCAAAACAAAAATTACTTGAATTCAGTTAATGTTAATCATATGAAGCGATTAATAAGTTCAAACAAGAGATTTTTAATCATGTGTATGAAAGGACAACATAACAATCAACATGATGGTTGTTTAAGTTATGAGACTCAACTTAAATATGGTTTGATTAAAGAGATAGAAACTATTCCAGTTCTATGTAAAACCAAACATCTTATTCATAAGCAAGGATTACAACATGAATTATAGTGTGTGCCTAAAAATCCTCTTCCTAATGTCAGAATGAATCAATTCAGTTTAAGTTTGGAACTTAACAGTTGCAGGGATACAGGTCAGTATTGGGGAAAGCCAGTGTTCAACTTATCTTGTATTGTGTCGCCATGTCATGTTTCACACAGTTTGGAAACCTCTTTTCAAGTGGAGAGGAAACCTATTTGTTTTCACATCCAAGCCTTTACTAAAGCAGTTTCAAAGTTTCTAATGGGAACTTATGCATCAGAGGAAAGTGCTAATCAATGGAAACATCATTTAATAAATGAAGGAAAAGTGATTCAAACAAATCAACAGCTAATTCAATACTTTCAAAGACAAACTAAGTTGCAGCAGATTTCACCTTACAATTTGATAGGTTCATTGCAGCAAGTTCACTTAGTAATCAGGAAGTAGGAAAGTATGTTTAATCAAGTAGTTGGTTTGATGTCAAGAGTATCTTTGATTGTCTCTGTTATTCCGCAAAATAGATTGTTTATACATGTTGATGGTATTAAACAACATCCCGTAGAGACTGTCGTCAAAGATGTTTATGAATCACTAACACATGGTTCTTCATGGAAGGAAATCAAATGCCATGTTCATAATAGGTTGTTTGCCCATCATTGCAAGTTATTCATACTGTAGATGGATGGAACAGGTCACCGGTTCAAAATGTACCATGGTCAGCATCATCAGGGTCATCACTTGTAGGTGATTGATAGAATGTATTGGTACATCATCAGGTCAAGGTGGAAAGAGAGGGAGTTCTACCCTCATCAAATATTTGTTTAGTCAAACTTTTGTGGTCCAAAAGCTTTCAAGTGGAGAGGAATTATCCAGGAGGATCTTATCAGATCTTTGCACAAGTGTTCAAGTGTCGTCTTCAATGTTCAGAGTCGTCGTCAATTCAATTAGGTGTCATCAGCTTCGACAGTAATGGTTATGGATCAGGTTATTCAGGTAATGTTTATGGTTTTCATGGCATTTAGTTGATAAGGGTTTGTACTTAGCTGTCGACTTATGTTCATCAACAGTTCTGCCAAGATTGGTTGACGACATGTGTTTTTTCATTCGTCTTCACAGGTGTTGATATCGACAAGTTTGTCATCATGCAACAAATGTTGCTAATATCATTTCATGACGATAGATTGTAAAAGGGTTGATAAAATTCATGTATTAAACCCTAATCTACATCTATAACACCTAATACTATCAAACCTATCTCCTAAGTCATAAACCTTAATGCATTAAAAATGTATTAAAAACATTATAAAACCTAATACTAAAGACCTAAACCTATGATCTAACCATCGCATTCAAATGGTTATCAAATTATGTTAATACATAAACCTAACCCTAAACCTAAGTTCTAAACTTAATTAACTCTCGGCCTAAATACATTGTAAACCAATGCAAATTCAATACACAGTTAACTGCAGCCTAAACCATCAGCTTAACCACATCGGAAACATATGACCAGATGTATGGTTAACCGTTGGGGTCTTTGGAACCGCAGAGGCTTGGGGTTAACCCACAGGTGGAAACTGTGTCAGAAGTTGCATGTGAACATTGTAGCTGCTAGGTCTCAGAACCGCAACTGTTGGAGTTAGCAGTCAGCGCAAAACGTGTTGGAAAGTTAGCATGTGAGCAGGTTGGAATTTCACCGCGCAGTCAGGGTTAGCTGCAACGAGGACAGTTGATGAGCCCCAAAAATGTACAATTATTTGGGCTCATTCGACCTCCTAATTTGACTTAGTCCACCATTCTCATTTGTTTATTGCATGTTTTTGATTATTTTTATGTTAATAGAGTGAATTTGGTTAGTCATTATGCCAACAAGTCTAATGGGTGCTTTGTGTAGCCTTGTTGGTCAACTTGGAGACAAAATTGAAGGTCTTAATGAGCACTTGGCAGCCAAATTCGTGGAGAACAAGCTAGAGGATTTGTAGGAAGGTGTCCCCCTCATTTATGGGCCCTTACCTCGAATTCTCCACCATCAGCTCGGAGTTCAAAGGCCACCAAATCAATGAGCTCAAGGGCAGCCAAGCAAGTCAAGTTGGACTGCTGTTAACTCCAAGTCTTGGGCAGCCAAGTCCCTAACTTTTAGGAGGACTGTTGGGTCCTCAAATTGTATAAATAAGAAGGCTTGGGGCCTCATTTTGGTTAGCTAGTGGTTGGTCATTTTTGTTAGCTAGTTGGTAGTCATTTTTGGTAGCTAGTAGTTAGTCATTTCGTAGCAGCTAGTTAGTCAATGTGGTTTTAGCTCTTTGTAAGCCAGTTTTGGCATGACATTAGACTTTTGATTATGAATAAAAGCAAGCAGTTTTGGATCAGATTTTGAGTTTTTAAAGGAGCCTAAAGCTCTCGGGGTTGGGCCCAACCTGAGAGCTCAGGCCTCCTTCCTTTGTATCAATATTGTTCCTTTAGCATTTCGTTTCCATTTTCCTTTACATGCATTTGAGTATAGCTGCTGATTTAGATTTCCTGTAGAAGTCAAACAGATTTGTTTTATCAATTAGAATTGTTGTAGTTGTTTGGAAGTAGGTTGAGGCATTACTTAGATCCATTCATGCACTTTCATATTTAGCATTGCTTCTTCATTCCACTGCCATGCATGAGTTTCCTTCACAATTTATATTGTTGTTCATTGATTTTATGTCACAGGTAGCTCAGGTTGAAGCATTCTCATTTTGGTGACACTCACAAGCATTTGTTTCATCTACACTACTTTCTCTTGTTCCATCACTTCGTCCTCCACCTTGATCACACCTGCAAACACATCTTTGATCCCTGCTCCGCTCTGTTATCTCACAAAGCCTTTCACTCCTCACGTACTTCCATTCTCTAGCCCTTTCGTTGACATAGCCCTTTACCTTCCAACCTACTCCCTACACTCACTTCCCATCCCATTCTTTCACTTCTAAAGCCATCACCAGCCTCATTCCTACCTTACACATCTCCCTCTACCATTTCATCATCCCTCCATCACTCCAAACACTCACGGTAGGTCATCCTGTAGCCATTTTTAGACATCCTGTAGAAAACAGAGTATCCTGTAGGATCCTCCACAGCCATCCTGTAGGAGGCCACTCTCTCGGTTGCTGAGCATCTGAATGCGAGGAACCTCTGTGGATGGATGCTAAGGATCCCTAGGGACCTCTCTTAGCCTCCCCAACCTATCCCACGCTTTCCTTCCTTCTCCATCCCATCTGCACAACCAAACCCTAGTTAGCACAAGATCACCATCATTCCACACACTTAAAGGAAAAATACAAAAACATAACTTTCATGATGCAAGTAGTTTAGATCCATGCATTTTCATTTATTAGAGGTAGTGACAGCATTGGTAGAAGTTGCATTTACATTCCTTGCATTGTAGAGGTCAGACTAGTTAAATTAGGGTTTCCTAGGTTTACATGCTTTGATTTGCCTTCAGTTCATTTTTGTCAAGTAAAGTAGCTTTCCTTTGAGATTAGCTTTCGTCCATCAATTAGCAAGCTTCTTCTGAGAGCCTATAGAAGTTGGCTTGAGCCCTAGCGGACTTGTGCCAGCTGACCAAGTGACAGCTGCGACAAGAGCTAGTACTTGTGCATATAGCACCGCCGCTTCCAAGTTTGTACGAACTACCGGGTTGATAAAATTAAGAGACAGGAAGCCCCAGGAGTTGTAGCATTATTGCTACAATACTGGAGCTCACCATCTTTTTGGCGCCGTTGCCGGGGAAGCGGCAGAGTATTGGTGATTGTTGCTATTCTTCTATTTTCTACTACAACCTTCTTCTAAGTAGTTTACTTCATTTCCATTATGCAATTTCATTTATGCAAAAGTAGATTAGCCTTTCCTGCTTTCATAGATTAGCATTTCCTGCTTTCCTAGAATAGCCTTTCAATTCCGCATTTCAATTCTGCAAGCGTAGATTAGTGTTTCAATTTCGCAAGCGTAGCCTAGCATTTCATTCTTGCAATTTGATTTGAGCAAAATAGATTAGTCATTTCCTGCTTTCATTTCCATTCCGCATTTTCATTTCAGCAAGATAGTTAGTTGCAGTTCAATTTATTTCAATTTTGCAAGTAGAAATAGAAAAAAGCAAAAAAACAACCAAAAAGATTTCATTTCATGCTTTGTAGGAGTAGAGATAAGTTAGAAAAATGATTGCACAACACCCCCACTGCTTCACACAGCCAACGTTCTTCTTCGATGGCTGTGATGAAAGGACCCCTGGGTGGACATCAAGACATATCTGAAGAACCTCTAGGGGAGAAGAAGAAGAAACATTCCTCTGAAGCAAATGGCTACAAGCAGAAATGTTGGGAGCAGTCCCTTATCCAAATATGAATTTGCAAATCAGATCGAAGATTTCAAGAGTGACATGAGGCAGTTTCTTGCCATGCAACTGGATACCTTGCGGATCCAAAAGAAGCAAGAAGAAGTCAAGAGGGCTTTGGTCATTTTTTGTCCTAGGTGCCTTAAAAAGCATCCTAGGAACGAATGTCCAATGCACTCCCTAGAAGTGTGTTTTGTATGTGAAGAATACCATCCTACAGATCAGTGCCCTTCCTTGCCCAGAATCAAAGCTACATATCAAAGAGCCAAGAGAGCCACTGAATCACTCTGTTATATGAACCAAAGGAGGCCACATGGACCCATACCCTACCAGCAGGAACTACAAGGGACACCCGAGACCTATTATGACCCTTATCAAGCCACTTTCATGCCTTCTTGGGGTCCCCCTGTTCATCCTTCCTGGTCTACACCTCCTCCTTGGTCATATCCTCCTTGTTCCTTCACAGATCCATATTATGCCCAACCAGTTGCTCATTCATTTCACTCTTATGCTCAGCCACAGCCTCAGTGGAATGCACCTTATCAGGAGTGGAGGCCCCAGTACACCTCCCATTCCGGTGCACGGTTTCCAAGAAATCAGCCTCCATCACCATCAGCCATTTTTGCATTTTCTCCATATCCGTGCATCCGTTTCAAAACCTATTTCATGGGGAGATGCACATGGATGATAGTAGCCTACCCAAGCAGTTTCAGCCAATTCCGATGCACGGTTTCCGAGAAATCGAGCTCTGAAATCTTCAGCCATTTTCCAATTTTCTCGAAATCCGTGCATCCATTGATCACGAATTTGCTATGGGGGATGCATCATGATGGTGGGAACATGCTCAGCAAGTTTCAGCTCGATCCGCTTTGGCGTTTGGGAGAAATGTCGAAAACAAGTTCTGGTTTGGTGAAGATGCAGCAACAGCAGCTTGGACGTGCAGATTTGAACGTGGAAACGATTGTCTGGAGCTTGGATCCATCCAGAGGACACCTGCACAGAGAAAAAACAGCCATGAATCATCAATCAAGCCACATGCAACCACATCAACACATGCATGCAGCAAAGCTTCACGGCAGCCAACTGACTTTCAGGTACGTGACAAAACCGATTCCTCTGTTTGCATGAATCTAATCTGAACATTGCATGAATGAATGAGATGGTTAGGATTAAAAAATTGGTGGCCAGCTAACTAGCCACCCACATCTAGTTCAACAGCACTTGGTGGGTGAATGAGACACGTGCGCTCAGCCATGCACGTGAAGGAAAAAACGGACAGTGTTGGTTGTTTAAACTCCAGTGCAACGGGTGGATGGAATCACAGGCATGGAACACAGTTAACAACTGCAGTTCATGCACAATTGCATGGGCCAGCACGTCTTTGCCACCTCACTCCTACAGCAGTCCACGCAGACCAGCAAGAGACAATACGCAGTGGTCATTTAAATGAGGATTTATCACAGCAATCAAAACTTTGGTTTGGTGGCAGTTTACGACAACAGATTGATGGGAGTTAAACTCCCCCTTATCTCCACTCATACCCACACCTGGCAGTAAAAATATGGCACGTTAATCTTCAAGAGAAACACGCACAACAGATCAACCTCTACGCTGGCTGCTATACACAGATTTGATTGGCAGCAGTGGCATTTGGTTGCAGACGTGTCAAATCACAGGTTAGTTGAAGATTTGGGTGGGAGTTTGTCTCCCATTTACGTTAGTTATACACATGCACTTGGCAGCCATAAAAAAAATATGCACAAACAGTTGGATGAACGCTGATTTTCAAGGGAGATAAACACAGCAACAGTGACCTCCAGCTATTTCCAAAACCTGTCTCGGGATGGCAATATCAGGGTTTGGCCAAAGATATCAGTCCTTCTAACAGCTGAAGGAAGTTTGCAGGGCCCTGAAGGTGGATCTGGCCAAGAAATTGATCAATCACAGGTTAAGTGAAGGCTCATTACAAATGGGGACGGTATGAATGTCATGTATGCATTCTCTAATGAACAGTCATGTTATTCACCAATAATGGTCTGTGTTCGTTTTTTCTATAATGTTCAGCAGATGCAATTTTTAACATTGTTGTCAAAGCTGATGAGTCAATCGAGTCTCCTGTTGAATCTGGAGCACCAACAACCGGATACATGATCAGCCTGTGATCTTATGCAAGAAATTCGCTGTCTTGGTCCAGGTCAAACAATAGAGGCAGAGTTGTGTGTTTCTTCTCATCATCAGTTAGTGCCTCTCAAGTTGGGTGCCTGTTGGATAAGCCAACAAGAAGGAAAAAGAAGATTGTTTCGTGCAGGAAGATGTTGCAGGTCTGAATATGCAACTTGACCAAGCATTGCAGAGCAAGCAGATGGATCTTTGACATTATGATGAATGATGATGTAATAATGGTGCAATAATGAGGACAACCTCAGTCACAGCGCTGGAAGTATGGGCATAACTATATTCATGACAAGATCAAGATCTCAACGAAGCAGTGATGAATGATGATGAAAACCAGAAGAAGGCACCCTCAGCCAAGCAGGCCAAAACAGTGAATACTGTTTCTACAGGAAGACAGAACAAGCCACTACAGGACTGTTTCTACAGGAAGTCGAAAAGAGGGCAGCAAAAGGAGAAATCGGCCGAGATTTTAGCTAAGGAGGCAGCACCTGTGTTGGCCACCCTAAGCACATCCATCCCCTCCATGAACACTCATTTCTTTCAAGGTTCGGGCACAATTTAGTCACGGTTCAACCTTCTACAGGAAGCTCTGTATTTTTGCCAAAAACATCCTGTAGAAGCCTTTTGGCAGGCCAGAATCAGTTATGGAGAGGGACTTGAAGCTTGAAGTCTGTTGAGGAGGCATGCAACCACTCTTTTCTTCCATCCTCCACTGGTTTCATCTCCTTTCACCACCATTTCCGCCATCAGATTGAAATACTTGCACAATCATACCCAAGCTGAGAATTCTTTAGGAAAAGGAGCAAGTCGTGGGAAGAAGCAAAGAAGCATGGTTGTACAGAGAAGAGGACATCACTTCAGAAGCGTGGCATGACAAGGAGGCCATCAGGGCCATCAAAGACAAGGAGAGAGATTGGTTGCTCAGAGGATGAGCAACACCTTCAGTAGGGGGGTGATGATGAGCCCCAAAAATGTACAATTATTTGGGCTCATTCGACCTCCTAATTTGACTTAGTCCACCATTCTCATTTGTTTATTGCATGTTTTTGATTATTTTTATGTTAATAGAGTGAATTTGGTTAGTCATTATGCCAACAAGTCTAATGGGTGCTTTGTGTAGCCTTGTTGGTCAACTTGGAGACAAAATTGAAGGTCTTAATGAGCACTTGGCAGCCAAATTCGTGGAGAACAAGCTAGAGGATTTGTAGGAAGGTGTCCCCCTCATTTATGGGCCCTTACCTCGAATTCTCCACCATCAGCTCGGAGTTCAAAGGCCACCAAATCAATGAGCTCAAGGGCAGCCAAGCAAGTCAAGTTGGACTGCTGTTAACTCCAAGTCTTGGGCAGCCAAGTCCCTAACTTTTAGGAGGACTGTTGGGTCCTCAAATTGTATAAATAAGAAGGCTTGGGGCCTCATTTTGGTTAGCTAGTGGTTGGTCATTTTTGTTAGCTAGTTGGTAGTCATTTTTGGTAGCTAGTAGTTAGTCATTTCGTAGCAGCTAGTTAGTCAATGTGGTTTTAGCTCTTTGTAAGCCAGTTTTGGCATGACATTAGACTTTTGATTATGAATAAAAGCAAGCAGTTTTGGATCAGATTTTGAGTTTTTAAAGGAGCCTAAAGCTCTCGGGGTTGGGCCCAACCTGAGAGCTCAGGCCTCCTTCCTTTGTATCAATATTGTTCCTTTAGCATTTCGTTTCCATTTTCCTTTACATGCATTTGAGTATAGCTGCTGATTTAGATTTCCTGTAGAAGTCAAACAGATTTGTTTTATCAATTAGAATTGCTGTAGTTGTTTGGAAGTAGGCTGAGGCATTACTTAGATCCATTCATGCACTTTCATATTTAGCATTGCTTCTTCATTCCACTGCCATGCATGAGTTTCCTTCACAATTTATATTGTTGTTCATTGATTTTATGTCACAGGTAGCTCAGGTTGAAGCATTCTCATTTTGGTGACACTCACAAGCATTTGTTTCATCTACACTACTTTCTCTTGTTCCATCACTTCATCCTCCACCTTGATCACACCTGCAAACACATCTTTGATCCCTGCTCCGCTCTGTTATCTCACAAAGCCTTTCACTCCTCACGTACTTCCATTCTCTAGCCCTTTCGTTGACATAGCCCTTTACCTTCCAACCTACTCCCTACACTCACTTCCCATCCCATTCTTTCACTTCTAAAGCCATCACCAGCCTCATTCCTACCTTACACATCTCCCTCTACCATTTCATCATCCCTCCATCACTCCAAACACTCACGGTAGGTCATCCTGTAGCCATTTTTAGACATCCTGTAGAAAACAGAGTATCCTGTAGGATCCTCCACAGCCATCCTGTAGGAGGCCACTCTCTCGGTTGCTGAGCATCTGAATGCGAGGAACCTCTGTGGATGGATGCTAAGGATCCCTAGGGACCTCTCTTAGCCTCCCCAACCTATCCCACGCTTTCCTTCCTTCTCCATCCCATCTGCACAACCAAACCCTAGTTAGCACAAGATCACCATCATTCCACACACTTAAAGGAAAAATACAAAAACATAACTTTCATGATGCAAGTAGTTTAGATCCATGCATTTTCATTTATTAGAGGTAGTGACAGCATTGGTAGAAGTTGCATTTACATTCCTTGCATTGTAGAGGTCAGACTAGTTAAATTAGGGTTTCCTAGGTTTACATGCTTTGATTTGCCTTCAGTTCATTTTTGTCAAGTAAAGTAGCTTTCCTTTGAGATTAGCTTTCGTCCATCAATTAGCAAGCTTCTTCTAAGAGCCTATAGAAGTTGGCTTGAGCCCTAGCGGACTTGTGCCAGCTGACCAAGTGACAGCTGCGACAAGAGCTAGTACTTGTGCATATAGCACCGCCGCTTCCAAGTTTGTACGAACTACCGGGTTGATAAAATTAAGAGACAGGAAGCCCCAGGAGTTGTAGCATTATTGCTACAATACTGGAGCTCACCAACAGTCACCGGAACTGCTAGCATGTGATAGGTTGGAGTTCATTGGTTAGAGAAGTTGTCACCAGAACCGCCAGACAAGACCACTAGGTGGCATCTGGTGGTTAGGCCATTGGTGATCACATGGGAAAAGTCAACCTCCACCCAGTTGTTCTAATGTTTATTTTGGGTTTTTATTAAATATTTGTTAAAACAAACTTGAAATGTCACTAAGTGGCACACCTAAAACCCTAAATCGTACCCTCAAAGGTAGTTGATGCATTCCCAAGTTAGCCACAGTGGTTATGATGCATTTAATCACTATATCAATGTACATTTGCAAATTTTTGAAGGGTAGTGAGGATTTTGAGTGTTTTTGGAACTTGTCATTCAGAGGCTGAGACAGAGAGGAAGTCGGTGTTTTAATCATATCTTGGGCATCTGGAGTCAGATTTGGAATCCGTAAGCAGCGTTGGAAAGCTGGTTCAGAAGGCTTCCTGGTTACAGAGGTTAGAATTGCCTATGTGAAAGTTCAGCCTGACAGAATTACTGTGTAATCAACTCCTTCTTTTCATTCCTAATAAAAACAAACGCCCATCTTGAAAGCAGACCCGGAGATGTAGTCCATTAGGGACGAACTTCGTCATCAATCTCATTGTCTGGTATAACTATGTTTTTACAGTATATTGCTTCATTTCTTATGCATCCTAAATTTTTTTAATCAGTTGTCATAAAGTCTTCCTTTCAAATAGTTTTCCTCGATTTTCATGCTTTGAGCTAACATTCAATTCATTAATGGTTAATCGATTCTACATCAGTTTAAGTCTATGATCACATTCAGATCATGCATGTTTATTGTGTTATATGGTTGCCACATTAATCTATAGAGACTATCATGTGGATTTTTTAAGGGATTAGAGGCTATTGGATTAATTGAGCATAGATATATATATATATATATATATATATATATTTGTGTGTGTGTGTGTGTGTGTGTGTGTGTAGTTTTATGTCTTAATTCAAGTAGTTGGTGGTGATGTGTATTTTATGTAACAAAGGGATAACTGGCAAGTGCGTTGCAGGGGCTAGAAATCAGAGATAGAGATGCTACTATGACTACTTATTGACGTGCTGTTGCAGGGGGTTACCTTATTGAGAATATATTTATCTTAGTATTCTAACATATAGCTACCACGACCTATTTCGTTGATAGCACTTGTTTGTCAGTAGATTGATAGTCAGAGGAATATGATGTTGTCTAGTATATTGGTGAAAGAGTTGAGATGTTGATGTTGTATGAGCATATAATGATTGTCATAGTGTTATGATGATCTGATTGAAGTTGAGAGCACGATGTTGGTTTGAGAGATTTTTACAAAGTATATGACAACATTCTCTATGTTTGCAGAAGTTTGTTGTGGTATAGATCAATGATATATGTATTTACATTTTTATGTATCATACGAAGCTTTGTATTGTCATGTCCTTAAAGTGAAGCAGTTGGTTGTGTATGTATGGTTACTATAATCATGAGAGTGTTTATGCCTTGTAATGTGTGAGTTGAGTTAGATTGTTGAGTTTCCAGGGTTTGAGCAGATTTGTTTGCATTAGCTAAGAATGTGTTGATATATGTTGTTGTTCATTGAGAGTATGGGTGAATGTTGAGTTAGTGTTCGTTGAGTTGATTAAAGTTAAGAGAGAATTTGTTAGTGGGCTTGAGTGAGTTGTTTTATGTTGATAAGGTTTGACAACTCGATGGTTTGTTCTTTATGTGTATGATCAAATTTTGTTTTCACTAAGGGAAGATTGATTTATGATGCTATTGGTAGAGACTAGCTATGAGTGGTTTATGTATATAGTTGGCCGAAAAAGAGAGTGTCATTGATATTTTGACAAAGAGATTGTTTTTCTATGGTTTATGATAGAATACGTATTACAAGGTATTCATAGAGTCTTGTTGCTCTAGTACTTGGTTATTAAATTTCCTAGAGTGTTGTTGCAGGTGCCTTTCGTTGGGGCATATATTTGTCTTGATACATCTAATGTATTCTATTATGATTGCCAGAGTATTAAGTATTGGGTAGAATTGTCATATGCCAGGTTTGACGTGTGAGATGCCATGTAATTATTATTAATGAGTTTTATGAGGAGAGAGTGTTGATTTGTGCTCTTGTGTATGGGTCGACTATTGATTGAATGTTACTAGCGTTTTTTTTTTTTATAGATTTGTGTTGCAGAGAGAGGTTTCAGGCAATTTGAGCAGAAAGATATATGTGGGTCCAATATGAAAATGGATGAAAAGTAACATACAATGTTTGAGTTTGTTGCAGGTGGATCTAATGTGAAATATTCTGAAATGAGGTTCACAAGAGTGTGAATGTTGGGACCTTAAGTAAGGGAGTGGTAGTTTCCTTTTGGTGGTTGTTGAAGAACTATCTTAGCGAGTGGTAGCTTCTTTCTGGTGGTAGCTGGAGAAATTCCATAGGGAGTGGCAGCTTCCTTTCAGTGGTGGCTAGAGAAGTTGCTCAAGGATTTTTAGCTTCCTTCTGGTGGTAGCCAGAGGACTAGCTTAGGGAGTAGTAGCTTCTTTCCAGTGTTGGGTAGAGAACTAGCTTAGGGAGTGGTAGCTTCCTTCTAGTGGTGAAAAGAAAACTTGATCAAGGAGTGGTAGCTGCCTTCTAGTGGTGGCTAAAGAACTTTCACAGGTAGTGGTAGCTTCCTTCAAGTAGTAGTTGTAGAAATAATTGGAGGTGGTTTCCTCGAGTAGGTTGGGGCTTGCACATTGGTGAGCCAGTGTAAGATGTAAAAGAGGAATTTTAATATTAATAAGAAGAAGATAAAGAAAACAACAATGGTGTTTTTTCCTAGTTGGGTTTTCCACCTCATATTCGATGTCTATGTGTGCTTAATGGTGTTTGTAACCACCCTCCTCCCACATATACCCAAGCAGTTGGCTAGCCAGGGTAAACATGTGATGAGAGAGGCCACTATGAAGGGATTCAACCTCCTTGGTGACCTTAAGTAAATGGAATTGATGGAACGCATCAACCATACCTTCCACATCAACAAGAACAACCCCAAGAGACATCTCATCCACTCAGACATCATGCCCCTGCGTTACACTGATATTTTAGACCTCTTGACCTTTAAACGCTCTCATGCTATAGGAATGAAAGAATCTAGGGACCTCTGGACACTCTCACAGGCTTTCAAGACAACGTCGAGGGAATTTTCCCAGCAAACCTGTGCCAATGTCCACAGAATTCAAGGCACTTTTCTAGCTTAGAATTCCGGCCACTGCCTAGAACTTATTATAACTTTTAGAATCCATCATAGACATGATGACAAGACTACTAAACCAAAAATCAACCTCAGGACTAGGCCTGAACATCCCCAACTGGGATTGACATTCTGTCAAACACTTGGCATCAATGCAACCTATAGGTCTACGATAGAAGACAGAGCAAGAATGACTAAAAACTCTTATGAAACATGACAAGAAGGATCACCACCTTCTCCATTGAACTGTTATAACATGAATTAGGTATTGCATCCATCAAATTAAAAATTACAAGTAAATACATGAGATAACCATGACATGAACCAGTCAATTAACCATGCTTATAACCAACATAAAACCATGTAAATAATAGATATATAACAACCATTAAATCCACATATAAACAAGTGCAAAATCAAGAGAGCTTAGCTTTCATTAATCATAGGCAAATTCGACCAGGTTCGAGACTTCCACATACTACCTGAACGTAGACATGGTTGAACCAAATATTTCTTTCAGCCAGTCACCCCGTGCCATCTTCCAAGCATGAATGTGGGATCTCATGAATAAACCAATCCAAAAACAACCAAGGGAATCCAAAGGTTAAACCACCTCCACCCTCACCAAACCATGATCACACGAAGACTGGTGCTCTAATCACAATCGAACCAAACTTGGAATGCCATCCAGAATCTATCACTACCTGTCACACGGAATGAGTCGTTCTTGCGGACAAGACCGACCTCCATAGTATCTAATGATATCTAGCGACAAGCAAACCAATCAAATTCTATCTTTCTCTAAATACGCAATTTATAAATAAAGGCAAACAAGTGTTTTAGGCCTACCTTGGGTCCAATGCAAGTTTGTGGAAGCCTCGCTCCGTTGATCCAAATGAGCTCCCTTGTAGAGAATCTGCAAACACAAACAAGCACACAAATTAAATAGCACCTGAAAAGCCAATATAATAAAGCATACTTATCATGATGATCAAGGAATTCATGAAACAAATCACATAAGACAATTTGTTGAGAAAAATGAATCTGATTGTATTAATTTAAATCAAAGAAGAACTTTACAACCTGTGCCTTGATGTTGTACAAGCTCCTCCTAGGGTCCATCAAGAAGTCTCCTCTACTTTGACAAGTTTCACTCTCTTCCCAATGAAGCCAAAAGGTATGTGATCTCTCCTCTCAAGCTTAACTAGGAAGTCTAATTCCACCAGCATTTACCCTAAAAAATGTTCAGCTTCTAACCTCTCCAGCAACCAGCCCAATGCCTTAATTTATAGTGCAATGGAGGGAAGTTACTAGGTCCTCCTTCAAAGGGATAAAGCCCTCCTTCAAAGGGATAGCTCCTCTCATCAAGGGATTAGCTCCTTCACTTTTGGGATGCATGAACCACCTAGGAGCGAACCATCCACGTCAAGATTCCTTCTAGAATCATCTAGAATTAACCCAAAGTGAGTTTTTAAGAATAAACTTGCGCCTTTTTGACTTTCACAGGGGTCCGCACCCACTCCTTTAGAGACAGAGCGGGCAGGTCCGCAGGTAACATGAACAAGGGGTGCGGGACCGCAGGCAACAGTGAGAGAAAGTGCGGAACCAGAGCTTTATTGATTTTTAAGGTCTTTCTCTCATTTTCAAAGCTTGACATGAAGAGCTGAGGTTTGAGACTTGCTTAGGAGGACAGTATGAATGATGATAGACCCATACTGACTGCAAATAGTCATGGTGACAATATTTTGTGTAACAGATTGCCCCCTAAAGTGCGAAGTCTGTAGTAGATGAGGATTTCATTTATCATCTAAGAAGAGTGAAGTACTTTATCATTTCGAGGATCATCTTGTGGAGAGCCCGGTTGGAACCTGTAAAAACATTCAATGCAAAATATATATATGAGATCATATCATCGCTGAGGTAGGCATTCCCATACTCAGATCAAAACTGACTAGAAAACTAACTACTGCTCTGATATAGGAATGATCTTGTAATACATCACAAGTATAGACACATGTAGACACAGTATGGACGCAGCCATCTGTTTATGAATAGTCCACTGTATAATGAATACAAAATTCCTCGCAGCCTGGATGGTGGAAACTAGATCCAGGGTCTTGATTTCTACTTCCCGAAATAGTACGATTCTAACCATGTGAATGAATGTGTCGAAGTCGAACATGGTAGAAACCACTTGATTACCAGTCAATGATGTAAACTGTTAACAAGTGTGAGAGAAACCACCAGTAATGTCAATGGCTCTCAAAGTACTCAGTACAATCCATGAGATGTGAATAGATGTGTTGATGTCGAACATGTCACGGAATCCTTTGATCGAAGGTCAATGATGCAACCTATCGTCGAAGGCGAGAAACCTGCCATTGAGGCATGCAGATCCCAAGGTACTGACGATTTCTAGATCATCTTTCTAGATAATGAGCTGAAGTCGATAGAAAGCGATCCGTCGTAGGCAAGCCCACAACACGAAATCATAGATCAAGTTTGAAGAAATTTAGTTGCAAGGACTGACTCAGGGATGGTCAAGATGGATGACAGATATTTTGCAGATGAATGGCTTATTTGCACTGACCTCTTGAACACATAACGACACAGCAGATGGTTTGGTGACAATTGACCCAAAGTTAATACCCAGAAACCGGCTGAAGACTTTCAATATGGTTTGATCAACTGTTAGGCAAAGGATTTCCCAACCCAGGTGAATAAAAGTGTCGTGTTCAAGAGTGGTTACAAAGTATGACAAACAGGCTCATTTTTCTCTCTTTTCCCCCACCATTTCTGGCAAGTACCTCTTTATTTTTGACAAGCTTGAGGAGGATAACATTTGCTTGATTATAAGCTCATCCTTCGGATGAGTCCAACTTAGTTTAAATTCGAACCCTAAGAAGGAGTGGTCCGTTCCTGTTTGTAATTGAACAGGTCCTTTACTGTTAAATTTTAACGAGTCCAGTATAGGAGAAACTCGGCGTTTTTCAATTTTAGAGAGTCTGAAAAAACTTAAGAAAACTCCATGGTTGTCCTTTTTCGTAAATTTGTGTCTCCCAAGCCCGAAAAAGTATAAAATAATACTTGAGAGAACCGCTTGATCATTACGACCAAGGAGTACTTTTCATAATTAGTGCCTCTGATCCGAAAAAGTAAAAAAGCGATCAATGACACGTCGTTTTATAACCAATATCGAATTTGAAACGACAAAAATCCGGCAATCTTTTCATGTTTTTACGGTCAGAAAAGAGCTGTAAGTGGACCGTCTTTTTAGTTCCGTTTTAACGAGTTTAAAAAGAAAAACTCGGCGATCTTTTCATGTTTTAGGAGTCAGAAAAGAGCTTAAAGGTGACTCTAATGTTTTTTCGTCGAAAATGACCGATTTCGCCTGAAAAATCCGTTATCCTGAACAAAAACTCAAACATTACTCATACCTGTTTAAAATGGATAAAAATGCTTCAAAAGTTACCTCTTTAAAGTGAAACATAAACAAATTAAAAACTCATTTATTCAAAAAACTTATAAAAAGGGCTTTTGTAAATTCATTTTTACCGTTTGAGTTCTGGGTGAGAAAATAGAGCTTTTGGTCAGAAACTTCCCGTGAAGATTGCGGAAAATCCGTCCGTTGGAATCGAACGCCGTCTCCTCCAGGTAATCTACATCATCCTACTCTTTCATTTCATCCATTTCAAATTTGTTTTTAGGCTTTAATTTCATTTTTTAAGGGATTTTTAGGTTAGAAACCCGCGCGCGGGGGTCCGCAGGCATAGCACAGGTAACCTGCGGACCCCGACTTTTTCGTAAAAGGAAAAAAGTCAGGGGTCCGCACCTGCCGTGAAGGCAAAGTGCGGACCCACGCACTGTCTCTAACAGAGAGGGTGCGGTCCCCGCAGCAAGGGTTTTTAAACCTAAATTTCTCAAATTTCACCCAAAAATTTTGCTTTTAGATATTCTAATTCGCCTTTTTGTTGAATGTAGAGTATACATCATGCTTGATTGGCGAGAACGGGAGCATGAGGATGTAGATCTCGCCGCGATAAATCATCAACCTTCGATTGATGCATTGAAGGCATGCGGCTTATACAAATTCTGGGCCATACCTGGCATGAGGGCCCAGGTGGACTTTTTGCAGTGGCTGGTAGACAGGTGGAGCATACAGGACCAGTGCTTCTTCATTGGTGGTCACCAGCTCGAAATGGAGCCGGCAGACATTTACTTTTTGACTGGTTTGCCTAAGAGAGGTGAACACTTGACTCTATTCGGGACTAGGCCAGGTGGCCAGTCTGTCGATAGCCTCCGGCTAGAGTTTTGCAACAACCAGACTAGAGACAAAGGGATAGATATCAAAACCATATCCCTTCCTGAACTCAAAGTGATTGCGTTTACTGTTACCAGGCTCTGCGGGAGCGCAGCACTACATATAGCCACTGGATCCCAAATGCGGATGGCAGTAGACTGCTTTCGAGGCACCATCTTCAACTGGTGCGATGCTGTGTTGGCTAATATAAAAGGCCAACTGACTAGAGCAAAGAACGGACAACTGAAGACCTTTGGATATGGTGCTTTAGTCGTGAGCTTTGGTCTGGAGAGGGTCCCAATGTTGGTCCCACAGCATCTCACTGTTGGAGCTGGACTTCCTCGAGAGCCCAAACTGATGCGATGGGTTGCAGTTATGGCCCGTCATCCTGAGGAGGGGACAGAAGTCGTTCGATTCACTCCTGAGTATTTCCATTGGTTGGAGAACCAAGTTTTTGCTATTCAGGACTTTCCTTACGCTGGGGTAGATTTTCGTGGTGACCCAGACATGGCTCTTCCACCAGGAGAGCAATGGGATGACTCAGGTAAAATCATTTTCAACATTTTCTAATTTAATTTTTTTTTTTTTTTTATCTCGTCCCAAAATTGATAGTAAAAGTTTCAAATGCAGATGTAGGTCCACGGCGACCAGCCGCTCTCCGGCCCTATGAGAGGAAACAACCAGCTGCAGCAGCACCAGCCCCACAGGACGAATCAGCAGAGACCTTGGCCGAATTGGAGAGCCATCTAGAGCGTTTGACAGCAGACATTCCGGAGACCAGCATAGATGACATTCCTCTTAGGCTACAGCGCTATGTGATTGGGGTCCCAGGACCTTTCAGGAGGTTCCTTTGTAAGGTGGCCCGTACAGTGGTTTCTTATCGAGATCATCACCAGTGATAGGATGATCGCCTATTGTAGACACATATGACATTTTTTGCTTTTTGTACTATCATTTTTGCCGATCATAAGGTGTTTTTCAACCTATGATCGAAGACGATGTATATTTGACACACTCCTATGTTATACTATATCACTATTACCGGCTTATCTTGTAAAACATGTTATGGAATGTTTTTAAATTTACTTGTATGATTATTGCAAATGTCTACTTAACATTCGAGAAGCAATTGCATCTGCTAATGTATTTAAATATCTTGGAATATGCTGATATTCAATATAGTCAAATTCACGTTCCAAGAGACGAACTCTCAAAAATAATCTCAATAACACTGGATTTCTAATGGCATATACTCTATTAAGCTGTAATACAACGAGTTCAGAATCTAACCTCACTATCAAACTCCGAATCCCAAATGAAATAGATTCAGATAATAACTCAATCACTGCACTATACTCGGCAATGTTGTTCGTTGTTTGACCGAGGCTTACCCCATGCATAGATACCAACTCGTCAGAGGGCGAATAGATAACCCAAGCTGCGGAAGAAATGTTCCGTGTATTACGACAAGCACCATCAGCAAAACCAATGTATGTTTGGAGAGGCGTCGACATCTGCAATATCAAGAGTAAAACCAAGATAAGCAGGAATAATGACGAAAAACACTCTCTAAGCTAAGCACACTTTTTAAACTAAAACACACCAGCTAGAAAGAAAACTAACCTAACTAAAAATCTCCACACCCAGATTTAAGCATAATACCTCTTCAGGTAAAGACCATTTCTGGGTTTACCTAAAGAGACCCCGTCAAAGTCTACCAATTCATAGGCCCCTTTTGCTAGCTTTCGCTTAACAACATAAGGACCATGCCACATGGGTACGAATTTTCCAGCGCCTAATTTATCATTTGCTTGATCGTACAATAAGACTAGGTCTCCTTCCGAAAAATTTCGAGGGGTAACATTTCGATCATACTGAGCTTTAATACGTTTGGCATGAGTTTCGATCGCTAATGCAGCATCACGTCGATTCTCATCTAGCTGAGCCAAGTATAACAAACGTTTTTCCTCTTCGGAAGTGGCTGGAAGTAATTCGATGGCCATTTGCAATGACGGGATTTCGCATTCAATGGGTAACACAGCTTCCAGACCATAAACTAGTTGGAAAGGAGTGAACCCGGTTGACGTTTTTACTGAGGTTCGATACGCCCAAAGCGCTGAAAATAGCATGTTATGCCAATTCGACCTATGAATCCCAATGATTCGTCGGATCATGATGACTAGAACTTTGTTGATGGCTTCAACCAGACCATTAGCCTGTGGATAATATGGAGTTGAACTATCGTGACGCAAGCCAAGTTGGTCTGTAAGTTCAGTCATCATAATGTTTCGAAAATGACGCCCATGATCAGTGATAATCGCTTGTGGAACACCAAACCTAGCAATTATATGATTGAACACGAAAATCGCAGCAGTTTTGCCGTCTGCCTCAAATGTAGGCATCGCCTCGGCCCACTTGGTAAAATAATCTACCGCAAGGATGATATACGCATGCCCCCCGCCGAGTGAGGGTTACATGTAATAAAATCGATACCCCATTTCGCAAAAGGACCGACGGCAATTATAGGGTGGAGAGGAGCAGGTGGAGCGCGCATCTTTCGATCAAAAATTTGGCAGTTGTGGCATTTTCGGACCGCGTTAATACAATCTTTAAACAAAGACGGCCAGAAATAGCCAGCGCGCAATATCTTTTGGGCTGTGGCAAACCCAGACATATGACCGCCACACGCTCCAGAGTGACAGTCATTTAGAACCCTTTCAGCTTCCTCATGAGTTAAACAACGTCGAAAAACAGAGTCCGCCCCACGACGATAAAGTGTATCTCCAATAATTTTGAATTGTTGGGACTGGAATCGTATTTTTCGACGTTCTGACCTTGAAATTTCTGGCCGAAAGGATTGGGTCTGGAGATAAACGATGATATCCCCATACCATGGATCTAAAGTGCTGATTAGAAACAAGGATTCGTCCGCAATGGGCTCCTCCGCCACAGTTTCCGTGTCAGCACGCGGGAAGTCACACATTAACTCCGCAAAAACTAAAGATTTCTTCGACTTAGACTTTTCAAATTCCAAGTCGAACTCCTGCAGGATCACAATCCATTTGGAGTACTTGCCCCCTAGCAATTGTTTGGTCAAAATATAGATCATAGGGTTGCAATCAGAAATTACTGTAGTTTTGCGTAGTAAAATGTAATGACGAAAACGTTGGACAGCTTGAACAGCTGCCAATGCCAATTTCTCCACATGTGAGTATTTTAGCTCAGTTGGATTTAAAGTTCGACTAAGGTAATATATCACATGTTCAGTACCGAATTCATCTTCCTGAACTAACACCATTCCAATGGTGGAATGCGAGGCGGCGAGATACAAGAAGTAGTCCTGGTTGTAGTTGGGAGGATGCAATAACGGTGCATGGGTCAACGCGTGTTTTAGTGCATCAAAAGATTTATCAGCTATCTCATCCCAAAAGAATGGAGTATTCTGTTTCAACAACCGGGTAAAACCCTTTGTGATCTCGGCGTAGTTAGGAATGAATCGACGTAAAAAGTTTGCTTTCCCTTGCAAACTTTGGAGTTGGCGAAGACTCGAAGGAGGAGGCAATTTGACAATAGCTTCAACCTTCGAGGGATCGACGCGAATGCCGGCTTTCGAAACAACAAACCCCAGTAACCGACCCGTTTCTATACAGAAAACACACTTGTGTGGATTCAACCTAATTCGATAATGCCTACACCTCATAAAGATTGCTCGTAAATGGATGAGATGATCAGCTCGATGTAATGAATGAGCAGGTAAATCATCGAGATAGGGTTGCACAATGTGCTTGATGTCATGAAACGCGTAAGACATGGCTCTTTGAAAAGTTGCCCCGGCGTTCTTGAGCCCAAAAGGTAATTTGCAATAAGCAAATGTCCCCCATGGACAAATGAAAGCCGTTTTTGGTTGATCAGCAGGTAGAATATTTATTTGATTGTATCCGGAAAAACCATCCATGAAGGAGAATATTTCACTGCCGGCACAATCATCAATGATTTGATCGATATAGGGAGTTGGGTAATTGTCTTTTGGACAGGCTCGATTAATATCCCTATAATCGATACATATTCTTATTGTCCCTTGCTTTTTGTTAACAGGAACAATATTCGATACCCAATCCGTTAACGGAATCGGATAAATGAAACCTGCTTTGAGTAATTTTTCAACTTCTGCTTTAATAGCAGCAGCTTTTCGCGGGTGGATCTGACGCAAACGTTGCCGGACGGGTTTAGCATCCGGGTAAGTTTTGATTTCATGAACAACAATTGCTGGGTCAATTCCTGGCATTTCCTCATATGACCAGGCAAACACGTCGCGGAATTCTTGAAATAGGGCCTTATATGTTTGAATTTCATCTTCCGTACAAGAGGCACCTATATGAATGTTTTCAACAATTCCAGGCTTAACCGAAATATCAATAGGAATAGTTCGAGAAATGTTTCCCAAATTTAACTCAGAATCAGGATTTTTCATTGGATTCTGAGGTTCCTTGACATATTCAGTCGTAAAAATAGATGAAAAATCATTTTCAAAACGATCAATCTCAGGTAAAAACGAAGATCTATGATGAAGATCTTCCCATGGTAAATCATCGACACATAGGATTTCACGAATTTGCTCATCAGTGTGAACAAGTTCGGAAAACGTTGTTGAATCTGAGTTTGATGTTGAAAGTGATTCCTCATGGACCACATTCATTAAGTCAATTTTGGTTGAAGAAGGGTCGGAAAACGACTGCACGGCCTGATACGCAATTTCATATGGACTCAAAGGCATAACATCACCAAATGAATCTATCTCAGATTCGGAAGGTACGATCCAAGGATCATCATAAACAATAGTGTCTGACGAAATCATATGAATGGTTGCAGTAGAAGACGATGCGTTGATAGGAGGAAAAGGAAAAGTTCCTAGTAAACCAGAATCTTTAACTAGTCCTACTCCAACATCCTTATACGGGATAGTTGTTTTGCCGACATGCTGAATACTTTCAGAAGAGGCTGGGTCGGATGAAAAGTAAGTCAGCTGGTCTATAGTTACGATCTTTCCATTATGAGGGAACTTTATAAGCCGAAAGACCGATGAAACAACAGCTGTCATAGCGTAAGACCAACTACGACCCAAGAGAAGGTTGTAATCTAGAGGGGCATCAACCACCTCCACATCTAGATTAACAGTTTTGCCTTCAACCCCTATAGGTAAATCCTGTAGAATGCCAAAAGGATGAAACCCACGGCCATCAAAGGCCTTTAGAATCGTCGGGGATTGATTTAGCGTAGGAGAACCAAGCGATCTCCAACACTGTATCGACATAATACACGTTGAGGCTCCCTCATCAATCACAGTCCTATAACAAGGTCTGTTTTTGACTAACACTGGAATCTGGAAAGCCATTTGATGAGGTAAGCGCGGTGTACTATTTTCTAGATCGAAAATTATAAGGTTCGAGTCCTGAACGTCAACAGCTCCTATAGCCGACAATAGCAATTTACGTTGTGCTGGACATGATTGCAGCACTTCCAAAGCCGACATTGCTGAAGGTGAAATAGCCAAATCTTCAACAATGTTATAGTTCTGAGCCGCTCTCGCATGTGGATTGAAAGCTGACTTTCGAAGTATACCCTTGGCGGGCGGTTTGATTACTAAGTCTGGGTTAGGTTTCTCGATCTGTAGTGGATCGGAACCGGGAGTTGAAGTTGATGGGTTCGAATGAGAAGATTCTGCTTCCTTACCATCAACAGGACTTTTACTTCCATAATCTTGCGATCGAGTCGCAATCCTAACATGGGACATCATCATTATGGGTTCTTCAGAGGCATTTGAGGAAGAACCTATCATCTTACTGTCTTGACTAGGAAAAGGATCCTTCAAAACAGCAGGCGTTTGGGAACCTTTGACAATTTTCGCAACCTCTGCACGATGAGGGCAGTCTCTTGTAAAATGCTCTTCGTCACAAATGAGACAAGGATAACGAGGTTTGCGTTTCTCATCAGTTGATTCCATTTTTTCTGGTTTCTCTTTCGAATTTTTATCTGTTTTATTTTTCTTCTTCCCTTTCTTCTTACCGCCGGATTTTGATTTGGCTGTAGATGACTCTACAACATGAATATCGGCGGAAATTTCCGCGGAAGAATCTCCTGTCGGGGAATCTGGTAAAGTTATGATAGGAGAAGAATTCTTGGAAGATTTCTTCTTACTTTTGGTATTAACCGTACCAATCATACCATCAGCGGCATGAGACCCTGAAGGAGCTGCAGTTATTTGATTTTGTTTAGGAAGGTCGGGGATTTTCTCGTGTAACGTACCTGACTGCGTATAAACTAAGTCAAGGTACTGAGCTTGAGCAATTACTTGCTCTTCAGTAACGACTCCTGCCTTAGCTACATCCTCAGTGATCTTCGGTAATAAAGATTTTACAAACCATTCAGCTAAGATCTGATCCGGAATAAAAACTTTCACTAAACGCCGTCGACGTCTCCATTCATGAATGTGATCTGAAATGTAAGTGGACGTTGACTGCTTTAATGAAGTTAATAATTCCGTGCCATTGTCATATCTGACTGGCAACTGAAAATGAGTTAAAAACGAAGTAGCTAACTGACTAAAGTTATAAAAAGTGGCTCGCGGTAACTCAATGTACCACTTGGCCGCAAGACCAATTAGAGTGCGCTGGAAAAGCCTTAAACGGATTGAATCATCTGAAATGGAATTAGACGCACACCAGAGGTGATAAGTCATCACATGGTTCGACGGGTCCTCTCCTGATTTGCCTTCAAACTTAGGAATATCACTAGGCAACTTATTCGGCATTGGCGGCCAAAACGGAAGATAGTTAATTGGATCGTTCGTAAGGCGCGACAAGTCAGGCAAGTCCAAAGTTGCAATGAACGGTAACTGACGATTAGGGTCCCTGAAACCCTGGGTCATGAGACCAGCCCCAGGAGGAGGATATCCAGGATAACTAGGAATTGGAATTGCATTTGGGATATTATATCCTCCCGGAAAACCAGGATTAACCGGACCGTACTGGGGTTGTTGAGGTTGTTGATATGTATACCCAGGGTACGGTTGATACTGATAGACTGGCTGCTGCACAGCAGGACCGAATTGGTACTGTCCCTGGTACGGTTGATAAGTAAATTGAGGTTGACTTGTGACAACCGTACTTGGACCAGGTTGTCCTACAGGCATTTGAACCGAAGTCTGAATTGTGGATCCAGACTGAGGTAAAGATGTCTGAGGAGTTGATACAGGAACAGTAGAAACCGGAGCTGTCGATACTCCAGAAGTAGGTGGGGTAGATTGAACAGATGTTGCAGCAGTTGCAGCAGTCGTTTGAGGCGGAGTACGAGGCGTACTAGGCCCAGGCTGAGAAACTACAGAAGGTGCAGAAGTTTGAATAGTAGACTGGACAGGTTGCTGGGGTGAACCAGAAACCAAGGGTTGTCCAGATTGAGATGACAACTGCACATTCGGTTGCAAGATCTGTTGAGATTGAGATGGATCCCACACTAAGTTCATTCCGGGGTACGGACCCATAACAGGTTGAGAATATTGAGGACCATAACCGGGTTGAGGGTAGGGTTGATAATTCAAAGGTACATTTCCAGCTCCTTGGACAAATGATTGACCGGAAGGTGGTTGGAAACCTTGGGTTGGGTACTGACCTTGAGGTTGATAACCTTGAGGCACGTACTGATACTGGGGTTGACCTTGAGGTACATATTGATACTGGGGTTGACCTTGAGGTACATATTGAGTCTGGGGTTGACCTTGAGGAACGTACTGTCCCGTAGGTATGTACTGTCCTTGAGGTTGCCCCCCAGGCGGAAATTGGGTACCTTGAGGTTGCCCCCCAGGCGATAATTGAGGACTTTGAGGCTGCCCCCAGGCGGTAACTGGCCACCTTGAGGTTGAGGATTAGGAATAGTACCTGACATCATAAGAATATCTTCTACACTCAACGGCTTAGTTCCATTATTTCCAGTTAATAACCCTTGTTCAATAGGTTGAGGAGATGCTCCCGAAAAAGTACCAGTAAGTGACTGATACCCAGAGGGAACAGAAGGACCGCCGTATAAAAAGGTTTCTGGAGATTGAGAAAACATGGACGACTGTCTTGACATATTTAACGGAGGATAATAACCCCTAGGTGTTGGGTGAAAAGGAATGCGAGGTGGTGAAAAACTTAGTCCCGGGTTTTCCAAAAAATTGGTCAATGAAAGATACCAAGCGTTGCTCCTAGGTGGACTGTAAAAGATTGATTCACGCTCCCTAAGTTCTATAACTGGTTGATTTTCAGGGATAGGGATACCTTCTTCTTCGGAGTAGCAAGTTCTTCAATAGCTATAAGTCCAGAAGGAAGATTTTGGGTAATTATTCTTTCTACCCTGGGTGAACCAGGACCACTAGAAGTTGGAGAGGCAAATCCCGATGTTGGAGTAGCAGCAAATTCAGTTTCAGGTTCAGATATTTCAGGTTCCTCACCTAAATCACTAGTAGATGAAAAACTACCAGTAACTTCGGAAACAGAAACAGATTGTGGATTATAATCTGCTACTAGAGCTTGATAATCAGGATGTACCACTAAAGAAGACTCTCCTTCTTCAGGTGACCCAACTCTACTGTCTCTAGGAGTTACAAGGGCTCGTAACCCTTCAGGCTGGCTCGGTGAAAACTCAGGAGGTTGGCCCCGAAGTCTACGGGACTTCCTCGGTAATTCAGCCACGATTAAATATTTTAACTACTTCACACGCAAACAAAGAAAAATCTCAATGAAAACCACCTAAAGCCTCTAAAGAACCAAACAATTTTGAATCACACGCCTAAAGAATCTAGGAGATCAAACCACACACAAACAGTAACTTTCCGTACTGAAAACACTAGTTGGTGATGAAATCCAACGTCGCAGAGTTCAATACAGAAATGGCGGTTGGAACAGTTACCCCGACAACCTGCTTAATGAATAGACTGGCACAAGTTTCTCCACTAAACCGTCTCGAGTGAAGAGAACCCCCCAGAAAATCCAAGTGAGTCTAGCCGACGTCTGCTCCAGGTACAGTGGGATCTTCCCTCCACCGTCACCTTAGGAAAGAATCCTATAGAATATGGTCACTATGGTTACCAACGGAAACAAATATACCTGGGGGAACAGTCTACGATCCGATACGCACGCAAGGGCAGAGTAACAAGCTCAATCCCCTTGAAGGCTCCTTGACATAATCCAAGGTTTACCAACAAGTGACCCCAGGCTCCTCGACAATGGTTAATCCGAGGTTTACCGTTTTTAATACGTGAATATCTTCTATCGTTCCCAATGAGGAAGGATTGATTCCCACACTGGTTCAGATATGATCTCGTGCTTCTCCTTTAAGAGGAGCTTTCCCAGAGCATAGATGTAACAATTGGATTTTATCTCCTACCGCAAGATACAGCTACTTGTTTGTTTTACTATCTTGGAGAGTTAATTACTCCCTACTCCAAGATACTAGCCTAAGCTATGTTGGTGATATAGAGCCCTAGAAATAAAAAGATTACTAGATAGATTTTACTTTAAGCGTTATTTTTATTGGTTTTTTCTTAAGTCAAAAGGTGCGGAGATGAAACTTATGGTGTGAAGACTCGACTCCAAATCACTAAAAAATGCACTTAAGATGATAAGCAATCTTTTCCCTTCAATGAATTTCTAGCTAGGAAAGAGTTGAGAATGCAAATGCTTGTAAAAACAAATCTTTCTTAACAAACAAATCAAAAGAAGAGCTTTTTGTCTTTTCCAATGCACTCAAAAACGAGACAACTAGTTATGCTCACGAAAATTTCCCTTTTCTTTCAAACACTCAAATACTACAAAAACAAACTTTTTCCAAAAGAGATTTTTTTTATTTTTATAAAACACTCAAAACTATGGAAAAATCTAATCTTGAGATCTATAAATTCTAAAACTATTTGAAGTAAAAGCTTACAAGATTTCTTTTCAAGGATGTTTTACTTAGCTATAAGCAAACTAAGGACTAATTTGTCCAGAATCACAAATCAGTCAAAAAACAACCAATTTTTGTTTTCTTTTCTAAAAATGAAATCCAAAACTTTTAACACAAGTCTTTTCGAAGTTTCGCAAAGAGAAACACAAGATGGATTCCTCAACAAAGGCAGATTTTGCAAAATGGTCAGACTCATAAGAAGGCCAGTAAAAACCAAGGTGATCTGAGGCTTCTAAGGCTTCTAAGCTCTGAGCTACTACAAGACCAAAATGAAAACCAAGCCCGGCAACCAAAACTTCTAGGAATTTCACCTAAAACCCTAATGCCAATGGAATTAACCTAAGAAAAGTTCCTGACAAGTCACATGCAGGTCTGGGCAGAGGAAAAAACACCTAAACAAATCCTAAGCTGACTGAAAGAGAAAATCTTAAGTTTTTCAAAATTTTGACAGGGTCCGCAGGCCCGCAGTCCACACAGGTGCGGTACCGCTCTGTGTGTAAAGCAAAAGTGCGGATAGGTCCGCACTGTGTTACAAGCAGAGGGTGCGGTCCTCTCCCAAAAGTATGAAAAACAAAAAATAATCCAAGATCTACTAAATCTACCCAATTCCACACACAACAAGCCAAAAACAGAAACAAAAACACAGTTTCTCAAGTCAAAGTAAAAACAAGGAAAAAATCAAGTCCCCAGCGGAGTCGCCATTTTGTCACACGGAATGAGTCGTTCTTGTGGACAAGACCGACCTCCCTAGTATCTAATGATATCTAGCAACAAGCAAACCAATCAAATTCTATCTTTCTCTAAATATGCAGTTTATAAATAAAGGCAAACAAGTGTTTTAGGCCTACCTTGGGTCCAATGCAAGTTTGTGGAAGCCTCGCTCCATTGATCCAAATGAGCTCCCTTGTAGAGAATCTGCAAACACAAACAAGCACACAAATTAAATAGCACCTGAAAAGCCAATATAATAAAGCATACTTATCATGATGATCAAGGAATTCATCAAACAAATCACATAAGACAATTTGTTGAGAAAAATGAATCTGATTGTATTAATTTAGATCAAAGAAGAACTTTACAACCTGTGCCTTGATGCTGTACAAGCTCCTCCTAGGGTCCATCAAGAAGTCTCCTCTACTTTGACAAGTTTCACTCTCTTCCCAATGAAGCCAAAAGGTATGTGATCTCTCCTCTCAAGCTTAACTAGGAAGTCCTAATTCCACCAACATTTATCGTCAAAAATGTTCAGCTTCTAACCTCTCCAGCAACCAGCCCAATGCCTTAATTTATAGTGCAATGGAGGGAAGTTACTAGGTCCTCCTTCAAAGGGATAAAGCCCTCCTTCAAAGGGATAGCTCCTCTCATCAAGGGATTAGCTCCTTCACTTTTGGGATGCATGAACCACCTAGGAGCAAACCATCCACGTCAAGGTTCCTTCTAGAATCATCTAGAATTGACCCAAAGTGAGTTTTTAGGAATAAACTTGTGCCTTTTTTACTTTCACAGAGGTCCGCACCCACTCCTTTAGAGACAGAGTGGGTAGGTCCGCAGGTAACATGAACAGGGGGTGCAGGACCGCAGGCAACAGTGAGAGAAAGTGCAGAACCAGAGCTTTATTGATTTTTAAGGTCTTTCTCTCAT
Source organism: Pinus tabuliformis (assembly GCA_031772625.1). Taxonomy (NCBI): domain Eukaryota; kingdom Viridiplantae; phylum Streptophyta; class Pinopsida; order Pinales; family Pinaceae; genus Pinus; species Pinus tabuliformis. Next base: position 160,784,473 of record CM062816.1, on the reverse strand, counting down.
TTTCAAAGCTTGACATGAAGAGCTGAGGTTTGAGACTTGCTTAGGAGGACAGTATGAATGATGATAGACCCATACTGACTGCAAATAGTCATGGTGACAATATTTTGTGTAACACTACCCTTGAGGAAATGTTTGTCTCCTTGTCTCTCAGGATTTACTACAATCCGATATAGGATCACCAGGCCCTAAACTGAGATCATTCTCTCAGGCTTTACCACAATCCAAACCTGGATCACTAGGCCCTAAACTGAGATTTCTCCCCTAGGCTTTACTGTGTATCCCACTGTTGATGCCCCGAAATTCGTTGCAACAACATCGGGGAAACCACCCGGTCCGGAACTTAGTGCAGCTCCTTTTCCGTTTGGAATAGTGGCTCCGACTGGGGATAACGGGACCAGTTTCCCAAAGATTATAAGTAAACGGGATGGATGAATGATTTAAGATATGAAATGATAATAAACAAAAATAACTAAACTATAAAAGAAATACAAAAACTATAAGCTAATCCCGGGACTTATCAATTCAGACAGTACAGCGTTTAATAAACTATGCTTAATGACAGGCATATAGATGACACTAACAACAAGCATAGATGTTTAATCATTTGAGATTGCTCTGCGTAAGTAGTTACGCAGAGCTATAATAGCGAATTACTGTACTCCGTTATTTATATCATTGATACATACATGGGTGAAAGATAACAAATCTCAAAACATTCAATAGTGATATGAAATAAAGACCTGTTGTTGTATTACATACATGTATTCAATAATAGCAAAGTAATAACACAGCAATTGATATAATTGAAAAGAGAACAGATACAGATAATAGTACCATGCAAGCTGTTTGATCAATCCAATGTATTAATCACTATGTAGCAGTCCTTCCTTCCAACCAGAAAGCATTCCAAGCAAACAACAATAGTGCACAATTTACTTAAACAACATTCCAAGTAAAATTAAGGACCAGTGGTCGAGTTTCAAAAAGAATATAAACTGAAGCACAATAGTGCAAACTTCAGCCTTTTAGTCTTTTACAAAATTTTACGACCCTTTCCAAAACAATGAAAGGGTCTATAAATACTATTCTAATCTAACTATTAAATATCTAAAAACTGAAAACTAAGAAATCGGCATCAACAAATATCATCTTGCAATTTGGGTGAATCGGCAGTCGGCGGCGATGCTTCAGTCAGCTGTCTCCTTGCCTTTATTCTTTCGTTGACATATAGCCAGCATTGGCTCTACTTCAGGCGGAGTATTAAGGCGAGAAGTCAGCTGTGCATCATATGTGGCATCCTGGAAATCGGCAATCAGGTATTGGAGAGCGTCGGTTAGACAGTTGAGGGCCGACCTTTGAGAATGCGGTTTAATCAAGAAAAGCCAGTATGCATCGGAGGTCAAGGTATTTACTCCAGCAATTAACCGCCCTTGCTCTTCCAGCTTAAGATAATTCTTATGCTCCAGCATATTTGCGGTTGCTATGTTTCCAGGTGTGCATTGTGAAATCATATTAGCCAGATACAATGTATCATTGACTATATTGATCATGTTCGTGGAAATTGTTTTGCATCTGGATGCTGCCCTCTCTGCCTTCATTACCTGTGTTTCCCATTCCATGAAAAGTATATTCTTGTATGTTTCACTGATTCGGGCTAAATTAGCAGCTTGTCCTTCTGGAGTATCTTGCCACTCAATATATTCTATTATCTCATCTTCGGCCTGATCCAAGTTCGTCCTTGCTTTCTCGATTTGCTTACATACTGCTGTAGATATATCACAAAGTGACTCAGCCTCAACTAGCTGTCGGCACAAAAGTCTAATCTGAGATATTAAAGCGCCGTTTATCAGAGTTGCCTCTGTTCTGAAATCTTCAATGCTCTTGGCGCCTTTAATACCTTCAAGTTGTGCTGAGAGCTGAACTATTTGATCTTCTTTAGATTTCATTAACAGCGCATTTGATGCTTCCAACTGTGATAATGCCTCTGCTAATTCACGTGCTTTAATGTCACTTTGGTCTATCCTTAGTTTTTCAATTTGCTGGATTAACAAATGATTTTCTTGTTGTTGAGCCAGCAATTGTTCTTTCGCCTGTGTCGTTTTATTCTTTGCCTCTATCACTTCTGCTTGCAATGCATATACCTCATGCTCTTTAGTCTTCAAAAGAAGACTCACTTCGGATGCTTTGTCAATGGTTGCTGCCGAATAAGCTCCCGCGAATTGCGACAGCTTTGTTAAATCTTCAGAGGGACTTAATTCTCCCTTCCAGACGACATTGCCCGTGACTATTTGCTCATTCGAGACAGAAAGTTGATCAAGCCTTCGTCTCTTCCTTGAGCGTCTTACAACGGCTTTATGCTTAGGGCTGTAGAAAATGTCTAGAGGAGGAATTTCCTCTACCTGAAGATCAACTTGATCTGATGGATCCTGAGTAACTTCTTCAACACTCTGTACTGTGGGTGGGCCGCTGGTTCCTTCAAGAACCGGAGAGACAGTAATATCGGGAGTCTTTAAGACATCTGAGTCTTTGGAGGCTTCTTTACGACTTATAATGGAATCAAATTGGTTCCATTCTTCAATTAATTTAGTATCGACAGAGATTTGCTTACTCTGTTCTTTTTCCTTTTCAACTTTCTGCTGTTCTTCGAATGCCTTCTGCTGTTGCTCCTCTTGTATTCTCCGTTGTTGTTCCTCCAATTCCTTTTTCTGCCTATCTTCCAGTTCTTTCCTTATCTTTTCTTCTTCCTCTCGTTTCCTCTGTTCTTCTATCTCCCTTTGCTTTCTCTTTTCTTTTATCTCCCTTTGCCTTCTCTGTTCTTGTTCAATTTGTGCTTTTTGCTGCCTTTCTGCCTGTAGTTTTCTTTGACTTTCCTCCTGTTCTCTAATTGTAACGGGAGGTAAATTTGTCTCTGGCTGATCAGGCTCGCTTGAGGATGAAGTTGGGGTTGTAGATAATAGCTTTAGAGGCAAAGTTTGCAACCTTTGCTTTCTAAGTCTATTAAATTCAGTTAATTCCATATCTCCATATCTCATTGCAGCAAATTGTTCGACTTGGCTTATTGAATCAGCACCCATGAACAGGTCGTCAAACTGGTCTTCTTGATGAACCACCTTTGTCAGCTTAGCCTGTTCCAAGGCAGTGAAAGCAGCCTTGTTCGGGTCATAGAGTCTGTTAGGAATAGAAACTAGAGATAGCATTTGGAGTTTTGCTGCTTCCTTTTCTGCATGTTTATAATTTAGCAGCGTATAAACTCCAATTCTTAAAGGAAACGATGGCCATCCTCTCTTCTTCTCCTCTTTGAGAGTTTGGGTAACACCTTCAGACATTATCTGATAAGAGATTTCTCGGGCCAACAGTTTGTCTGGGATGTATATGGGAAGAACATGTGGCCTGGCCTTGCTTCCAAAAAACTCTGATATAAGAAAAACATTCTTCGCCGAACCAATGGGCTACGGCTGGCAGGTCAAAAGAGGCTTCATAGGAAATCCTAGGGATAGGTCTGTCAAAAATAGAATGATGAACGGGAACCATAAAACCATTGCAAATTTGGTATAAATGATCTTTGTGAGAAGGTTTCCACAATTTACGATGATATAAATGAATAGGTGTTGGGTCATGGGTTGTCCATCTCCAACCAAGGACAGGGAACTCAGAATTAAAACAAAGGGCATCCATAATATATGCAGAATAATAAAAAGGTTGGACTTTCCTCTCACTGACTCTGGTTTTGGCCCTAAACTCGCGAATAGCTAAGACCAACTTATCGGACAGGATAGTGGCCCAATCCATAATTATACTATTAACGGCCGCTTCCATCAAGGGAACCATATCAACATGGATATTTGCAGAATCGTGAAGTCCCCATAATCTACACATCATAATTCCAGCATAGCAGTAAGGTGAAGCCAGAGAAGCATTGGAGTACTTACCCGACATATCTTGTTTGTGTTTTGCTGGATTTTGCCTCCACTCTCGTAGAGGTTCGGCTGGTGATTCATTCTCTCTGGCAAATTTTTCCACAAATGCTCTGTTATAGACTTGCTCGGGATTGGGCAGATGATACATTTGTCTTAAGTCTTCGGGCTTGAAGGAGCCGAAAATCCTTCTATCCTTAGAAACGAAGGTTCTATTAGTGAGAGGAACTTCTTCAATTGCCCAACGCACCACGTCAGTATAAGGCAGGACTTGTTCCCTGGCTGCTATTCTGTGCAGAAAAGAGTCAGCCAAATCTTTAAGAGTTGCCTCAGACTTTCTTAATTCATCTACACTTGCCTCCGCTACTGTTACTTCTGGTTGTTCTCCTTCTAGCAAATTGTATGTCCCTTGCCATGTAGTACCAGTAAGACCAGTGCATGTAGTATCTGAGATTAAGCCCTTCCTTGACGGTGTAGCAGCTTGGCCTGAGGCGGGTGTCGCAGTAGAACCTGCCATCTTCTTGGACTTTTTCCCCATCATATTCAGACTTCTCTCGTCAGTCGAATTCTACACAAGTGCAAGAGAAACCGTAACAAAGAAATAACAATGACAATCCATAACGGGATACATATATGATTTGAAGCATGGCGAGATTATTCTAAAAAGAGGCTGCGGATTTAATGATTTGAGCAGGCGCCGTAGATGTAATGATGGTGATTTTACGGCCTTCAGCTTCATAAATGACCATTACTTAAGTTATTAAACCGAATGACTCCTTAAAGCGTGTAATAGATCCTTCAAAGGTCTAATCGTAGTTATCCGTTAATTCGAAGGGGCAAGGCTTTTAAATACGCATGCATTACCTTATCCCTTTATTTAACGGCTTTTTGAAATCTGTGATTTTGTCAAATCGATTTAAATATAACTTTAATGCTTTGAAATAATCACCTTTTGGAACTGAGGTCATCATTATGCGTCATCATATCGCATCGGAAGTGTGTGTGTGGCGTTATCGTTTGGGAAAGTTTTTAAGCGAACGCCGATTGCGGTATCGCATTCGGCGCGCGAACATAACCCCAAATGTGTGTCAATTGCTTTTACCGAATGCCGATAGCCGATATCGCATCGGGCCGGAGTGTTAGAACGTTTTCCACACGACATAGTGGCATGCCGATAGCCGATCGCCGATATCGCGTCGCATCGGGGAAAAGGTATGTGCCCTTTTGTGTGTGCATTTGCTATTGCCGATGGCCGATAGCGATATCGCATCGGGAAAAACCAAGATGGCAACCGAACATGCGATTACTTCTTTGGACTTAACCAAAAATTGCTTAATACTTGCTCAATAAGGGTTTTTGCATAAATTCATTTGATTACCATACCTTATTTGAACAGGTTTATTAATGCCAATTAAAAATTTTAAAAGGGACCCATTTCATATGTAACTTGTTTGTGATAAAATTGTTATGAAATGGGGGGTTGTTGTAGGGCACAACAATTGGCGATTCGCTGGCAGAACCAGTTATCTCTGAACTAACAATTATATTTACATTTTCTCAAATAGAATCTTCATAAAAGAAAGGAAATTTCTAATATAACTAGATATCTATTGATTCTAAATAAAACAGGTTTCTTCATTAAACTTCCTCTTTTTATAAATGCACTTCGAGTACTAAAATAAGTCCTTATTGGTTTGTAAGAGAAAAAATAGAAAACTTTTCCATATCAGCTTTTAAAATAAACTCCTCTGTCACAGGTAGAGCCTCTGCTGCCAGCAAACGTTCATAGTCTCGGCAGGGTTACCTTTTAACCATGTTCTTGTCCATTGTTCCATTCACCCCAGAGTGTGACTAAACAGAATGAATTCAAAAGATATTCTCGTATTTTTTGAATTTCATTTCTTTTTTCCGTTTAAGATAAAAGCCATTGTCCTGGTTTGGTGGCCAGATAGGTGACAATGCCATTCACGGGTAGTAATTAAACTGAACAAGCTGGCTCGTGATGAGACCCCTTGTCTTGAGATTTCAAGCCATTACCCTGTTTGGTATGCAGTTTTGGTAATGTCAGTTAAATTATTTTCCTATGAACATGGTAAGCAGGCTTGTGATAAGACCTCTTATCTTTAATCCTTTATATTTTAGAATTACACTCTGAGTCATCAAAAACTGTTGATGAATGGGATGAACAATTATCTTGTTAAGAATAAATGGATGACAGGTTTAAGAGTTGAAGATGCTGAAGATGAATTAGCTCCTATTTTTGTATAGATAACCTTTGGGGACTAATTTCAACCACTCAAGATGATTCATAGATCTTTGTTCAGAGTGAAATTTACAAAGGTGAGTCTGTAATGCTTAGAATAAAAAGACATCTAATTTCCTAGAAATGATCTCTCTTGGTTCAAGATGCTATTTTTTGAGAAAGTAAATATTAATATTACTATGGCGAGACAGCTTTTATTTACAGCGAAAGGTCAATGGGAATGTCCCACATTCTTATTCCTACAAATCCTACAAACTATGAAAAACTAATAAGCTAGAAAGAGAAGGGGTTACCTCCTCAGTTAAAGAATTTCTTCAGAATTAGACCATTGACAGGGAGAGAATCTCTCACCCCTGATAGATTTTGAAGTATGAATGTAGAATGGCCTACTTTTTCACAAATCTGAAATGGTCCCAGCCACAGTTTTTGGAATTTGGAATGTTTACCTTTGTCTTCGTGGGCTTTGTCCCATTTCAGGACTAGATCTCCGACTTCGAATTGTCTAGGGCTGGATGAGGCTAGATCGAAAGCTGTTTTAATGGTTTTCTGATGTCTTGCATGTGTAACCTTGGCTTTGTTCCTTTCTTCTTCAAGTTTGAGTATTTGATCATGTCTAAACTGTATAGAAGAAGAAGGAGTTTCGTCTATAAATTGCACTAGGGCTAAAGATGGGAGAAGAAGATTTGTTGGTACAACTGCTTCTTTTCCATAAACAAGATTAAAAGGAGAGGTCCCTATGGAAGCTTTCTGTGTAATTCTATCGGCCCATAATGCAAATACCAAGGATTTATGCCAGTTCTTATGATTTTCTTCGATTGTTCGCTTAATGATTTTGATTAGATTTTTATTAGTTGATTCTGCTAGACCGTTGCCCTGAGGGTAATAGTTGGCAGAATATTTTAATTTGAATCCTCTTTTGATAGCGAAATCAATCATTGCATTGCCTGAGAAGTAAGAAGCATTATCAAAGACAAGAGCGTTTGGAACACCAAACCTGGTTACGATGAATTGATCTATAAATTCGATGATTGCTTCCGAGTTTGTTGTCTTTAATGGAACTGCTTCTACCCACTTTGTAAAGTAATCAGTTGCTGTAAGGATATACTTGTGTTGCTTGGAAGATGAAGGATTTATTTCTCCAATGATGTCCAATCCCCATTGTTCAAAAGGTTGTTCAATGTTGATTGGTTGTAAAGGGAAAGCTGGCTTTCGTTGTCTTCCACTGGCAGTTTGGCACTTAATGCATTTCCTTACATATTCATGAGCATCCTTAAACAAAGTAGGCCAGTAATATCCGGCATGAATTACTTTATGAGCTGTTGTATCAGCTCCAAAGTGTCCTCCTGCCGGTCCATCGTGTAGCTCCTGCAAAACCTTTTGAGCTTCAGGTTTCTCAAGGCATCTTAGTAATACAGAATCATAGTTTCTTCTGAAGAGCACATCATTAATAAGAGAAAAACTTTTAGCTTTCAATCTAATGGCTCTCTTATTTTTGTAGGACAAATTGGTAGGTGCATAACCATTCTTTAAATAAAAGATTAGATCTGAATATTGAGATTCGGAATCCGGTATACTTAGCTGATTGACTTCTTGATTTTGCTCTGTATCACCTGATTCAGGAATGTTTGATGCTCCTGCTAAGATCCTGCAAAAACCTTGACCTTTAACAAATTTCGCTGGCTTTATTTCTAGATCATATTCTTGGAGAGCTGCGACCCAGTTTGCCCTCTTTTCTCCCAATTCTTTTTGAATTAATAGTTGCCTAACTGCTGAGAAAGGAACTATCACCTTAGTATGGGTTTTAAGAAGAAAGGGTCGATAATGTTTGACTGCTTTAAAGACAGCAAAAGCTTGTTTCTCAATTTCTGAATAATTCAATTCGGCGCCTTGGAAATTAGAACTGAAGAACGAAATGGGCGCTTCCAAATTATCATCATTCAACTGAGTTAGTACTGCTGCGTAAGATAAGTCGGATGCAATAGTATATAATGTAAAATGATTAGAAAGATTTGGAGTATTCAGGGCTGGGACATTGATTATGGATTGTTTAATGTCATGGAAAGCTTGCTTTTCTTCTAGTCCCCATCTGAAGGTTGAATTCTTTTTAATCATCTTTTGCAGTGGTAGTACAATTTGTGAAAAATCTGGAACAAATCTCTTAACGAAATTAATTTGTCCTAAAAATGACTGCATCGATTTTTTATTGTGTGGAAACGGAATTTCAGAAATTTCCGTAATTCGCTCAGGATCTACATAAATACCATCCTTAGATACAATAAACCCTAAGAGCTTGCCTTGATTGAGAGCGAAAAAAGACTTTTTCGTGTTAAGAGAGATACCATATGTTTTGCATCGTTGAAAAATCTGATTCAAATCATGCAAGTGATTATATCTCTTTTTAGAATATACAGTAATGTCATCGAGGTAGACAACTACTGTTCGGTTAATTAACCCTCTAAAGGCTGTATCCATAGCTCTTTGAAATGTCGCTCCTGCATTTATGAGTCCGAAAGGCATCTTTTGATATGCGTAAGTTCCCCATTTTGTTCTGAATGTAGTTTTTAATTGGTCATCAGGGTGGACCAGTACTTGATTGTATCCTGAGAAACCATCCAGAAAAGACATCAATTCAGATCCTGCTACCGATTGAAGGATTTGTTCCATGGTAGGCAGAGGAAAGTTATCCTTTAAGCTTGCCTTATTTAAATTTCTGAAATCAATACAGATTCTGATGTCGCCGTTTTTCTTCCTGACGGGTACCATATTGGAGACCCAGTTTGAGTGTCGGACAGGAAAAATAATCTTAGCTTTTAAAAGCTTATTAAGTTCCGACTTTATCTGGCTCTCCAAATTTGGATGAATTTTCCTTAACTTCTGCTGGACTGGTTTTTGATCGGGAAGCATAGGGATAGTGTGTTGTATGATAGATGTATCATATGTTTTAAGGTCATCATACTTCCAAGCAAAAACTTGTTTGTTTTTCCTTAAAAGTTTGATAAATGCTTCCTTTTCTATTGTAGAGAGTCCTAATCCTAAATTTACATTCTGAGGAATTTGAGCCGTTCCTAAATTAATCAATTCAAACCTAAGAGTAGAGCTCTGGAGTTTAGCATTAATTACAGGTTTAAACCTATCTTTAATGTCATAAAGGTCTTCAAGCTTTACCACAGGTTTAGGAATAACGTTATCTTGAGATTTTTGCTTCATTTGAGAATCATGCTCCTCCTCTTCAATGATTTGATTATCATAGGATTTTTCAGAGGTCAAAAATTGCAGAATATCCTCGTCATGGTTGAAAACCCTCCAGTTAGTGATGTTATCAGGAACTGAAGGTCTAAAAATTAACTCTACAGAAAATCTATCAAGACTATAGTCTTCGGAAGGGAGAAGCTTGGAAGCTACGTTGGCTAGTAAATCAGCTGCTGAGTTTTGCGATCTTGGGATTGATAAAATATTGAATGCAGAGAAATGGGAAGTGAGATCTTGCACTAGCGTTTGATAATGCTTAAGGTGGCTTGAGAGGCAATGGATTGTATTCCTTACCTGTTTAACAATGATCTCACTATCGCCGAATACTTTTAAATATTGGACTTTAAGGTCAATTGCCTTATATAATCCCTGAAGTAATGCTTCGTATTCGGCTGTATTGTTGGTGCATTCAAATTCTAATCTACAAGAAAGCATTGTCTTTTCGCCTTTTGGACTAACCAAGATGCAACCTGCTCCTGAGCCTTCACTGGACTTAGAGCCATCAAAGTACAGAGACCAAAATAAAGGCGAATCAGAAATATCTACATCCTTTTGATCTACATTAAAGCATTTGGATAAATTTGATTGTGAAAAATTTTCTACTTGAGATGTACAATGATTAACTTGAAAAGGGGAAGATTGGGCAATAAAATTGCCAAAAAATGATTGTGAAGAATAATTTCCCAAAATGTTATTGTTGAAAGCCACCGGCTGGTTTTCTTGTTCGAAATCGGTTACTGTATGAGTCATATGCTTCTCACGGTCGATCCTTATTTGATTTGGCTTACCCTTGTAGGGGAGCCACATATGTGACCAATCGGTGGAAATGTATCCATGTAGTTTCTCAGACCAGTCTCTGCTCAAAATTAAACCGTAAAATTCAGGTATGTCGGCTATCAAAATGTCTATTCTCTGTACTATTCTGGGATCAGCAGACAACCTGATAGTTACGGAATTAATTTCTCCTATGACCTGAACTTTGGTTCTGTCTAACTGTACAATGTGGATGGCTGACTTCTGGGGTTCTATGTTCAGCTTAGAACAAACTGAAGCTGGCATAATATTGGATGAAGCCCCTGAATCAATTAGACAGTTATGCAGATTTCGATTATAGATTTCATAGGTGAGCAAAAAAGGTGGGGTATGGGAATTGGATCTATCTCCAATCAGAACCGAATCGGTAGCCTCGACCATATCTGGAGGGGGTTGTCCTGAATCATTAGCAGCTTTTGAACTGGGAAGAGGGGAAGAAGGAACAGCGTTAAATTCCCTTAGGAGCAGTTTTTGCTGATGTTTTAATTTACCTAGCTCAAACATAGTTATGTTTGCCTTGGTCTTTTTCATGTCATCGACAATATTATACTCCATATGGTCAGATACCACTAGTGTTTTGGATGTTGAAGGAGAATTAGAAATTGGAGGCTGGTTTTGAGGGGATGCTACCGGAGATTTCTTTGGAAGGACTTTTTCTTTTGGTGTGGCAGCACCTGCACTCCTCTTTTTTGTTTGAGTAGGTTCAGAAGCGCTTCTACTTCTTGTAGTAACCGGAAAGGCTTCTTCTTGATTCTCAGTATCAGAATTTGGGAGTATAAAATCCCACATTCCATGGCACTCAACTACTTCTTCTTCATCATCGGTCTGTTCAATTGTTTCACCTTCCTCTTCTTCTTGGTCTGAGTCTGCATTTGATATAACATTGGGTGGCTTTGACTCTGTTTTCTTGAAAGTTCTAAATGGTTTTCTATTTGAGGTTTCAGCCACCTGTTTCTTGATATCAACCATTTCATTAGACAATGTTTTAAGGACCTTTTGTAAACCCTCCATATCATAGGGGTCCTTTGGGGTTTTCTTCTTGGAATCATCTTTAAACGGGACTTTTTTAACTTTTCGGTCTTCAAGAGCAGCTTTCTTCTCAAGAGCATTAATGCGCTTTTCAACAGCAAGTGCTTCTTTCATGTTTTCAGCTAAGGTAGGTTTGCCAGCCCTGTCTACAAAAATAGCTATGTTGGCAGGTAAGGCAGTAATATACCATTCGCTTCTGATTTGTTCACTTGGTTTAGAGTCAGTAGGGATTTTATTCAGGAGTTTATTAAATCTAGCATTAAACTCTTTTATTAGTTCCCTATGCTCTATTCTTAAGTTGGAGAGATCATTTATTAAAGTAGCTAAGGACCTATCGTCTCCATACTTGGTAAGAAACTCCTCTTGGCATGTGTTCCAACTGGTAATTAAACCAGAAGGTAAGGAAAAATACCAGGATCCTGCTGATCCTTGTAAAGTGTAGGGAAACAGTCTAACAACGACATCCTGCTCTGTCACTCCTTTCAAGTTGACTGCTAACATAAAATTATTAATATGTTCTTCAGCTTGGGTTCCGTTATCTGGATTAAATTTAGGCAACCATTTTTCGGGAGCATCTGGGAGATTATGTAATGGTCCAGGCATGTTGACTGCACCTGGCCTAGTCCATGGATCTGCCATTGTGCTAGCAACAGGGGTTGGTACTACTATCGGGGTTCCAGATATTTGAGGAGGTATCAAAAATGAAGAGTGACCAGGTTGGGATATTGAGGCTCCTATTCCCTGATGAACGACAATCTGTAATGGAGGAGTGGATGGTCGACTTTGCAGATGAGGAGATGAAATGGAGGATGTGGAAGAAAAATCTCCACTATCAGATCCTTCAGTGTTTCTCTTTGGCCTTTTCCTTTTGGGTAAAGGAAACTCAGTGGGTTCAATACCAAGTTTTTCACTCTGAAGTCTGGTAAGAGGATGAGTGAGGTTAAACTGCGAAGTCGCACTGCTTTCTGATATCTCAGATTTCTGTGGTGAGATGGAGAAGGTCTGAAGTTTCTGGATTAGAGACTGGACTTCAGGGGATTCAAGACTCAGTTGTTCTGAAATATTATGGGTATGAGCAGTGGTGGTTGATTCTTCTATTCTTTGATCATGTGCTGGTAAACCAGCATGTGATTGAGAAGGAGAAGATGATTTGGAGGGGGAATTACTCTTAGAATGGTTTGTGGGGTTGGACCTACTTGCCATTCACAGTTGATGCCCTCCTTCTAGCGCCAAAAATGTTGATGCCCCGAAATTCGTTGCAACAACATCGGGGAAACCACCCGGTCCGGAACTTAGTGCAGCTCCTTTTCCGTTTGGAATAGTGGCTCCGACTGGGGATAACGGGACCAGTTTCCCAAAGATTATAAGTAAACGGGATGGATGAATGATTTAAGATATGAAATGATAATAAACAAAAATAACTAAACTATAAAAGAAATACAAAAACTATAAGCTAATCCCGGGACTTATCAATTCAGACAGTACAGCGTTTAATAAACTATGCTTAATGACAGGCATATAGATGACACTAACAACAAGCATAGATGTTTAATCATTTGAGATTGCTCTGCGTAAGTAGTTACGCAGAGCTATAATAGCGAATTACTGTACTCCGTTATTTATATCATTGATACATACATGGGTGAAAGATAACAAATCTCAAAACATTCAATAGTGATATGAAATAAAGACCTGTTGTTGTATTACATACATGTATTCAATAATAGCAAAGTAATAACACAGCAATTGATATAATTGAAAAGAGAACAGATACAGATAATAGTACCATGCAAGCTGTTTGATCAATCCAATGTATTAATCACTATGTAGCAGTCCTTCCTTCCAACCAGAAAGCATTCCAAGCAAACGACAATAGTGCACAATTTACTTAAACAGCATTCCAAGTAAAATTAAGGACCAGTGGTCGAGTTTCAAAAAGAATATAAACTGAAGCACAATAGTGCAAACTTCAGCCTTTTAGTCTTTTACAAAATTTTACGACCCTTTCCAAAACAATGAAAGGGTCTATAAATACTATTCTAATCTAACTATTAAATATCTAAAAACTGAAAACTAAGAAATCGGCATCAACAAATATCATCTTGCAATTTGGGTGAATCGGCAGTCGGCGGCGATGCTTCAGTCAGCTGTCTCCTTGCCTTTATTCTTTCGCTGACATATAGCCAGCATTGGCTCTACTTCAGGCGGAGTATTAAGGCGAGAAGTCAGCTGTGCATCATATGTGGCATCCTGGAAATCGGCAATCAGGTATTGGAGAGCGTCGGTTAGACAGTTGAGGGCCGACCTTTGAGAATGCGGTTTAATCAAGAAAAGCCAGTATGCATCGGAGGTCAAGGTATTTACTCCAGCAATTAACCGCCCTTGCTCTTCCAGCTTAAGATAATTCTTATGCTCCAGCATATTTGCGGTTGCTATGTTTCCAGGTGTGCATTGTGAAATCATATTAGCCAGATACAATGTATCATTGACTATATTGATCATGTTCGTGGAAATTGTTTTGCATCTGGATGCTGCCCTCTCTGCCTTCATTACCTGTGTTTCCCATTCCATGAAAAGTATATTCTTGTATGTTTCACTGATTCGGGCTAAATTAGCAGCTTGTCCTTCTGGAGTATCTTGCCACTCAATATATTCTATTATCTCATCTTCGGCCTGATCCAAGTTCGTCCTTGCTTTCTCGATTTGCTTACATACTGCTGTAGATATATCACAAAGTGACTCAGCCTCAACTAGCTGTCGGCACAAAAGTCTAATCTGAGATATTAAAGCGCCGTTTATCAGAGTTGCCTCTGTTCTGAAATCTTCAATGCTCTTGGCGCCTTTAATACCTTCAAGTTGTGCTGAGAGCTGAACTATTTGATCTTCTTTAGATTTCATTAACAGCGCATTTGATGCTTCCAACTGTGATAATGCCTTTGCTAATTCACGTGCTTTAATGTCACTTTGGTCTATCCTTAGTTTTTCAATTTGCTGGATTAACAAATGATTTTCTTGTTGTTGAGCCAGCAATTGTTCTTCCGCCTGTGTCGTTTTATTCTTTGCCTCTATCACTTCTGCTTGCAATGCATATACCTCATGCTCTTTAGTCTTCAAAAGAAGACTCACTTCGGATGCTTTGTCAATGGTTGCTGCCGAATAAGCTCCCGCGAATTGCGACAGCTTTGTTAAATCTTCAGAGGGACTTAATTCTCCCTTCCAGACGACATTGCCCGTGACTATTTGCTCATTCGAGACAGAAAGTTGATCAAGCCTTCGTCTCTTCCTTGAGCGTCTTACAACGGCTTTATGCTTAGGGCTGTAGAAAATGTCTAGAGGAGGAATTTCCTCTACCTGAAGATCAACTTGATCTGATGGATCCTGAGTAACTTCTTCAACACTCTGTACTGTGGGTGGGCCGCTGGTTCCTTCAAGAACCGGAGAGACAGTAATATCGGGAGTCTTTAAGACATCTGAGTCTTTGGAGGCTTCTTTACGACTTATAATGGAATCAAATTGGTTCCATTCTTCAATTAATTTAGTATCGACAGAGATTTGCTTACTCTGTTCTTTTTCCTTTTCAACTTTCTGCTGTTCTTCGAATGCCTTCTGCTGTTGCTCCTCTTGTATTCTCCGTTGCTGTTCCTCCAATTCCTTTTTCTGCCTATCTTCCAGTTCTTTCCTTATCTTTTCTTCTTCCTCTCGTTTCCTCTGTTCTTCTATCTCCCTTTGCTTTCTCTTTTCTTTTATCTCCCTTTGCCTTCTCTGTTCTTGTTCAATTTGTGCTTTTTGCTGCCTTTCTGCCTGTAGTTTTCTTTGACTTTCCTCCTGTTCTCTAATTGTAACGGGAGGTAAATTTGTCTCTGGCTGATCAGGCTCGCTTGAGGATGAAGTTGGGGTTGTAGATAATAGCTTTAGAGGCAAAGTTTGCAACCTTTGCTTTCTAAGTCTATTAAATTCAGTTAATTCCATATCTCCATATCTCATTGCAGCAAATTGTTCGACTTGGCTTATTGAATCAGCACCCATGAACAGGTCGTCAAACTGGTCTTCTTGATGAACCACCTTTGTCAGCTTAGCCTGTTCCAAGGCAGTGAAAGCAGCCTTGTTCGGGTCATAGAGTCTGTTAGGAATAGAAACTAGAGATAGCATTTGGAGTTTTGCTGCTTCCTTTTCTGCATGTTTATAATTTAGCAGCGTATAAACTCCAATTCTTAAAGGAAACGATGGCCATCCTCTCTTCTTCTCCTCTTTGAGAGTTTGGGTAACACCTTCAGACATTATCTGATAAGAGATTTCTCGGGCCAACAGTTTGTCTGGGATGTATATGGGAAGAACATGTGGCCTGGCCTTGCTTCCAAAAAACTCTGATATAAGAAAAACATTCTTCGCCGAACCAATGGGCTACGGCTGGCAGGTCAAAAGAGGCTTCATAGGAAATCCTAGGGATAGGTCTGTCAAAAATAGAATGATGAACGGGAACCATAAAACCATTGCAAATTTGGTATAAATGATCTTTGTGAGAAGGTTTCCACAATTTACGATGATATAAATGAATAGGTGTTGGGTCATGGGTTGTCCATCTCCAACCAAGGACAGGGAACTCAGAATTAAAACAAAGGGCATCCATAATATATGCAGAATAATAAAAAGGTTGGACTTTCCTCTCACTGACTCTGGTTTTGGCCCTAAACTCGCGAATAGCTAAGACCAACTTATCGGACAGGATAGTGGCCCAATCCATAATTATACTATTAACGGCCGCTTCCATCAAGGGAACCATATCAACATGGATATTTGCAGAATCGTGAAGTCCCCATAATCTACACATCATAATTCCAGCATAGCAGTAAGGTGAAGCCAGAGAAGCATTGGAGTACTTACCCGACATATCTTGTTTGTGTTTTGCTGGATTTTGCCTCCACTCTCGTAGAGGTTCGGCTGGTGATTCATTCTCTCTGGCAAATTTTTCCACAAATGCTCTGTTATAGACTTGCTCGGGATTGGGCAGATGATACATTTGTCTTAAGTCTTCGGGCTTGAAGGAGCCGAAAATCCTTCTATCCTTAGAAACGAAGGTTCTATTAGTGAGAGGAACTTCTTCAATTGCCCAACGCACCACGTCAGTATAAGGCAGGACTTGTTCCCTGGCTGCTATTCTGTGCAGAAAAGAGTCAGCCAAATCTTTAAGAGTTGCCTCAGACTTTCTTAATTCATCTACACTTGCCTCCGCTACTGTTACTTCTGGTTGTTCTCCTTCTAGCAAATTGTATGTCCCTTGCCATGTAGTACCAGTAAGACCAGTGCATGTAGTATCTGAGATTAAGCCCTTCCTTGACGGTGTAGCAGCTTGGCCTGAGGCGGGTGTCGCAGTAGAACCTGCCATCTTCTTGGACTTTTTCCCCATCATATTCAGACTTCTCTCGTCAGTCGAATTCTACACAAGTGCAAGAGAAACCGTAACAAAGAAATAACAATGACAATCCATAACGGGATACATATATGATTTGAAGCATGGCGAGATTATTCTAAAAAGAGGCTGCGGATTTAATGATTTGAGCAGGCGCCGTAGATGTAATGATGGTGATTTTACGGCCTTCAGCTTCATAAATGACCATTACTTAAGTTATTAAACCGAATGACTCCTTAAAGCGTGTAATAGATCCTTCAAAGGTCTAATCGTAGTTATCCGTTAATTCGAAGGGGCAAGGCTTTTAAATATGCATGCATTACCTTATCCCTTTATTTAACGGCTTTTTGAAATCTGTGATTTTGTCAAATCGATTTAAATATAACTTTAATGCTTTGAAATAATCACCTTTTGGAACTGAGGTCATCATTATGCGTCATCATATCGCATCGGAAGTGTGTGTGTGGCGTTATCGTTTGGGAAAGTTTTTAAGCGAACGCCGATTGCGGTATCGCATTCGGCGCGCGAACATAACCCCAAATGTGTGTCAATTGCTTTTACCGAATGCCGATAGCCGATATCGCATCGGGCCGGAGTGTTAGAACGTTTTCCACACGACATAGTGGCATGCCGATAGCCGATCGCCGATATCGCGTCGCATCGGGGAAAAGGTATGTGCCCTTTTGTGTGTGCATTTGCTATTGCCGATGGCCGATAGCGATATCGCATCGGGAAAAACCAAGATGGGAACCGAACATGCGATTACTTCTTTGGACTTAACCAAAAATTGCTTAATACTTGCTCAATAAGGGTTTTTGCATAAATTCATTTGATTACCGTACCTTATTTGAACAGGTTTATTAATGCCAATTAAAAATTTTAAAAGGGACCCATTTCATATGTAACTTGTTTGTGATAAAATTGTTATGAAATGGGGGGTTGTTGTAGGGCACAAAACCCACTAAAAGCAGTCAAGGGATTTCTAGGCCTTAGGGAATGAACCTTGAGACCACCTCTGCCCCGGATTCAGAAATCCATCTGACAAACCAAAGCTCAAAACTGAGATAAACATCACAACATACCATGGCATCTGGAAAAAGGCAAGGCTAGGTTAAAAACCACTATCATAACCCAGAAAAACCATGCCACCGACTGCAAGAGAACCATAAACCAACATGAAAGGCCATTGATGTCAAAACTAGTGAGGAAATCACACATGAAATATGTTGCCTACAAGTATTCCTAGTAAAGCTGCATGATCCTTCTCTTCCTTCCTTGATCCTTTCTTTCCTTCATTTCCCTTTGCTTTCTTTTCCTTCCTTGATCCATAGCTAGAGTGCTCCAAGAAACTCTAAGTGACCAAGAGTGAGAGAGAGAGAGAGAATAATGAGAGAGCTCAAAACTTGAACTGATAAAAGGTTAACAATTGATCCTCATAAACATTTTTATTAATGAGGCCTCTATTTTCTTCATTTTCCATTATTTTCCTTCATTTTCCTCCTCACATGCAACGTGTGACCTTTCACCTTACGTTTCTCCTAATTTCCTTTATTTTCATAAATAAATGTGCCAAAAATGCCTTTTTTCCTTTTAATGCCTTTGCCTTAGCCTTTGTCAATTTCCTTAGCCATGAACACATCTAGTGATTCCCATTAGGATATATTTTCCCAACATTCAACTTGGAATAAGTGTCCCTTAACCGTGGTCTTATTTTGCCTTTATTAAATTTTCTTGCATAAACTTTTCACCAAGGCTATTACAGAACCCTCCCCCTTGGGGAACACTGTCCTTGGTGTTAAACCACATTGAGACCTTAGAAAAACCATAGAAAAGAAAACTTACTACCCATGGAGCTTTATAACTTAGCTCCTTTGAAGTATTTATAATAAAAGACCTTCTCAAAATAAAAACATCATGACAACATGACAGATAACAACCATACTGCTTATTGGAGCTTTATAAATTAGCTCATGGCAGTATTTACATCCATATACATATATACATATACCAAAACATCAACAAAAAATATGCCAAACATATACCAAACATCAAACCAAAAATGATTTTCCTCAACCGACAAACAATGAAGGATACAGGGCCTTCTTCTGATCTGCCATCTCCCATGTAGCTTCTTCAGGCCCAAAGTGCTTCCACTGCACTTTAACTTGCTCTATGGCTATGTTCCTGAGCATGAGATGCTTCTACTACAATATGAAATGAGGCTTCGGCTAGAACTCTCCTTCTTGCTCCACCTGCAATACATACCAATCAATAGCATGATCAACATCCTTTAAATACCTCTTAAGCAATGAAACATGGAAAACATCATGGACTTTCACTGTTGGAGGTAGTGCAAGTCGATAGGCCACCGGTCTAATCCTCTCAAGGATCTCAAAAGGCCCGCAATAACATGGTTCCAACTTGGCACATTAACCAATCCTTAGAGAGCTCTTCTTGGGCTTTATGTGCAAATACGCATGCTCCCCAATCTAAAACTCCTAGAATACCATGTGCTGCTCTGCATAACTCTTCTGTCTATCCTGCACTGCCTTTATATTCTTCTTTATAACCTACATTTCTTGTTCCATGTCTTTCAATCCAATAAGTACCATGTTCACTGGATCACTCCAGCCGATGAGAGTATTACAACTTCGCCCATACAATGCCTCGAAAGGGCTCATCCTCAATGACTCCTAATAACCATTGTTGTATGTGAACTCAACTAATGGAAGATACTCCTCCCATCTCCTATATTGGTGCATCACATACATCCTCGACATATACCCCAAGATCCCATTGACCCTATCTGTTTTTCCATCTATCTATGGATGATAAGTTGTACTGAAGGCCAACTTTGTACCCAAACCTACAAATAGCTCCTTCTAGAACTTGGAAATGAAATTTGCATCCCTATATGACACAATCTTCTTTGGAACACCATGTAATCTCACTACCTATCTAATGAAAATTTGTGCTACCTCAATGGCTAAATATGTAGCTTCATTGGAATGAAGTGAGATACCTTGCTCAACCTGTTGACCATGACCATAATAGAATCATGTTGTATCACTATCCTTGGAAGACTTGTAATGAAATCCATGTAAATGACTTCCCATTTCCATTCTGAAATCACAATAGGTTGTAGTACACCACCTAGATGCTTACATTCTACCTTTACCTACTGAGAATCTAAACATATAGGCATGAACTCTTCCACTTCCTTCTTTATATTTGTCCAATAGTAGAACTTATTCACCATTGTCAATGTCTTCTGATATCCTGGGTGACCTGAGTATGGCTTGACATGAAACTCCCTCAAGATAAGCTTCTTGAGCTCACTGCATTTCAACACATACATATTGTCCCTGAATCTCACAAAACCATCAGTCATGGGATGATATTCTGCATCCTGATTAGTTGTACCTATACTTGTGTCTGTGCCTGTACCTGCACCTGTACCTACACTCACACTTGTGCCTATACCTGTACATGTACTCTGCTATAACCTATGCATGATCTCCATGTACTTGTCATCTCGTTGTCCTGCCTGCAAGATCCTATCCTGTAACTCTCTCCCATAAGATCTCATAGTTTCTATATGATTTACATGTACCTTCCTACTAAGAGCATCTGCAACCTAGTTGTCCTTCCCTTTGATGTATTTGATCTCGAGGTCGAACTCATTGAGGGTGGCCAACAATCTAGCTTTCTTGGCATTTAGATTTGGCTGGTCAAACAAATACCTCAACCCACTGTGGTCACTCATCATTACAAACCTCCTTCCAAGAATATAGTTCCTCCACATCTTCAATGCATGTATGATCGCTACTAGCTCAAGATCATGGGTGAGATAGTTCTTCTCATGCTCATTCAGTTTTTGTGACTCATAGAACACTACATGTCCTTATTGCATGATAACTCCACCAAGTCCTCTCTTGCAAGCATCTGTACAAACTAAAAACTTCTTGTCTAAATTTGCAATCTTTAACACTAGTGCATGTGTCGTCAACTGCTTGAGCTGCTCAAAACTAGCTACACATTCTTCCATCCATTCAAACTTCTTACATTTCCGTTGCAATGATGTGATAGGATATGCAATGCGTGAGAAGTTCCTTATGAACCTCCTGTAGTAACCTACCAATGCCATAAATGATCTCACCTCATCCACATTGTTAGGAGCTGCCCACTCCATGATTTCTCTTATATTTTCTAGATCTACTGATGTGCCTTCCTTGGAAACAACATGTCCCAAGTAATGCACCTTTGTCTAAAAGAAGCTACACTTGCTAATCTTAGCATACAACTAATTCTCTCTCAGCAATATCAACACTACTGCTAAATGATCGGCATGATATTCCTCATTTTTTTAATATACCAATATGTCATCAATGAACACAATGACAAACTTGTCCAGATAAGGACACAACACACTATTCATCAAACACAGAAATGTAGTGGGAGCATTAATCAAATCGAATGGAACTACAACAAACTTATAATGCCCATACCTGGTCCTGAACGCAGTCTTGAAGGTATCATCTTCCTTGATGTGTGCCTGATGATATCCTGACCTCAAGTCGATCTTAGAGAACATTGTTGTTCCCTTCAACTGATCAAACAAATCATTGATCCTCAACAATGGGTACCTTTTCTTGATCGTTGCCATGTTCAGATGCCCGTAGTCAACACACAATCTGAGAGTACCATATTTCTTCTATACGAACAACATTGGTGCACCCCAAGGTGATACACTTGGCCTAATGTATCCCTTTTCAACAATCTCCTTTAACTTCAACTTCAACTCTACCAACTCAAGTGTGCTCATCCAGTAAGGTTCCTTGATGTTGGAGCTGCCCCTAGCACCAACTCAATAGAAAATCCTACCTCCCTATGAGGTGGCATCTTTGTAATATCCTCAGGGAATACATCGTGAAACTGTTGTAGAACTGAGTATTTGCTCAAAACATCTGCATCCCCAACTTCCTTACCTTTGTCACTAGAAATGTGCATTACAAACATCACACAACCTTTTCTGCAACTACGCTTAGCTTGCATAGCGGTAACCATCCTCACTGATGTAGGATTCTTAATCAGCTACAAAGTTCTCTTTTCCCCACTATCATCCACACACTTAATGGCCTTGTTGAAGAAATCCACTTTGGTCTTGTGAAGGTACAACCAATCCATACCCCAAAGCATAGTATGCGAACCCAATGGTAGTACATTAAAATGTGTTGTTGTAGGCATACCATTTAATGAAAATTCACAAGCTCTTACCCAATGGTGAACCCTCTTCTTTGTACCTGTAGACAACTGCACCAACCAAGGTTCTACATGCACTTCTTTTCTCAAACCACACTTATCCACCAGGTCAGGATTAATATAACTATAGTTAGATCTAGGATCAATCAAAATAGAAACAACTTGATCACAAAGCTTACCATCCATCTCAATGATAGATGCCTAATGATCTACCTGCCTAATGTCCTTAGATGCATATATATGAGGAATTCTATGACTAACATCACCAACTATATGTGCCTCCTAAGCTCTGTAGATATTGGGTCTACCGCCACTCTGATACTACAGACAATCCCTCTTACAATGATCCTTACCACATATCCAACACTGCAATGGTTCCCTACCACCAGCTCTAGCCTATTTCTCTCCATGTCCTTTCTTAGTTGTATTGAACTTCTTGTAAGGGACTACATTTTCTTTCTCACTTGCATCTTGAGGTCTTCCTTGCTTTGGTGGCCATTTTCCTTTAGCTTTCTCATTTCCTTTCAATTCACGCTTAGGGTCAACTTTTCACTTCCACTGCTCATAACAATGTTTCAACTTTCAGATCGCCTCCTCCAACGATCTAGGCTCATCGAAGTCAATCTAGTCTCTGTATGCTACAAGAAGTCCACTGATGAATCTATGAACCTTGGCCTTCTACTCCTTGAGGTAAGGCACATATCTCAACAACTCCAAGAACTTGCTAGTATACTCATCATCTGTAATGGAACTCATCTGCATTTCATAAAATTCCTTAGCTCTATCATCAAAGTATCTTTCTGACAAATAATTCTTCTTGAAGAGCCTCTCAAACTCATGCCAAGTCAAATCATCCTCATGTATACCTTTAACATTCTTCACATATTCCCACCAAATATCTTCTTTACCTTTGAGACTGAAAGTGGTTATCTTTGCTTTCATGTTTTTTGAATAGTCATGCAATCTGAAGAACTTCCTCATACCAAGAAACCATGCCTCTGCATCCTGTGATTTCTTCATCTCTCCATCAAAGGTAGGTGGATTTTCTTTCTTAAACTCATCCAGAAAGTATCCCCTATCACTCCTCCTGTAAGGATGATAATGATGATGATCATGATGCATGTCCAAACCAGAACTAGAATAGTACTTTTGTCCATCACCTCTGCTATCTGGAGTGTCCAACAAATTTCCATCTCTGATCGTGTCATCTTTATCTGACCAGTGACCAGCATAAGACATCCTACCATATGCCCCATTATTTCTATCCTCCTTCTCATGGATAATCTGAAGTGGTCCCTATAACTGTAATTTTGACAAACTCTGAAGA
The DNA here is from genome assembly GCA_031772625.1 of Pinus tabuliformis. Lineage (NCBI taxonomy): Eukaryota > Viridiplantae > Streptophyta > Pinopsida > Pinales > Pinaceae > Pinus > Pinus tabuliformis. The sequence continues at coordinate 160,761,209 of CM062816.1, read as the reverse complement.
AGTATTGCATTAACCTCTACTTGTTTCTCTTACCTGCATGATCTTGTCATTGTCAGCCTTACAACTCCTTATTTATTCCTTCAAGCTTTTAAATGTATCTTCCAAATTAGAAGAGAGCCCAACACCATGTTGCTCATTCGATTCATAGGTAGAGTATTTGTAGTCTACCATATTGCTAGCCATTTGATCTTTCTTCTGCAAGGCATACTATGTCAGCTAAACCAAATCACAATAAACCAACATACCTTAGCATAGGTCGAGAAGGATATCTCATCTCCAAGACCATCAAATCAGAAAGATAGACAAATAACATAATATAACAACATATAAACATATGATACATAAGCACGTAACCATGTAACCATCAGCCTAGCTAGAATCCAGTCATCAATGCATGACCATATCAACTACACACATACCATAACTACATGCATGACAACAACAACCATAACACCATTGTATCCTCGACCACATGAAAACATTAACATGCATAAGCATGCTTAATCGACCACACACACGCATGAATGCATATGATCAAGCATGAACGATGATACTTATAACCAACCCTACAAGAATGATACATTTAACCAAGCATGCAAGAATGTAACCAAACATACAAGAATGTAACCAAGCATACAAAATGACACATGTAAGCGACATATAACAACATGTAACCAGTCATACACTCATGACAACATGCTTCACACAATGACATCCTTATTCCCATGGCAACATCACTATGACCATGACCAACACCATGCATATGCAACAAGCACATAGACCACAAGGATGACTGACACATGTACAACCGACATGAATGCATGACAAACACATTCACCCAAGGAGAGCGCAACCACACTCTGATACCAATCTGTAACCACCCTCCTCCCACATCTACCCAAGCAACCGACCAGCTGGGGTAAACATGCGACAAGAGAGGCCACTATGAAGGGCTTCAACCTCCTTGGTGACCTTAAGGAAATGGAATCAACGAAACACATCAACGATACCTTCCACATCAGTAAGAACACCCCCACGAGACTCTCAGCCACTCAGACATCCTTCCCCTCAGTTCCACTAATCTTTGAGACCTCTAGACCTCTGGACGCTCTCATGATATAGACATGCTAGTGTCCAGGGACCTCTAGATGCTCTCACAAGCCTGCAAGCCAATGTCCAGGGACTTTTCCCAGCATACCTATGCCAACGTCCATGAAATTCAAGGGACTTTTCTATCCCATAGTTTCGCCCATTGCCCAAAGCTTACTATAACATTCAGAATCCATCAAAGACATGATGACAAGACTAATAAACCAAAAAGCAATCTCAGTGTTGTAGTGTTTTCTTCTCAATGAATTACGAAAAGAACCCACTTAAGATTGTCGATGACAAACAATCTCAACAATAGAAATGACTGCTAAACATTGTAGATCTGCAGCTATTGATATAAACAAAACCTGCCAAAATTCTGATCTATGCTGTAATCATAGTTAAACAGTGAAAGAAAGAGTTATAACCCCAAAACATCCAATAGAAACCGGATATGTAAAGAATAATTTAATAATAACACCTGTGAAGAAAACATATAAATGTTACCAGTCCCCCTCTATGGGATGGGTTCTTGGCTATCCTCAAATGTCTTCATCTTCTGTAGAGTCTCTCTCCTCTATAATGCATAAACCCAGTAAAAAATATGGTGTGCGACAATGAAAATAATCAGATTTACAACAGTGAGTGCAACAATGAAAATAATCAAAAGTAAATAATGAATGGAAAACCCTTCTATTTATAACATAATATTGAGTTATCCTCGAATAATGAGAAATAATAAAATATTATTGATCCCATTCTTGGAATAACCACCTAGAATATTTTATTATATTTGTTTAGGAGGGAAAAAGTATTTAAACTTTTATTTAGAAATAATAAATAAATAAATGATTTATTTATTATCTCAATGAATTAGTTAAGGAATAATAAACAAATAATGATTTTTTTAATTATTCCTAAGGGATTTAGTCAAATTTAACAAAGAATAGAGATTAATTAATGATTAATTAGTTATTCTTAGAGAAAAATAGGAAAAATAATTATTTATCTATTTATTTTTCATGATTGGGTCAAATTTAACAAGGAATAATAATAAAACAATGGTTTAATTAATTATTCCTAGAAGAAAATCAAATAGATAGTGATTTATTTAATTATTCTTCATAGGTTTAACTATAAATTACTTAATAAAGGTCGTTTATTAGGTAATTTCTCACAGTGAAAGCAATTTTACTAGGGTAAAATTGGCTTTACATGGTATACCTCGATCTATCTAGTAAATTAGGCTAGATGATCAATTTTTTGGTGATAACATATTGCCCCCCAACATACAAGCGTTAGGAGCAAAACATATGACCGAAGTACGTTGTAAAGACACAATCACTTAGACAACACAGGGCAATCAAGGAGAGAGACAGAGACTAATGAAGCTGAAGCTAAGAGAGGATAGTGACAGAGGCGGCAAGACTAATGCAAATATCCTTTGATGTTGTGGTACCAGGCCTCAATGAGGCCGGGGAGGCATACCCATAGCCACCGAGATAACTTAGTACAAAAATAATGGTTCACCCAGAAATATGAAACTAAGCAATAAAGTACATGCTGAATGGTACATGACATGCTAGCATAATAGAGTCAGAAAATAGTATAATGTATCCCATATACACAATGCACCTGGTAAAAACATGAGTCATGACTGAATACAATAATATTGAGTACATGAGATACAAAGCCCCTTCCCTCAAAAAATGGGTGGGTTGGAGGGTAGAACAACCGGAGAAGCCCTGTTGAATAAGGAAGGGCTCTGCAAAACTAAATGGATCATCTGGAGGAGACGTGCATGCTATGAACACTGCGATTGGTAGGAACCAAACCCATCAACTCTGTGGAACTGCATCTGAGGCTGTAGCATAGTAGGTATGCATCTGGGCATGTGGGGCGCTACCTGAAGGGCCACCCCCTCATGAGGTCTGAAAACATCTCACACACACCCAGGGATCATTCGAACAGTCTGCTGCATCACTGCACCATCAAGTATATGGATCACAAACATGAAACGATCAAGTTGCAAGGAAATAATGAGACACTCTGCTTGATCCAAGGCGCCAAACAATAATGGAAGCTGGAACCAAGATACACCGCCCTCTAGGCCGTTCTTCTGGAATAAATGAGCTGATGTCGACAAAATAGGGCCCATGATAGATGAGGCAGTGAAGATCCTCAAATAACGCATGAGGGAAAATAGTAATGTGACTAATAGACTGACACCAGGGATAATGGGAAAAGTGGGACTGCGGGAAAAACATACGACTTCCCTTGTCAGAGCATAAAGTGCATGGTTGACTTGGTAGCAACTTACTGAACTGCGGAGGGGATGGGGACAATCTGACTGGAGGCTAAAATGGGCAACACAGGATGAACGGTATGCAAATAAGGATGGAATACTATGACATGATATGATGGGACATGAAATAGACTCCAAGAATGCAAGGGTGACACATCACGGATGCTCTGAACAAGGGTGACTCGATGAAGCTGCCACACAGACTAGTCTTGGTGGGGACCATGAAAACATGAGTAAATGATGGTTACTCATGATGAAATTTGACATATGGTATGACAAGTATTAAAAGGAGGTGGACCTCAAAGTACAAGTGTCTCTTTATGACGAAATTTGATTTTGAGAGACAAAGAAGCAACCTTCTTGGAAAAATGTTTTCCTGGTGAAGTGTCAAATCATCTAAAACTGAAGAAGATCCATTTTAGATCTCGATGAGAGCTTTCCAATGGTGTTGATGATTCGTCAAACTAAGCTACAGTCTAGTCACAATGGGTGACAGAAAAATTGTGAATTTTTCTTTGAAAGGACATTTTCCCTCCAATTTGGATTCATTTGCTAAGTTAGTTGTGGTGAATGTGGAGAGGAAGAAAAGGCCCTAAATCTTATGGATATCGTAGCAGGCAAACCGACCGTCAGAATCAGGATCTGCAACTTTTAGGTAGGTGGCCTTATTCATCTCTTCAATTTCAATGGTTTACTTCTTGATTTTGGCACCTCGTAGCTCTCTGAGAGACCCTTGCCCTTGCTCACTGTCGCTTCACATTTTCTGCGTCCAGAAATGCGATCTAGCTCACATGAAATAACTAGAAACCTGCAACAACACACTTTTTGGGCTGAAAACTGTGATTTGTGGCTGGAGGAAGGGTTGGTTTGCTAGCCTGGTGGGGGCTGTAGGATTATTAGTGTAGCCTGTTGTTTTCTTTTCTGAACTAACAAGACATGTGTTGTTTTGCAGATATCACAGAGTTTAAAATCAACTGGCATGAATGAGACTTGGATACTCTTCGATCCGAGATCCAGGGGGATCAGGCATTCGAGGGGCATAGGCTCATTATGGGGTTCTCAAGTTGGTAGAGAACCAACTGATGAGGGCAGGTGAGCCCTTACTATCGATAATTTTGAGCTATTGGGATCCAGACCAAGAGGTCTTTGTCATGCAGGGGCACAAGATCGAGCTCAAAATTATAGGATAGTTACTTCTTGACTAAACTTCCTCCCCTCGGAGTGGTGGGGGATATTCATATGGCGTTACCTCGTGGGAGGAACATTACTGGGTTCGTGGAGTGCCATTATCGACGAGGTGTTCATGTCAAGGGCATGACTATCCCACTTGTTGATCTAGAGAGGCTAGAGACATAGGCTGTTGTCATCTTTGCGCTACGGGTCTTGGGCAGCTAGGCATTCCACCACATCACTAGATTGCAGATGATGTTAGTTGAGAGCGTTTTGGCTGGGACCTACTATGGGTGGACCCAGATGATGTTGTCGTCAGTGAAATGACAGTTGTCTTTGTAGGAACTAGGTGAATCGTGACTGCGCTTTTGGTACAGTACTGTGTGCATTCTTCTTCGATAAGATACCCACTGTTCGTCCTCATGTACAGATCCAAGATGGGGGCCCACAGGAGCCCAGGATGCACCACTAGGGGCAGCTACTGTAGAGAGGAGGAGGAGGGGGAGTCAGACAAGTGTTCCAACCTGAGTTTTTCGCACACTCGGACCAAATTCCCCTTTACATTGACGACTACCCTTATAGCAAGATGAACTATCAGGGGGATCCTGACTTTGCCACTTTCGCCAGGGCGAGCATGGGGACTATAAGTTAAGTGTTAAGTTATTATGTTTTATGGTGCATTTTATATTTCGATCACATGTATATGGTACTGAGTGTGAAATATGTTGTATGAAGACATAGCACCGGTGAAGCTGGCAGGATATGCAGGCCGAGCCGCAGCACCTGGGGATGCAGATTGGGGGACATCATCGTCATAGCAGGGTCCAGAGGATACTGTGTTGCTTGCTGATTTGCATCATAGGTTTCATGCACTCTTGACCAAGGTTTCAGAGCGCGGGTGCCATGAATTAGAGGATATATACACAGATGAGTGTATCGGTCTTCCCTTAGAGTGGCAAGGTATCGTGCAGTGCATGGTGATGGCAGGTCAGGAAGTACGTGATCTATGGGCAGGTGGAGCAGAGCCTTTGGAACGAGATCCGCCGGACAGTGACTAGATGCAGGGACATGTGGGTCCCTTTGATTGTGATTTTTGTAACATGTTATGGGCATGTCAGACGTATTTAGAGCTATGGCTCCAAACACTTTTATGATACATAATATGATTATGCATTTTATATGATGATGATGGTTTTCCATATATTTTATTTATGGTTATCTTCTGTGGTATACATGTGATAAATGCCAATATATAATGTTGTTTGCAATGGTATCTACATAGGTATTTTGGGCTCTAGGCACATGAATAAAAGTAATGGTTTCAAATTCATGCACCAATAGCTTCACTTGTAGATATTTTCTAAATAGGACTTGGTTATGCACATGATACACACCATTCAATTGCATGAAAAGTAGAAAGCAATCTAAACGAACATGAAGATGAAGGATGCAATGAGCAAGGGAATCGACTAACAAACCTATCACTGCATCATAGTCGGCCTGATTATTGGTGGCACATCAAATTATGCACACGCCATTTGAAAGGACTAATGTATGATGGCCCAAGCTGCCGAGGCTAGATTCCGGGAGAAGCGACTTGCACCATCGGCATGACTGATATACGGTGTGGATGATGGATCCATATGAAAAGTGCAAAAGACAACAGATGGGATGATGCAATCTACCTAACTTTATGATAGAAATAAAGACACACAAATCAAAGGGATGTGTTTTGAGCAACATTTATGGAGGTAGAGTGTATTGGGAGAATTAGGAAGGAAATGGCCTTCAAAATCCTCTTGAAGGAATGCCTCCTTACTCAAGTGTAGGGGTAATCAGGGGTAGACATAACTTCCATGGTGTCCTCATCAGGCTGGCAGATGGGCGGACGGGAGGAAGACTGACTACATGATGCAGTGGCATTACCTGGTGTATCAACCTAAGGAATAAGGTTCACATATGCATCATCTTGAATTGAAGATGATGGGTTGGTAGATGGAGGGTCTAATAATGTTGAGACCTTGGATTCTATCGAAACAAGTTCGATAGAAATGTGCACAGCAACCTCAAAAAGGTTTGCCAGCGAGGAACTCAAGGATGATGATAGGTAAAGAATGGGGCATGTGGTGTCTGTCATCTCGACATCGGGGGAAGAGATCACAATAGAAGGGCCAGAGTTCCCCTGTTCTAGTTAACAGGTGGTACCAGAATCCACCGATAGAGGAGTAGAGGCTCCACTACGAGTGGCCTCGTATTCACGAATCGCCCCAAGGCAATTGTGAAATTCATTGAGACGTGGGAAACAATGGGAATACTGACCATGAAGATCACAAAGGGCACAAGGGTGGTTTGTGTGAAGAGTTTTGAGTTTCTTAGGTGGGACCGCTATGTTAACATGGACTTCCGAAATATTCAACTCAGGGAATGCTTCATGAACCAACGGTTTAAGTTGAGGAAGCTCAGGACAATTGTTGGTGGCATTCCCAATGACGTCACACAAAGTGAATGGGGGTGTCAGTTTCAAGGCCTTAGGGGTTGGAGGAGGTTGGGGAGCCTTGTCCTTCGAATCTTTCCTTTTAGCTTTGCCCCCCTGGCCAGATGCTTTCGCAACAGGAGCTCCTTCCTGTTGAGGTTGTGATGGAACTGAAGCAGTGGTAGGGGCACGGGGGCTTCACTCAATGAACCTTTGACATATCACGTGAGTTCATGGCATACTAAGAAATACCCTTAATTTGACTAGATATTGGAAAAAACCTCTAAAAAACACATTATTTAACCCCGTACCAATATGAACCCAATACACCTTCCCAATTTAAAAAGGCCCTAATTTCATGAGATATTTTAGGTATTCATTTTTTTCATTAACATCTTTTATACCCCTTTATATTTTTTCGTTAACTTTGAGCTCCATTTTGTATACCTATCAATACAAAAACCCTTTACTCCCTATATATCCCCCAATATATTACGTCATTTTTTCCTCAATATATATATCCCAATATGAATGCACGTGGTATGGTATTGCTCCCCCAGTGAAGCCCCCGTGGGCAGGGGTCATGGGGACCAGTTGGACCAGGGTCAAAGCATGATATGGTCTTGGTGGAGTGTTTGCAGGGGGATCGATGTACCATACCGGGATCCCGAGAGTCATGTTAGGAAGGACCAGCGAAGCCATGACAGGTACAGAGAAAAACTCCTGTAGGGGGGAATAAGAAAGGTATATGGCCGGCAGGATAATGTCCAGGTGGAATAGCTCCTACATGATTGAGACCTGGAGGAACAATTCTTGGAGGGAACATAGGAGAGGCACCCACAAATGGAGGAGGTCTTGGGGGAGTGGGTCCAGAGGGTTCAGCTAGAAGAGCAACAGCTGGATGTTGAGGAGCTGGTTGTTGATCAGGTGTACCGGACTGCTAAAGGGTGGCCCGTGACACTTGTAACATGCAAACACTCATGGAAGTAGGTTCAGAAATGATAGGGGGAGGACCAGGGAAGGCACCCAACAATGAGGAATCCTTACAGGCACTGAGCGAGACACTAGTGCAAGAAGTTGAAGACTGGTTGTCAGACATTGACGATGTGATGAACTCACAGATGCTGGCTCATAGGAAGTCAACTGATCAATGGTAATGATCACAGATGGAGGTCACAGATGCTGGCTCATAGGAAGTCAACTGATCAATGGTAATGATCTTCCCTTCATGGGGGAAGAACATCTTTCAGAACACCGCAAACGCGATAGCTGAAATGGCATATGTGTAACTATGACCTAAGAGGATGTTGTAATCCAAAGCGGCATCAATGACTTCGATATCGACATGGATAGTCTTGCCCGCAAGGGTCACTCGAAAGTTGCGGTACATGTCAAGGGGCTTGGAGGAGTGTCCATCCCAAGCATGCAAGGTGATGGTGGAGGGGGACAACTCAGGTGACTTGAGTTGTTTCCAAACAGTAGCGGACATCACATAAGTGGATGTGCCTTTGTCAATAATGCATCTGGAGATGATGGCATTACAGACTCTAACTAGTATCTGGAAAGAAATAGATGAAGGTAATGGGGGGTGCTCTGATGTATCAACCGGGAAGACAATAAAACAATCATTAGAAGGACCCACTGCACCTAAAGCAATTAATAGAGCCTTCTTTTGAGAAGGGCATGATTGGAGGACTTCCAGTGTCGACATGGCGACAGGTGATTGTGCCAAGTCGTCTACTATACTATATGTATGGGCAGCTCTATTAGAAGCCGCATTACGGCGTAATGGTCCTTTTGGGATCTTGGGAATGGCCTCAACTTTGGGTTGAGGGATCTATAAAGGACCATTTGGTGTTGTAAGAGGCTCAGTGGACACTTTGGTTTTGGACTCAATAGCTGACGAAGTGGAGGGCTTGTCATGTTCACGTGACTGAGTTTGTAGGTTGATATTAGAGGGTTTAACCTCATCAGAGTTCATCATCAGGATCTGGTAGTCACCGAGGCCAGAAGGATAGGGGAGGTGGGCTGCTTGACTTGGCTGGGTTTGAGCAGCAACAAATCCTTGCTGAGGGAAAGGATTTGTGAGCACGATTGGTTGAGGTGGCGTAGGTTACTAAGGCGATTGTTGACCTTAACAAGCTGCTTGAGCTTCCCACATTTGGCACATCTGGGGTAAAATAGGACACCCATGTGTATAATGGCCATGTACACCACAACATGCACAAGGCTTATTCATATGAATAGCCTTGTTCTACTTGGGTTTGCCACCTTGTTGTTGGTTGTTAGTGTTAGGTTGTTTCCCCTGGGGTTCACTAGGTTGGTTGCCTTGGTTACCCTTGTTACCCTTCCCCTTACACTTTTTCTTCGAATTCTGGGGATTGATATCACTCTGTTGCGAAAACAGTTGTCCCTAAGGGGGAAGTGGCTGCTAGGGCTAAGAATGCATCGGAGGCTGCAGCGCTGATGCTTGAGGGGATGAAGTGTCGAGTTGTGCATAAGAAGGAGCAACAGTTTGGTAGACAAGTTGGGGCCCTGGAAACATGTTGCCAGCAGGAGGCGCATAAATGTTGGAGGAACTGGTACCCCCCTACGGATAGCCATAACTTTGCTCAGAATATGGCAAAGAGTGTGAAAGGAATCCAACAATACCATCGGTGGCATGAGATGCCCCAGGTGCATTGGCACTTCCAAGACGAGGGAGGTCTGGAATGATGGTATAGACATACCAAATTAAGCATAAATCAAATCATATCTCAAAGCAGTTTGGAGACCTTCTTCCTCAGTTTGAGGAAAATAGGATGTGGCATCTTTCCCGATGGGGGATAAAAGGCTCTTGAGAAACCAATCTAGATAAACACGGTCTTCAAAAGGTGGGGCACGACATGTGCTCCTCCTTCAATGCCACTCTTCAACATGGTGAGAAAGGCAAGTGGCAGAGGACTGGCGGAATGTGGTCAATAGCTCCGTACTAGTGTCGTATCGAAGAGGTAATTGGAAATATGATAAGAACACTTTAGCAAGTGTCACGAAAATGGAATGAGAGGCGGAGGGCTGGTCTACATACCATTTTGCAGCATCTCTTGTGAGCATGCTTTGGAAGAGCCGAAGACAAATGGAGTCATCGGTTATGGAGTTCGACGAACACCGCATGTGGAAGGATAGAACATGGTTGGTAGGATCCTCTCCAGTAATACCCTCAAACTTTGGGATGTCTGAGGGAAGATTAGTCGGCATAGAGGACCAACCAACATAATGGTGTATGGGGTCATTTATCAACTGGTTAATATCCGGTAGACTTAACCCAGCCATAAAGGGGAGCATGGGGGCTGTCGAAACGATTCCTGAGACTTTTCCACTTGATGTGACCACCGTTATATTACCGAAGCCACCACCGGTTTGGGTTCCTGCACCATCTGTGGGTCCAGACATGGTGACGATATGTGGTTAAGGAGGTTCAGAATCAGATGAGGGATCAAAAGGACAAGGAGAAGAGTCGGGATGGGGACTCGAAGGGCTATGACCTCGAACCCGACGAGGAGGAGTAATACGCCCAAGCAGAAACTAGGGATGAAAGACTAATAGTCTTTGCGACTCACGCCTTGGTGGTGCAATGATGGAAGGACACATGGAACATGAAAAGGGTCAATGGAGATCAACAATATATCTTCTGTCTCTAATGTGGTGAGATAAATTTATTATGTTAAGTCTTGGCTTGGTGGTGTAAACCAAGCACCCTTCACTTAAGGTGTGCTTGTGTGTGCAAGTATATTAATTGATTAAGCCTAGATCTTGTTTGTAAAAAATAAAAAATCTTGTTTCAAATAAACTGTAATAAACAACAGAAAATAAACAACAAAACAATTAACTAAACCCCACCCAAACTGGGTTTACAAAAATTGTACTGCTTGGTGGCTAAACCGATGGAAAATACACTGAAATGTCAAGAGATCTAAAGTCAGTGTGACTGGGATCAAGTGAATCTAAGCTGCTGGAAAGTGGTGCAGCAACATCAAAAAACCAGAGGGGAAGATCACTGCAAAAAGATAGGGAGATGGGTGAAACACCTAGGGCAACCGATGGGACCCTAAGGGAATGACCAAACAAGTTTGAATGTGAAACTATGGATGGTAGAAACCTATCTTATCAGATCTGAAACAAAAGGTTACAGATCTAGAAAATGTGGCTGAAAGTGTTGTAGAAACTCAAACTTCTCACTCAGCTAAACTCCTCCTAGAAAGGTGGAAGTGTACTAGAAGCCCTAGGGGAGGCTAAATTCGACTTCGACGAGTAAAATAGAGTGGATCAAGGCCTAAGAGGGATGAGACAGAGGTCAGACACCCAGCAGACAACTCTCAGTAAAACTTAGAAACAGATCTGAGAAAAACCCTAAAACCCCAAAATCGTAGGTTCTGACCTGTTTTTTGTTGAAATCACACTTTTTGGGCAGAAAGTTGCATTCTGGAGCCCATATCGCACCTTTTGGGATGAAAACTGTGATTTTTTTTCGAGACTCCCGATCTGCAAATTTCAAAAAAAAAGTGTCGCCTTTGCCATGACTAGTTCTTGTGACCTACGGAAACGACCAGAAAGCTTACGAAAGTCAGAAATTTATCAAATCTAGGGTTAAAAGACTAGGAAACATTAATAGAATTGAAAAAAGAAGAAACCCTAAGATGAAAACCAAAGGTCACCTAGGTTTCTGGATCTGAAGTATAAAACTGAGTGGAGTCGCCAATTTATTGTAGTGTTTTCTTCTCAATGATGTACGAAAAGAACCCACTTAAGATTATGGATGACAAAAAATCTCAACAATAGAAATGACTGTTAAACATTGTAGATCTTCAATTATTGATAGAAACAAAACCTACCAAAATTCTGATCTAAACAGTGAAAGAAAGAGTAATAACCCCAAAACATCCAATGGAAACCAAATATGTAAAGAATAATTTAATAATAACACCTATGAAGAGAACATATAAATGTTACCAGTCCCCCTCTATGGGATGGGTTCTTGGATATCCTCAAATGTCTTCAGCGTCTGTAGAGTCTCTCTCCTCTATAATGCATAAACCCGGTAAAAATATGGTGTGCGACAATGAAAATAATCAAATTTACAACAGTGAGTGCAACAATGAAAATAATCAAAAGTGAATAATGAATGGAAAACCCTTCTATTTATAACATAATATTGAGTTATCCTCGAATAATGAGCAATAATAAAAATATTACTGATCCCATTCTTGGAATAACCACCTGGAATATTTTATTATATTCGTTTAGGAGGGAAAAGGTATCTAAACTTTTATTTAGAAATAATAAATAAATAAATGATTTATTTATTATCTAAATGAATCAGTTAAGGAATAATAAACAAATAATGATTTATTTAATTATTCCTAAGGGATTTAGTCAAATTTAACAAAGAATAGTAATTGATTAATGATTAATTAGTTATTCTTAAAGAAAAGTAATGATTTATCTATTTATTTTTCATGATTGGGTCAAATTTAACAAGGAATAATAATAAAACAATGGTTTAATTAATTATTCCTAGAAGAAAATCAAATCAATAGTGATTTATTTAATTATTCTTCATAGGTTTAACTATAAATTACTTAATAAAGGTGGTTTATTAGGTAATTTCTCACAGTGAAAGCAATTTTAATAGGGTAAAATTGGCTTTACATTGTATATCTCGATCCATCTAGTAAATTAGGCTAGATGATCAATTTTTTGGGGATAACATATTGCCCCCCAACATACGAGTGTTAGGAGCAAAACGTATAACTGAAGTACGTTGTAAAGACACAATCACTTAGAGAACATAGGGGAATCAAGGAGAGAGATAGATACCAATGAAGTTGAAGCTAAGAGAGAATAGTGACAAAGGGGGTGAGACTAATGCAAATCTCCTTTGATGTTGTGGTATCGGGCCTTAATAAGGCGGGGGAGGCATACCCATACCCACCGAGATAACTTAGTACAAAAATAATGGTTCGCCCAGAAATATGAAACTGAGCAATAAAGTACATGTTGAATGGTACATGACATGTTGGCGTAATAGAGCCAGAAAATAGTACAATGTACATCCCATATACACAATGCACCTGGTAAAAACATGATTTAGGACTCAATACAATAATATTTGAGTACATGAGATACAAAGCCCCTTCCCTCAAAAAATGGGTGGGTTGGAGGGTAGAACAACCAGAGAAGTCCAGTTGAATAAGGAAGGGCTCTACAAAACTGAATGGATCATCTGGAGGAGACGTGCATGCTATGAACACTGGGATTGGTAGGAACCAAACCCATCAACTCTGTGGAATTACATCTGAGGCTGTAGCATAGTAGGTATGCATCAGGGCATGTGGGGTGCTACCTGAAGGGCCACCCCCTTATGAGGTCTGAAAACATCTCACACACACCCAGGAATCACTAGGACAATCTGTTGCATCACTGCACCATAAAGTATATGGATCATGAACATGAAAGATCAAGTTGCAGGGCAATAATGACACACTCTACTTGATCCAAGGCACCAAACAAGAATGGAAGCTGGAACCAAGATACACTGCCCTCTAGGCCATTCTTCTAGAATAAATGAGCTGATGTCGACAAAATAGGGCCCGTGATAGATGAGGCAATGAGGATCCTCAACTAAAGCACTAGGGAAAATAGTAATGTGACTCATAGACTGACACCAGGGATAATGGGAAAAGTGGGACTGAGGGAAAATCATACGACTTCCCTTGTCAGAGCATAAAGTGCATGGTTGACCTGGTAGAAACTTACTAAACTGCGGAGGGGATGGGGACAGTCTGACTGGAGGCCAAAATGGGCAACACAGGATGAACAGTATGCAAATAAGGATGGAATATGATTACATGATATGATGGGACATGAAATAGACTCCAAGAATGCAAGGGTGACTCATTGCAGATGCTCTGAACATGGGTGACTCGATGACGCTACCACACAGACTAGGCCTAGTGGGGACCATGAAAACATGTGTAAATGATGATTACTCAAGACAAAATTTGACATATGGTACGACAAGTATTAAGAGGAGGTGGACCTCAAAGTACAAGTGTCGCTTTATGATGAAATTCGATTTTGAGAGACGAAGAAGCAACCTTCTTGGAAAAATGTTTTTGTGGTAAAGTGTCGAATCATCTAAAACTGAAGAAGACCCATTTTAGAGCTCAGTGAGAGATTTTCAATGGTGTTGACGATTCATCAAACTAAGCTATAGTCTAGTCGCAATGGGCGATAGAACAATTTTGGATTTTTCTTTGAAAGGACGTTTTCCCTCCAATTTGGATTCACTTGCTAAGTGAGCTGTGGTGAATGTGGAGAGGAGGAAAAGGCCCTAAATCTTGTGGATATCGTAGCAGAAAAACCGACTGTCAGAATCAGGATCTGCAACTTTTAGATAGGTGGCCTTACTCATCTCTTCAATTTCAATGGTTTACTTCTTGAATTTTGGCACCTGGTAGCTCCCTATGAGACCCTTGGCCTTGCTCACTGTCGCATCACACTTTCTGCGTCTAGAAATGCGATCTGGTTCACATGAAATAACTAGAAACCTGTGACAATGCACTTTCTAGGCTGAAAACTGCAATTTGTGGCTGGAGGAAGGGTTGGTCAACTAGCCTAGTGGGGGCTGCAGGTTGATTAGTGTAGCCTGTTGTTTTCTTTTCTAAACTGACAAGACATGTGTTATTTTGCAGATATGGCAGAGCTGAAAATCAACTGGCGTGAACAAGACTTGGATACTCTTTGATCCGAGATCCAAGGGGATAAGGCGGTTCGAGGGGCATTGGCTCATTATGGGACTCTCGAGTTGGTAGAGAACCCACTAATGAGGGCAGGTGAGCCCTTGCTATCGATAATTTTGAGCTATTGGGATCTAGACCAGGAGGTCTTTGTCATGCAGGGGCACAAGATCGAGCTCAAATTATAGGATATTTACTTCTTGACCAGACTTCCTCCCCTTGGAGTGGTGGGGGATATGCATCTGGTGTTACCTCGTGGGAGGAACATTACTGGGTTCATGGAGCACCATTGTCGATAGGTTGTTCGTGTCAAGGGCATGACTATCCCGCTTATTGATTTAGAGAGGCTAGAGCCATAGGATGTTTTCGTAGCTGTGCTACGAGACCTGGGCAGCCAGGCGTTCCACCACATCACTGGATTGCAAATGATGTTAGTTGAGAGTGTTTTGGCTGGGACCTACTATGGGTGGGCCCAGATGATGTTGTCGTCGGTGAAATGACAGTTGAGTCTTTGTAGGAGCCAGGTGAATCGTGACTGTGCTTTTGGTATAGTACTGTGTGTGTTCTTCTTTGATAAGATACCCACCATTCGTCCTCATGTACAGATCCAAGATGGGGGCCCACGGGAGCCCAGGATGCACCACTAGGGGCAGCTACTGCAGAGAGGAGGAGGAGGGGGAGTCAGACGGGTGTTCTGACCTGAGTTTTCCGCAAACTCAGACCAAATTCCCCTTTACATTGACAACTACCCTTATAGCAGGATGAACTATCAGGGGGATCCTAACTTGCCACTTCCACCAGGGCGAGCATGGGGACTGGAAGGTAAGTGTTAAGTTTCTATGTTTTATGGTGCATTTTATATTTCGATCACATGTATATGGTGTTGAGTGTGAAATATGTTGTATGAAGACATAGCACCGGTGAAGCCAGCAGGATATGCAGGTCGAGCTGCAACACCTGGGGATGCCGATTGGTGGACTTCATCGTCACAGCAAGGTCTAGAGGATACTGTGCTGCTTGTTGATTTGCATCGTAGGTTTCATGTACTCTTAACCAAGGTTTCAGAGCACGGGTGGCATGAATTAGAGGATATATACACAGATGAGTGTATTGATCTTCCCTCAGAGTGGCGAGATATTGTGCGACACATGGCAATGGCGGGTCAGGAAGTACGTGATCTATGTGTAGGTGGAGCAGAGCCTTTGGCACGAGATCCGTTGGATAGTGACTAGATGCAGGGACATGTGGGTCCCTTTGATTGTGATTTTTGTAACATGCTATGAGCATGTCGGATGTATTTAGAGATATGGCTCCAAACACTTTTATGATACATAATATGATTATGCATTTTATATGATGATGATGGTTCGCCATCTATTTTATTTATGGTTATCTTCTATGGTATACATGTGATAAATACCAATATAGAATGTTGTTTGCATTGTTATCTACATAGTGATTTTGGGCTCTAGGCACATGAATAAAAGTAATGGTTTCAAATTCACGCACCAATAGCTTCACTCATAGATATTTTCTAAATAGGACTTGGTTATGCACATGATACACACCATTCAATTGCATGAAAAGTAGCAAGGAATCTAAACGAACATGAAGATGAAGGATGCGATGAGCAAGGGCATCGACTAACAAACCTATCACTGCATCATATTCGGCCGGATTATTGGTGTCACATCCAAATTATGCACACGCCATTTGAAAGGAATAACGTATGAAAGGGGGTAAAAATGGCCCAAGATGCCAAGGCTAGATTCCGGGAGAAGCAACTTGCACCATCGGCATGACTGATATACAATGTGGATGATGGATCCATATGAAAGGTGAAAAAGATAACGGATGGGATGAGGCAATCTACCTAACTTTATGGTAAAAATAAAGACACACAAATCAAAGGGATGTGTTGTGAGCAACATTTATGGAGTTAGAGTGCATTGGGAGAATTAGGAAGGAGATGGCCTTCGAAATCCTCTTGAAGGAATGCCTCCTTACTCAAGTGTAGGGGTAATCAGGGGTAGACATAGCTTCCATGGTGTCCTCATCAGGCTGGCAAATGGGCGGACGGAAGGAAGACTGACTACATGATGCGGCGGCATTACTTGGTGTATCAACCTAAGGAATAAGGTTCACATATGTATCAACTTGAATGGAAGACGACGGGTTGGTAGATGGAGGGTCTACTAATGTTGAGACCTCAGATTTTGTCGAAACAAGTTCAATAGAAATGCACACAGCAACCTCAGAAAGGTTTACCAGCAAGGAACTCAAGGATGATGACAGGTAAAGAATGGGGCCTGCGGTGTCCATCATCTTGACATCGGTGGAAGAGATCAAAATAGAAGGGCCAGAGTTCTGTTGTTCTGGTTAACGGTGGTACCAGAATCCATTGGTAGAGGAGTAGAGGCTCCACTACGAGTGGCCTCATATTCACGAATCGCCCCAAGGCAATTGTGAAATTCATAGAGACGTGGGCAACAATGGGAATAGTGACCATGAAGATCACAAAGGGCACAAGGGTGGTTTGTGCGAAGCGTTTTGAGTTTCTTAGGTGGGACCAGTATGTTAACATGGACTTTCAAAATATTTGACTTAGGGAACGCTTCATGAACCAATGGTTTAAGTTGAGGAAGCTCAGGACAATTGTTGGTGGCATTCCCAATGACGTCAAACAAAGTGAATGGGGGTGTCAACTTCAGGGCCTTAGGGTTTCGAGGAGGTTGGGGAGACTTGTCCTTCGAATCTTTCCTTTTAGCTTTGCCCCCTGGCCAGATGCTTTCGCAACAGGAGCTGGTTCCTGTTGAGGTTGTGATGGAACTGAAGCAGTGGTAGGGGCATGGGGGCTTCACTCAATGAACCTTTGACATATCACGTGCGTTTGTGGCATACTAAGAAATACCCTTAATTTGACTACATATTTGAAAAAAACCTCTAAAAATCACATTATTTAACCTCGTACCAATATGAACCCAATACACCTTCCCAATTTAAAAAGGCCCTACTTTCATGAGATATTTTAGGTATCCATTTTTTCATTAGCATCATTTATACCCCTTTATATTTTTTCATTAACTTTGAGCTCCATTTGTTGACCTAGATTATCATTGATGTCAATATGGCAATATTCTAGGAGAGCGGAGCAAGAAGCCATAAGGAGAAACTAGAGGAAAGCCAAGACAGTCAAGCCATTGGAGAGAATATTGGAATTCATAGGAGCTATCAGAGTAGAGCTATCAAAGTAGGGAATAAGTTCATTAGAAGGAACAAAGAGGAACACGCATCAGGAGGAGAAGCTAGTGGAAGAGAAGTTAACGGAGGAGCATCACATGTAATATATGCCAAAGAAGAACTATCGGAATCCAAAGGGAAGACCGATCAGAGGAGCAAGAGAAGCATAGAGGAAGAGTCATTTGAAACCACAAGAAGCAAAGAGTAGAGTCGTTACTCTGTGTAACTGCATTCAACAGTTAACCGGCGGGTTTGTAATAGTGGCAGTGGTTATCGGGCGAACGCTAGGCGGTAAGTGGTATTTAGAGGAGAGCGCCCGATTCCATTAACCGAGCGACACGTAGCACTCAGGTGGAGAGATAAAACCACTTTTTCAAGTGGTTATTTCTCTTGCAAGTGGCTCACTTGAAATGCATGTAGGCCGTTGGATCTAGCGCGGGTTGATCGACGGCGAAGGATCAACGAACGGTTTTGGGTTGATCGAGTTAAGTTGGGACCATTAGATCTGGAGAGAAGATCAACATTGGAGGATCGCTAAGGAATACTACAAGAGTGTAAAGTTGTGTCATGATAAAATATGTGATTGTGATATATATATATATATGGACCCACGGGACCATTACAATATGATGTAATATAATATCGCATCCATCACAATATTGCAAGCCTCTTTAAAAGCCTTGCCACATTAAAATGCCGATTGCGATATAATTGCTGACCCGACTACACCATTATAGCATGGCTTAATCAAATGTTGCATCCGTGGTAATCGCAATATACAAAGGAATGTCAAACCGGTGATTGCGATAAGGGTGTGGACCCGATCGATTTATTAATAACTATTTAATACCATATCGCATCCACTCCATCGGCAGTTGGGAATCGGCTATGTTATGTGCGAACCTCCAAAAGTTGTGATTGCGATAAAAGGATGACGTGGCATGTGGGACCTCTATATGGGTATAGCCTATTCTATATGATTTCCGTGAATATGGAAGACTCTTCACTATGTTTTTAATATTCAAGTCGGTCGGCCTTCTTCCACTAAACGCGTCTTTCCATTGGTGAAACTCATATAAATCTACGATAAGACGTATCATTTCGAATGATCTACTGTGGGCATCAATCACAGAACAAAACGGTAGTTCACAACTCGTGATTATGAAAAGAAGACGAAAGGACGAGCGAGCGTAGATTGGGAAGCTGAAGCTCAAGCGACCGGAGGAGGGAAGCCAGAAGGTCGAGCGAGCGTTGAGGAAGCCGAAGCTCAAGCGAGCAAGGAGGAAGCCAAAAGGTCAGGCATATCAGGCTTCTATAACAGTGAACAAGGAAGGTTCAAAGGGTTGTTAGTGAACTGTAAGAAAAAAAGGAAGTCGAAGTTCTGGCAGAAGTGGAAGGAACAGGAGGATAGAAGCAAGTCATAGGTCCAGCAAGGTTGGGAGTAGAGAATTACAACCAAACAGATCCAGACAGTTACAGTAGAGGGTTGGATCCCTTGAGGTTGGTGCCTCAAAATTGAAAGGATTGGTGTCCTGGGAGTTGGTGCTCCTAAATTCAAGGTTGGTGCCTTGACAAGACAGAGTTGGTTCTCTGGAGGTTGGAGCCTCACAAAGAGTCCAAGTTGGTGCTTAGCAACTGATTGAAACCTTATATATATCTATATATATATATATATATATATATATATATATATATATATATATATATATATATATATATATATATATATATATATATATATATATAGATATATATATATATATAGATATATATATATATATATATTGTAAAGTTGGTGCTTGGCAACTGATTGAAACCTTATATATATACATATATATGTATGTATGTATGTATGTATGTATGTATGTGTGTATGTATGTATATATATATAGATATGGTACTTGATTTATTGCAAAGATCACATTCATAAAAGCATATATTCTTGTTATCTATTTCTGTGTTCCAAATATAAATGTTTTTAACTGATAAAAATAATAATTGGAAAGAAACACTGATTCGCCCCCCCCCCCCCCTCTCAGCATTTCCAACAATTGGTATCAGAGCAGGCTTCCTCATATCAGCCTAATAGCTTGAAGAAGGATTCTTAGTCATGACGATAAATCAAGAAGTGGCAGGAAGACCTCCTCTGTTCGATTGCACAAATTTTGGTTTCTGGAAAAAGAGAATGTCCTACTACTTAATGTCCCTTGGACCTGAAGTTTGGCATTCGGTCTTAAATGAGAATATAGCTCCTTCCACTCTTCCAACAGACCAAGATGAGAGGAAAGTCTACGTTGCAAATGCAAAAGCCTTAAACTCCATCACTAGTGGAATCACTGATTCTGAATTTACAAAAGTCATGAATTGTAACTCTGCCAAAGAAGTACGGGATAAGATAATTGGCTTATACGACGGGGACTCCAAAGTCAAGAAGGCAAAACTTCATTCTCATAGAAGGAAATTTGAAAGTCTTAAAATGGATGATGAAGAAGATATTGCATCATACTTTCTCCGAGTAGCTGAAGTGTGTTGTAGGGAAAAGTATCCGACTCGGATGACCCTAACCCACTCTAAGGGTGACAGTTCCTTAGCAACAACTGTAAAACAAACTACTGAAGGTTTACTTCTTTATGAAAGCAAAAGAGGATGGAGAAAGCACTAACCGTTGCCTTGCGCTTAATGTCGAATCCAAACTCTCCTCTTTGGCTGCTTGTTCCTAGCTCTTTGTCCTTCTGCTCGCCCAGCTACAATGAGATCCTGCACAAAGACAAAGAAGGAAACTACAAGAGGCATGCAATCATAACTGGTTCATGGATTAGTGTAAACCAAACATGCAATCATCACAATATATAACTGAAAAAAGAGCACATAGAAGAACCTCAATAGCTTTTATTAATGAAGAAATAAAGGTTCTGAGAGGATTACAACCATTGCAGGCTCCAACCCAGCAACACCTCCCAGCAGAAAGAATTGCTCTTCTTCACCTCTCTCAAACAATCACCCCATAACTCAAGAATGAAACCAACAGCATATCATTACTTTGCACCAAATTCCAGCCTCCTGAGCTCATAGGAGAGAGCTCAATATATAGATGAATTGAGAAAGGATGAGTCAGCTTGCAACTGATGTGTAGCTGCCTTGTGTCCTCTCTCTCTTCAGTTAATCTTTAGTTGATCTTCAGTTCTTGAGTCCACTTGGTGAACCTTGTTTCCACTTGGAGAAACAAAGCCTCTGACTCATCACAAGGCGAAATACCTGATCCAAGTGTCATTTTTGGAAGATTCCAAAGCCATGACTCACTGTGCCACATGTCCAAACTCGCCCAACGCAGGTGGGCTTTGTTCTACCTGCTTTGCAACGCAGGTACACCATGGAGCAGTTGTGTTTCAGCGCAGAAGCCTAGTGGAGCACCTGCTTTGATTTCAGGATTGCTTGTTTTTGAGTGTTTTCAGGTGGAGAACTGATCTGAGGGCTGTTGGTTTGCTGACCTTGTTCCTCTAGGGGTAGGAACATCATGTTTAGGGAACTTTGGATCCCTTGGATTATTGACAATTCATGCTTATTGCTGTAAGGCACAAAATTGTCTATAACAGATGCCCCCTAAAGTATGAGGTCGTTTATCGGGTGAAATGCTTTATTGAAAGGATCCGAAGTTCATTCAATCTGCTGAGAAGTGTCCTGTAATAAGATACAATACAATACATTATTTTTCATACATTTTTCATGATCTAGCTGAGGCGGGCATTCCCATGCTCAGCTTTATAAATACATTTTGGTACATAGAACAGACGATCGTCTGATGTAGACTGATATTCCTCTGCCGAAATTATCATCCTTTGAGAAGGATGATCATCTGCTGTAATGATGTACATATCAAATGTCTTTATGTCCTGAATATATATCGCAGCCCGGATGGATGAAACTAGATCCGGGGTCTTCAAACTCTTCCGATCTTCACTCGATGTACAAGTCAATCCATGTGAGAATTTCTTGAAGTCGAACATGGAAAGACATCGCTTGATTACCGGTCAATGATGTAAACCGTTAACAAGCGCGAGAGGAATCACCGATAAGGATGATGACCCTCAAGGTACGACAGTACAATCTACATGGTGGGAATAAAGGACTTGGTGTCGACCACCATGCAAAATCTTCTGGTCGAAGGTCATTGACGTATACCTGTCGCCGGAAGTGAGAAACTTGCCATTGAGGCATGCAAGCTTCAAAGTACTGAGGGGGGTGTTCCTAGATCAACTCCTTGGATAATGAGCTGATGTCGACAAGGAGCGATCCGTCAAAGGAGGGCCTTAATGAATCCCACATCAGTGACACGGAACGGAGCTAGTGATTATGATGAGGTGAAAACAAACTGTGATGTATGATTCAGGGTGGCGGTCATGAAGTGGATGAAGGATAATGTATGGCAGTGGGTGGAACACGGTTGACTCTTTACAGAACCACATCTCTTGAACATATAACGACACTGATGTGATGGATTGGTAGCATTACCCCAATGGTGGATGGTGTGGCGAGGACCATGATTCTGCGACCGGTGAATGAAACAACCCAACCCGATGTGCTACGGAGACAAAGTGTCATGTTCAAGAGCGACTTGCTACCATTAATGCTGTGAGGTTCTCCCAATTTTTCCCCAGTCATTGCTGACCAGTACCTCTTTATTTTTGTCAAGCTTGAGGAGGATAACATATGCTTGTTCTATAACCTGCCCTTCGGGCAAGCCCATCGCTATGTTTTAACGAGCCTAGCGATAGGGAAACTCGTTCTCGTCTAAAGACAAGTTTGTCGCTATTTAATCATTTTAACGAGTCTAACGACAAGGAAAACTCGGTCCTTTTCATTTTTAGAGAGTCTGAAAAGGTACAAAAAGTTAACTCCAAAATTCCTTTTTCGTCATCTAATCCCTTAAGTCCGAAAAAGTTTAAAACAATACAGAAGGGATGAATTTTCGGTTGCTTTAACGAGCCGAACAAACAAGCGCTCGATCTTTTTGTGCAATAATCCCTCAGGTCCAAAAAGATTAAAATCTAGAGGAGGGATAGCTTTCCGGTCGCTTTAACGAGCTGGAAGGCCAAAACTCGGCAAACTTTTCATATTTTACGAGTCAGTGAAAAGAGCTCAAAGAAGACTCGTCTTTTGAGGAACGAGTGATGAACAGGGATAGCAGCAGATTCCAGGTACAGGTTGGAATTCTCCAATCACGGCAGTGTCACAAGGATGGCTAAGTGAAATCACTCTTCGCAGCTGTTCCTCAAAATGGGTAAACAAACATATGGAGGTGAACGATTGGCCAAATGAACAGATGGAGGTGATGGCATATAAACACGACCAAGGGCTTTTAATATGGCTTTCAAAGGTTACATTTCTCGAGGTTGTTTACCGGTTCATTTTTCTGGATGAGCTTGAACTGCTAGGGAAAGATTGCTCACAATTTACGTTTATTTTTTAACGAGCATGAACTTCTGCACAAAAACTGCTCGATGATTGCTTTTATTTTTTAACGAGCATGAACACTGCTAAAACTGCTCGAATTATACCAGTCTTAATACAAGGAATGCTTTAGGTGAGGTAATCTTATTTAAGGAGCGATACCTCACTAATTACTCCAAATTGGCAGGTTTTAACTTTTGCCCTTCATCCTTTCTTTATGCAAGCTAGAAACGGCTAATCCTACGAGTTTAACGGGTTAGACCTACAGGTTTAAAGGGAGGACCTAAAAATTAAAAAAAATAAATAGTCGTCCCGTGCTTGCACTCCAAAAGGTTTGCATGCCCCCAGGTATAAAGTATAATTTCAAGATTCTGCCATCTCTTACTTATTATCCGAAAAATGGTTTTGTTTGCTGCCGCAAACTAAACTCTCTTTTCGGCGATGTCTATCATTAGGTTGCTAAGGATGGTGACTACTTGTTGCAGCAATTTCATCTCTTTCTTTGAAGACTACCCCTACTTATCCTTCAAAACAGCTTGTTTTAATGGGTGAGGCTTGAAATTCAAAGATGGTGGCTTCTTGCTGCCACAGATAGACCCCCTCCTTAGGAGAGCCCACTTCTTTAGACAAAGGGAGCGATTGCTTCGCTCACATAACTTTGACAAAAGAATTTTATCCTAGAACAACCCTCTCTTCCTCTGCCGGACGGGGTACGGACTAGTCCATCCTTCTGCGGAAATTAACTTTATACCTAAGGTTTTCTCTGCCCGAGGCAGGCCAGGGTGCATGCCCCCTGGGTCCCAGTTCTTTCTTTTCGAATTACTCGCATTCATCGGGAAGTAGAACCGGGGGCGGTGGCATTCCTTGAGCGAATAAACCGTTAAGGGATGGTATTTGACTATTTGCAATGCGTGATCCTGGAAATGAAAGTTGGTCTACTAGCTGGACCATTCTTCCTTCGTGCGGAAAACACATGACTCTAAAGAGTGAGGACACTATTGCCTCCATGCAATATATATAGTCTCGTCCAAGGAGTAAGTTATATGCCAAGGGTCCCTGGACGACCATGATGTTCATGCGAACTGTTTTCCCTTTCAATGTAACCGGAACATTGGGGAGAATCCCTAACGGGTGACTGGTTCCTTTATCAAAACCTGATAGATTTCTCATCTCAGGTAAAAGCGCCGGGCAACCCAGTGCTTTCCAAGCAACAGAGGAAAGGATACTCACAGATGCCCCTTCATCAATGATAGTTCTAGCCATCACCATTCTGTAGATTTGGACTATGATTCTGAATGGGATACTGGCTGGTAACCGGGGTCTGCCTAGTTGATTCCAATCAAAGGATACAACTAGGTTGCTTGGTGGTGGGACCGAATATACGGCCGGATACGACCCTGACGATGTTCCTTCCTGCGATAAAGGAATGGGCGCATTGCCCTGATGCTCATCAGAGTCTGTGTTGATGAAAAGAATATGGACGGTGTCATCCTTATCCTCTTCAGTGAGGGTGTCATTTGAAGATGGGTCTTCAATGATGGAGTCATTGGACGATGAAACCTCTGAAGGAAGAACCGGGTCAACTGCCGTTTCGACCTTTAGACTTTCGTCTGGTCTGGATTCAGTAGGTTCATTCTCAATGACCGACACTTCAGCTGACCACTTGGGCGGGTCAGCTGGATTTTCAACTATCGAGGGATTAGGCGCGAGTTTTTGGTATCCAGGAGGAAGTCGTAACGGCGAAACCGGACGATCTTCCAAAACTCTCTTTGCCTCATCTAAGAATGGACATCTGTGGATGGCATGCTCGCCTTCACACAATATACAGGGCGATCTTGGTCTCCCTCTTCGTCCTTCACTCTCGCTAGTTGACGGACTGCAATCAACATGACTGCCAGAGGTTGATGCTACCGGATTGTGCAATCTTGGGGACCAGTCCCTTAGTATCCGGGAATACAAGGACAATCACGATGGAAGTGGGCCCCTTCGCAAATGACACACGGCGATTTAGGCCCGGTCGGTGCAGTGTGTGGGTTTTTGTCAGCTATCTTTTGCTTGCCCCCAGTCGCCTTCGCCATAGGCTCCTTCTGCTTCTTTTCTCTCTTCTTCCTTTCCTTCTTCTCCTTGGGAGGCTAACTTTTGCCAGCTCTACCTTGCGAAGATGAAGGATTAGAGGAAGTATTGTAAGAAGTGGAAGGCTGGTGGGTAGTCCTAGACTGGTCTGACTGTTGATTCGACTGCTCAGGATTAGTGGCGATCTGGACTACATTAGTTGAAAAGAGCCATACAGGTAGGCCAATTGTCAATCCTGGAAGTGACAATGTTGCCATATGAGGCGCACCAACATCTCCCCAAGAGGAGAAGGGATTTGGACTTCCGCCAAGGTTGCCTCCTTGGTTGGTGGGCTCCATACTTTTCAACTGAAAGATCAACGTGGGAATAACAGGTGATTTTGTTCCGCTTAAAATAAATTTTATTAACGACGCTTTTAGACACAAACTTGCTTTTTCATGTTTTAAGAGTCGAGAAAAAGCTAAAGATGACTCTAGTCGCCTTCGATGTTTTAACGAGCCCGAAGTGACAAATGCTCGGATGGACTTTTTCAGTTATAGAGTTTGAAAAAGGCCAAAAGAAACTGCTCTGGAGTTCTAGGCAGAGGGTGTGCCAAACTTTTCGCGAAACCACAGAATACGTTTTACGGTACGGGTGGTCGATCTTCGTGAATGCTGTGTTCACTGCATCGCGATCAATAGGGCGGTTGACACGGCTTCCTATGGATAAAGGATAATTGCCTATAGGGGTCTCCCAATATATACGCGACGGTACGTGGGAGCACAAGTCCGTATTAGTGCCACCGACTCTCAGGAGGAATCACCCACCTTCGTAGAGATCGACAGTCACTATGTTTAACGACGCCGGAACACGTCTCTACCTAGACCTCTATGTGTTTGTGTTATGTTACAAAGCATTGTTATGTAAATTGGATTTATTTTAATGTTGATCTTGCTTATCAGTTTGCCTTTAAGGATCACCACGAGATGTATATAACAAATTCCTGAGTGCAGTCTAACATGAGAAGCAAACTTTTCAATCTTTCAACTTTGAAAACCTTAACTACTGAGGGAAAAGAAAGGCAAATCTTTTCACACAGATCATAGAGCACACACTAAAATGCAAATTTTTCTAAATCGTCAAGCACACAGTCAAATGCAAAATGCACAATGCATGTATTTTCTTTTCCCTTTCTTAATGTGGATGGATACAAAAAGAAAGTGGTTATATAACTTTGATTTCGATTTAAAGCGAAAGTAAACAAGCTTGTCCAAAATCAAAAGACACCTTAAGATTCACTTTCTTAATCACTGGAAATACATGAAATCAAACCATACGAACGAAAGTAAAACGACTAACCAGCTATGGACAGCAAACAAGCTAACTCTTTAGACCAGCAAAACGCCTAACACAGGTTCAGATCTAAGAGGCCAAAAGCATGACTAGTTTACTTTTCGTTATGGGAAATTGTAAATGAGCAAGAAATACAAAGAACAAGTACAATTTCGTTATATAACAGAGGCGGAATGATGGCAAGTAATATTGGTTTCAAAACAGGGCACAAGACTGACACCTAGCAGCAAAACTAAGTGAAAACAGGCAAGAGAAAGGAGGAAACCCCAAATGCACTAGGCAAATTTGGGCCAACGCAGGCTCTGCACAGCCAAACTGGATCTCAGCGCAGGTAGCCCCTTCGGGACCTGCGTTGCAAAGCAGGCAGCCTGTGTACTACCTGCTTTGGAAAACGAGAATTGCGTTTTCACAGTTTCCGGGTCATAATTTTCTCAAAAATGCACGGTTTTTGCTCAAATCAGAAGCAATCAGTCAAGCATACTTAAAGGGATGATTTAGAAGGTGCAAAGCTATCACTAAGAGTTTACAAGGATCTTTGTAGATCAGCTCTTCAAATCATGAATCTGCTCAGACAACGAGCAAGAGTAGCAGCCCCTCTACTTCGCTTTTGATATAGTCAAAAGCTTTTCGATTTGGTACTCTTTTGTTCAAGAAATGAATAGCAAAATACTACAAACACAATCAAACGGATACGATCCCCAGTGGAGTCGCCAGTTTGTTGTAGGGAAAAGTATCCGACTCGGATGACCCTAACCCACTCTAAGGGTGACAGTTCCTTAGCAACAACTGTAAAACAAACTACTGAAGGTTTACTTCTTTATGAAAGCAAAAGAGGATGGAGAAAGCACTAACCGTTGCCTTGCGCTTAATGTCGAATCCAAAATCTCCTCTTTGGCTGCTTGTTCCTAGCTCTTTGTCCTTCTGCTCGCCCAGCTACAATGAGATCCTGCACAAAGACAAAGAAGGAAACTACAAGAGGCATGCAATCATAACTGGTTCATGGATTAGTGTAAACCAAACATGCAATCATCACAATATATAACTGAAACAAGAGCACATAGAAGAACCTCAATAGCTTTTATTAATGAAGAAATAAAGGTTCTGAGAGGATTACAACCATTGCAGGCTCCAACCCAGCAACACCTCCCAGCAGAAAGAATTGCTCTTCTTCACCTCTCTCAAACAATCACCCCATAACTCAAGAATGAAACCAACAGCATATCATTACTTTGCACCAAATTCCAGCCTCCTGAGCTCATAGGAGAGAGCTCAATATATAGATGAATTGAGAAAGGATGAGTCAGCTTGCAACTGATGTGTAGCTGCCTTGTGTCCTCTCTCTCTTCAGTTAATCTTTAGTTGATCTTCAGTTCTTGAGTCCACTTGGTGAACCTTGCTTCCACTTGGAGAAACAAAGCCTCTGACTCATCACAAGGCGAAATACCTGATCCAAGTGTCATTTTTGGAAGATTCCAAAGCCATGACTCACTGTGCCACATGTCCAAACTCGCCCAACGCAGGTGGGCTTTGTTCTACCTGCTTTGCAACGCAGGTACACCGTGGAGCAGTTGTGTTTCAGCGCAGAAGCCTAGTGGAGCACCTGCTTTGATTTCAGGATTGCTTGTTTTTGAGTGTTTTCAGGTGGAGAACTGATCTGAGAGCTGTTGGTTTGCTGACCTTGTTCCTCTAGGGGTAGGAACATCATGTTTAGGGAACTTTGGATCCCTTGGATTATTGACAATTCATGCTTATTGCTGTAAGGCACAAAATTGTCTATAACAAAGTGGTCAACTCTCTTAAAGGATTGGAAGAAAACATTGAAGAAAGCACCATTGTTCTAAAGGTCTTAAGATCTCTCCCAGACAAATTTGACTCCAAAGCAAGTGCCATAGAATAAATGAAGGATCTAGATACTCTCAAGATGGATGAACTCCATGGAATCCTCATTGCCTATGAGATAAGAAAAGGTTGCCCAAGTTCCAAAGATGCAGCATTCAAGGCCTCAAAATCAAAAAAGGGGAAAGAAAGGAATGTCAGTAGTGATGACTTCGATGTTGAATCCGAATTGGTGCAATTTGTACGAAGGCTGAAGAAAGGATCTAAGCTAAAATGTAAATACCCTCTTGCTTGTTTCAAATGTGGAAAAATAGGTCATTATGCTGCAAAATGTCCTCATAAGCATGACAATGATGATGAAGAAAATTATAAAAGGATGGTATACAAAAAGAAAGGGTTCAATAAGAAGAATGTCCTTTCTAAGCAAGATGAGTCTGATGAAGATGAATTTGTAGTCATCAAAAATAAATCAACTAACCAGTTCCCTCACCACAAAGGAGGCAATGAAGAGTCAGATGAAGAAAATGACCATGTTGGAAGCCAAGAAGTATTATTCATGGCATTCACAAAATGACTCAGGGCTAGATGGAAATGTAGATGAATTGTTAATAAGTGCCATTGAAGAAAATGAGAAATTATGGAATAAAATCATTTCTCTCAAGGTAGAAAACGAGGAAACAAAAAGAAGGGAAGATCTCTTGAAAAATAAGCTAAAAGAAAAAGAAGAAGCTTGTGAAGAACGTGAAGCCGAAATAATATCTCTGAGGAAGGAATTGGAGCAAGTTAAAAAGGGTTGGAAAAGATCTCAAATACTTGACACTATCCTAAATAATCAAAAACCTCAACATGACAAATCTGGAATAGGTTTAAAGGAGAATCATCAAGTACTAAGAATAATGCGAAAAGCTATGCCAACGTACTTTCCAGCAACCCAAAAGAAGAAAGATTATTTCATCAAAGTCTCATCCCAGATCCAAAGAATGAAGAGAGAGTAACTCCAAGGAAGAATGTTGATTCGAAACATGGATGTTACAACAGATACAAAACAGTATTTCATCAAAGGCCCATCTCAAAACCAAAGAATGAAGCGGGAGTAACTCCAAGGAAGAATGTTGATTCAAATCATGGCTATTACAACAGGTACAAAACTATCTTTTTTGGGCATTGTTTCCATTGTAAAAATTTTGGTCATCAAGCTAGACATTGCATGGCTCGAAAGAATGACACATCAAAAATGAAGGATCAAATAAACAAACCATATGGCCCCAAAGGGGAAGGAAAAATCAAGACCTACAATTCTTTTGATCCCTTGGCCAAATTTGATTTGATTTGCTCATTATGTAATAATAATGGACACAATGAACAAAATTGCCCACTCAAAAGAGGAAAAGCAATAAGTGAGAATCCCAACACGGATAAATGTGGCCTAGCTCTATGTGCTCAAAATAATGAAAATCATTGGTTTGTGGATAGTGGGTGCTCCAGACACATGACAGGGGACAAAAGGAAGTTTGTCTCATTGAACAAAAAGGAAGGAAATGTATCCTTTGGAAGTGGATCTGCCAAAATTGTTGGAAAAGGAACTGTTACTCTTATTAATGGAAAAGGAAAAGCTCAAAATGCTTTGCTAGTAAACGGGCTCAAACACAACCTCTTGAGTGTTAGCCAAATCTGTGATCAAGGACATAATGTTGTCTTTAGCACTAAAGACTGTGAAATAAGGAACTCTTCCTCAGGGGAACTTGTGGCGAAAGGGGTTAGAACACCAGAAAACATCTACATTCTAAACAAGATTCAAGAAGATAAATGCTACTTAAGTCAAACAGATGAAAGTTGGTTGTGGCACAAGCGACTTGGACATACAAGCTTCGATAACTTGATCAATATCAGCAAGATTAAAGCAGTACGAGACATTCCAAAGTTATTCAAACCAAATCAAGGAATATGTGGTCCATGTCAACATGGAAAGAAAACCAAAACCAGCCACAAGACCAAGGAGTTTTCTACATCAAAGCCTTTGGAGATCATCCATGCTAATTTATGTGGACCAACTAGAACTTCGACACTCCAAGGAGAAAGGTACTTTGCTTTATTTGTTGATGACTATACTAGAATGATGTGGATATATTTTATAAAATATAAATCCGAAGCATTTGAGTGTTTTAAGAATCTTAAAGCTCTTGTAGAAAATGAAAAGGACTCAAAGATTAATAGCCTCAGAATAGATAGAGGGGGATAATTCACATCAAAAGAATTTAATGAATTCTATAAAATACATGGAATTAAAAGAGAACTCTCTACGGCCAGAACACCCAAGCAAAATGGGGTAGTTGAAAGAAGAAACCGAACAGTTCAAGAAATGGCAAGAACAATGTTAATAGCAGCTGACTTGCAGCCAAAATTCTAGAGAGAAGCAGTCGGGACAACTGTCTATACCTTGAATCGAACTCAATTAAGACCAAACAATGAAAAGACTCCTTACGAATTATGGAAAGGAAGACCTGCTTCCGTAAAATACTTCAAGATTTTTGGAAGCAAGTGCTTCATAAAAATCAATGATGGATCACCAGGAAAATTTGATTCACGTGTTGACGAAGGGATATTTCTTGGATATTCTATAAGAAGAAAAGCCTACAAGTGCTACAATAACCATCTACGGAAAATAGTGGAAAGCATTGATGTAAAAATTGATGAAGACCTTCCAGAAAAAGAAATTGAAGAACATGAATTTGATCCTCTCATTGAAGAAGAAGAACCTGAAAAAGAAGAAAAAGACCAAGGAAAAAGAACCATCTCAAACCCCTTCAAAGATGAATTTCTCCAAAAATATCACCAGAAGAGCAGATTATTGGCAATATGGATGAAGGGATGCAAACCTGAAGAAGGATGACTAATATACCAAAGAAGAATGATGTTTCTCTTCTATCCATGATAGAACCAGAAACATTTACTCAAGAAAGTAAGGATCCTCATTGGGTAAAAGCCATGGAAGAAGAAATGTCTCAAATTGAGAAGAATGAGACATGGGAGTTGGTACCTTGTCCAAAGGACAAAAACATAATAGGAACCAAGTGGGTGTTTAAAAACAAAATGAATGAAGATGGACAAATCATCAGAAACAAGGCAAGGCTTGTTTGTAAAGGCTATTCACAAATTGAAGGAATTGACTTTGAAGAAACATTTACACCAGTAGCTCATGTGGAAGCTATCTGAATGTTCTTGGCATTTTCTTGCTCAAAAGGATTCAAAATCTATCAAATGGACGTAAAATCAGCATTTCTGAATGGGGAACTCAAGGAAGAAATCTACATGGAACAACCAGAAGGGTTTAATCTAACAGAAGGAAAATACTTTGTTTGTAAGTTGAAAAAGGCATTATATGGGTTGAAACAAGCTCCTAGAGCTTGGTACGCAAGATTGGATCACTATCTACAACAACAAAGCTTCAAGAAGGGGGTGGCAGGAAGTAATCTCTACATATAGATGGATGAGGATAAGTTACTAGTCACACTTGTTTATGTTGATGATCTGTTTTTTGCTAGTAATAATGATGAGATGAGCCATGATTTTTCTCAAAATATGTCAAAAGAGTTCAAGATGTCGATGATAGGAGAGTTATCTTACTTCCTTGGACTACAAGTATTTCAAACCACGGCAGGCATGTTCATATCTCAAGCCAAATATCTTAAAGACATGCTTAAAAGATATGGAATGGAAGACTGTGCACCCATGAGCACACCTATAACCACAAATTGTAAATTAAGCAAAGATGATGACTCCCCTCCAGTAGATGCAACTCATTACAGGTCAACAATTGGAGCCCTTCTATACTTAACTGCTACAAGACCCAACATTATGCAGGTAGAAGGAATGGTGGGAAGATTTCAATCAGCCCCTAAACAATCCCATTTGATGGTTGTAAAAAGAATTCTCAGATACTTGAAAGGAACTCCTGATTTTGGCCTTTGGTACCCTAAGAACTCAACTCTTACTGTGACTGCATACATCAATGCTGATTGGGTCGGAAGTGTTGATGATCGAAAAACTACTAGTGGAAATTCATTCTTTCTGGGAGACTATTTAGTATCTTGGCTAAGCAAAAAACAGACATCCATATCACTATCTACAGCTGAAGTCGAGTATATAGCTGCCACAGATTTTTGTACTCAAATATTATGGATGAAGGAAGCT
This sequence comes from Pinus tabuliformis, assembly GCA_031772625.1. Lineage (NCBI taxonomy): Eukaryota > Viridiplantae > Streptophyta > Pinopsida > Pinales > Pinaceae > Pinus > Pinus tabuliformis. Next base: position 160,728,274 of record CM062816.1, on the reverse strand, counting down.
CTGAAAGATGTCAACATAGGTACAAATCAACCAATTACCATCTATTATGATAACACTAGTGCTATCAGCCTCAGCAAAAATCCAGTGATGCATTCAAAGACCAAACATATACCTATCAAGTATCATTTCCTTCGTGAACAAGTAGCTGAACAAAACATCATCTTGGAGTATATCAATACTAAGGAGCAGATAGCTGATATTTTCACAAAACCTCTTCCTCGAGAAGCATTTGAACATCTTCGTCAAAAGATGGGATTTATCTCTTTAGCATCATTTAAGTTGATTCATAAAGATGTTGCAAGACAGGGGGAGCAGTTTGGCAGGGGGATTCCCTGAGCACTCCTTTGCCATTGATGTCAAAGGGGGAGAGAAGAAGAATATTGCCATCAATAACAAAGGGGGAGATTGTTGACCTAGATTGTCATTGATGTCAATATGGCAATATTCTAGGAGAAGCGAAGCAAGAATCCATGAGGAGAAACCAGAGGAAAGCTAAGACAGTCAAGCCATTGGAGAGAATATTGAAAGTCATAGGAGCTATCAGAGCAGAGCTATCAAATCAAGGAAGAAGTTCATTAGAAGGAACAAAGAGGAACACGCATCAAGAGGGGAAGCCAGTGGAAGAGCAGTTAACGGAGGAGCATTGCATGTAATATATGCCAAAGAAGAACTATCGGAATCCAAAGGGAAGACCGATCAGAGGAGCAAGAGAAGCATAGAGGAAGAGTCATTTGAAACCACAAGAAGCAAAGAGCAGAGAGTTGTTACTCTGTGTAACTGCGTTCAACAGTTAACCGGCAGGTTTGTAATAGTGGTAGTGGTTATCGGGCGGTCGCTAGGTAGTAAGTGGTATTTAGAGGAGAGCGCCTGATTCCATTAACCGAGCGACACGTAGCACTTAGGTGGAGGGAGAAAACCACTTTTTTGGGTGGTTATTTCTTGCAAGTGGCTCACCCGAAATTCATGTAGGTCGTTGGATCTAGCATGGGTTGATCAACGGCGAAGGATCAACGGACGGTTTTGGCTTGGTCGGGTTAAGTCAGGACTGTTAGATCTGGAGAGAAGATCAATGGTGGAGGATCGCTAAGGAATACCGCAAGAGTGTAAAGCCGTGTCATGATAAAATATGTGATTGCAATATATATATATATATATATATATATATATATATATATATGGACCCACAGGACCATTACAATATGATGTAATATAATATCACGTCCGTCGCAATATCGCAAGCCTCTTTAAAATCCTTGCCACATTAAAACGCCGATTGCGATATAATTGTGGACCCGACTACACCATTATAGCATGGCTTAATCAAATGTCGCATCTGCGGTAATCGCAATGTACAAAGGAATGTCAAACTGGTGATTGCGATAAGGGTGTGGACCCGACGGACTTATTAATAACTGTTTAATACCATATCGCATCCACTCCATCAGCAGTTGGGAATCGACTATGTTATGTGCAAACCTCCGGAAGCTGCGATTGCGATAAAAGGATGACGTGGCATGTGGGACCTCTATATGGGTATAGCCTATTCTATATGATTTCTGTGAATATGGAAGACTCTTCACTATGTTTTTAATATTCAAGTCGGCCGAACTTCTTCCACTAAACGTGTCTTTCCATTGGTGAAACTCATATAAATCTACAATAAGATGTATCATTTCAAATGATCTACTATGGGCATCAATCACAGAACAGAACGATAGTTCACAACTCGTGATTATGAAAAGAAGACGAAAGGACGAGCTAGCGTAGATTGGGAAGCTGAAGCTCAAGCAACCAGATGAGGGAAGCCAAAAGGTCGAGTGAGCGTTGAGGAAGCCGAAGCTCAAGCGAGCAAGGAGGAAGCCAAAAGGTCAGGCATATCAAGCTTCTATAACAGTGAACAAGGAAGGTTCAAAGGGTTGCTGGCGAACTGTAAGAAAAAAAGGAAGTCGAAGTTCTGGCAGAAGTGGAAGGAACAGGAGGACAAAAGTAAGTCATAGGTCCAACAGGGTTGGGAGCAAAGAATTACAACCAAATAGATCCAGACAATTACAGCAGAGGGTTGGATCCCTTGAGGTTGGTGCCTTGACAAGACAGAGTTGGTTCTCTGGAGGTTGGAGCCTCACAAAGAGTCCAAGTTGGTGCTTGGCAGCTGATTGAAACCTTAGATATATCTATATATATATATATATATATATATATATATATATATATAGATATATATATTGTACTTGATTTATTGCAAAGATCACATTAATAAAAGCATCTATTCTTGTTATCTATTTCTGTGTTCCAAATATAAATGTTTTTAACTGATAAAAATAATAATTGAAAAGAAATATTGATTCACCCGCCCCTCTCAGTATTTCCAACACCATTTTGTATACCTATCAATACAAAAACCCTTTACTCCCTATATATCCCCCAATACATTATGTCATTTTTTCCTCAATATATATCCCCCAATATGAATGCACGTGGTATGGTATTGCTCCCCCAGTGAAACCCCTTATGGGCAGGGGTCATGGGGACCGGTTAGACCAGGGTCAAAGTGTGATATGGTCTTGGTGGAGTGTTTGTAGGGGGGATCGATGTACCATATCGGGATCCTGAGAGTCATGTTAGGAAGGACCAGTGAAGCCATGATAGGTACAGAGAAAAACTCCCGAAGGGGGGAATAAGAAAGGTATTTGGCCAGCAAGATAATGTCTAGGTGGAATAGCTCCTAGATGGTTGAGACCTGGAGGAACAGTTCCTGGAGGGAACATAGGAGAGGTACCCACAAATGGAGGAGGTCTTGGGGGAGTGGGTCTAGAGGGTTCAGCTGGAAAAGAAACAGCTAGATGCTGAGGATCTGGTTGTTGATCAGGTGTACCAGATTGCTTAAAGGTGGCCCGTGACACTTGTAACATGCAAACATTCATGGAAGTGGGTTTAGAAATGAGAGGGGGAGGACCAGGGAAGGCACCCAACAATGAGGAATCATTATAGACTCCGAGCGAGACTGGTGCAAGGAGTTGAAGACTGGTTGTCAAACATTGACGAGATGATGAACTCGGGGGAGGTCATGGATGCCGGCTCATAGTAAGTCAACTGATCAATGGTAATGATCTTCCCTTCATGGGGGAAGCACATCTTGCAGAACACCGCAGACACGATAGCTGACATGGTGTATGTGTAACTACGACCTAAGAGGATGTTGTAATCCAAAGCGGCATTAATGACTTCGATATCGACATGGACAGTCTTGCCCACAAGGGTCACTCGAAAGTTGCGGTACATGTCAAGGGGCTGGGAGGAGTGTCCATACCAGGCACGCAAGGTGATGGTGGAGGGGGACAACTCGGGTGACTTGAGTTGTTTCCAAACAGTAGTGGACATCACACAGGTGGATGCACCTTCGTCAATAATGCATCTGGAGATGATGGCATTATGGACTCTAACTGGTATCTGGAAAGAAATAGATGAAGGTAATGGGGGGTGCTCTGATGTATCAACCAGGAAGACAATAAAACAATCGTCAGAAGGATCCACTGCACCCAAAGCAGTTAGTAGAGCCTTCTTTTGGGAAGGGCACGACTGGAGGACTTCTAGTGTCGACATGGCGATAGGTGATTACGCTAAGTCATCTACTATACTATATGTATGGGCACCTCTATTAGAAGTCAAATTACAACGTAATGGTCCTTTTTGGATCTTGGGAATGGCCTCAACTTTGGGTTGAGGGATCTGTAAAGGACCATTTGGTGTTGTAAGCGGCTCAGTGGACACTTTGGTTTTGGACTCAACAGCTGACGAAGTGGAGGGCTTGTCATGTTGATGTGACCGAGTTTGTAGGTTGATATTGGATGGTTTAACCTCATCAGAGTTCATCATCAGGATCTAGTAGTCACTGGGACTAGAAGGTTGGGGGAGGTGGGTTGCTTGACCTGGCTGGGGTTGAGCATCAACAAATCCTTGCTGACGGAAAGGATTTGTGAGCACAGTTGGTTGAGGTGGCGTAGGGTTTTGAGGCGATTGTTGACCTTGAGAAGATGCTTGAGCTTCCCACATTTGGTGCATCTGGGGTAAAATAGGACACTCATGTGTATAATGGCCATGTACGCCACAACATGCACAAGGCTTATTCATACGAATAGCCTTGTTCTGCTTGGGTTTGCCACCCCGTTGCTGGTTGTTAGTGTTAGGCTGCTTCCCCTGGGGTTCACTAGGCTGGTTACCTTGGTTACCCTAGTTACCCTTGTTACCCTTCCCCTTACACCTTTTTCTTCGAATTATGGGGATTGGTATCACTCTGTTGTGCAAACACTTGTCCCTGAGGGGGAAGTCACTGCTGGGGCTGAGAATGCATTGGAGGCTGTAGTGTTGATGCTTGAGGGGATGGAGCGTCGGGTTGTGCATAAGAAGGAGCAACAGTTTAGTAGATGGGTTGGGGCCCTGGAAACATGTTGCTAGTAGGAGGGGCATAAATGTTGGAGGAACTGGTGCCCCCCTGCAGATAGCCATAAATTTGCTGAGAATATGGCAAAGAGTGTGAAAGGGACAACGACACCGTCAACGGCGTGAGATGCCCCTGGTGCATTAGCACTTCCAAGACGAGGGAGGTCTAGAATGACGGTATAGACATAACCAAATTGAGCATAAATCAGATCATATCTCAAAGCAGTTTGGAGAGCTTCTTCCTCGGTCTGAGGAAAATAGGACGTGACATCTTTCCCGATGGGGGTAAAAGGCTCTTTCGAAACCAATCTAGATAAACACGGTCTTTGAAAGGTGGGGCACAACATGTGCTCCTCCTTCAACGCCACTCTTGAACATGGTCAGAAAGGCAAGTGGTGAAGGACTAGCGGAATGTGGTCAATAGCTCTATACCAGTGTCGTATCGGAGAGGTAACTGGAAATATGATAAGAATGATTTAGCAAGCATCACGAAAATGGAATGAGAGGTGAAGGGATGGTCTACATACCATTTTGCAGCGTCTCTTGTGAGCGTGCTTTGGAAGAGCTGATGACAAATGGAGTCATCGGTTATGGAGTTCGACAAACACCACATGTGGAAGGATCGAACATGGTTGGTAGGATCCTCTCCAGCAATACCCTCAAACTTTGGGATGTTTGAGGGAAGCTTAGTCGGCATAGAGAACCAACCAACATCATGGTGTATGGGGTCGTTTATCAACTAGTTAATATCCGGTAGACTTAACCCAGCCATAAAGGGGAGCATGGGGGCTATCGGAATGGTTCCTGAGACTGTTCCACCTGATGTGACCACCGGTATATTACCGAAGCCACCACCAGTTTGGGTTCCTGCACCATCTATGGGTCCAGACATGGTGACGATATGCAGTGAAGGAGCTTCAAAATCGCATGAGGAATCAGAAGGACCAGGAGAAGAGTCGGGATGGGGACTCGCAGGGCTATGAACTCGAACCTGACGGGGAGGAGTAATACACCCAACCGGAAACTGGGGATGAAAGTCTAATAGTCTCTGTGACTCACGCCTTGGTGGCGCAATGATGGAAGGACACATGGAACACGAAAATGGTGAAGGGAGATCAACAATATATCTTCTGTCTCTAATGCGGTGAGATAAATTTATTATGTTAAGTCTTGGCTTAGCAGTGTAAACCAAGCACCCTTCACTTAAGGTGTACTTGTGTGTGCAAGTGTATTAATTGATTAAGCCCAGATCATGTTTGTAAAAAGGAAAAGATCTTGTTGCAAATAAACTAAAATAAATAACAGAAAATAAACAACAAAACAATTAACTAAACCCCACCCAAACTGGGTTTACAAACATTGTATTGCTTGGTGGCTAAACCGATGGAAAATACACTGAAACATCAAGAGATCTAAATGTCAGTGTGACTGGGATCAAGTGAATCTAAGCTGCTGGAAAGTGGTGCAGCAACAGCAAAAAACTAGAGGGGAAGATCACTGCAAAAAGATAGGGAGATGGGTGAAACACCTAGGGAAACCGATGGGACCCTAAGGGAATGACCAAACAAGCTTAAATGTGAAACTATGGATGGTAGCATCCTATCTTATTAGATCTGAAACAAAAGATTATAGATCTAGAAAATGTGGCTGAAAGTGTTGTAGAAACTCAAACTTCTCACTCAGCTAAAATCCTCCTAGAAAGGTGGAAGTGTACTAGAAGCCCTAGGGGAGGATAAATTCGACTTCGACGAGTAAAATAGAGTGGATCAAGGCCTAAGAGGGATGAGACATAGGTCAGACACCCAGCAGACAACTTGAAGTAAAACTTAGAAACAAATCTGAAAAAAAAACCCTAAAACCCAGAAATCGTAGGTTCTAACCTGTTTTTTGTTGAAATCACACTTTTTGGGCAGAAAGTTGCATTCTGGAGCCCATATCACACCTTTTGGGCTGAAAACTGTGATTTTTGTTCCGAGACTCCCGGTCTGCAAATTTCAAAAAAAAGTGTCGCCTTTGCCACGACTGGTTCCTGTGACCTACGGAAATAACCAGAAAGCTTACGAAAGTCATAAATTTATCAAATCTAGGGTTAAAAGACTAGGAAACGTTAATAGAATTGAAAAAAGAAGAAACCCTAAGATGAAAACCAAAGGTCACCTAGGTTTCTGGATCTGAAGTATAAAACCGAGTGGAGTCGCCAATTTATTGTAGTGTTTTCTTCTCAATGATGTACGAAAAGAACCCACTTAAGGTTGTGGATGACAAAAAATCTCAACAATAGAAATGATTTTTTTCTTTTTTCTCAATTAGTCTACTCCTATATTCATACAAAAAAGTTACAGCGAGGCCACTGCCTCGAGAATTCATGCCATGAAGTTGGCATAGAGCATAAAAACCTTGGCATCCTGACTGTGGAACGGGCAAAAAGACTTACATCAGAGAAATTAGTTTCAAGGAACATTGAACATTCCAAAAAGACTCGAAAAACTGACCCATATAGCGATATCAGACTGAGTGAAACACCGCCGTTTCAAGGACCAATTTTTACATAAATAAAAACATAAACAGACCCCGACCTGTATCATAGACAAAAGCCTGAAACAGGCATGAACCTTGTGAATCGAAAAGGAGGTGAGCTTCGTCTTCGGAGGCAGAACCAAAAACTAGAGGCACTGACTGGTTCAATCTTCATCTGAGGTTGACGGTTGTTCCTCCAAAATTCGGCACCCAAATTGACCTGAATCCATGGAGTCAGATGAATGGACCGCAGATCTTGAAGGCTCTCCTCTCGTAGGTTCGCTTGGGCCAACATTGGCTTCAAAGTGCGTAGTAGGCATGCTTCTGGTGACATGGCGCGGGGTGGCCATATGACTTGCCAACCTCTGTTCCGCTGTAACCCCATGTTGAACTACTCCCGGACCCGAGGTATTCTCACACCTTTCGATTGTCACAGAGACGATGAAGGAGGAGTTTGCCAGGGAACAAGGTATGCGGAAGCGGGCTGTGGGATGCGCATGATGCATACAGGTGCCGCCTCTGGCTTGCCCCCTTCCCCTGCCTCTGCCACTTCTGGTGGCTGGATAGACCAACGCATCCTCTGCGAGGTCCAGAGTGGAGGAGGAGTGCTGGTTGGTGGCTCGACCACGTGAACCGCCGCGCCTGCTTACCATTCTCTGCCTTTCTCTTGGCATTTTTATGGGATGGGGACTGTTAAACGGAGGAGGGAAGGCGGAGAAATGACTGAGGGGCGTATGCACAGAGAGAGCCGAGGACTGAGCCCGAGAAAAGCGGTAAGCGTCAGGAACCGGAGCTGAATGGAGGCCGGAGATGGTAAAGGCGCATATAGCCCAGTAGAGACAGACCAACAGGGGAGAACTCACAGCATGCACCAGAGCCAATGGGAGGCAGGTGGACGAGCTATCGCTCGGAGAGTCGCCCAGGACTGCAACCTTGATGGCGCCGAATGCCTGCAATGGAATAGCAACAATGAGAATTAAACTGAGCGCCATCGTGCCTATAACCAGAAGCAGGGGAGGCAGTGTTAATGCTACCTTAAATGAACTTGTGCGAGGCCAGCTTTCTAGCCCATGACATATACACCTGATGCAATTGGGCTACCACTTGCCCACCTTGTGCACCTCCATCGTACCTCTATATTTATCAATCACCCGCATCCGGGAAACAATAGAAATTATTATTAAACATTGTAGTTCTGCAACTATTGATAGAAACAAAACCTGCCAAAATTCTGATCTAAACAGTGAAAGAAAGAGTAATAACCCCAAAACATCCAATGGAAACCAGATATGTAAAGAATAATTTTATAATAACACCTGTGAAGAGAACAGATAAAAGTTACCAGTCCCCCTCTATGGGATGGGTTCTTAGCTATCCTCAAATGTCTTCAGCTTTTGTAGAGTCTCTCTCCTCAATAATGCATAAACCTAGTAAAAAATATGGTGTGCGACAATGAAAATAATCAGAGTTACAATAGTGAGTGCAACAATGAAAATAATCAAAAGTGAATAATGAATGGAAAACCCTCATATTTATAACAAAATATTGAATTATCCTCAAATAAAGAGCAATAATAAAATATTATTGATCCCATTCTTGGAATAACCACCTGGAATATTTTATTGTATTTGTTTAGGAGGGAAAAAGTATTTAAACTTCTATTTAGAAATAATAGATAAATAAATTATTTATTTATTATCTCAATGAATTAGTTAAGGAATAATAAACAAATAATGATTTATTTAATTATTCCTAAGGGATTTAGTCAAATTTAACAAAGAATAGTAATTAATTAATGATTAATTAGTTATTCTTAGAGAAAAATAATGATTTATCTATTTATTTTTCATGATTGGGTCAAATTTAACAAGGAATAATAATAAAACAACGGTTTAATTAATTATTCCTAGAATAAAATCAAATAAATAGTGATTTATTTAATTATTCTTCATGGGTTTAACTATAAATTATTTAATAAATGTGGTTTATTTGGTAATTTCTCACAATTAAAGCAATTTTACTAGGGTAAAAATGGCTTTACATGGTATACCTTGATCAATCTAATAAATTAGGCTAGATGATCAATTTTTTGGTGATAACACTCAGGACTAGGCTTGACCACCCCAACCAGGACTGACATTCTGTCAAACACTTGGCATCAATGAAATCTACAAGTCTAGGATATAAGACAGAGCATGAATGACTGAAAAATCTTATGAAACATGACAATAAGGATCACCACCTTCTCCATTGAACTATTATAACATCAATTAGGTCTTGCATCCATCAATTTAACAATTACAAGTAAATACATGAGATAACCATGACATGAACCAGTCAATTAACCATTCTTATAACCAACATAAAACCATGTAAATAACAAAGATATAATAACCATTAAATCCACATATAAACAAGTGAAAAATCAAGAGAACTTAGCTTTCATTAATCATAGGAAAATCCGACCAGGTTTGGGACTTCCATGTACCACCCGACCGTAGACATGGCTGAACCAAATCTTTCTTTCAGCCAATCACCCCTATTCCATATTCCAAGCATGAATGTGGGATCTCATGGATAAACCAATCCAAAAACAACTAAGGGAATCCGAGGTTAAACCACCTCCACCCTCACCAAACCATGGTCACACCAAAACAAGTGCTCTAATCACAACTGAACCGAACTTGGAATGCCATCCGAAATCTATCACTATCCTTGAGGAATTTTTCATCTCCTTGTCTCTAAGGCTCTACCGCAATCCAATCTTGGGTCACTAGGCCCTAAACCGAGACCAATCTCTTAGGATTTACCACAATCCAAACCCAGATCACTAGGCCCTAAAGCGAGACTTCTCCCTCAGGATTTAGCTTGTATCCCACCAAAATCGATAAAGAGATTCCGAGACCTTTGGGCATGAACCTTGAGACCACCTCCGCTTTGGATTCTGAAATCCATCTGGAAAACCAAAGCTCAAAACCGAGATAAACATCCCAACATACCATGGCATCCAGAAAAAGGAAAAGCTAGGTGTTATAGGGAAAACTAGTGTCCATTTAGAGCTGCTAGTCCCACTAAGACGGGTAGCTATCTTAGAAACAAACAAACTAAAGTTACTTGCGTTTTCCTTTATGAGAGATAGATGAGAGAGAAGCAGAGAGTACCAACCTCAGTCTTTCGCTTGTCTCCTTGCTTGTTTCCTCCCTCCTTTGACAGAGCTTCACCACTCCTTCCTCACTTGTCCCGCTTCAAAGAACACCTATAGAGTCAAAGTAGCATAATACCATCAAAGCATAGAGATCTATAACCATAAACAATGTAGAATCAGATGTACATTAACCATACAAATGCATACACAAATACAAGATTCAGAAATATACAAGTATATGGAGGAAAACTCAAATAGCTTTATTGATAGAAGTAGTAGAAGAGAGGATTACAACCCAGCTGTCTGATCCAATGCCATCCTCCCAGCATGAAAGCCCTCTTCACCTCATGAAAAGCTAGATCACCCAACAATACAATGTCTCAAAGAGAAACCAACAGCACTTCCTTACAAATTACAAAATTCCAGCCTCTGGATCTCTAGGATGAGGGATCCATATATAGATATTTGCAGGGGGGTGAGTCAGCTTCTGGGATTTTGATTAGTGTCATTTCATTGATAGTTCTTGGTTCCACTTGGAGATTTCATGATCTCTTACTCATCCCTGGGTGAATTCAGAGAGGCAAGTGTCAAATGAGCAGTTTCTAAAAGATTCTCTGGGTTTCCACCTAACTGCCTCTGCCATTTGTCTGCTCTCGCTCATTGCACCCTACAGAAGGGCTTTTCAGTATGCATCGCACCCTTTGCATGTGACAAGTGAGATTCATCGCACCCTTAGCATGGAACAGTCTGTATGGTCCAATTTTGACTAGTTCTGAGTAGTTTTTCAGGGAGAACTTCTGGGAAATGATGTAATCATTTGACCTTGTTCCTTTAGGGTATGAAACAACACTTTTAGGGGTTTAGAAGCCCTTGGTTTATGGACATATGTGATTGGGGTTGCAGTGCCCAAATATGTCTATAACAGTTGCCCCCTAAAGCACGAGGTCGTAAATCTTCTGATGTCGGGTGAAATGCTTTATCATGAGGATCTGAGGTTTTTCGAACTGGAATGTGACCTGTAATAAGATATAATACAATACATTATCTTCATAATATTTTCATGATCTAGCTGAGGCAAGCATTCCCATGCTCAATTTTATAAATTCACTTTCATGTACATAGGACAGACAATCGTCTGTGTGGCAGACTGATGATTCTAGTAGAGCCATCATCCCTTAGCTTGGATGATTATCTGTATAGCTATTGAGTACATTTGATGTCTTTATTTTCCTGAATATATCATAGCCTGGATGGATGAAACTAGATCCGGGGTCTTCAAACTCATTCAATCTTCACCCGAAGTACAAGTCGATCCATGTGAAAATATGTTTTGATGTCGAACATGGAAAGACATCGCCTGATTACCAGCCAATGATGTAAGTTGTTAACAGGCACGAGAGGAATCACCAATAATGATAATGACCCTCAAGGTACTGCAGTACAATTCACGTGGTGTGAATATATGAGTCGATTTCGAACACCACGTAAAATCTTTTGGTCGAAGGCCATTGATGTAAACCTATCGCCGGGAGTGAGAAACTTGCCATTGAGACATGCAAGCTTCAAAGTACTGAAAGGGTTGTTCCTAAGTCAACTTCTTGGATAATGAGCTGATGTCGACAAGAAGTGACCCGTCATAGGAGGGCCTTAATAAATCCCACATCTATGACCCGAAACGAAGAAAATGATTTTCTGGAGGTGAAAATGATTTGATGATACAAGGTTGAGGAATGGCAATCATGAAAAATGGTGAGTGAAGGTATTGTAGTGGATGAGGCATTAGCTAGGTTGGTGAATTCTCTGAGCGGTTTCTCTTGAACATATCGGCGACACTGAAATGGATTGGTAGCATTAACACAAAAAATGGATGGTACGGAGGGCTAATGATGATATGACCGGTGAACGAAATAACCCAACCCGACTCAATCATGGTGATGGAGTAAAAGTGTCATGTTCAAGAGCGACCTGCTACCAATGAAGTTCTTCAAGTTTTCTTCCCAATTTTTCCCCAGACATTGCTAACCAGTACCTCTTTATTTTTGTCAAGCTTGAGGAGGATAACATATGCTTGTTCTATAATTTTCCCTTCGGGCAAACCTGTCGCTATGTTTTAGCAAGCCTAGCGACAGTGAAACTCGCTCTTGTCTATAATGGACAAGTTTGTCTCTATTGTTTTTAACGTGTTTAACTACAAAGATAAATCGGTCCTTTTCAGTTTTAGAGAGTCTGAAAAGAGACGGAAAGGAAACTCTAGTAATCCTTTTTCGTAGTATAATCCCTTAAGTCCGAAAAGTATAAAATAATACGAAAGGGATGACTTTTCTAATCACTTTAACAAGCCGAAAAAGACAAGCGCTCGATCTTTTTGTGTAATGATCCCTCAGGTCCAAAAAGATTAAAATATAGAGGAGGGATGGCACTTCCAATCACTTTAACGAGCTGGAGAGGCCAATTGCTCGGCAATCTTTTTATATTTTACGAGTCTAAAAAGAGCTTAAAAGAGACTCATCTTTGAGGAACGAGTGATATTTTTGGGTAGCAGCTGGTTCCAGGTAAGGTTTGGAACTTTTTCAATTATGGCAGTGTAAAGAAGGTGGCTAACAGAATCACTCGTCGCAGTTGTTCCTCAAAAGGGTAAACAATCAAGTGGAGGCATATGATCGGCTAAAAAGTGGAGGTGATGGTAAGAACACGACCAAGGCTCAAAAGCTGATAGCAATGCGATCACAAAGGTTATTTACTGAAGGTGGGTTCATTTTTTAATGAGCTTGAACTCTGGGGGAACATATGCTCATTGCTAGGTTTATTTTTTAACGAGCTTGAACTTCACGTAAACCTGCTCGTGCCAGTCGTATAATAAGGATGTCTCTCATTAGTAGGTTCATTTTTTAGGGAGCTTGCCCCATGCGCAACTTTGCTCCGAAGCCTTTTGTATGCAAGCTAGGAATGACCAACTATTGTCCTAGGAGTTAAAGAACTACTGAGGTTACGTAGGATAGCTTCTCGACAGGAAACCTTTCCTTTACTTTACTAGTGCCATTTAGCCCTTGCAAAGGTGAGTGGTTGATCAAACCAATCACCTCACTTAAGCAGTTGAAGTTAGTAAAAAACTACGGGGTTAGAGTTACGCTGGTCGCTTTTCACTTGCGTACAAAAGGTTTGCATGCCCCCAGGTATAAAGAGAAGTAGAGTTTCCAGGTTACCATATGGAAGTTCTTGCATTAAAGCAAGGTTGTTTCGTCCGCATTTGCAGACAAAACACTTCCTTGGCTCTGTCCATCGAAATAGACAAAGGTGAATGGTGGGAGCTTCCACTCACATAACCTTTGATGAGGGAATCCTTTTCCAGTCTAATCCCATTTTCCTAAATGGACGGGTGTGTCAGACTAGTCATATATCCTACGTGGAAACCTACCTTATACCTGGGGTTTTCCTGCCGAAGCAGACCAGGGCGCATGCCCCCTGGGTTTAGTCACATTCACCGAATCACTCGCGCTCATCAGGTGGACGGACTGGAGGTTGATGAGACATTCCTTATGCAAAAAGACCAGTTAGGGATGGCATTTGACTAGTAGCCATGTTTGAACCAGGGAATGAAAGCTGGTCAACGAGCTGGACCATTCTGCCTTCATACGGGAAACACATCACTCGAAAGAGTGAGGAAACAATAGCTCCCATGCTGTAAATGTAGTCACGCCCAAGGAGTAGATTGTAATCTAGAGGCCCTTGGACTACCATTACGTTTAGATGAATGGTTTTCCTTCTCAAAGTTATAGGCAAATTTGGAAGGATCCCTAAAGGTCGACTGGTTCCTTTGTTGAAGCCTGATAGATTTCGAATCTCAGGCAGAAGCGATGGCGAACCAAGCGCTTTCCAAGCAGTTGAGGAAAGGATACTCATGGAAGCCCCTTCATCTATGATAGTACTAGCCATGATCATTTTGTAAGCTTGCACTATGATTCGGAATGGTACATTAGATGGTAGGCGAGGTCTCCCTAGTAGATTCCAATCGAAGGAAATGACTAGATTTCTTGGAGGAGGGACCGAATAAATGGCCGGATGAATCTCTGACGAACTTCCTTCCTGTGGTAAAGGAACAGGTAGATTGCCCCCATGTTCATCGGATTCTGTGTTAACAAAAATAATTTGAACAGTGTCGTTCTCATTCTCTTTGATGACTATATCATCTGAAGGTGGACCTTCTGAAGACAAGACTAGGTCGACTACCATCTCGACCTGTTGACTTTGGTCCGGTGTGGACTCAGAGGGTTTATCTTCAATGATAGGTGCTTCAACCGACAACAAAGGTGTGTCAATCGGATTTTCAACTAGCGATGGACTCGGCAAGAGTTTCTTGTATCCAGGAGGAAGTCGCTGTGGTGAAGCAGGACGGTTATCCAAGACTCTTTTAGCTTTGTCCAGGAAAGGACAACAGTGGAGGGCATGATCGCCTTCACACAATCTACAAGGAAATTTAGATCTTCCTTTTTGTCCATTGACTTCGTTTTCACTAGTTGATGGTGTGCTCTCAACATGATCGTCAGAGGTTGAAGACACCAGATTGTGCAAGCGGGGAGACCAGTCTCTTAAGATCCGCGGGATGCAAGGACAATCTCGATGATAGTGGTCTCCTTTGCAAATGACACATGGAGATTTAGGTTTGGATGGTGCAGTGTGTGGATTTTCGCCAGACGATGCATGGTTTCCCCCTTTCATCATTGGCTTCTTCTTCTTCTTCTCCTTCCCTTTCTTCTTCTTCTCAGTTACTTGGTTTTTAGTGTTACTAGCTTCACCAAGCGAAGAGGAAGAAGGAGAGGGAGAAAAAAATGAAGTAGAAGGTGGGGGAGCGACTTCAGTATCATCTGGTTGCTGATTTGATTGTTGAGGAATTACGGTGTTTTGAACAACAGAGGTCGAGAAAATCCATACTGGCAGGCCAATTGTGAGTCCTGGAAGGGACAATGTAGCCACGTCTGGAGCACCAACATCTGCCCAAGAAGAGAAAGGACTAGGATTCCCCCTAAGGGGAAATCCTTGATTGGTGGACTCCATTTTCTCAACCTAAGACCAACGAGGGAACAGTGATGTTATTCCGATTAAAATAAATTTTATGACACTTTGACACAACTTGCTTTTTCAATTTTTAAGAGTCGAGAAAAAGTTAAAGATGACTCTAGTCGCCTTCGATTTTTAATGAGCCTGAAGTGACAAGTGCTCAGATGGACCTTTTCTTTTAAGGAGTCTAAAAAGGAATGAAAGTGACTACTCTGGAAATATAGACAGAGGGATTACCAAACCAATCGCAAAACTACAGAATACTTTTTACGTACGGCAGTCAATCTTCCCGAATGTTGTGTTCAATGCATTGCGATCGATAGGGCGACAAACATGGCTTCCAAAGGATAAAGGATATAACCTATTGTGGTCTCCCAATATATACTCGACAGTACATGGGAGAACAAGTCTGTACTGGCACTTCTCGTATCAAAGAGGAGGAATCACCCAACCTACGATGAAAACGATAGTTACCAGGCTTTACGACGCCGAAATACATCTCTAGCCTAGACTTCTAGATGTTGTGTGTTAGGTTCCAAAGCGTTTTTATGTTCATTGAGGTTTATTTTACAGTTGATCTTTCTTAAGAAGTTTTCCTTTAAGGTTCACCACGTGATGTAGATATACAATTCCTAAATATGAAATCTAAGATGATAAATAGTCGTTTACTTTCTTTTAGCAATGAAAATCCTAGCTACTAAGGAAAGAGAAGTAAAATTCTTTCAACATAGAGCAGAGAGCACACACTAAGATGCACTGTCCTAAATCAATTTCCGCATGCAGTCTAAATGCAAATGCACATGCATGTATTTGTTTTTCAGTTTCCTTAATGTGAGAATGACAAAAGAAAACTAAGTACAGATCTAAACTATCTTTCCTCAAAGCGACACTTTAGCAATTTCTTTTCAAAAACGAAAGGAAGATTTAGACGACACTTTCAATTTCAACTTGAAAACTGCTTTCGACACTTCAAAGAATTGATGATTCAAATCAAATACAATGGAAAAAGTGTAATCAACTATCTAAAAGAGGAATACTTTACGACACTCTTTTCTTTGACTGAAAACGACACTTGCGACACTTTCAAATCAAAAGACGACAATTCAATTAAGCTATTGTTTGCAAAGGAGAACTGTAAATGATGAAAAATACATAAAAGAAAAAACATTCACAATTATTTATCAATGGAGGCTGAATAATGCAAAGGAATAGAATTTCAACAGTGATACACTGATCATAAACAGCAAAACTATTGAATAGAGCTGAAAACAATGAAGGAAAAACCAAAATTTGGAGGCAGAAATAGTCTCATTCAATCATCGCACCTGTAACATAGGGAAATAGGGATGCATCTCACCTGAAACACACGGGAGGTGTGATGCATCCAGGTTGCCAATGAGAGACAGTGCTATGGTCCAGGGTTGAGACTGAGCTTGGTTTTCACTCACAGTTTGCAGCTAAGTTCAGGGATTTAGGTCGAGCTAATGATAGACAATAAACACAAAGTATAGGGGCTGATCTAATGAGGTTATTTGATCTACCACCAGGGCACTTAGGATGTTTGCAAGTTAGATGTTCAATTCATAAACTAACCCGGAGATTGACTGAAGCAACGTTGATCTACTTTGCAGTTGCATAGCAAAAGCAGCTCAAAGGCTAGCTGGATTAACTTCATGCTCCATTTGTAGTTTATAAAGCAAACAATAGTAACTAACAATCAAACTATTCTCTCCCCAGTGGAGTCGCCATTTTGTTACAGGGAAAACTAGTGTCCATTCAGAGCTGCTAGTCCCACTAAGACGGGTAGCTATCTTAGAAACAAACAAACTAAAGTTACTTGTGTTTTCCTTTATGAGAGATAGATGAGAGAGAAGCAGAGAGTACCAACCTCAGTCTTTTGCTTGTCTCCTTGCTTGTTTCCTCCCTCCTTTGACAAAGCTTCACCACTCCTTCCTCACTTGTCTCGCTTCAAAGAACACCTGTAGAGTCAAATCAGCATAATACCATCAAAGCATAGAGATCTATAACCATAAACAATGTAGAATCAGATGTACATTAACCATACAAATGCATACCCAAATACAAGATTCAGAAATATACAAGTATATGGAGGAAAACTCAAATAGCTTTATTGATAGAAGTAGTAGAAGAGAGGATTACAACCCAGCTGTCTAATCCAGTGCCATCCTCCCACCATGAAAGCCCTCTTCACCTCATGAAAAGCTAGATCACCCAACAAAACAATGTCTCAAAGAGAAGCCAACAACACTTCCTTACAAATTACAAAATTCCAGCCTCTGGATCTCTAGGATGAGGGATCCATATATAGATATTTGCAGGGGGGCGAGTCAGCTTCTGGGATTTTGATTAGTGTCATTTCACTGATAGTTCTTAGTTCCACTTGGAGATTTCATGATCTCTTACTCATCCCTAGGCAAATTCAGAGAGGCAAGTGTCAAATGAGCAGTTTCTAGAAGATTCTCTGGGTTTCCACCTAGAAAACTGCCTCTGCCATTTGTCTACTCTTGCTCATTGCACCCTACAGAAGGGCTTTTCAGTATGCATCGCACCCTTTGCATGTGACAGGTGAGATGCATCACACCCTCAGCATGGAGCAGTCTGTATGGTCCAGTTTTGACCAATTCTGAGTAGTTTTTCAGGGAGAACTTCTGGGAAATGATGTAATCAGTTGACCTTGTTCCTTTAGGGTATGAAACAACACTTTTAGGGGTTTAGAAGCCCTTGGCTTATGAACATATGTGATTGGGGTTGCAGTGCCCAAATATGTCTATAACACTAGGTTGAAAACCGCTCTCATAACCTAACAAAACCATGCCACCAACAGCAATAAAACCATACATCAACATGCAAATCCATGCATGCAAAAACTAGTGAGGAAATCATACATACAATATGTTACCTGCAAGTATTCATGTTGACGCTGCCTGATCCTGCTCTTCCTTCCTTGATCCTTGCTTTCCTTCCTTTTCTTTTGCTTGCTTTTCCTTCCTTAATCCAAAGCAAGAGTGCTCCAAGAAACTCTAAGTGACCAAGAGTGAGAGAAAGAGAGATAATAATGAGAGAGCTCCAAAACTTGAAATGACAAAAGGTTACCAATTGATCCTCAAAAGCCTTTTTATTAATGAGGCCTCTATTTTCTTCATTTTCCATTATATTCCTTCATTTTCCTCCTCACATGCAACCTATGACCTTTCACCTTAATTTTCTCCTAATTTCCTTTATTTTCATAAATAAATGTGCCAAAAATGCCTTTTTGGCCTTTTAATGCCTTTGTCAATTTCCTTATCCATAAACACATCCAGTGATTCCCACTAGGATATCTTTGCCCAACGTTCATCTTGGAATAAGTGTCCCTTAACCATGGTCTTATTTTTCCTTTATTAAATTTTATTACATGAACTTTTCACCAGGGCTGTTACAGTGTTCTCATGTGTATGTTGATGGTTACTTGTTGAATTTCTACTCATAGCTTATGATTGATAAAATTCATGGTTTCTATTATATAGTTGGCCATGATATGTTCATGTTTACATGTATGCTACTAATAAATCACTAATACAATTAATGATTTGTAAAGAAGAGTGAAAATTGGGAAAAAAAATTATTTATCACTAGATATTAATTCACCCCCCTCTTAGTATTTCTAACAATTGGTAGTAGAGATAGGTTCTTTAGGAAACATTTTGAAAGTTAGTAGGAGATCTAAGGGTTATGGCAAGGAAGCACAAGAAGAAGACAACTCAGAAGAAGAAGTCAATTCAAGAGAACTGTAATTGTGAAAGCGATGTATCAAGTGTAGTGGCAGTATCAACAATTGTCGATCTGGGACTATTAATAGTTGGATAAGTCATGTAAAAAAATATAGATGATCAAGGTATGCTTTTGCTTATGCAAATTATCAGGTATGGAAAGAAAATATGAAGTCTGGAATAATATCTTTTTATCATATGTTTAGCATCTAGTATGCAATGGATATTCCAAAAATCCCCCATCAAGTCAAGAATTGCAGAAGAATGATCAATCGATAAATGAAATTTACCATAACATTCCTAATTCATAACTTAAGAAAGTTATGCACTATGAGTATGCAAAGGATATTTGGGATAACCTACAAGCCATCCATGAAGGAGATATGGCTGAGGAAGAATTTCGTTCACTAGGTAAGCTAACAGGTAGTATTACATCTTTTTTTCGTAATGAAGAAACATTCAATGCATCTAAAGAAGAAACGTGTAGCTTATCAAAAAATAAGTGTGGTCATGAATTAATTTCCATCATATCATATGGAGTTACATATTTATAGGAAGAAAGGTTAGATAATGAATTTTATCTCAGAACTTATCTGCCTTGAAAAATATTTAAAGCCTCAAGGACAATTTGCAAGTATATGAAAAACAAGGATCATGATGTGGATGAACCATAGAAGACTACAATAGTCCTACAAGAACAACTAAAAGAAATTCAAAGAATCAATAATGCAGTAACTGAACAAATTAACGAAAGGAAAATAAATTGTGAAGGACTTGATGCTAAAACGAATGGTGGCATAAGTGCCATACAACTCAAAGAATTATTATTCACACACCATTAAATATTTTTCACATCTATGCAGTCACATATATGATACATTTAAATGGTTGGAATCAGATCCAACTAATTCTAAACTAGGAGATTGTGGTTGAGAAAATATCTCGAAAATCTCCAACAACCCAATCCAAACCAACAAACCAATTCTAATGTAAGCATTATTTATAACACCGTCCCTTAATGCTTACATTACAAATAATAACACTAGAATCACAAATTACAATATTGTAATTACAACACTGATGTCTGTCTGATTTGGACATCATTAACACTTTCACCCACTTTGACAGCTCACAGACTATGATGTTTCTCCACCACAACTTCAAGCTTACCACTTGACTCGTTTAAGATCAAATTTCCTCTAACCAACATTGATATATGTGTAGGACTGATACTTGTTAACATACGTTCAATTGGCCACTATGACGGGGAAATAGTCTCGATACTAAGTCATTCTATTAACAAACTCCCATATGATGAAGACATAGCACGCTACGCTTACCAATTATATAGGCAAGTTGTCTAGATATTGAATGTATCCAATAATCAATCTTACAAGGTGACAATTTTACACACAAAGACAAATCACATAACCTGTAGTTCTTTTTCATGGGTCACCACATCCTCCAAGAACCATAGATCATAACACATTTTAGACATAATTAAACTAATGATTGGTTCTTATGGCACCACATATAACAAGAGCCACCAGCTTAAATTATGTTATTCTATTCTATGATTGGTTTTTCGTTATATAAATAAATATTGATACACACTTTTAGATCAGATAACCCAAAACTCATCCATGATGGAAGATCACAAATCCATGTTTTAAATAAAAAAATTATGTATACCTCTAATGAATAAACTAAGGATATCATCCTCATTCTTACAGGAAAAATTTGGTGCTTCTATACAAAATACAGTATCACCACTATACCAGAATCTTATTGGTTCCAATCTAGCGAAGGATAGATCTAAATAATTGAAGCAAAATACAACCCACACAGTTGGAGAAAGGCGATATCATTTGTTGATATGGATAGTCTAGACACATAGCCATGCTCCAATCATGGATCTTTCATGCTTTTCCTGAAGTTCCTCTTTGAGCTCCTCGAGAGGCTCCAAATGGCTTGTAAAGAAGGGCTGACACATACCGTCCCACATCTTGGCAACATACTAGTCAGTGAACATAAGGATTGTATGAAAAATAACATCACAATTCCTAAGCAGATGAAATTACCTCAGCGTGTCAATGAGGAAATCCATGAGCCCAATGTAACGCCTCACGAAGTTGGGACGAGCAGGCTCGTTGAACTCCAATGCAAGCATATTCCTCAAGAACACTTCTGTGTGGATGTACATATAGTGATCCGTGCAGGATAGAATGTGCCCAAGTATTTATCGAATCAGATCTGTTCACGTGGGTTCAAGAAGGATTTGAACTCAATACTGGCCTTGTCCAACTACTCTGCATTGTAAGTAGTGAGAAAATCAAGATGGCCTCTATTGATTGGATGAGCGATTAAAGATACCACATACACTACAACAAAGTCTGCGAGACAATGTTTCGCCTTTTGAAATATAGGAAAATTTGGGTGGTTGTCTTTCTCATCATCTTTCATTTGTAGGAATAGCGAAACAATTTATTTCATACAATCCAGCAAATGGGACTTCGTTGATACTCCATCATCCACAATTAGGTTAATATCAAGTGTATCCACTTCGAAGGGAGACAACACTACGTACGTCTTCTTCAATAAGTAAGAGAACTCCCGTAAGTGTTCATATGCCAAAACGTTTTCCCCTTTTAAAAAACTTGTTTAAGTACAGACAACAGGATATAATTCTATAGTTTCAAAATTTCACACTTTATGTAGACTTAAAGTGCACTTAAATTGAACCCGACATCATGCGAAGGAAAACCATTGGGAAAAGGAGCACCCCACAGGTTGTGGCTAATGAGGGCAAGAAGAAGATGCTCAGTTTGTACCTATGCATGGTGGTTGCCAGAAGGATTTGCCTGATAGCCAAGAATTGTATACCATTTGTATACATAAGCTATGGTTGATCTCTAAAAGGATGAATCCACTACCATTATCAAAGCGAAGTTCTCGTGGCACTAACCATCTTCTATTTTCCAGTCATAAAACCGTTCAATATATGAATTCATCCCTTCAATCATTTTAATATTGAATTGGAACTCTTTCCATGTTTCTACATCATCTGTGAAATTGTCACTATGGACTAGACTTTGTACTCCTCTGCGGTTGAGATCTAGAGACTACAACCTAGATAAGTGAAAGAAATATTATTTTCACAATGTTATATTACTTTATGTCTCCACACATATCCATGATCCACACAAAACACATAGGCACATGGAAATCTCATATGCTAAACTAATATGATTTCACATGCTCTATGCTAATTATGTATAAAGCAACAACACTCAATGCTCCCTCATCTTCCTAGCCCTCAGAGTTAAGCTAGAACCTGCTTTAATACCATGAAAGAATTATTGTTTGCACACCATAAAATATTTTTCAGATCTATTTAATCACAAATATGATACATTTAAATAATTGGAATCATATCCAACTAATTGTAAACTAGAATATTATGGTTGAGAGAATATCTCAACAATCTCCAACAACCCAATCCTAACCAACAAACCAATTTTAACATAAGCATTATTTCTAACAACAACAATAGCAAGAAAAAGTACTTTTGAGATTGAGGAAAATAGTCAAATTTGTTAGGTCCATAGTGGTGGTTTTGGGCACATGGTTTTGGTGGCCTGTGGTATTAGAATTCATGAATTATATGTGATGAAGTCTTTAAAAATCTTATAAATTCTCCATTAAAATATTATTCAAAATTGGTTTTCCCATAAAAATTTCGAGAATAAAATACGATACACATGTTATTTTTTTATATATTTATTTCTTTGTTAATTTTTATTAACATTGTTATTAATGATACTCAAAATTAAATATAAATAAATGAAATATTAACTTACACAAGAAAAACATTAAATACCCTTTAACCATTGCTTTCATCCCTCCCACTTTCAAAGTGATTTGGAATCAAAAACTAAAAACCTTTAAGCTTGTTTTGAATAATTGTACACTATTTTCAATTACAATTTGAAAGTCACAACCTCTCAATTATTTCATATTCACAATACAATTACAATTTGAAAGTCAATAATTGACATTGAATTAATGAGTTGTGACGTGAATCTCCTAAATATATAGTTTAAAATTAATTCAAGAATGATAAAATGAATAGACTCAATTTACAATTATTGACAATTACAATTTGAAAGTCACAACCTCTCAATTATTTCATATTCACAATACAACTACAGTTTGAAAGTCAATAGCTTGCATTTAATTAATGAATTGTGAGGTGAATCTCCTAAACATATACTTTAAAAGTAATTGAAGAATGATAAACCACGTAGAATCAATTTACAATTATCTCATTGTTTAAAACTTGTACTCTCTCCAACCACAAAATAAAACTAAGTTTTCAAACTAATTCCCCATTAATCATTTTTTTCTGGGTGCCAAAACAAAGGATTGTATGGTGTGAAATGTCACACACCCATGTAACATAAGCCTTTAAATGTATTAAAATAAATTTTATGTAACAAATGTCATTCTTGGTAAATAGTAACTAAATAAAATATACAACATGTCAATATAATTATGTAATCCTTCCTTCTACCTTTACATTATAATTCGGTCATAAAGAAAGGGTTAGTAGGGAAATTTACCGCCCTTAAACATTAATCCTCGGTGATTTAAGTCTCACGGAGAACTTTTTAATATTGCATTAATTTTTACTGGGCGACATGACTTCCCAGGCTTGGCGGTGTTATGAGTCTGGAGTCTCGGATGGTGGAGGGTGATCTTGTTAACCTATGCCTTCACTACTACCTCATTTCCTCACAATTTCACTGTTCTGGGTTTTGGTCTCTCTTACACAGGTGAGAACGGCAATAGTTGCTCTGTCTATCTTCCTCTGGCATGGTCCAATTGTTCTTAGTTTCATTTGATGGTCGTCTTTTCATGTTATTGCTTCTAATTCTCGTTGGATATGCCCACTTCAGGATTCTAGCTTCCTGTTCGGTGCTCAACTATGAGGAGGCATCCTTGAGGCCTTTTTGCTTTTCAAGTAAAGTGCTTTAGCATAATCCCTGGGTTTATGGCTTCACTTCCTAATTCTTTAAAATGATTGTCGATTTATAACTCAGCGTTTTTTTGCAAAGGTGAGTTTTGGAGGGTTTTCATTGCGATTAGGGGACATATGCTAGAGTTCGAGCCCCAGATTCGGCAGGCAGATCTTGGAGGAAAACTACCATGCCTAGTCACCGGGTACTGTGCTTAGACAAGAGGTGTTTCACTTGGTTTTGAATGTTAGAGTAGGGTTTGTTTCAGTAGTCTAAAAAATCTCATTAGGACTATTATCTTGTCTCGAATGCTATCATTGTACTTATTTTGGTTTATACATGAACTTAGTTTATACCCTAAGCATTTGTCAGCTTGGCTTGGCCTAAGCTAGTTTTGTTGTCTTGGAAGGTAGACCCTTGGGTTGGTTGCTCGAAACAGATCTATGTTTGTTTTTTTTCATCCTTTCGCAGAACTATTATTGAGGAGAGGCAGGCTTCGGTCCATTGTGACGAGCCCTCTCGAATCTGGTTGTATATATATAATGATTCATACTTACTTGATATTCACTTCTATATCCAGTTAACCTTAATTATTTCGTAGTTTGTTCCAGATTTTATTTTCTCTCGGTATTGTTATGGATAAGAGTTTTTACCGCCAAATTCAAGATTAATCTCTTTTACAGTTGAATAATAGTTGGTTATACCTAGTTCTTATAATGGTATATAAACCCTTAAGTGACTGTATATTTGTAATTAGGATGCCCATTTGGTTCTTGACCCCTTTCTGGTTTGGAATTGTATTTTTATTCCAAATGTGCTTGTTATTAATTGCTAAATGTATTCATAATACTTAAGTTTCCGATGTGTTATTGATGTTATGTAAATTTTAATAATCTGATTGGAGCATTACTTGTTTACATGGAATTTATGTTTCGTAATTTGTTGTCCTACTGTGGCAGTATTAGTCAAAGGAAATTCTGCTCTTTTCCTATAAGATGAATATCAGGGTTAGTATAGCTTTCTTTCCAGAATGAAAGTTGTCATTTGTCAATTTCCTATATAGCAGTTTGTACTTTCTTTTCTTGAACATAACAGTAAGTAATTTTCTCGTTAACAATTTGTACTTTCCCTTTTAAATAGAACAATAAGGATTTTCTCGTTCTTGTCTAGAGTAAGCTATTTGTCTAATAAAAAACATTAAATCCTGCAATCATATAATAAATGTTGTGCCTATACAACATAAGATTTTACTTATCTGAATATTTGCCAATTTCCTAGCACTGGTCTACTATCTGAACTTAGCTTTTTTTGCTGCTTTTCCTCCCAACCATGAGATCGTCTTAACCAACTTGTCTCCCCCCGATCTGCTCCTCACATGCAGAAAATTGTCTTCTTGAGACTACAATCTCTCTTATTACAACTATTTGGTCCTAACCAGACTTAGCTCCAAAAAACTACCTGACATCTCAGCACAAAATTCTCATTTCAATCCTCATCCTTTTCTCTCTTGATCTCAGATACCTGTATCCTCTTGATGTTTTCTTGAGAATAAATCTCCAAGAAATTAGTTAGGGATAGGTAACTACCAACCTAACTACCTGACATGTGAGAAATATATACATATAACTGTTATTCCATTTTCTGCATAACTTAACCCAAATAAGTAATTATATAACTTATAATAACATTCAGTTTTTTTAGTATGCAGTAATTTAAATATTTACATTTACTGGGGATATCACATCTTCCCCCCTAAGATTAAACATCATCTTGATGTTTCTCTTTTGAAAATAGATTCAGAAGAGTCTTCCTCATAACCTGTTCGTCTTCCCAGGTGGCTTCCTCCGGCCCAAAGTGATACCATGGCACTTTAACTTGAGTGATAACTCGTTTTGAGTAGCATTACTTCTCTCCGATCGAGTATACCCAGTGGTTTGACTAAGAACTTGCCTTTCGGTTCGACTTATACACAAAGTGAGACAAAATTAATTAGTCCTCTTCATTATTAATCATCCTTACAATCCATTTATAGTACATCATGTTCTTAAGTAGTTCTTATAAATTACCTGTATGTCCTGCCAATTGATTATATGGTTAGGATCATATATGTATTATTTTAATACAGAGACATGAAAGAAATTATGCACATGAATTTGGTTGGGTATGGCAAATTGGTAAGGCATTGGCCCAATTCGAGCTAGAATTTGGAAAGGAACGCAGAATCAGGGTGTTAATTTAGCACATGTGCTCTATTGCTATGTACTCTTCTGGGCTCGTACATGAACATAAACATGATCTCCAACTTGAAATTTCTGGAAACTTCTCTTCCGATCAGTAAAATCCTTTTGTCGGTCTTGAGCGACCTTTAAATTGGAACATACTTTTTTAACCATATCCTCCATTTCTTTTAACATGTACAGTCCTAGCATCAATTTATCCTCTGTGATGCCCCAACTCAAGGGTGTCCTACACTTATGTCCATATAATACTTCAAATGGACTCATCTGTAGAGATGTATGGTAAGCATTGTTGTAAGCAAACTCTACCAAATGTAGGTAGTCCTCCCATTTAGATTGTTGTTGCATTACGTAAGTTCGCAGCATATCTTATACTATTTTATCTACTCGCTCGGTCTACCCATCTGTTTGAGGATGGTAAGCAGTGCTGAAATGCAATTGTGTGCCTAAACCTCCAAATAAGGCCTTCCAGAAAGCTGATGTAAATTTTACATCACGGTCGGAAATTATAATCTTTGGTATTCCATGTAATCTAAAAATGGTTTGCATAAATATGTTAGCAATTTGTACAACCTTGTAGGTTGACTGTAATGGTATGAAGTGAGCATATTTTCTTAACTTATCTACTACCACCATTATTGAGTCGTTCTGCTTTTTAGACTTAGGTAGTCCTGTAATAAAATCGATGGAAATGGTTTCCCACTTCCATTCCAGAATAGGAAATGGGTGGAGTAATCCAGCTGGGTGACGGTGTTTCGCTTTCACTTGCTAGCGTTCCAAACAGAGAGCCAAATACTCAACTACTTCTTTCTTCATACCGGGCCAGAAAAATTCCTTTCTAAGTGCAATAATTAACTTCTAGTACCCGGGGTGGCCTGCATACGGAATTTTATGATATTCATCTAAAATTAAATTTTTAAGATTTTTCTGATTAGGTACATATATTCTCCCTCTATAAATCAATATACCTTCTGGATTTACCTCATAACCTAGTTGTTGTTCATTGTCATTTAAAGATTTAGCTTGTTGCCTCTCTAATCTGCTCATTAAATGTAGTTCATAATTCACTGAAAGAGACCTCATATATACAATTTACCTTCCGACTTAAGGCATCCACGACTCGGTTCTCCTTTCCTTTCAAGTGCTTGATTTCAAAATCAAATTCACTTAGGAAGTCGACCCAACGAGCTTGCCTAGCATTCAAAGTGGGCTGTTTGAAATAGTTAGTTAAACTATGATGATCAATCATTAATAGAAATTTCTTACCCATCAGGTAATGTCGCCACATCTTTAATGCATGAATGACTGTTGTTAGCTCTAATTCATAGGCTGAATATTTTGTTCGTGTTCCTTAAGCTTCCTAGACTCATAGGCAACAACCCTGCCCTCTTGCATTAGTACACCACCTACATCTTCCTTGCTAGCATCTGTACAAACCTCATAATCTTTATTCGGATCAGCAATGCTCAAAATGGGCGCGGTGGTAAGTAAATGTTTAAGCTTATCAAAACTCCTTTAACAATCCATGGTTCACTTAAATTTTTTTCCTTTCTTTTGCAAAGCAGTAATGGGGTATGCCACCCTAGAAAAACCTTCAACAAATCGCCTATAGTATCCGGCTAGACCCATAAATGATCTTATATCAGCCACGTCTTTTGGTACTGGCCACTCCATTATAATTTTTATTTTCTTTGAATCCATAACAATTCCATCCTTGGGGATGACATGTCTGAAATATTGATTTGTTCTTTAAAGAAGTCACATTTATTGTACTTGGCGTACAATTGATGTTCTCTTAAAACTTGCAGAACAATACGGAGATGTTCTTTATGTTCTTCTATATTCCGAGAGTAAATTAGTATGTCATCGATAAAAATCAACACAAATTTATCCAAATATTGATGAAATATACTATTCATGAGGCACATGAAGGTCGCAGGGGCATTAGTTAGTCCGAAGAGCAACACAATGAACTCATAATGCGCATAACGAGTTCTACAGGTTGTTTTTGCTATATCTTCCTCCTCTATTCTAATCTGATGGTAACATGAACGAAGGTCGATCTTTGAGAACACAGTCGCACCCCTCACCTGATCAAACAACTCATCTATACGAGGTAAATGGTATTTATTCTTGATGTTCAGTTTATTTAACTAACGCTAATCCATTCACATTCTCAAGGTCCCATCCTTCTTCTTAACAAAAAGCACTAGAGCTCCCCATGGTGATATACTTGGGTGGATATATTTTTTATCAAGCAGCGCTTGTGGTTGCATCTTTAATTATGTTTACTCTGGTATGCTCATTCTATAAGGGGCTTGGAATTCAGGGCAACTCCTTGAATCAACTCAATGGTGAAATCTACATCCCTCTTTGGAGGAAGTCTTAGAATTTCTTCAGGAAACACGTCCAGAAAATTCTGCACCACAGGTATATTTTATAAAGAAAGAAATTTCTCCTTTGAATTAGTATATCCTACCTGTATTGCATAAATTTGGTAGCTTTTTCTGATACATTTTTCTAATTTAGAGGTTGTTACTGGTCTTAATTTCAGTGGTCTTAGTATGCCCTGAATTTCCTGCCTCTTTCCCTCTTCATCCATATAGTTAATAGTTTTGGTTTTACAATTAATGAGGGACCAATGTTTTTCCAACCAGTCCATGCCTATTAGGATATCATATAATCCTAGGGGAAACACATTCAAGTCTGCCATAATAGACTGACCTGCTAACTTTAGGGGGCAGTTGCTGACCTTGGCCAACACCCTTCTTTTTGCTCCCGTGGCTAGTTGTACTAACCAAGGATTTTTAAACTTAATAGCTTGCAAACAACATTGTTCTACTACTTTGGGACTAATATAACTCAAAGTAGCTCCTGGATCAATTAAAATAGATATAGTTCGGTCGAAGACTTTACCTTCAAATTCTATCATGGTTGGTTGGTATTCTGCTTGATGGTCTTCAAGGGCAGCATTAATTTTAGGAATACTTCTTGCCACTTCTCCCACAGTAGATGCTTCTTGAATATGTGAGACCTGATTAGTTCCCTTGCAGTATGGACAGTTTTTGACATAATGTGGTCCTCCACATCCCCATCACTGTACTAGAGGTCTAGCTACTATTTCCACTTCAGTTCTACCCGACTGCTCATTTGTTTTGGACTCACTTGGAAGTTTGAATCTGGGCTGATTTCTGTTCATATTCCTATTTTCTTGCCCTTTATGGGGTCCCTTGTTGACTATGGCCTTATTTCCCTTGTTGTTAGAGGTAAACTTAATCCCCTTTTTGTCAGCCCATCTCTTTCCCACATCTCCCTTTTGCTTGTTTTGTTGATAGCATATTCGAGCCTTTCATATAACTTCGTCCATGGTTTTTGGGTTATCAAACTCAAGACGCTCTTTCATGAACATCAGCAGACTACTGATAAATCGTTGCACTTTCGCCTTTTCTTCCCATATGTAAGGAACATACCGAAGCAAGGACGTAAATTTTTCTATGAACTCATCCATAGACAATTGACCCAATCAAAGATCATGAAACTCTTTTTCCTTTTCATCATAAAATCTTTTAGTTAAATATTTCTCCTTAAAATACTTTTGAAATTTTTCCCAAGTTATGCTCTGCTCATTTACTCCACGTACCGTTTTTACTTCCTCCCACCATAGGGTGGCTTTTCCTTGCAGCTAAAAGATGGCCAAACGAGCCTTTAAATTATGGTCGTATTCATACAGCTGAAAATACTTATTCATATTGATGAGCCAGGCTTCAGCTGCCTCTTCCTGTTCACCATCAAAGAGGGGAGGTTTTATTTTCCGAAATTCTCCTTGTAGCTCTATTTTCTGTCTTTTCTGTGTTTTATGTTTTGATACATTATCAGATTCTTCCTCATGATTCTCTTCACCGCCTTCTGTTTCTACATTCTCGGTTCGAAATTCTTGTTCGCCAGTCATGTTCCCGTGCTCAGGACTGGGAATTGGTTGTTGTTGATTCTGTCTATCAGACAGACTCTTCATGATATTTTCCTGCTCCTGCATCAACCTTTCATTATCTACCCGTAACTGGGCCATCTCATCCTTCAGTTCTTGTATACTTTCCAAGATTGCAGTATTGATATTTTGCGGCTCTTCCCCCAACTACACCCATACCTTAGGTCCTGTTCTTGTCACGGGTCTATGTGGTGGAATTCCAGTCCTCCTCATGTTGACTGCTTTCTTTTTCTTTCTCTATGCGCATCCCAAATGTTGTTATTCACTTATATTCTATAGGTCTCAACTTTGCAACCTAAGCGCTCTGACACCACATGTCACGCACCCATGTAACATAAGCCTTTAAAAGTAGTAAAATAAATTTTATGTAACAAATGTCATTCTTGGTAAATAGTAACTAAATAAAATATACAACATGTCAATATAATTATGTAATCCTTCCTTCTACCATTACATTATAATTCAGTCATAAAGAAAAGGTTAGTCTTATTACGAAACATTATCTAGTCATACCTACACTAAGCTATAGAGTAGGTAACTTTACCCCCTTTAAACATTAATCCTCAGTGCTTTAAGTCTCACGGAGAACTATTTTAATACTGCATTAATTTTTAATTGGTGACATGACTGCCCAGGCCTGGCGGTGTTATGAGTCTGGAGTCTTCTATTGTAATCTAGCTGGCCCTCATGGCCTCGATAATTGCTCCTCATCAACGGCTGCCTTGTTTGCATTGTATCGACGGTGAAAGGTGATCTTGTTAAACTATGCCTTCGCTACTGCCTCATTTCCTCAACATTTCACTATTCTTGGTTTTGGTCTCTCTTACACAAGTGAGAACGGCAACAATTGCTTTGTCTATCTTCCTCCGGCATGGTCCGGTTGTTCTGAGTTTCATTTGATGGTCTTCCTTTCATGTTATTGCTTCTAATTCTCATTGGATCAGCCCACTGCAGGCTTCTAGCTTCTCTGTTTAGTTCTCAGCTACGAGGAGGCATCCTTGAGCCCTTTTTTCTTTTCAGGTAAAGTGATTTAGCATAATCTCTGGGTTTATGGCTTCACTTCCTAATTCTTTAAAATGATTGCCGGTTTATAACTCTGCGTTTTTCTGCCCAGGTGAGTTTGGGAGGGTTTTCATCACGATTAGGGGATAGATGCTAGAGTTCGAGCCCCAGATTTGGCAGGCAAATCCTGGAGGAAAACTGCCATGCCTAGTCACCGGGTACTGTACTTAGCCAAGAGGTGTTTCACCTAGTTTTGAATGTTAGAGTAGGGTTTGTTTCAATAGTCTAAAAACTCTCATTAAGACTGTTATCTTGTCTCGAATGCTTGATCCGGACTTAAACAGGAACGCAACAAAATACAGAGATAACCATATACACAAAGATGCAGCGGAAATAATGCTTCATTTCATTAATGGAAAATACTGAAATATGCTTACAAACAGTAATGGAAATAAACCAGCTAGGGCGATGTAGCTTATCTCTGAGAAGAGATGTGGTGGCTACATGCCTCTGAACTGTGTTACAATGAGGCTCGAAGGCCTATTTATTGTTGAGAAACAATGGAAAACCCTTAACATTCCAAAACCTAACCCTAGAAGATGAAATGCCAAACTGTGTGCCCTGTTTGGGTAAATTGGTACACCAACTTCCCGGGGTCGTAACTTTGGCATACGATCTCTGTTTGATGCGTACAATAGCTCGTTAGAAAGATCTATCCAAGCACTACCACTTCTGGAGGCAACATCGTCCATGGACCCATGTTGCCCCAGATTTCCCAAAAAACGTCGTTTAGGTCCTCAAAACGGCTCCGGAAGTTCAAGACCCGAAAAGCTGCTAAAAATAGTAAACTGTGCTACAATTTAGGAAACTGAAAAAGCTGAAAGAGACAGTTGTGGGGGTCCAAATGGGATAGGTGGGTTGCCACCAACATCCACCTGGATCATTCCTCCCTCCTTAGGAAGCAATGGTCCCCATTGCATTGAGTTCATCCCTGAGAGGAGGAAGCTTATGCTGAGCTGCATCTCTGGTGAGTTGTTCTGCAATCTCTGATGTGTCCAGAAATGGTGGGAAGCATGGTCGACGACGGTCCACATTGAACACTCGGTGCAAGCCAAGGAATGGAGGAATGTTGTGCTTCAAAGCATTGTTGCCCGTAGCCTTGGTACTGGTGTAAGGACCATGTCGGAGTCGCCTGAGTTTTTGATGGGTTCTGGTAAGGCATTCTCTCTGCAGATGTAACCAAACTTTGTCGCCCACCTGAAACTTGTGTGGTACCCCTGTGGGTGAGGAGAAGTTGTTCCTGTGTCTTGTCATGACTGTATCCCTTTGCTGCTGTTGCTGCATGGAGGAACCCTTCGCGAGGGTCATGGATGTGGTGATGATCTTCCCCTTACTTTGGGAGTGAACCAAACAGATGAATTTCCTGGTCTGGGAGATGAGCTTGCTGCGTTTCTTAGCAGTGATCAAAGAGGTGGAGGTAGGTGGGGCTACCTCCGGTATCCTATATAATGAATCACCCAAAGAAATGATGACAACGCGAGGCCTTGACTCATACACAGCATGTCGCCTCCACAAGTATGGCTGACCTAGTAGTACATCACAAACATCCAGAGGTGTAACATCACACAATACCTCGTCTGTGAAGGGCTTGATGTTGTAGGGAAGGCGGCACTACTCGCGAACTTTGAGATCTCGTCCTTCATGAAGCCACCCGATACTATACGGTTGTGGGTGTGGTGTAGTCGGTAGACCCAACTGCTTCACGACTTCAGCTGAAATGAGATTCTTTTGGCTGCCACTGTCGACAATGAATTGCAGTGGCGAACCCTTCACCCACATCTGTGAGTGGAAAAGACGCTCCCCTTCCTCTGGATTTTCGGGCTCATTTTTTTGGATCTTGGCGGTGGCAACAGTGGCGCTGGGATCCGCATCAATGATCTGCTTCCCTTTGCCATTCCCCTTGTCGGGTTCTGGCTCAGGGTCGGAACATGCATCTGATTCAGAAGCCTTCAACTCCGCCACCAGCGACTGCTTGGTTCGACACTCATGTTACAGGGAAAAGTGTCTATTTAGAACTGCTCTATCCCACTAAGGTGTGATAGCTGCCTTAGAAACAAACAGAGAAAAACTACTTTTGTATTTCCTTTATGAACTATAGATAGAGAGGAATAGAAAGAACCAACCTGTGTCTTGCGCTAGTCCTTTGATCCAATCCTTCTCTTCTTTGATAGTCTCCAGCTACCTGCTCCCTTACTTGCCCAGCTTCACAAAGTACCTGTAAGATCACAGAAGAAGAAAACTATACAAAGACATGGATCTATATTCATAAACAACTTAGGATCAGATTTAAGTTAACCATACAAATGTAACAAGCATCAATGATACAAAAGCATGGAGGAAAACTCAAATAGCTTTTATTGATAAACAAGAAAAGATCCAGGAGGAGTTACAACCAGTGGTTCCTGACCCAACATCAACCTCCCAGCAAAGAAGCCCCTCTTCACCTCAAACAAAGCATAGATCACCCAACAATCTGATGTCTGTCTCAAAAAACCAACAACAATTCCTTACAATATGCAAAATTCCATCCTCTGGATCTCTGGGATTAGGGATCCATATATAGATATCTGTAAGGAGGATGAGTCAGCTTGTGATTTGATTAGTGTCTTCTCTCTGTCAGTTCTTGCTTCCACTTGGAGATTGAAGGCCTCTTACTCATCCTTGGTCGAATTCAGTGAGGCAAGTGTCACTGGAGAAGATTCTGGAAGCTTCCATTGTCTCTCCACCTCGCGGAATGACACTGCCATTTGTCATTTCTCGCCCATCGCACCCCACAAAAGGGACTTTTGAAATGCAACGCACCCTCACAGTGTATTTAGGTGCAATGCAACGTACCTAGCCAGTGGAGCAGCTGAAATGATCCTGTTTTGACTTATTCTGAGCAGTTTCTGGTGGAGAACTTCTGGGAGAAGCTGTAATCTGTTGACCTTGTTCCTTTAGGGGTTAGAACAACACTTTTAGGGACTTAGGAGCCCTTGGTTTATGGACATTTCATGCTTGGAGTTGTAGGGAACAAAAATGTCTATAACAGTTGCCCCCTAAAGTATGAGGCCGTTAACCTTTTGGTGTTGGGTGAAATGCTTTATTATGAGGATCCGAAGTTCTTTCAATGCTGGGAGGAGACCTGTAATAAGATACAATACAATACATTATCTTCATACTATTTTCATGATCTAGCTGAGGCGGGCATTCCCATGCTCAGCTTTATAAATTCATTTTCATGTACATAGGACAGACAATCGTCTGAGTGTAGACTGATGATTCTGGTAGAGCCATCATCCTTTTGAGTGGATCATTATCTGTGCAGAAATGATGTACATTTAATGTCTTTATTTTCCTGAATATATATTGCAGCCCAGATGGATGAAACTAGATCCGGGGTCTTCAATCTCGTCCGATCTTCACTCGAAGTACAAGTCGATCCATGTGAGAAATGTTCTGAAGTCGAACATGGAAAGACATCACTTGATTACCAGTCAATGATGTAAACTGTTAACAAGCGCGAGAGGAATCACCGATAATGATAATGACCCTCAAGGTACTGCAGTACAATTCACGTGATGTGAATAAAGGACTTGGCATCGAACACCACGCAAAATCTTTCGGTCGAAGGCCATTGATGTAAACTTGTCGCCGGAAGTGAGAAGCTTGCCATTGAGGCATGCAAGCTTCAAAGTACTGAATGGGGTGTTCCTAGATCAACTTCTTGGATAATGAGCTGATGTCGACAAGAAGCGATCCGTCACAGGAGGGCCTTAATGAATCCCACATCAATGACATGGAACGGAGCAAATGATTTTAATGGAGGTGAAAACGATCTGGTGATATAAGGTTCAGGGTGGCGATCATGAAAGAATGGAGTATAATGTATGGTAGTGGGTGAGACACAGGTGACTTCTCTGGATGACTTCTCTTGAACATATCGGCGACACTGATGTGATGGATTGGTAGCATTAACCCCAAATGTGGATGGTATGGCGTGACCATGGCGATGTGACCGGTGAATGAAACAACCCAACCCGACTCGGACACGCAGTGGAAGTGTCATGTTCAAGGGTGACTTGCTACCAACAAAGTTTCTTTGAGTTTTCTTCCCAATTTTTCCCCAGTCATTGCTGACCAGTACCTCTTTATTTTTGTCAAGCTTGAGGAGGATAACATATGCTTGTTCTATAATTTGCCCTTCGGGCAAACCCATCGCTATGTTTTAACGAGCCTAGCGATAGTGAAACTCGTTCTTGTCTAAAGACAAGTTTGTCGCTATTAATCTTTTTAACGAGTTTAACGACAAAGATAACTCGGTCCTTTTCAATTTTAGAGAGTCTGAAAAGCAACGTAAAGGAAACTCCAAAATTCCTTTTTCGTCATCTAATCCCTTAAGTCCGAAAAAGTATAAAACAATACAGAAGGGATGAATTTTCGATACTTTTAACGAGCCGAACAAAACAAGCGCTCGATCTTTTTGTGTAATAATCCCTCAGGTCCAAAAAGATTAAAATCTAGAGGAGGGATAGCACTTCCTGTCCCTTTAACGAGTTGGAAGGCCAAGGACTCGGAAATCTTTTCATGTTTTACGAGTCAGTTGAAAAGAGCTTAAAGGAGAATCGTCTTTTGAGGAACGAGTGATAAAACGGGTAGCAGCTGATTCCAGGTAAGGTTTGGAATTTTCCAATCACGGCAGTGTCACAAGGATGGCTAGTGAGATCACTCTTCGCAGCTATTCCTCAAAATGGGTAAACAATCAAATGGAGGTGAATGATCGACCAATGAAAAAGTGGAGGTGACGGTGCAAACACGACCAAGGCTTTAATGGCTGAAGTACTACATTCACGATGGTTATTTACCGGGGAATAGTTCATTTTTTAATGAGCTTAAACGCGGGTGGAAACATTTTCTCATGTCTTATGTTTATTTTTTAATGAGCTTGAACTATGTGCTAAAACTGCTCGATGTGGGTTTATTTTTTAACGAGCTTGAACCCTACAGTAACACTGCTCGTGGTGGGTTTATTTTTTAACGAGCTTGAACCCTACAGTAACACTGCTCGTGATATGTTTGCATGCCCCCAACATAATAACGCAAATCGAGGTGCATGCCCCCCAAGCTTCATTGCATTCAACTCGGTGGTTGGAATGAAGTTTTACCTTTGAGATTTGGAAAGGGGATTTGTTTCATTTTTTAATGAGGTTGACACAGTAAAAGAACTATCCTCATGACTCCTTGTTTCATTTTTTAACGAGGTCGACACAAGATAAGAACCATCCTCGGAATCCACCATATTTACAGTATTTGATAGAAAATCAAAAACTGATGGATGACTAAGTTTGCTGGAATAATCTTCGTGGTAATCTGGAAGATGGGAGCGATGGTGGTAATATTCCCATGGTGCCTCTCCTATCATCATTGATTGAATGATTCCTTCGTCTGTAGAACGTACATGCGACCAAGGATCTGAAGAGGTGCCATATTCCTTAGACCTATCTAAACACTCGATGAGCATTGATTTGGGTTTGCCCCCCAAGCCAAGAAAATTGATTGCTACAATATTTCTAAAATGGCGATGATCCATGCTGACAAAATGTTTAGGAATCTTCCGAATCTATTAGATATAGAAGATTTCATATTGCAGGTTTCCACTGTGGCCACTTCCGCCAAATTGTTTGGAGGCGGTAGGGCGAAAGTACCCATTAAGGCAGGGTCTTTTAGGAGGCCCACTCCAATATTTTGAAGCGAATGATTGCTTCCATGGATCATTGGAATGCTTCCCGTAACTTGTGAACTGTTGGGGGGAAATGTTTGTTGGTCGACGATTGTAATTCCTCCTTGTAAGGGAAATGCAATCTTCCTGAAGTAGGTCGACACAACTGCGGCCATGGCATATATCCAGGGCCTTCCCAGTAGGATGTTGTAATCGAGGTTTCCGTCGACTACTTCAACATCTATTTCTACTGTTTTTTCCCCCAGTTCAACTTGCAAGTTACTTAAAATCCCGTACGGAGTGTATGATCGTCCATCAAATGCTTTTAACGTCGTTGACGATCTCGACAAGGGTGGTGAGCCTAAAGTTTTCCAGCAATTCATCAACATAATACATGTAGATGCCCCCTCATCAATAATTGTTCAATGAACAATTTTGTTGAGGGCTTTCACTTGAATAAGGAAAGCTAGTTGAGCTGGTAACTGAGGGTCATATCCTTTATGATCAAAGGCCACAAGATTGGAATCCATTGGGTCAATCCCACCTATTGCTGCTAATAAAGCTTGCCCTTGGGAGAGGCAATTTTGCGGTACCTCAAGTGTCGACATAGCGGACGGCGATTGGGCCAGGTCCTCTACTATATTATAATTCTGTGCTACTTCGGCACAAGGATTAAATGTCGATTTGTGTACTACTCCCTTTGGCGGCTTTATCATTGGTTCAGGAATGATGGGTGGCACAACTTCGTTCAAAGTTGTTGTCGAACTACTAGGTTGTTCATTAGCCTTGTTATTCGATAGCTGTGGATTCCCGTAATCTTTATTCCTTGTCAAAGCATCATTTTGCTGCTTTGAGATAGACAACATAAGCACTTGGGATCGGGAAGCATTTTGATTAGCAACCATTTTGGTTCCCGGGTTTGGAAATGGATCAGTCAATACTGCTGAGGTTTTTGAACTCTTAAAGAGTTTCTTAACTTCAACTTTATGTGGACAATCTCTCGTCCGATGATCCTCATCACATATATGACACCCCGCAGGGGGTTTCCTTTGCCCAGAAGGGTTTGCAGAAGGTTTTCCAGGAGATGACTCATCCTGCTTCTTTTTCCTCCCTTTCTTTTTCTTCTTGCCCCCTGGTTGCTTCAGTTGTTTGCCCTTGTCGGTCGACACGGCATTTACTTCCGAGGCAAGAAGTTCCTCATTTGCATTTTGACTAGAAATCTTACGGGCCTTTTTAGATGTAGCCTTTGTCGATCTCGTGTCTGTTGCGCCAATCACACCATCACTAGCATGAGAGTCATTGTTTGATTTAGGAGGAGGAGGGACTGAGAATTCCGGTCTAGGAGCGTGAGGTATTTTATCGTAGAGCGTGCCAGACTGAGTGTAAATCAAGTCTAAATATTGTGCACGAGCGATAACTTGCTCTTCGGTGACGACTCCCCCTTTTGCCACATCTTCCGTGATGGAAGGCAATAATGACTTAATAAACCATTCAGCTAAGAGCTGATCGGGGACATACGTTTTTACCATTCTACGACGACGTCGCCATTCATGTATATGATCAGATATGTGAGTGGCCGTCGTCTGTTTGAAATTGGTAAGAAGTTCTGTTCCCGTTTCGTACCTTATTGGTAACTGAAAATGGGTTAAAAAGGTTGTGGCTAAGGTGCTGAAATTGTCGAACGAAGCTCTAGGCAATTCGATGTACCATTTTGCCGCCGGACCCGTCAATGTCCTCTGAAAGAGGCGAAGTCTTATCGAATCATCATTTAGGGTGTTTGATGAACACCATAGATGAAAGGTCATCACGTGATTCGATGGATCTTCACCCGAATTTCCATTAAATTTAGGAATATCCGATGGAAGTTTATGCGGAATCGCTGGCCACCAAGGGGCGTAAGCAATTGGATCGTTGGTTAACCGGTTTAAATCAGGTAACTCCAAAGTTGCCACAAAGGGTAACTGTTGGTTCAGGTTAGGTGAAGCATACCCAGGATAAGATGGGATTGCCTGAGCAGTTGGTCTTTGCATACCAGCATAATGCATTTGATGCTGGTAACTTTGGTAAGGTTGGTGGGCATGACCATTGTAAAATGGTTGATTTTGACCGTTTTGAATGTACGGCTGCCCACTATTAGCAAAGATTTGTTGCTCAGAACCTTGGTATACTTGTTGGAATTGCGGTTGTTGGTATTGTACTAGCCATGGTTGTTGGACCATTTGCTGTTGCCCAATACTGGATGATTGACCAAGATGAGGAGTCATAGTACTTGTTTGAGCCTGAGTCGCTCCAGATAAGGAGGCACTAACCTGAGGTTGTGATTGAGTTGTCGAGACAAGAGGCTGTTGTATTGCAACCTGAGAAACTTGGGGTTGACATACAACAGGTAGCGCTTGTACTTGCGACGCAGTCACCACAGCAGGTATAGTGGGAATATTCGACACAGGGTGGACTGGTTGCATTGAATATACAACCCTTGGTTGTTGAGGCAGTATTGGTACCCAACCGCTGGATGTAATTCCAGTTTGACCTGAACTTTGTTGTAAACTCCCATATGGTTGTTCTCCGGGAGGGAACAATGAAAAGGCATACTACCCTCCATATGGTGGGAATCCAGTACTTAAAGGGTAGATTGGCCTTTGAAGACACATTGGATCAATTTGTTGAGTTTCAACATAAGAAATTCTAGATGATAATCCGGATGAAGAAATAGGAACTGACCATGTCGTCAAAACAGTCCCTGATTGGACTCCGGCTTGTTGTTGATAACTTTCCGGGACAGATGGCATACCGGCGAACATCGTTGGAGTAGCAGCAGGAGGCTCTGCCGCTGCTACGTCAGATGACATAGTCCTGGATTTCGACGGTTGTTCAGAGATATCTAGTCTATCCAAAAGATTTCCTAGCAATTTCGATTGACTTTCTTCCACCATCGCAGATTACTCGATCAACGAAAAATAAAGGGGAAATATGTTTCTGAATTAGATGAATTTTAGACGCTTTGACACAACTTGTTTTTTCAATTTTTAAGAGTCGAGAAAAAACAAAAGATGACTCTAGTCTCCTTCGATTTTTAATGAGCCTGAAGTGACAAGTGCTCAGATGGACCTTTTCCGTTAAGGAGTATGAAAAGGAACGAAAGGGACTACTCTGGAGATCTAGGTAGAGGGAGTACCAAACCAATCGCAAAACTGCAGAATACTTTTTATGGTACGACAGTCAATCTTCCCGAATGCTGTGTTCAGTGCATTGCGATCAATAGGGCGGCATACACGGCTTCCTAAGGATAAAGGATTTAAGCCTATAGGGGTCTCCCAAAATATACTCGACGGTACGTGGGAGCACAAGTCCGTACTGGCACTTATCGTCTCAAAGTGGAGGAATCACCCAACCATCAGTGAGGACAACAGTTACCAGGCTTTACGACGCCGGAATATGTCTCTAGCCTAGACCTCTAAATGTTGTGCGTTAAGTTCCAAAGCGTTGTTAGATTCATTGAATTTATTTTAAGTTGATCTTGTTTATGAAGTTTTCCTTTCGGGTTCACCACGAGATGTAGATGTAATTCCTAAAATGCAATCTAAAGATGATAAACAAACTTTTATCTCTTTTGTGCAATGAAAATCCTAGCTACAAGGGGAAAAGAAAGACACAATCTTTTCACAAAGAGCAAAGAGCACACTGTAAATGCACTTTTCCTAAATCAAGCCAAACAGACTGTCTATATGCAAATGCACATGCATGTATTTGTTTTCGACTTTCTTAGTATATGGATGCTAAAAGAAAGTTGATGTACAAATCTGAATTTCTTTTTAAGCAACAAACATAAACAAGCTTCTTTTCGAAATCAAAAATAGAGATGATTACGACACCTTACGATTTTGAAATGAATACTCGTTTTTTGACACTAGAAAATCACAAATCCAGACCAAAAGCAATAGTAATAGGATGATCAACCATCAACAGCAATCAAACTCTTTGCAACGATTGAAATCGACACTTACGACAGATTCAAATCAAAGGATGACAGTACGATTACATTACTTTTGCTAAGGAGAACTGTAAATGACTCAACAAACACACAAAAACATCTACAGTTCTTTTGTACAAAGGAGGCGGAATAACAGCAAGGAAAATGGGTTTCAAACAGACATATACTGATCACAGGCAGCAAAATTCAGAGATAGAACTGGAAAGAATGAAACACAAGAGCTACAGCTGCACAGTGCTAGTCTGATCAGCGCACCTGTAACACAGAGAATCTGAAATGCAGCGCAGGTTGCCCTTTCGGGAAGTGCGCTGAAATTCAGGATCTCTTAACAGTACCTGCGCTGGGCTAGAAACGAGACTCTGTCCAGGTTCCGGGTCACAGTTTGCAGTTCAGTCTTTAGTTTTTGGCCGAGTAAAAAGCAATCAGTAATTCAACAATTAGGGGTAGATCTAAGGAGGATCTAAGAGCTATCACAAGGGCAATCAGATAGTTTGTGAATCAGTTGTTTAAATCATAAACAGATCCAGTGAATGGATTGAAGCAGCAGATGTCTACTTTGCATTTGTTATGGCAAATGCAGTTCGAATGCCACTTATAAGTTTATGAAACAAACAAACAAAGAATGATAAACAAACAAACTAATTAGCTCCCCAGCGGAGTCGCCATTTTGTTACAGGGAAAAGTGTCTATTTAGAACTGCTCTATCCCACTAAGGTGTGATAGCTGCCTTAGAAACAAACAGAGAAAAACTACTTTTGTATTTCCTTTATGAACTATAGATAGAGAGGAATAGAAAGAACCAACCTGTGTCTTGCGCTAGTCCTTTGATCCAATCCTTCTCTTCTTTGATAGTCTCCAGCTACCTGCTCCCTTACTTGCCCAGCTTCACAAAGTACCTGTAAGATCACAGAAGAAGAAAACTACACAAAGACATGGATCTATATTCATAAACAACTTAGGATCAGATTTAAGTTAACCATACAAATGTAACAAGCATCAATGATACAAAAGCATGGAGGAAAACTCAAATAGCTTTTATTGATAAACAAGAAAAGATCCAGGAGGAGTTACAACCAGTGGTTCCTGACCCAGCATCAACCTCCCAGCAAAGAAGCCCCTCTTCACCTCAAACAAAGCATAGATCACCCAACAATCTGATGTCTGTCTCAAAAAACCAACAGCAATTCCTTACAATATGCAAAATTCCAGCCTCTGGATCTCTGGGATGAGGGATCCATATATAGATATCTGTAAGGATGATGAGTCAGCTTGTGATTTGATTAGTGTCTTCTCTCTGTCAGTTCTTGCTTCCACTTGGAGACTGAAGGCCTCTTACTCATCCTTGGTCGAATTCAGTGAGGCAAGTGTCACTGGAGAAGATTTTGGAAGCTTCCATTGTCTCTCCACCTCGCGGAATGACACTGCCATTTGTCATTTCTCACCCATCGCACCCCACAGAAGGGACTTTTGAAATGCAACGCACCCTCACAGTGTATTTAGGTGTAATGCAATGCACCTAGCCAGTGGAGCAGCTGAAATGATCCTGTTTTGACTTATTCTGAGCAGTTTCTGGTGGAGAACTTCTGGGAGAAGCTGTAATCTGTTGACCTTGTTCCTTTAGGGGTTAGAACAACACTTTTAGGGACTTAGGAGCCCTTGGTTTATAAACATTTCATGCTTGGAGTTGTAGGGCACAAAAATGTATATAACAACTCACTTGTGTTATGAGTGGGACTCTTGTGGAACTCACACCACTTTCCTGTATCCTTCTTCGGCTTCGTGGTGTTGTTCTTTTCTTGCGGCTTCGACGGGTTGTCTTGGGTCACCCCGCCTTGGCTTTGTCCTTTGGGCTTCGGATTTTCAAATCCAAAGTCCCGCTTCTTCTGTTTGAACTTTTGCTCAATTTTGACAGTGTATTGGTACGCCGTGCCGAGCGAGGAGATGTTCAGGAACTCCAT
Source organism: Pinus tabuliformis (assembly GCA_031772625.1). NCBI lineage: Eukaryota > Viridiplantae > Streptophyta > Pinopsida > Pinales > Pinaceae > Pinus > Pinus tabuliformis. The sequence goes on along the minus strand of CM062816.1, from coordinate 160,685,401 downwards.
CTCTTCCTGGATGTATCTGTGTAGGCAGTGGCGGTATTTGAGTACCAAATGCAGCTCAGAATCTTTGATACCCAACTGCGTGCGAAGGGTATGAAAAATGTTTGTGAACTCCGACACATCTTGGTCTCGTCCTTGCCGAAGTGTGGTACATTTGATGTATTTGTCCTCATGGCTTTTGACAGGGTAGTACTGCTCCTTGATGGCATCCCGGAAGTCATTCCAAGTGGGTGCTGCTGAAAACAGTGAGCCTGTACTTTCATCCTTCTGCTCGTAGTAGGTTTCACACCAGTCCTTGACGTGGGGGGCTTCTTTGAGAAGAGCGAAAACAATCTTTTCCCGACTTGAAAATTCATGAACAGAAAAATAACCCTCTGGCAGATTTAACCATTTATCTACGACATCTGCATCTATCTGACCCTCGAATATGGGGATTTCAAAATTAACTTGTACCTTAAAGGGCGTGGCGTTTCCAGAGTAGCTGTTGGAAACCGATGCGTCACTTTTGGGTAGCCGCTGAAGGATCTGGGCAAAGCTATCCATCATCGCGTTCCATTGTCGCTCAAGGGCTTCTTCGAGCAAGATTTTGATAGGATCTCCTGCTCCCTCGTCTTTCTTCTCATCCGCCATGGGAGGCCGTTGGGATTTGCGAGGCTGGTCTTGCAAAGGTTCGACCAGTTCAAGCCCTAACACCTTATATCCCGACCTCGTTGGGGACATGCAAAGAAAAACAGAGAAAAAGCAGACCGCTCCGATACCACTGATCCGGACTTAAACAGGAACGCAACAAAATACAGAGATAACCATATACACAAAGATGCAGCGGAAATAATGCTTCATTTCATTAATGGAAAATACTGAAATATGCTTACAAACAGTAATGGAAATAAACCAGCTAGGGCGATGGTAGCTTATCTCTGAGAAGAGATGTGGTGGCTACATGCCTCTGAACTGTGTTACAATGAGGCTCGAAGGCCTATTTATTGTTGAGAAACAATGGAAAACCCTTAACATTCCAAAACCTAACCCTAGAAGATGAAACGCCAAACTGTGTGCCCTGTTTGGGTAAATTGGTACACCAACTTCCCGGGGTCGTAACTTTGGCATACGATCTCCGTTTGACGCGTACAATAGCTCGTTAGAAAGATCTATCCGAGAACTACCACTTTGGGAGGCAACATGGGTCCATGGACCCATGTTGCTCCAGATTTCCCAAAAAACGTCGTTTAGGGCCTCAAAATGGCTCCGGAAGTTCAGGACCCGAAAAACTGCTAAAAATAGTAAACTGTGCTACAATTTAGGAAACTGAAAAAGCTTAAAGAGACAGTTGTGGGGGTCCAAATGGGATATGTGGGTGGCCACCAACATCCACCTGGATCAATGCTATTCTTGTACTTATTCTGGGTTTTACAAGAACTTAGTTTATACCCTAAGCATTTGTTGGCTTGGCTCGACCTAAGTTGGTTTATCTGTCTCAGAAGGTAAGCCCTTGGGTTGGTTGCTCGAACCCGGGTCTATGCTTGTTTTTTTTATCCTTTCACAGAACTGTTGATGAGGAGAGGCAGGCTTCAATCCATTGTGACGAGCCCTCTCAAATCTGGTTATATATATATTGATTTATACTTACTTGATATTCACATCTTTTTCCAGATTAACCTTAATTATTTCGTAGTCTATTCTAGATTTTCTTTTCTCTAGGTATTGTTATGGATAAGAGTTTTTATGGTCAAATTCAAGGTCAATCTCTTTTACAGTTGAATAA